>CM053772.1:207612407-207736064 GCA_028658325.1 Potorous gilbertii | reverse complement strand
GAGTCAAGGCCTCTGTATCCCAAATATCTGAAATAGATACCCCATGGGCTCAGGCCATGGAGGAGCTCAAAAAGGATTTTGAAAATCAAGTCAGACAGGTAGAGGAAAAACTGGGAAATGAAATGAGAGAGATGCAAGAAAAGCATGAAAAACGGGTCAATACCTTAATAAAAGAGGCCCAAAAAAATGCTGAAGAAAATAGCACCTTGAAAAATAGGCTAACTCAATTGGCAAAAGAGGTTCAAAAAGCCAATGAGGAGAAGAATGCTTTCAAAAGCAGAATTAGCCTAGTGGAAAAAGAGGTGCAAAAGCTCACTGAAGAAAATAGTTCTCTCAAAATTAGAATGGAACAGATGGAGGCCAATGACTTTCTGAGAAACCAAGAAATATATTTTCTAGGTTTTTCATTACTTAAAAATTCATTCATTCATTCATCCATCTCTCCAACCAACCCTCCTATAATTGAGAAAATTAAACAAAACCTAAAAAATAAAGACTTCAATGTCTAGTAACCTGGTCAAATCACATTGTCCGTATCTGAAAAATGTATCTGCATTTTAGGTTCAACACATCTGTATCAGTAAGGGTATTGGTATGCTTCATCTTCATTTTATTTTGTAAGTGTGATTTATCAGTTTTTGATAAGTTCTAAAATTTTTCAGGTTTTTTTCTGTAAAATTGTTGCCATCTTAATATTGTTCTCTCTGCATCAATTAATAGATGTCCAATTGTTTCATATAGAATTTTTATTTTATTTTTTAATAGCTTACTTTGTTTCATCTAGGCATCTATGTTATCCGTTTGAAAAATAATTTTTCCATTCTGATTCTATACTTACAACTGTTATACTTCTTTAGGTAGATCTTTAGAACTATGATCATTTTTGACACTGGGTCTAGTTTCCTTGAATTTACTTACCTGCCCAGCTTTAGTTCCTGAATTATGAGTTATAGCTAAGATCTACCCACTACCATTGTTTTGGTTGGGACGGTCTAACCTGCTTTGTTTCTCCACTGAACTCAACTCCACCTCCTAAACTTAGATCCAATGAGTCTGAACTTCAATAAGTGATCTCTTCAATCACCCCTTACATCTCTGATCGCCTTGGGGCTTTCTCAGTGGAGCCCTCCAATCTTGTGTCCGCTAAACAAAACAGAACATCACCCCACACTGGTGGAAAGGTCACTCATTATGGTTCTACTTGGATAGATTGATCGTTATTTGGTTTCATGAGTTAATATCCTGATACTTTTTATGCTACAGTTTTTAAGTTAACTTATCCACTCATATCATTGCATTGCTCATATTGTTCAGAGAACGTTAAATATGAAAGAATAAGAGTACAATGCCACCTTTCCCATGGCCATTTCTATCTCAATTATATCCATCAAGGAAGAAATGGTTTTTTTCCTATAAAACAGCAACAATAATGTAAAGTATTGTATTGATGACTCATTGGGAAATGGAGATGAACTCATGTTATGGAAAACTGTGGCAAGATAATATAAGTTTTGGCAAGTTCTATCATGCTGGAAAGGATCATAGGATGTTCCTGGCAACAGATCAAATCTACTCTTTTTAGAGAACCAACCTCACTAAGTATGCATATGCTCATCTGAAATCAATTGCCATTTGGTAATGAGCTCATGAAACAAATGAAAATATACATTGGTCCTTCACCCTATGTTTTCCCCCTCCACTTTTGTAACAGCGGTAGCAGAGTGGCAGAAAAAGTGGCAAAAAGTGTGAAAAATACAATTTTTAGATTATATGTAAACTTTAACTTAGCTATTGGTGCTATAAATGTACATCGCTTATCCAAAGAAGGCATACCTTGCTAAAGGAAGTGAATCATATCATTCTTTATATTACCATTATAAACAAAACCAGAAGAAGGCAATTCAATGTAATAGAAGGGTAGCTTACATGCTTTCCTTGGAAATGAAGGAATAGGTAGAGTTAGATTTATCTTATACATAAAGGCAATAAAAAACTTCATTTCATGGGATATTTGGTCATATTGTATTACAGGACTAACAATCAGTATTTATTTTTTTTATAAAAAGACCAGCGTGAATATAATTGCAGCTTATGCACTACCATCTGTTGGAAAGGATAACTAGGTAGAGCAATTCTACAAAGAACTCTCTAGGATCCCCTAAATTAAATCAACATTTACTTTGATACTCAGTGACTTCAATTAAAAGGTGGGAATAGGCAAGGATTGCAAGAAATATATTGGACAACATGAATTAGTAATAAGGGATGAGAGAGGTCAAAGAGTGTTACACTTCATAGATGTCTCATACTTATACATCATGAATGCTTTCTTTGAAAAATGAATTGGCAGGCACTGAACACCGAAAGCAATGAATAACATCACAAAAATGAAATTGATTAAATTTTAATGGACCTGAAATTACTTGTTCCTGATGTTTTGCTTGTCAGTCCTGAATTAGCTATCTGTGTGCCTTCAGACTACCAACTTATTAGAGCAAAGATCAAAACCGACAGAGAGCTAGAATAAAATAAAAAATTTAAGAGATATACCATGTAATTGAAACAATTCAATTGTATTTCCAAAATAATGTTTATAATGAAAAAATGGGTAATGGTTAGAATAAAGGACCTAGCTATAGACTACAGCAATTTCATAAAGAAGTTCAATTTATGTAAATCAGTTGTTTTAGAAGGAGATCAAAGGAGTCTAAAAACTGCCTTAGTAAGCAGTCTGTTGATTTTCTTGCAAAGTTGATAGCCAAAGGCAACACTGGTTGAAAAAAAAAGATTAAATATGTTTAAAAAATCCTATGTGGAAGGAAAATGAGAGGTTATGGGTAGTATCATATGATAAAATAAAGAAGCAGTAAAAGGTAATACCTATTTAAGGAAAGCTTGGTAAGAGACTTCGACTAATCAAAGTTGCCCTGAAGGCTTTTTAGGATAAAAATTGAAGGAGAACAACCAAAGGAAGAAGAATGGAAAAAATCTGTTGAGTTTTTTTTTTAATATTGTTATTTTCACTATCAAAGACAGAACTTCCACATTGGATTTAAACATTACATTCCCAGAAATGAAAAAGAAATTGGGCTAAAGAGAAGGCATGAGAATCAATTAGATCAAACTTAATATGTAGGGATCATATCTATGTTGGAAGTAACGAAATTGTAGGGGTATTGAGGTATCAATTTAAAAGCTATTTAAAGATGTTAAACTTTATAGGATATTCCATTGTTGCAAGGAACACCTGAAATGAAAAGACCAAAGAATCATTCATTTGAACATCTTAGTAAGGCTTCTTAAAATTATTATCCATCATTTGGCTCCCTGTCCCAAAGTTTCCTTGTTTTAGTCTTGCAATCTATTAAATACCTAGATTTTTTTTCATAAGTCTTACCCTGACAAACTTCTTCCAGGCTCATTTTGCAGTTGATTTCTTGGACTCAACTGAAGGACAATATGTTTATATCTATAAAAATCTATTTTATTATTAGATTCAGTACATTCATTTGACCTGCCAAGATCTTTTCAGATTCTCACTCTTTTAGGAAATCTATTAACTATTCCTCTCAGCCCTGTGTCATCTGAAATCTATTTAGTGTATTAGCTGTGCTTTTATCTAAATAATTGATAAAAATGTTGAACTACAAGAGTTCAATGACAAATCACTGGAGAATTCAACTAGAAACCTTCTTCCAGGTTAAAATTGATCCATTAATCATTAGTTTTTCGGTTCTGGTTATTCAACTCATTCCCAATTCATTCACTATTATTATGATTTTCTGGCCCATTCATGGTGCTCCATTATCTTTTCCTATGAGGATCATAAGAGACTTTGTCAACTTTCTTACTGAAGCCTGAACTTAATATTAAGAATTTTAACGAGTTAAATATGTAGACTCTCTTATCAGTTTACTGTTATTTGAGAGTGTCCTTGTAAACACATGACTGAAAATTGCTTACATGCCATATTCATCATATTGTTAAGACCATGTTGGGGATGTCTGGAGTGCAATGAGGATCTTAGAAAGGTTGCTTTTAAGGTGGTCTAAAACTCCCTTTCTTGCTCTGTGCCAGAAACTAGAATCCACTAATCTGCTCAGATGTGAGCAATTAGAAATTAGCATAGTTTTGGTCTGCTCCTTAAGCAATCCCTAGACACAATCAGCCAACACACAAAGATCCCTGACTAGAATATCTAACAATCTTTTACGCATAATTTCTCCTCCCTTTTTCTTGGCCTGTTCTTTATACAACTGGGTGTTAGGAACCAAGAACTAGGCAAGTGTTGCCCTAAGGTGATAAATTCCTAGATGAGAGACCTTCTAGTAACACTTGACATTGGAGGATATATTTTTGCTATGGCCCTTAAATTTGTGGAATCTCAGAAATAGCAGCAAAGGCAAATACTTTTTTAAATGAATTTATTATTTATTTTTAACTTTTAAAAAATTTGAGTTCCAAATTCTCTTCCTCCTTTCCATGCCTTTCCTGTTTACTGAGAAAACAAGCAATATGTTATCAACTATACATGTGAAATAGTGCAAAACATTTCCCTGTTAGCCATATCATAAAATGCAAGAAAAATAGAGAGAAAAAGATCACTTCAGTTTTCATTCAGAGTTCATTAGTTCTCTCTTTGGAGGTGTATAGTGTGTTTTTTCTTTATGAGTCCATTGGAACTCTCTGGGATCATTGTACTGATTAGAACTAAGTTTTTCCTATTTGATTCCATTACAGTTGTGGTTACTATGTAAGAAGATCTCCTGGTTCTGCTTCCTTCTCTTTGTATCAGTTCAAATAAATCTTCCCTTGTTTTTTTTTTCCTGAAATCATCACTCTCATCATTTGTTATGGCAAAATAGTACTCCATCACAATCATATGCCACATCTTCAGTCATTCCCCAAGTGATGGACATCTCCTCTATTTCTAATTCTTTGGTAACACACACACACACACACATACACACACACACACATGCACACCTAAAACCCACTATACTTTTGTGTATCTAAGTCCTTTCTTTTTTTTTGATCTCTTTGAAGTACAGAACTAGTAGTAATATTTCTGGGTCAAAGGGTAGGCACCATTTTATAGCCCTTTGGGCATAGTTCCAAAATGTTCTCAAGAATAGTTGGATCATAACCCTGCCAACAATTCATTAGTGTATCTATTTTTCATCTTTGCCTCCAGCAAAGTCCTCCAAATACATGTAAAGAATGACTCTAAACAAATTCTAGAGTTACAGAACCCACAAAATGACAAAATAAAACAATATCCTGGCCTAAGACAATCTGGAAAGTCAACAGGAAAGATCTATCATACTGGGCAGGGAGTGGTACACAGTTCAGCATGGGCCACACTAGCATAGACAGGACTGGAGGAGGCCTCTGGGCACTAAATGTTGGCAGTTGTGGCAGTTTCCAGACTTACCAACCCACAAATGCCTAAGAGGTCAGTGGGAAAACTGTGGGACCCACAATGTGGCCAGGTCTGGCCCCAGTCCAAGCATTGTAGGGGTGGTGACAGGGGGACAACAGCAGCAGCAGGGGCTGTTTCCAAAGCTCTGTGCCCACATGCAATGGGGGATCAAGCTACTGATACAAAATTCCTGAGGTGTGGAACAGCACCCCCAATCCCACCCATACACCCACTGGAAGCAGATTCCTACCTTGACAAAAAGTTAGAAAGTCAGATATTTGTCTGGGAGGATGAATAAACATCATACAAGAACTCAGACTATAGAATCTTCCTTTAGTGACAAAGGAAATCAAAACACACACTCAGAAGAAGACAATATAGTCAAAACTCCTACATAAAAAGCCTCCAAGAATAATATCAATTGGTTGCAGGCCATGGAAGAACTCAAAAAGGATTTTGAAAATCAAGTAAGAGAAGAAGAGGAAAAACTGAGAAGAGAAATGAGAATTATGCAAGAAAATCATAAAAATCGAGTCAAAAGTTTGCTGAAGAAGACCCAAAAAAAGACTGAAGAAAATAACACTTTAAAAAAGAGATTAGATGAAAAATAGATTAGATGGAAAAAGAAGTACAAAAAGCCAATGAGGAGAAGAATGCCTTAAAAAGAATTTGCCAAATGGAAAAGGAGGTCTAAAAGCTCACTGAAGAAAACAATTCCTTCAAAATTAGAATGAATCAAATGGAAACTTTACAAGACTATGAGACTTTATGAGAAATCAAGAAATTTTAAAACAGAATCAAAAGAATGAAAAAAGTAGAAGACAATGTGAAATATCTCCTTAGAAAAACTACTGATCTGAAAAATAGATGAGAGATAATTTAAAAATTATTAGACTACCTGAAAGCCATGACAAAAAAAGATTCTAGATATCATCTTTCAGGAAATTATCAAGGAAAACCACCCTGATATTGTAGAAGTAGAGTGTAAAATAGAAATGGAAAAAATCCACCAATTACCTCCTGAAAGAGATCCCAAAAGGAAAACCCCTAGGAATATTGTAGACAAATTCCAGAGTTCCCAGATTGGGAAGGTATTGTATGCAGCCAGGAAAAAAACAATTTGAGTATTGTGGAAATACAGTCAGGATAGCACAAGATTTAACAGCTTCTACATTAAGGGATCAAAGGGTTTGAAATATGATATTCCGGAGGTCAGAGGAGCTAGGATTTTAAAACCAAGGACCACGTATCCAGCAAAACTGTGTATAATCCTTCTGTGAGAAAACAGATATTCAATGAAATGGAAGACTTTCAAGCATTATTGATGAAAATACCAGAGCTGAATAGAAAATTAGACTTTCAAATACAAGAATCAAATGAAGCATGAAAAGGTAAACAGGAAAAAAAAACCATAAGAGACTAATTCAAGTTGAACTGTTTACATACCTACATGGAAAGATGATATTTGTAACTCATGAGATCTTTCTCAGTGTTAGGGTAGTTAGAAGAAATAATTAGGCAGATAGATAGGTAGGTAGATGACAGATGAATATGAAGGGATGGTATCTAGAAAATAAAAATAAGGGGTGAGAGGAATACATTGGGAGGAGAAAGGGAGAGATAGAAGTGGTAAATTATCTCACATAAAAGGCAAGAAAAAAGTTTCACAATGGAGGAGGAGGGATAGAGATGAGAAGGAATTTCTCATCAAATTTGTCTTAAGGAGGGAATAAATATATACACTTACTTGGATATCTTACCCTACAGGAAAGTAGGGTACGGGGCTAAGAAGGGGGTGGTAGAAGTGAGGGCAGATTAGGGGAGGGGGTAGTCAGAAGCACACACTTCTGAAAAGGGACAAGGTCAAAGGAGAAAATAGAATTGGGGGGATAGCATAGGATGGAGGGAAATATAGTTAGTCTTTTACAGCATGACTATTATGGAAATATTTTGCATAACTACACATGTATAACCTATATTGAATTGCTTGTCTTTTCAATGAAGGTGAGTGGGAAGGGAAGAAGGGAAGAAATTTGGAATTTGAAGTTTTAAAAACAAATGTTAAAAAGTTGTTTTCACATGCAACTGGAAAATAATATACACAGGCAATGAGGTAAAGAAATGTATCTTCCCCTTCCAGAAAGTAAAGGGGAAGGGGACAAAATGGGGGATGATAAAAAGGAGGGCAGACTGGGGAAAGTGGTAGTCAGAATTCATGTCATCTGGGGTGGGAGGAAGGGGAGAGGTGGGGAGAAAACTTGGAACTCAAAATCTTGTGGAAATCAATGTTGAAAACTTAAAGTAAATACATTTTGAAAAGAAAAAAGAAGAAAGGGGAAAAAAAGAAAATTGCATATTTATATTCCTTGACCATTTATCAATTGGGGAATGGCTGTTATTTTTATAAATTCAACTCAGTTACCTAAATAATTGAGAGGATATCTTTATCAGAAAAAAGCTCACTGTAATTTTTCTATTATTTTGTTATCTATGATACTTTTTTAGCAAAATACAATTTCTCCAATTATCACTTTTAATTAGGTCTATTTTTGCTTACTAACCCTGACTTTTTTTATTTCAGCTGAAGCACAATAGATTCTGTTCCAGAATGCCCCTTATTTTAACTCTGTATGTGTCTGTTTTAAGTGTTCTCTCTTGTAAATAACATATTGTTGGATTCTAGTTTCTAATCCATTCTTCTATCCAATTCTATTTTGATGGGTATACTCTTTCTACTCACATTCACAGTCATTATTACCGCGTACTTCCCTCCCTCTCATTTTCTTTTGTTAATCCTTCTCTCTTTCTTTATATCCTGTCCCTTCTCAAAAACGTTTATTTTTTGCTTCTGACTACTGCATCCCTTAATCTGCCCTTCCTTTTTATCATTCTCCTCCCTTCTTTTACCCCTTTCACCTCCCATTTCCCTGTTGTGTACCCAAATGTATATGTCTGTATGTCTGTCTTCCTGTCTGTCTATCTCTCTGTCTATCTATCTTTCTATTCTCTCCTCTCATTGAATCAATTCCAGAGAGAGGCAGATTCAACCACTGACACCACCATCACCACTCCCCAGTAAGGATAAACCTTGAAAATAACTTCAACCAGTAAAATTCAGGTCATTTAGGTTATATAACAATAGTTTATTTTTTTAAATTAAGAAGCCAGATCATATTGACTAATGTCAATATTGCAAGTTCATGGGATCACAGAATTAGGGACCATTAAGTCAAATTTCCTCATTTCATAGATGAGGAAACTGAAGCTGAATGAGGTTATGTGACTTGTCCCAGTTCACACAGCATACAGAGAGTATATCACAATATTTGATAGGATCTGAATTCTAGTCTTCTTGATTCATAGCCCAGTGGGTTATTGTTTTGAAATTATTTCTTGATCAGAAAGGTATTATGGTGTGGAAAGAAGATCAGATAGTCAGGAACATCTTGGTACAAATCTTTCCTCTTGCACATGGTAGTGGTATAGGCATGAGTCAGTTACAGCCTCCTCAATGTTTCAAGCATCTTCCCTCAAACTAAAGACTTGTGGAAAGGGTATAGCCCCCACGGATGTGCTATTAGGTAGTTAAGCTATTTAGTCAGTGATATTGGGTGGAAACTAGCAACGTGAACAATTCAAGCCTGAATTCTCTGTTCCCTCATATGAAAGTTTAGGATATTTTGTCCTAAGTGTCTGGATGATTGCCTGAGCTCCCTATGTATAGACACAACTTAATGTTGCTGTTCATCTCTTTTGGATACTCTAATAGTTTAATTGTATTTCAAATTGATTTTTAATGCCTGCAGTCTTCCTAAGTGAATTTTAAAAATCTAGTAAATAAATACAGGTCTGCATTTTAGCAGTGAAGTGTTTCCTTTTAACTCCTCTGTGTCACAGGGCTATTAAGAAGCCTAATCATTTAATGTTTGTAAAGTGCTTCAAAATCATTGACTAAAAGGTTCCAAATAAAGGAAGAGAATTGCAATATATATTTTTAGCATACTATCTAGTCTTTGGCTCTGTTCCCCCATCTACATAATTTGTGTTTTTCATACACAAAGAATGCTGAAAATAGTGATTAAAATTTGTCATTTTGTGACCCACAGGTCTTTCCCAATCTACAGACAAACATATTCAAAAATGCTTTATGTTTTCTGATTTCTTTCCTGAGAGAATCAAAAGACAAGAATAACAAAGAAATGAATGATGAAAGTCACACTGGTAGAAATTCAGCCAGAGAACTGAGCCAAGATGATAAAGGACCACCAGGAAAACAAGCAAAGAAAAATGATTGTGTTGTTGTTTAGTGCTGATGGAGGTGCTTAGCACTCTGTATAGAGTGGGGCAGGATGAGATTGGGAAGGCTAACACTAGCAAAAAAGAAAAATCCTTTCCAATGTTTTGAACCAATGTTCATTCCCTTTGAAGCAGCCATGTCTTCTTTTAGAGGGAATTGCCCCATTGTGCCCATACTTCCAAGACAGTCATGATTGTTAAGTAAAATGCATTGGATTTTTTAACTAAATAATGTCATTCCATTATGTTTTAAAAATTGATCCTTTATTGTCTCAATATATGGATGTCAATGACTATTCTGAACAGCTTTAAATTCCCATAAGACAGGCCATTGCAGGCCACCAGCCTTGCCAATAAAGTCAATATGGTTTTCTGGAGCAATTTTTTTTCAGTTGCACTATTTAAATTGAGTATTTCCAATAAGGGTTTAATTTAGATTTAATGAGAGAGTTATTATATGTTAATTAAATACCAACGGATTGTTATGAATATCTATTGGGGCATAACAACCATTTTTATTAAGATAAATGTATCTTAAACAGTTGAGGTTCCATAAATAAGTTACCAAGAATCGGTTTTTAACTAACATTCAATAGAAAAGTGCATTTCAATGAAACTTGACTATAATGCAGTTATTACCTGTTAAATATAGGTAGATTAGTAAGAACATAGTTGTTGAATTTCAACTTATGCATCTTAATAAAATACTAGTTTCACCTAGATAAACCCATGATAAGTCAGCTAGTATTTAATTAGTAGAAGTATTTATAGCATAGCATTTACATTAGCATATTTATAATCAAATAAATAATATAATAATTTTTTTATTAAATCTAAATTAAGTCCTTGCCAGAGGCATTTAAAGAGCAGTGAAACTATGCTGGTTATATAGTCTTTAAATTTTAATTCATTATGTGATTTTTATGCTGTACTAATAATACATTTGAGAGTAAATTAATATGTAATGCATATATATTTATATATATTTCAGAAAATGTAATGAATGTAGCTTAAATATATTTAGAACACTAAATATTTTGGCTCAACTGGCAAGGAAAACTCTATAAACATTTTTTAGTCCATCCACAAGTTGTAGGCACAAATATGTGAATATGACTAAAAATGTCAGGATGTTCTGCTATAATTTACTATATTTATTGTCATTTAAAAGTCTGAGCACATGGATGGTGGTTGGCATAGCTCGAGCTGTGACACAGTCAGGTGTCCACATAAGCTTGAGCAAACATGAGCTTGGAATGCCAAGTTGCACCCACAAGAACAGAAGGCCCTGAAGAGGCCTTCTCCATACTTAGATGTTCATAAAAATAACACTAGCTATCACTCTACAGATGAATCGACAGTTGTCTTATTTAGTTAAAAATGGAACATAATTTCCTTTCAAGAGTGTGGAATAAAATTCAAACTAATTTTATTTTCAATATTGAAATGTCATAATTAAGTTTCTTTTTCACACAAAACAGCTGAGATTGAAGAATGAAAATTTGAGTTGGACAAATCTTTCCTTCTGAGGCTTCTGGTTAACTCTTTCCTCCTTAGCATAAAGTGTTTTGCAAACCTTGGCATCCTATACCAAAGTCAATTACTGTGAATGGGTTTCTCTGTCAGTCAAATAAAAAACAAGGTATTTCTTTGGCACTTGCAGATTTACAAAGTAAATAACCTTTTAAGATTTATAGCACAAGTACAGTTATTCTCTTTTTACATATGGGGAAACTGAGTCAGAAAAATGAAGTGATTTGTCTATAGTCATACAATTTGTAAGTTATGGAAATGAGATATGAACCCAAGTCTTCCTGCTTTTAAGGCCAATACTCGATCTACTAGTTATACTGCCTTTTCATGACTATTACATTTCTGATACCTGACAAGTAGTTTTTTTGTGAATATTGCTTCTGACTTAAAAGTATTAAGGATTAAATAAAATCTAAATGCTCAGGAGATATTGTACTCAAGAAACAGTATCAGCAATTTCAATTAAATACAACTGGAAAATCAACTAAGGAGGAATTAGCCAAAAACCTCCAAAGGGAATATTAGTTCAAATCAAAATTTTAATTCTGCAATCTCAGCAATTATTGGACCCATTTTACAGATGAGACAACTGAAACTTTGAGAGATTAAGTGACTTTCCTGTGATTTTACAGCTAATAGACATAGTTTGAGATTTAAGACTGCATTTTTTTCAACTTAAGTTTCATGCCATATTCACTATACCACACTAATTTTTTTCAAGTATAGCCAACATAAAATTCCCCAAACCAACTCACTAATATCTCATATCCAAACATAAACACAACACTGGGAAATTGCATATAGCCAATTGTACAGTTATAATACTTATCATGAGACTAGTCCATAATTGCAGTTCATTTAATGTCATATTTTTGAAGGAACAATTAGAGATATAAAGTCTGCAGTAACAATGGTATACTTGCTCTAACACATAGTTACAGGATCCAGCATGACACCAGGTCATCTGATTCAGGCAGGAAGTTAGGTTCCCCTCTGTAGCAACAGCTCTGACAATCTTCTTGTCATCATTTTGAAGGATGTACCTGGTGACATCATGTGTTTCAAGAATATAAAAATTACAATAGAATTATGAAAGATGGAGAAATAAAGATCACTATTGGATCTCTACCCTGACTATTGCAGTGAGGTTTAATTACTTTATTCCATGAATACTGAAGAGAAAACTACTGTTAAAATTTTTAAAAAGCCAGCATTTTGACTGAGGCAGAACAGGGTTTTAGCAGTCACATTCCTGTATTTTTATGATATCATATTTCTGTCTAAGATATATTGGTAGATTCTGCCAAGATTTAGACTCTGCAGCTGGAGAAACTTTAATTCTTGAGTCCAGCATGCTAGTTATTGGCATATTTTCTATTTACTTTTGTCAACTCTAATGATTTGCTGAGTCTGGGCTCTCTTTTTAAGAGACAGGACCCAAGAACTCCCTCCAAAAGGTATGTTATTAAATTACCTGGCTTAAGTTTCCCTATGCCAAGGAATTGTTCAGATTAAGATTTCCCTCAATATACAGACAAGGATGCTCAACCACTAGAAAATCTCAGAATACAACTCTGTTCTCAAACTTTTCAATAATGCACATACACACACATTTACCTGCATTCAAGCCCTGCCTCTGACATATATTATCTGGGTAATTGTACAATATTCATACCTCTCAATGGTCAAAGTATTCTCTAAGTGATGAAGAAGGTTCTGACCTTCACTGGTAGAGGGTGTGACTTTATTCAGAAGTTCCCTCACCTCTATCAATGAAATTATAGGTTCATGTATTATATATATATATATATATATATATATGTGAAGATATATATAAATATATACATATATGTGTGTATATATGAATACTGGAGTTTACATGATGAGAGAGAGAGAGAGAGAGAGAGAGACAGAGACAGAGACAGAGAGAGAGAGAGAGAGAGAGAGAGAGAGAGAGATACAGGCATGCAAAAAACAATCCTACAAGGAATTGTTGTTTTTTTCCCTTTTGGCATCAAGTCTAAATTTGCTCTGTTTGTGATTTCCACCTATTGCTCTTGATTCTTCTCTGTGAACCCAAATAGAACAAGTGCAACACATGTGGTATGAACCTATGATTTTGTCATTGTAACCAATTCCCAGTGTAGAAACTCCCTTCACTGATAGCAACTGAAATTTAATTTCTAATCTTAAGAAGTTGCATGGGGATGCTGAGAGGTGCATTTCCTTACCCATGACTATATGGCCTACATGTGTCAGAGACAGAACTTAAACTCAGATGTTAACCTCAAGGCTAGCCTTCTATCTTCTACATCTCTCACCTAGAAATTATCTCTCTCCTAGAAACTAGAAATTTCCATTTCAGATTACATGATTGGAGCAATGATTAAAAAGATTATAGGACTCTTTGAATATAGAGAAAGTTGACTTAGATCAACTTTTGACTTGGAAACATGGTTTCTATATTTTTTCTGATATGCTGTTGAGTAGCTTCTCTAAGGGACCCCCCTTTTTTATATCACTGAATTTTTAATTACTGAATAGCTGTTTCATCTACTGATACACAGATGACACCATTAATTGAGATATTGGGTCTCTCTTCAGTCATCATCTTATTCAGATTGAAGAGTAGTGAATTGCACATACATTACTTACAGCGATTTTCTTTGGCTGCTTTCTTTCTCCAGCGCTAATTAGGTATGGTTCTTCAAAATTACAGAACTTGAATAAGAGTTGATTTTGCCATTTATATCCTATTTCATAGCATGATATTTGGAAGTATATCTCTAAGTTTAGATGAGCATTGCTAGAGCCATCAAACAGAAATGAATGATATAATATAATTGCTTTAAGTTATCATATGCTGATATAATATTTCTGTTGCTACCATTTCAGTTGCTAAAAGCATCTAAAATTTATCCACTTTTTGATCAAAATTACTTTTCTTAGGTCTGTTTGTAGCATTTGTGGTTTGAATGCCCATGCAATTTATGCATGTGTTATTTTGCAGTATGAGCATCTGCTGTTTTGGGTTACATGGGATCCATATGAAACCTTCTTAATTAACAGCGAGACATGTTAACTGGTATAAAAAAAAAACCAACCCTGAAATAACTGAACTCCCAGAGGAAAAGGTAAATTGCATTTTCTTAAAGGTCAATTGACAATTGAATATCAGTTCCAAATACAAAACTCCCTCTGATCTGAAAAACACACATGCCTCACATTCAAATATGTGATATTAATTTGACTAAATAGATAAACTTCTGAGTTAAGGAGTGAAGTCAGACCCGTTTTGAAGATGTTTCCAAATCAACCTTCTCAGTCAAGGTTATTCCAATGTGACTGGAGTCTAGGAAAAACATAAGGAAACATTTGAATGAAAGACAAGGCAAGAAGGTGATGGAAGGATGGAGGGGAAATTAGAGGATTTAATGTGAAGGGCAGTGTTGTTTTCCATTACTTTGCTTCTGGTGTAGTGATTCTATCCCTTTAAAGCCAACAAAAATGTTGCCTACTTTTTTCGTAGTGTGCTCTTCCCAGGATTATATTTTATTTCTCCCTGTCTTTTATTATTTTTTTCTTTCTCCCTGTCTTTTACATTTCTCTGGAGCCTATCAGTGATTCTATGCCTCCCTGTTCTACTAAAAGTGGGACCACACTTTGATTAACTTCTCTTAACCCATTCAGATCTTGTCTTGGCTGTTTGTCTACCTGTGATTTACTTCTTCCTGCCCACAGTCATTCAGATGATGGTTACTATTCCACTTTACTACGCTCAGGTCCTCTCGTTCTTCATCGATGAATTATTTGCAGTCGGTGTTGGAAGGAGATTTACAAGATCTTAATGCAGTAACTCAGACGATGTACTGCTATCAGATGCCTGACTTTCAGGGGAGCATCCACCTCATTTCTAAACAGCGTGAGATAAACCTTAGGTTCAATCATTGCTGAAAACACTTTGTTTCAGCTTCATCCTCACAGTTATTTTAAGGTTAGTTGGGATGTCACTTTGAGTAAAGTGGTAAAGTTCAACTATAAAAAATAGGCTAAACTACCTTCTGAATATATCTTATCATTTGCTTAATTTGCACAATTTCTCTTCCCCCCCACCCATATTTCTAAATTTGTAGATGCCCAGAATAAAGTCATGGGACATTAGACCTGGTAGAGACCTTAGAGGTTAGAGGATCATAGGCTCATAAATTTGCATATGGAAGGGACTCAAGAAGTGATCTAATCAAAATGTTTTTCATCTTACAGGTGCAGAAAAGAGATCCAAAAAAGTCTAGTGACATTTCTAAAGTCACCCACACAGTAACAGGTCCTCTGATTCTAAATCCAGTGTGCTTCCCATTGAACCATGATACCCGTCATCTAGTTTAATCTCTCCATATGTATGTATGGAAATGAAGGTCCAAAGAAGGTAATTGTCCCAAATTCTCTATTCTATAGAAAGCTATTTTCTTTTAAGGAATTATGGGATGGAAAAAACCATTGGATTCCATGACTATGGCATAAAATTGAATGGTGTATGGTAGAGACTGAGTACCCCTTGGACAAATAACTAGAGAAGAGTCATGTACTGTAGGTATGCCAAATTTCTAGTTCATTTTATTTGATTTTAAAATTCCTAAAATCAATAAAAATGCAACAAATTATAGGTGGTTAATTGCCATATTTTAAATTAATAAATGCTTGTTTTATTTAATTGGTTTTTATGGAGGGAGATCAGTTATTTGGGGGGAATGAGGCACAGCAGAACAATAAAGAAAAACCACGTTTAATGCTGGTGTGTTCTTTAGGCAACAAGTTTCAGAAGTCATGCCTCATAAGGTACAGATAGGCACAGATCCTCTGGATATATTTGGGGAACTGGGCTCAGAGGTATGAGTCTGGTTCTTCCACAGTATGTCCCTGTATAGTGAATGTCTCTATTCCATTTCTTAATAATCACACTGCAAATGTATAGTGTCAATTAATTCCTTTTTATCCCTGCTTGGTTAACCAGTCTTACCTGAGTGATATTCTTTATACAATACATTGACAAAACAACTTAGAAGCCAATTAATCAACAATATTCTTTTAGCAGTACTTTAGCATATACTTTAGCAGTACTGGACAATGTGCTAGACACTAGAGATACAAAGAAAGATGTGAAGTAGTTATCTGACCAAGATACTTGCATTCTACAAGGGGAGACAACTATCTATCTATCTGTGTTTATGTGTATATATCTGTATGCATGCATATATGTATAATATATAGATGTACATAAGTGTGTATGTATACACACATGCATGCACACATATATTCATACATGTGCATATGCTTGTATAAACAAAGTGAAAAGGCACTAGAGGGGAGGCTTAGCAGTTAGGGGCGTCAATATAAGCTTTGCATAGAAGGTGGTCCTTGTTCTGAGTCTTGAAGGAAACCTGATTCTAAGAGATGATGATGATGAGAGAATACATGCTAACCATGGAAGACAGTGCAAAAGCATGATGAGAGGGAATGGTGTCATTTAGGAACAACAGTAAATAACCAGATTGACTGAACTATGGAGTATGAAAAAGAGGATATTATATAATAAAGATGGAAAGAGAAATTATAAAGGTCTTTAAATGCCAAAAAGAAGATCCTGGAGGCAATAGGGGGATGTGGGGATTTATTGAGTGGAGGAGTCACATAGTCAGATCTGTGCATTAGGAAAATCACTCTAGCAGCTGTGTGGAAGACAAACTGGTGGGAGTGGCATGAGGCAGGATGGCCAGTTAGAAGGCAATTGCTGTAGTCTAAGCAAGAGGTGATGAGGGTATGAATTCAGGTGATGGCTATGGGAATGGAGACAAAAGTTCAAATGTGAAAAATATCAAGATAGAAATGATAAGATTTTTCAATTGATTATATATGTGAAGTGATGAGGGAGGAGGCAAGGATGACAGTGGAGTTCAAGCTGATTGAAAACTTGGTAATGTCCTAAGAGAAAGAGGGAAGCAAGGAAGGACAGGCTTTGAGGGAAAGCTAAAGTGTTCTTCTTTTGGACATGTTGAGTTTATATGCTCATGCAGTGTCTAATTCAAGATGTTCGCTAGGCAACTGATGATTTTGATTGGACCTCAGGAGAGTGAATGTGTTTGGATATATGTTGTTATTAAGTTGTGTCAGTCTGTCCAGCTGTTCATGGCCCCATTTGGGCTCTTCTTGACAAAGATACTGGAATTTGTCATTTCCTTCTGCAGCTTATTTTACAAATGAGGAACTAAGGTAAACAGGGTTAAGTGACTTGCCCAGAGTTACACAGCTAGTAAGTGTCTGAGGCTGGATTTGAGCTCAGTCCTTCCTGACTCCCAGCCAGAACTCTATTCCCTGTACCACATAGCTGACTTAGGTGATATGTTTGATATATAGATACGTACATCTGAAAATAATCTACGTAGAGAAAATAATTAAACTCGGAGCAACTGAGGATTATCAAATGAATGAAAGTGTGCAGAGGTTGATCAGATGAGGGTGTAGGACAGAGACTTGTGGGTTATCTCACAGTTGGAGGAAAATGATCCAGATAAGAACAATGATAAGGAGTGGCCTTTAAAACTAGGAAGAAATTCACGAGGGAATAGTTTCATGAGGATGCAGAGAGGAGAATGTATCCAAGGGGTGAGGGTGGCACAATCGTGGTAAACACTGAAAATGTTGAAAAGGATGAGGATTAGTAAAATTTTAATCTAATCTGTTTCATCCTCTATCTGGAGGTCAGCACATAATTCCCTCTTTCTTAGGCAGCCAGATGACTCAATGGACAAAGCAAAGAATCTGAAGTCAGGAAGAGATAAGTATAAATCTGACCTTAACTGTTTAGATGTGTGACCTTGGGCAAGTCATTTAACTTTTGTCTACTTCAGTTTCTTCATCTATAAAATGTGGATGATCATAGCACCTACCTCCCATAGTTATGAGTTTTAAATGAGATAATATCTGTAAATTGCTTCAAAAAACTTCAACATGCTATATAAATGCTAGGTGAAAGTAGAAAGAGGAGGAAGAGGAGCACTCACCCTCAGCATAATTGTGTTAACCCTATTTCTTTAAAAAAGCAAATTAGTATCTGGACCATATCATATCTGTAGGTTACATATATAGCTTTGAGGTCAGTATAAATTATCATAGTATCAAGCAATGATGCTTATTATATTCAAAGTAGAAAGAATACCTATATATTACAAAACTCAATCTTAAATCAATACTTTAATAGATCCAATGATCCAAATTGTAGCCCATCTATCCTTTGTCATCCTGTCAGATTCTTGTCTAGGTTGTCCTCAAATCTTCTATGTGGGGTCCACCCAGAATGCTTCACTTTAAGTCTTTTAGCACTAGGTCTGTCTATCTGACATTCTTCATGCTTTCTAAATGAGGGGCCCACATATATTTTTTTTCCAATCATATATCTCCTGGTGATATCTTTATGTCACTTCTTATGTATACCCCTCCTTAGATCAAATTATCCTTAAAAATGAGCACATTCTCAAATCTCACTAGATTACAAATGCCTTTTACAGCCATTTATTCAGCACATCATCTTGCATTTTCAAAGCTCTCTAATTATTAATGAGTCAATCTACCAAGTACCCTCAAGGACAAAATTCGATAGAGTATCACTGCAGTTACTTTCAAGTGCAGAGAAGTTAGGGAGAATTTCAGGGTGGATAACCCCAAGGTCACAAAACACATTCATCGATGGAAGAATTACTAATAACTCAGGAATCCCTGACTTTAGTAAAGAGCTCATTCTGCTTAGACTGTCTCCCTCCTATTGTTTTAAAGAAAAAAATCACACATATATGTTTATTAGATAAATAGATAATCTTTGTGTTGTAAAGAACCCTGGAAGTCATCTATTTCTATTATTTCTGAACAAGAATCCTCTCTAAAATATCATTAGGATGTTATCATCCAACATTTCCTTGAGGATGTTTTGATCAGCATAAAAAGTATGAATTTACTCACATATTGCATTCATCCAACAAGAAATAGCGCTAAGGTGGCCTTTGAGTTGAATACATATGAGACTTTCTGGGAAAGAGAAAGCTTGTCATGAAAGCTGCTGTCCCCCATCCTGATCCTCTAGGAGACATTTTATCCTTTGAATCCTGTATACTCTAGAATAATACTAAATTACACTTCTACAGCACTTAAAGGTCAATAAAGTACTTTTCTACAACACCTCTGTGAGATAGATATTGTAAGTGATTTTGTTCCCATTTTACAGATGAGGAAGCACAGGCCATTTCAAGAGTTTAGCAAGGTCTTTGTGAAGATTGACATAGTAATGCAGGGAAAGCAAGAATATGTGAGCCCCTCATTTAGAAAGCATGAAGAATGTCAGATAGACCTAGTGCTAAAAGACTTAAAGTGAAGCATTCTGGGTGGACCCCACATAGAAGATTTGAGGACAACCTAGACAAGAATCTGACAGGATGACAAAAGATAGATGGGCTACAATTTGGATCATTGGATCTATTAAAGTATTGATTTAAGATTGTAAATAACTTCAAAGGGATGTAAAATCTCCAAAAGAAATTTTTGCCAACAACCTCATACAGAAAAGCCTTGACTGGGGTCATTTTTAGGAAATGGCCTGGGACAGTGGACTGAATTTTCTAATTTATAAATATAAACGCTTCTTTTATTGACCCCTCAAGCCCTGAGGAAGTTCTTTGTGAAATCCCTCATTTTCTAACCTCAGAAAATATACTGCAGTCTCAGAAACATAAGCCAATCTTTCTTTGATTGAATATTGCTGCACTTAGTGGCTACTACTATGTAGATCAGCGTAATGTAGATGTAATGTACAAGATTGGTATGAATGTATACTGACCCCAAGACATATCTCCAAAACTCATTGGGCTTTTATTATAAATAGTTCCCTGATGTGAAAATATTTTCCTTTAATTTAGATTTGATTTTTCTAATCTCACAACTGGATTGTTGAAATAGTCTATTCATTGGTCTCCCTATCTGTAGATCCTCCCTATGTCCCCTTTCTTCCCTGCTTCCCACAAACCATCTTGCCCATTATAATCTGTCAAATTATAATTCTGTATTTACATAATCTCATTGATCTGGGCACTCCATCCACTGAGATGCCACTGCAAATCACATCACCCTGTTTTCCAACTGCATGCAATGCTTGTGTGCGTCCAAATAGATCCTTCAGAGGATCTGGCACCCACACTGGATAATTTCATCCAGATTTTTTTTTGTATTTTAGGGTCCCACATGAAATATGGAGTTGGTGATATTTAATCCTTCACTCTACCCATATGCTTTGCCCACCTTCTTTCTCTGGGATGGCTATTACACTTTTTGTCACATCTAATTCATTACTTGTATATTCTGTAGTCTAGTTTAAACACAGTCTGCTGCCTGTTAGAACACCTACAGTTCTGCCTCTACTGAAATCATGGTATTTCATGACTGATAGTATAAAGTGTCCCAAGAGTTTAAGTGTAGTTTCGGGGGACTGTAGCCTAAAATTGCCCTGAGATTTTTAGGACAAACCGCATGGAGAATCACCAGGGAAATTATTTTTCTTTTAATTTGCTGGGACCTGTGGCTTCATTTGTGCAGCGAACTCCTGGGACTCCAGTTCTTGCCTTTCCAGCCTTCTTATACCTTACCTTCCTTCACATATTCTACGAACAAGTAACGCTGACCTCTTTGCTGCTCCTTGTACAAGATGCTCCATGTCCTAATTGAACATTTTCAGTGACTATCCCTCCATGCCTGGATCTCTCGCCCTCCTTCAGTCCTGACTAAAATAATGGTAGCTTACTTCTGTTTTCCTTTGGTTTGGGTGGCTATTAATCTACTTGGTACCCTTTTTAAATAATGGGTGGGCATATACATATGTATACATAAATATACTGGCTTATATTTAGATATATACCCACATAAACATGTAAGAAAGCTTGGCTCAGCCTTTCACATTACCATCCCAACTGGTGGGAAAGCTTTTGCTTTTCCAGTTAAAATTTGCAGAACACTTAGAAAAGAATTATGCAACTGAATTACATTTAACAAGCACACGTTAGATGCCTACTATGTGCAAGAAGTGAAAAGGCCCTCCAAGCCTTTGAGGAGCTTAGATTCTCCTGAGGGGTCTAAATAAGCAAACACAAAAATATTTGAAGAAAAACACTAGCAACTAACAGGAACATTGCAAAATGGATGTATTCGGTAAAAATGTATTGGTTTTGTTGAATTTGCCTCTTTCTCCTAAAACTGGAGCACCAAGAAGAAAACGAAAGTGGATATTTTGAGTTTTCAGATAATCTATTACAGATAATGTGGTTGTGTTGTCTCTCTGATTTTTGCTGGAACCCATCTTCCAGACAGAGTGACTTATGGTAGGTTCGAATGCTAACCAGTGGGGCAACTAGGTGGTGCCATAGTGCAGAGCGCTGGGCCTGGAGTCTGAAAGACTAATCTTCCTGAGTTCAGATCTGGCTTCAGATACTTACTAGCTGTGTGACCCTGGGCAAGTCACTTAATTCTGTCTCAGTTTCCTCATCTGTAAAATGAGCTGGAGAAGAAAATGGCAAACCCCTCGTGTATCTGAACCCGAATGGAATCTTGAAGAGTTGGAAATGACTGAACAACTAAACTCCTAGAAGGCAGGTATCCTGTCTAAGTGGTATAGAGATGAGTACAACACTGGATGCATTCAGGAACTTTATGATGCAGTCTCTGGTGGGTAAATGAGTCCCTAGGAGGAAGCTGGGACAATTTTGGAAGCTGCTTTAACTTGCTCAGGACACTCAGGGACCATTTAGTGAATTACTGCTTCCCTGGGAAAAGCCGGCTCATTAAGTTGCCACATGTACATGCACAATAGCTTTATATTTTCATTTTCCAGGAGCACTCGATGGATATTAATGGATTCTATTAAAGACTTGAGGCAGGAGGGATATCTATTAGAAAGCCATCCTTTTGTTTGTTTAGCGTGCCTTTGTTCTCCATCTCACAGCTCCTTACAGATATATGCCATAGACCAGAGCATGCTCCTTCTCTGTACTCACTTTAAGAACTAAAAAATCCATAATTTCACACTGATGGGACCTCCCTCTAAAAATGCATCCATCTCTTAAGAGATAGTTATATATTATTGAGACCAGAAAAAAACATCAGCACCTGTTGGCCAGCCCCCAGATAACGAGTCTTTATGATTTTAGCTAGATTTGTTCTAGATGACACTGTACTCATAGGCTTTCAGAACCAGCTAAGATCAGCATGACTTGGTGGCTAGAGTGCTGGACTTGGAACAAAGAAATGTGGGTTCAGATCTACCCCTGGCATTTACCAGTTGCATGATGACAAGCTATTTACTATTTTTAATATTGCCTTGGTATTTCCAGAATTTAGCATAGTGTTTTGTAGAGAGTAAGTCTTTAATAAATACTTTTCAAAGTCTATTAACCTCCTAGAACTTCAGTTTTCTCATCTGTCAAATGGGAATGATAACTCTTGTACAAACTATAATATATATGTGTGTGTGTGTGTGTGTGTGTGTGTGTGTGTGTGTATACATATATGGATGGAGGTTCACATCACTACAATCAAAGACAGAAGTCTGGTATTTTTTCTTATATCAATCACTCCCACCACAATTAATGTAATTAATAAGATACATTGTACCCTGATATTATCTTGTGGTTTTAATTTACAGAATCAATTAATCTGAGGTGTAAAATAGGTGTGAACAATTCTTAGACATTTTTGTTTAATCAAAGGCATAATCCAGGTCCTTGATATGCCTTCTCAGTAAATATCTCTTTGTAAAAGCTAGTTTAGGTTGTTGTTATTTAAACTTATCCAATTCTTCATGACCCCATTTGGGGTTTTCTTGCCAAAGACACGGTATGCTTTGCCGTTTCCTTCTCCAGGTCATTTTTACAAATGATGAAACTGAGGTTAAATGACTATCCCAGGGTCACACAGTAAGTGTCTGAGGTCAGATTTGAACCCAGAAACTTGAGTCTTCCTGAGTCCAGGCCCAGCACTCTATCCACTGTACCACCCAGCTGCCTGTTTAGATTAATTAAAATTAAAAATGCAAAGTAGTTAAGTTTATGCAGAAATATAACAGCTAGGGGCTTGTAAGATTTAGAATCCCCAATCTCTCAAGGTTGCCCCTATGATTCTGAGGAGAGGAATAGCTAGTGACTCTTTGAAGATCCAAACTCTTAGTACTTGTGGGAGGTATGATAGTAGACATAAAACCTGTACTACACAAGGAAAATGCTTCAAAAACCTCAAAGCAGGAGATAAATGTAAGCTATCATTTTTCTTCCAATTTAATAGTATCTGAAACTTTGCTTCTTACGGGAATAGCCTTCAAGAATCCAGAGTCATCTCCTCTTCATGCTACTGCAGTGGTGTATGATTTTAGATTTCAACACAGCAGGCAATGGCTAGAACCTGTGGTCTGGGGAATCCCCCCTCTTTCCCAAGATTCTGGGCTCACAGGTCCTTGGTCTAATCCTGATGGCTGTGCTCTCAAAGAAGGTCAGTTCTTATTGTCTCCACTTGGAGCTACTTCAAGAAATGTTACTCCTGAACATATGGCAGAATACATTTTCCTGAAAAGTGTTCCACAGGTTCCTGATTCTTGTAGAAGCATTCATGGTGAAAAATGAAAACTCACGATGAAACAATCTTTATTTCACCCTGAAGATAATTTTGAAGAGGCAAGTGATACAAAGGTGCCTATGAACAAAAAAGAAAATATGTAAAGAATTCAGACAACACATTGGTTTTTTCTCTGAAGGGAAATGAATTTGTGGTTGCTCCTTTGACATTTCAATTAGCTCCTTTTTCCCATAGAGTTTTATATCATCCCCATCAAGACATACTACTAACTTATGGTTTAGACTAGCCAATCATATAAGCATATATGCTAAAAAAAAAAAACAACCCCTATTTTAACAGACCTACATTGTCCAAGTAACTAGAGATTTACTCTTTGAGTAGATGGGACAGGCACTATACAGATTGTCTTCTTTCTTTAATGAGCATTTGACATCAAGAGATACATTTTACTCACTAGGACATTTGATCCCTGAATTCTTAAACTCAGAGTTACTCACCAGGCAAATCCAAAGCTGATGCTGCCTAGGAATTTCCTTTCTTGACAGAGAAGCCTAGGTTCTGGGATCACACAGATTCAACATTTGAAATACTTCCTCTTCCAAGCAGGGTTTGGTGCTCACCAGCAATATTCATAATTTACCCTGTCAGATCATGTATGAGTTCAACTATGTTTCTGCCATGTGCTTCTGATGTACATTTTCATCAGATGCTTCTGAGAGGAAGAAATTATACATAGACATAAGTTTCCATTTGATTTATGACTTTGTGTGTGTGTATGTGTGTGTGTGAGAAAGAGACAGGGACAGAGAGAGAGAGAGAGAGAGAGAGAGAGAGAGAAATAGAGGTAAAGAGATAAAGATAAAGAAAGAGATAGAGTGGAGAGGGGATTTCTTCTCCTCCTTTCCTGCTGTTCTTTTGATAGACACAGATACAGAGAGAGAACCAAGCAGAATAACTTGAGATAGGAAGCAGACATTTGGTTCCAAAGAAAAGAACTATGAACTTGAGAGAACTAGGTCCACCAGTTGAGTGACCAGTAGCAGAGAGCAATAGACCCTAGGATTTCAGATAATCAACCCCCTGCCCATAAAGAGAGTGTGCCCAGGGAAAATGGCATGAGGACTCCACAAGGAGAGGGAGAACATTGTGTCCTATAAGAGTAGACCTTGCTACATGAATGTGTTACTCACACATGTGGTCATTCCCTTTGTTCTCTGTTTATGTTCATCTTCTCGCCGATGCTATATGTGTTTGTGGGAGAGTGTGCTGTAGGTTGTTTATGGGGAGAATTATTTGTAGCCACTGTTTTTGCTATGCTATGTAAATAAAGTCCATCCCTTTGAGATGGTAGCCTTTATTAGCCGATTCTTAAGGTGAGACTCACATGTAAGTCTTGTGAGCTAATGTTTTAATAGTACAAACTCACAGATACCATAAAATATGAAAGATGTAGCCAACTTCTATAGACCAAAGTACCACTGCAATTTGAGGTAAAAATGCAAAGGGAGTTATATAAACCATGATTGATTTAGACTCCATTAAAGAGTAAAATATAGTGTATGGACTTGGGTATGAGAAAAATCTGGGTCTGGGTACTAGTTCTGTGACTCTAAACAACTTATTGTCACTTCCTGGGCCTCAGTTTCCCTATCTGTAAAAATTAATTGCTTCAACTAGTGGGTCCCTTTCAATAGTCTGTGTTCTATTCCATATCATTCTCTAATGTCAGGAGAAATCTGTAGAAGCAGCCTTTGGATGTGGGTGCTCAGTGTTTCTTTGTCTGTATCTCAGGAGACTATGAGTACTTGGGACAGCCACCAAAGTCCTTAAATTCACTCTCTGCTTAGTGGTTGATTAGCCCTTGAGTGTTGCTCAGACTGTGGAATGTTGGCAGAGGGACAATGCAAAAGTGCTGTGTGGAATCTCCAGAGGGTCATGGCATTGAGATCACAGTCATTACAAACCAAGGGAAAGTCTATTCTAATAGAATCAATGAATACCCTCCAAATGTTCATGGAAAATGAAAATATAAAGCAAATAATGGTGACAAGCATATTGTCTAATTAAGATGAATGGGACAAGCTCCTTATGCATTTTTAATCTGTTAAATAAACAACATATTAATAAGGCTTAATTATATTACCACAAACTTAAAGTGACTTTCTGAAATAAAGTTTATTTTTATTTAACATATGCCAATTTTTATGTATTTGTAGCACTTTTGTAAGAATTGTGCACAAACAACATCTTGAGATAAAGCTATTTTGACATAGAAAGTGTGTGCTTACCATCCTAATCAAAGTTTTCCAATTCTTAATTCTTTGGAAAGTTCAAGATTAGAAGCTATTGAATCTCTCACTTTTGAAGCAAGACAGTTTTCAGCCACTGGGTTTGGATTTTGAATGAATGGGATTTATGAGGTTTTTCTTCCAAATGAACTGTCTTTCTTCATTAATAGATTCCATACTAATTGATTATGGCAGAGTCAAGGTCAGCCATGGTAGAAACCTTAGATTAAAATAGGGATAGGACAGACAAGGTCAGGGCATCTCTAGTGTTATGGCACTGGCAAAATTTCAGTGTAGCACCTGGCCCCTTCCCAAACTTCCGTTAGTCAGGAATGGTCTGAATGTGAACATTACATCTAGAGTAGGAAATTTAGTTCATTACATCCCATTTTAGGAGGGAAATTGACAAAACCAATCATGTTCACTGGAGGAAGATCAAGATGGGTAGGGTTCTGCAAACCGCACCAAAGGAGAATCATTGAAGAACCTGGTTACTTCTAGCCTACAGAAGATTTGGGTGGGACCTGTTGGCTGTCTTTTAATATTTGAATGGTTGGTTCTGAAAATGGATGAGACTTGTTCTGCTTGGGACCAGAAAGTAGAACCAGGATCAATAAAAGATCTTCAAGAGATCTTTAAGACAAAGCTAACTGATCACCTGCTTGGGATGTCACCATAAAGATTCTTGTTCAGGTGCAATTGGACTGGATGATTTCTGAGGTTCCTTTCAGTTCTGAGAGTCCATGATTCCATCAGAAGCTAATTTCATCTCAAAGCAGGGGATAATGTTCTAACATGATGGGGTTGCCTTTGGTGGGAGCGGTTCCCTATCATGGGAAGATCACTGTTAGTGAGTGAAGTAGAGGGGATTCCTATAGGGAGTGGTGAACCCCATCAAGTTAAAGTCTATGGTTCTACATTGATTTCATTCCCAAATTTAACCATTAGCTACAGAGAAGTGAACATATAATTCTGATGGCACGGTTTTGTGAAAGGAATCTTGTTCTATGAAAGAGAAGAATTCTAGTCTAAGTCATAGATCCCATGTTAGCCCTGGTTTCTTATGAGTTCATAGAACCATAGAATAAGAGTAGAAGAGGCTTTGGAGGTCATTCAGTAGAAACTTCTTATTTTACAGGTGAGCAAACTGAGACCTAGGGAGTTTGACTTGTTCAAGGTCACATAAGTAGTATCAGAGGCCGGATTTGAACCTGTATCCTCTGATTCTAGACAGCCAGACCTGAAGTTACAAAGACTCATCTTCCTGAGTTCAAACCTAGCCTAAGACACTTTCTATCTGTGTGACCCTGGGCAAATCACATAACCCTGTTTTTCTCAGTTTCTTCATCTGTAAAATGACCTGGAGAAGGAAATGACAAACCAATACAGTATCATTGTCAAGAAAACCCTTAATGGGATCACAAAGAGTGGCTGAAAATGACTAAACCACCAGCTCCAACAGTAGAGTTCCTTCTTCATGCCACACTGCCTCCACATTCCCACCTGTAAAGTGGGGATTATACTGACCCTGCTTCCCTCACAGGGCTATGGTGAGGACCAAATGAAACAATTCATGTTCACAGGATCAGTGAGTTGCAGAAATAGAAGAGACTGTATTCTAGTTTAGCCCTAACCTAAATGAAAATTCTCTTTACAAAAATCCTGACACATATAGTTACCTAAACCTTGTCTGAAGACCTCTAGTAAAAGGAAAAGTTTATGAAAACAGCAAGAATACTTTTAAATAGAAAGGATAATTATTACTATTTTATGTTGTTTCTTTTATCCATTTGATAAATGCATCTAAGAAAGGCAGCAGCTCTACCCATTAAGACATTTATTGGAATAGACTCCTAATTTATATCACTTATTTGCTTTAAATGTTATAATAACTATGGTTCAAAAAAGAATGCTAATTTTCCAAAAGTGTGTTTTGAATTTTAAGATGGAGTTTCACCTCCTGGTATCCTCCCTCAAGGTCTCCCTTTTCTTTCTCTGAATTTCCCCTGCTAAGTTTTCTGATGGCATTCTGTACAACCCAAACCATTTCTGCCCTAATCTTCCTACAGTTAACCACTGTTTTGTTTCACTAGAAGTATTCACTTCTATTCATGATTTCATGGCTTGCCAGGGGCATGAAAATGCCTTAGATATCATTGATCCTAAACCTTTGGTGTGTACTCCTACTTACCCACAACTCCATTGACAGGAATTATAGCAGTCAGGAGATAGAAAGGGCCTTAGCAATCTTGGGTTGCAATGCTCTCATTTTATAAGCAAAGTATCAGAGATCCATAGAACTAAAATGACTTACCCAAAGTCACACAACTGATGAGTGATAAGGTTAGACTAAAGTTTAGCTTTCTGAACTGCAAAAACAGTGTGCTAGCTTGGGGAAGCCTCATGGGGGCATCGGGATGAGGTAGAATACAGGGGAAGAGTGAGTAGGAAGACATTCCAATGGTATGCAGTGAGAGCATTAGCAGGGTGGCTACCACTTGCCAGAATGGTAATGGGTTGTTGATAGCTTTACTGCTTTTAGTTTAATTTGGTTGGTTGCTTGCAGAAGAGAATTTTACCATAGCAAGTGTCTGTGGCTTCAGGAAATACACATATTTCTCTAAAATAGTATGTCTCTGTGTTTTCTTTGTTTCACTGATGGGAGGGAAAGAACAGTATATTCTATGACTATTTCTCCCCCCTGGCATCTTGGGTATTAAGGCTATGCTTGGAAAAGAGGGAGAAGAGAGTTCCACTTTTCTGTAGAGCAGCTAGGTGGCACAGTGGATAGAATGCTGAGCCTGGAATCAGGAAAGACCTCTTCCTGAGTTCAAATCCAGCCTCAGGAAAGTAATAGCTGTGTGACCCTGGGCAAGTCACTTAACTCCATTTACCTGAGTTTCCTTATCTGTAAAATGAGCTGGAGAAGGAAATGACAAATTGTTCTAGTACCTTTGCCAACAAAACACCAGATGGGGTCATGAAGAGTCAAACACAACTGGAAAATCAACAATAGTAATAGTTTCTGATAAGGCCATTTAGATATAGCTTCAGTTTGCATTTCTGTAACAGTGATGATTAGGAAATTCTACAAGATATGCTGATGACTTCAGCATTTGAGTTATGGTTAAATGCTGAATCAGAGAGTCATAGATTTAAAGAAGAGACCCCAGAGGCCATCTAGACAAACCTATTCATGCTCTAGGAATTTTGTAGTAATGGAACCCACAAATTATT
Organism: Potorous gilbertii; assembly: GCA_028658325.1. Classification (NCBI taxonomy): domain Eukaryota; kingdom Metazoa; phylum Chordata; class Mammalia; order Diprotodontia; family Potoroidae; genus Potorous; species Potorous gilbertii. The sequence goes on along the minus strand of CM053772.1, from coordinate 207,706,634 downwards.
ATAGAGAATGTCAAAATGTAAATAACTGATACCGGGCATCCCTGAATTACTAATGGACTCAAATGTCTTCTTGTGGTTAGGGTCTCAACACTGCATAGCAGGTAAGGAGTCATATATGCCATAGGTGGAATTTCATGATATTCTATATGTAGAGAGGAGATCTTTTCTTTATGTCTATTGCTTAATCACCAATCACTGCAGCCTATACGATTATCCCTCTGATGAGAATACAAACTCAATTGTGGGGAATATCTTTTGTTGTTGTATCCCCATCACTTAGTACTATGATTAGCACAGAGTGAACATTTAAAAAATGCTTTTCTTATACATTCATTTAAGTTTTTATCAAGTATTTATTGTAGGTAGTGATATTATGCTAACTCTAGTGTATGTGGTGAATAAAATTATAGGTGGCACAGAATCCCTGACCTTAAAAGCTTATAGTCTAGTGAAGGAGGTAAGCCCGAAAGATATGAAAAAGATAAATAAGATGACAATGTGGAAGCTATAACATGGCAGCTACATGTAATGTAGTACATAGAGTGCTAAAGTGCAGAGGACAAGGAGACCAGGTATGTGTCTATCAGGCATCTATTTTTTCCTATATTTCCTGTAAGGGCCTATAAACCTCCCAAATGGTCCTTTGGGACAAGCAAGGAGTACTAACAGACAACAGTTCCCACCCTATTCCATTCCCCACCAAGGAAAGGAAGCAACATTCACCAAGTCATCTTTGCATGTTGTTTTTACTGTTTCCTTCATAGGAACGCCTAGAGAGTTGAATTAATTAAATTACAGAATTCCTTGGTGTAAGATGGTGCTTCTTTTTGATTGGGGCAATGTTATTGATTGAATGGTTCAACAACAAAGACATTTGTGTGAGAAACCCTGAAAAATTGGTGCCTCAGAAGAAAAGTATTTATCAAAACAAACATGGCCAAAATGTCCTATTTCCTAGAATCTAATTTAATTATGATTCGTATAAGGAATTGGAGGTTGATGGCTATGAAATCCTAACACATATGGTTTTGATGACTAAGGAGCAACTTTTCTGTTGATTACCTGCTCCTTGACTAAAAGAAATATAGATTCTGTTTCCTTACCATAATATGAAGATGAGTCATTTTATTCAAGAGACTGGTTTGGAGAAGTAGAGTTGGCCATCACTAGGACTCAAAGTGGATAGAAGAGTCTTCCTAGGAAGACCTCAGAGTCAGAACTGCCATTTGAGAATTAGGAGGGTAAATTAGAAGGGGGAAAATTGGCACATGGCTATATGAAGGGAAATCTACTTTTCCCTTTCCTTGCACAGCAGCCTCTGCTTGAGTTGTGGAAATTCCTTAGAGTCTAGTCAATGAAGCAAGATGGAAAGGCTGTAAAGATCTCAGGATTTTTGTCTCTATTTTGCTGAAAGAACTTAATGCTTCCCCAGAAGTTCAGAAGTGAGTGGAATGAGTGTAGCAGATAGCAGAGAAGCAAATCTTAATCCAGAATGAAAAGTAGAGTGGAAAGGTCCAGAACAGGAGAGATTTTGTCATGCAGTAAATTGTGGTACAGACTCTTCTACTTTTTTTTAGGACACCAAAGACTTCAAAGTTAGTATTATAGAGTTGTGAGTTATACTCACATGTCTCGCCTTCTCATGTGCCTCCATGTCATGGTTTTAGAAATTTGTGCTCGTCTCCCATGGAAATGGTTTGACTTGTTGAGAAAGTGGGAACCAGTTTTATTAGTGGAATATTATGTTTTAATTATTCTGGCGTTGCCTTCTTTTTTTTTAAAATGACCTTAGGGGACTTGAAGAGATTTGAAGATCTTTGGAGATTGAGTGATTTACCCAAAGGTACAAAGTGATGTGTGGAATATGGACTACTAAATACCTATGAATCCAGTGAAATGTTGAATTGAAGCTACACTGTAGTGAGGCCAGAAGGGGCACTAGATTTTAGAACAGAGGGTTAGAAGTTGAGTACTACTTCACCTTTGTGACCTTGAACAAGTCACCTCATTTCTCTGGGACTCAGTTTCTTCAGATGTAAAATGAGAACATTATACTATATTCTCTCTAAAGACCATATTAGCAACTCTAAACTCTGTGATTCTATATTCCTGTGACTATATTTACAGGGGTGTTGGAACACAATAACAAAGATGACATGACCCATGATTTCAATCTAATAGGGATTGTGGGACACATTCTGAAATAAATAGGAAAAAATATATTTTCATATATATTTAAGACAAAGCACCATACAATAAGAATTCAAAGAAGCAATTACTTTGCTTTCAGGGTTGTGTGGCTCAATGAACACTTTCATAGTTGAAAGAAATGATTATTAAATAACTAGATGGTTATATATTATATATACATATATATGTATGTATGTACATATATATGTATATGTGTGTATCTATATATATAGACTAGATTAGACTAGACTAGACAGCAATCCGAAAGACATTGTTTATGGATGAGATTGGTCAAATCCCCAAGGTATATGCTCTTCTATCCTGGGTGGGAGTTGTTTCTCCTCCCAACTATAAAACCTTGCAAAGAATTTAATCTAAGTTGAATTCCAGTTCATTGTGTTCCATTCATTCAAGTTTGAGCAGAGGTAGATCTTTTTTTTTTCTCTAGATTTGCCATAGGAGGGGGTAGTCTGCATAAGAGATAAGTCTCTTAGACCAAGACTGAGAGGTACCCCAGACCCTATTAAAATAAACCTACCTCTCATTATCTTAATTGTCTCATTATCTGTTAACCACTCAGAGGATGATTGCTACCCTCAGGAACACCCACTCTTCCAAGGGCATACAAGCGTTGGCTGGGTTCCACAAGGAGTCTTTGGCATTTGAATGCCACTGACCCCTTTTGTTAATTATTGCTGGTATGATTAATAAAATGATTAATTACCCAGAAACTATATCTCTCAAACTTTTTATGTCACAGGGTCAATATTTAAGCTGAAGATTGAAGGATGAGCAGGTTTTCAGTAAGGGGAGATGGGGTCAGGGAGAACATTGCAGGCTCAAGAGATGATGCGAGCCAATTCAGGGAAGTCCCAAAGCTTGATATACCTTTGTCTGGAGCACAGAAAGAGGAGAGGGTGAAATAAAACTGGTCTACCTTATAAGGAGTAGTCTTTTTGCCACAGATTCATTTGTACCCAGCAAAAAAGAAGGGAAAAACAGGAAGAGAGTAGAAAAGAAGCAACTTGTAGAGCATTTAGTTAAGAAGTAACTATAGGAAGGAATATTTTCATGGGAGGAAGGGTCTAAGGAATCTGTAGGCTTGGAGGCGTGTCCCCAAATTCTGTGCCCCTAAGGTTCAGCTCATAATGCCTAAGTATCAGATCGGATCCAAAATGAGCTGGTACAGTACTTCTGGATCCTCATTTCTACTAGCAGCAAGATTATCTGCTCCTATAAAGACATCTCCAAAGACAGCTCTTGCATGTTTCAGCAGGAGGGGGTGTTATCATCTCCACTAACATATATTTAGATATTGACAAATTCTTAAGTCTGCAAAGGACTAGGTCTACCCATTTAGTTTATCAAAGGGAATTCCATTTCCTCATTGACTGTAAGCAGCTAAGCCCTTGAAGCATTCAGTCAATACACATCTGAGGAAAGAACAAAGACAACATCTGAGAGGCAGATTAGCAAATTACCTGCTTGCAAAATCCAAATAGAACTGCACAAAGGCAATTCCACCTATTTGCTAGTAACTCAACAAAGGAGGCCTAAGTAAATACCCATATCCAGGCTGTGGTGATGCTGAACACACTGAAGGTCAGGAGAAATGAATAATCAAATATGATTCATTTTAATGAAAACAGTTAAGAGAGGGCCAACAATTAAAATAATGAAATAACTCGGAGGCTTACGTTCTCTGTGGCTAGAGGTAAATAGCTGGACTCAGAATGGGTCCTATTATTTGAACCAATCCCTTAATAATAAAGAGCTTTTAAATGACTTTTTAATAAGGATGATACTTCATATTTCTATAGGTTTTCACACTGCAAGACACTTCACATTGCAAGGCATTTTTTCAATTAATCTTCTCTTCTGCCCTGTGCGATAGGTAGTACAAATATGATCATTCATTCGCTGATGCTGATGAACCTTGTGACCCTTCTCTTCACCTCTCCAAGTCTGTTACCTTACCTATAAAATGAAGATAGCAATAATATCTGCACTACCTATTTCAGAGGATGGCTGCGAGGCTCAAATGAAATGTTGGTAAGATTATTTTGCAAATTTTAAAGTGTTATTGCATAGAATCATAATATTCTTGTTATTTTTTCTAGGTAAGGAAATTGAGACTCAGAGAAGTTAAGAGACTTACTTAGGGTTGCACAGCCAACAAGTGATAGAGGTGGGAGGACATTTCTAATTTACCAGCACCACACAAGTAGTATATGACATGTCAGGGTTCAAACCCAGAGCTTCTGACTCCAAGCTAGGTGTACTTTCCACTGGGCACCCTGGTTCCAAATGGAAGGAAGCGTAGATGATAACCCAAGTTAAATTTAACTATCTCTACAGAGGCAGAAATGAAGTTTATAGTAGGGTTGAGAAAAGAGTTAAAAAAAAAAAGAGAAATGATGCCTTAGTAATTTGGGGGAGTCTTTCTCCAACCTTTCCTCTAGGGGTAAGAATGACTTAAAATATCTAAGAACCAGGTCGAATTTAAGAGTTGGACAGGACTTGTCCAGCTCCCACATTATACAGACATGCTTCAGGGGTAGTCCAAAATTTTATCAGGGGTGAGACCAATGATAGACCTACCTAGATGCTAATCTGCGTTTTGGTTTCTAGGCTGTAAGATCAGGCAGCACTCTTACAGTTAGGATTGCCAGCTTTAGAACAAGGACTGTTTTACAGATGTCACTGTACCCCCAGTGTCTTCCAAGGTACTTGGCATATAGTTGGTGCTTTAATAAATACTTGTGGAAGACTGAGGGAAAAATCCACAAATCAATCAACAAATATTTATTAAGCTCCTATTGTGTGCCAGACACTCTGTAAAACCTTAGGGATGCATAAAGCAACTACTACTTGCTTTAAGAGCTCAGATTTGAAACTAGGCAAATTTCAGTTGGCATATACATTAACAATTAGACAAATCCATGAGAGGTTCTCTGAAGGTTAGATTTGCCCCATGGCAGATGTCTTTTTTTTTAACTCGATTCAATGAAATGCAGTCAAATGTGTTCTAAATCTCAAGTCAGGCGAGACCTTGGTTTGAACACTTGTTGGATTCCCATTGTCACAATTGCCAGCTTTGACAATCTTGCACAAGTTGCTAACTTTGCTACACCTTAGTTTTCTCATCTGTAAAATGAGGATAACATTTTTACTAGGTCACTCAAATAGTCATTATGAGGAAAGAGCTTAGCCTTACTCAGGTGTTCTTAACTTAGGATCTGGGAGCTTTGAAAAAAAAAAAGTTTTTGATAACTCTTTTCAATGTAATTGGTTTCTTTTGTAATCTTATGAGGGCTTTTTTGTATTTTAAAATATTCTGAGAAGAGGTTCATAGGTTTCATCAGATTTCCAAAAAAGGAACATGACAAAAAAAAAGTTAAGAAACTGTTGTAAGTGCTATGTAAGTGTGAATGCTTATTATTGATGCAGCTGTCAGTTTCAGATAAAATGCAGAAGGAATAATAGGAAAATATTTAGAATTATAGTACTTTTGCCAGTTAATATCTGTGTGAACTCGGGTAAGTCACTTAACTACTTGAAGTCACATTTTCCTCATCTGTGAAATGCAGAGTTTGAGTTAGGTGGCCTCTGAAATCTCTTCCATTTCCAAACCCTCACCTGTCCGGCTATCAGTCCTCTTATCTCTAAAATGAGAGGATTAGATTAAGTGATAAGGACCTTTCCTGTGCTACATCTAGGAGGCTTCAAGTCCTTATCCTTTCTTCGTTTTAAAGGGTTATAGACTAGAGGTGGTGAAGGCAAAACAAGGGGAATAAGCGTTTCTATAGTACCTACTAGGTGTCAGGTACTGTGCTAAGCACTTTTACAAGTATTATTTCATTTGTTCCTAGGGAGTGCTGCCACTTTTAACCCGTTACTTTCACAAACTGACTCACCCCATCTTACCTTTCCTCTGGAGGAAACTAGACAAGAATGGAGCCTATGTGAGAATGCAGGAGTTGTGATTCCGGGCGCTAAGTCCAAAGCATGAGAATCCTCTTCCTTGTTTGGAAAGATGTCTCCAGGCGCAGCCTGTGAGACCCGTGATATGTGGATTCTTTGCAATATGCTTTTTGAAAGGGCTTTTGATCTGTGGCAGGGTGCTTTCAAATGGGGTGGTGAACTCAATGGACTGGAATGGATTCTTTCCTTTTGGTGTTTATACCCTTAAGAATAACACCAGAGGACATGCTTTGGCGGGCTGTGCTTGATGAATGATGTGTTTTTCCCCATCTTATTATCTTCTTGCATTGAAAACATTTCCAGTAAAAATCTTGTTTAGGAACCGCATGAAACTGACACACAGCATATGCATTCTCAGATTTATTTGCTTACTGTAAAGTGATTCTCTATTACCATGTTGTACCCTTTTAAAAGCTGGTGAAGTAGAAAAGCTTTTACCATTTGGTGGTTAGCCATTTTACATTACTACTTTATAGAGGCATATCATAATTTGTCAAATGCCCCTTTATAATTATTAGTGAATCCTAAATGACTTGAGTTCATTCCATGATACCTTGTATAGCAGCGAAACAGAATTTTTGTTTTTCATGCAAGTTGCCTGCAATAGAGACTAATTGGCATACTAATTGTTTTTTTCCTATAATTTAAGTTTATTGTTTATTGCTTTTAGATGGTTAACTTGCAGACATTTGTCTACTAATGGTGCAGTAGGTATTGTTTTTCAAAAGAAAATTTGTTTTAATTGTATCAGACTAGAAATATGCTTTTGTATTTTATATTAACAACCTTAAAGTCTAAGGTGAAAGCTTCTTGGGAGTCTGGAATGCCATAAAGATCTTGTGATATTTTAGTATAGCATGTGGGCAGCTGGGTTATAACTCCCATTACCAGTAATGGGATTTGTACATCCAAATCCCAAAGCACCCTGCTAAAGACTTACCCCCAGATGTTCCGATTAACACAGAGTATATTTTTCAAGTGTTACTAAGCAGGACTCTTACTTCCAAATGGTCCAGGTCAGTCAATTCCATGGCAGGCCTTGGAGTGTTATTGACCTTTGGATTACACTTATTGGAATTTCTTCCGCATTAAGTGCCCACACCAAAAGCAAAGTTGAAATAGCAATATGGTTATGACATAAATGAATGAGAGTCAAGGTGTCAAGGTGTTCTAGAATCCCGAAGACCATGCATTGTTATTTTCTGAGAGGGTGAAGGAGGGGGCCAGGAATTCATGGAGAATTCTCCATGTTAACTCTATGTTTACTGGAGACTATTCATCTCAAGAAGTGGCATGTGGAGGGAGGGTGTGGAGGGGTTCTTACTTTCTTATGATCACAGAAGTCATTCTTCATTTTCAAAGGTTTTTAAAGAAAAGGAGTTGGAAAATTCTATTCTAGTCAAAGATGGTTCTACTGAGGCTGCGGTTAAATAGTAATGTATTCCTGTAGGAGAAAAGTCAGTTTGTGCTTTCCCCACAATAGGTCAGTCCTTTTTGTTCAGAGTTCATAGCATGACCTTTTCTTCTTATGTCCTTGGGTACCACCATATTGTGGTTTGAGTTATCCCACCCTGTCTTTCAATGTCTCCGCAGCGGAGAGCCTTTGAACCACTGGTGTTTCTCAAGGTTGCTCTGTCAAGCTGTGTATCTTTACCATATGCCAGGCAAGACTTTTGTGTGTGTGGTATAAGCTGCCTTAATGAGGAGCCCAGTGCCAAAGTGAAGCAGTAAGATCCCATATTCACCAATAGGTGAAATTACTCTAGAAATGAAGCACATTTAAAAAATGTAAGCTGTAAATCAAATATGTCTGTAAAGCAAATTATGTTTTCCCATTGATTCCCATTGTAATATGAGAGATGTGTTCCCATTTTCCCCCCTGCTGCTCTTTAGAATAGCCTGCTTCCTTCCTGTTGCCATGGGGATAGAATTCCATATAGGCTGAGGAAGGAATTATATGCATGTCCCTGGAAGAATTTTCTAACTTGAGTTTTGAAGAGGCAGCATATATTTTATTCACTTCCTTCCTTTTCTATTTTCATTATAACTAATTACCATATTGTGTGTGTATGTTTGTGACTGACTTGCATATATATATATATATATATATATATATATATATATATATATATATGTATATATTCAGAGTAAAGAAAATCCTCCCTCTACTATATTCACATGTTGAATATACAAATAAGCATTGCTAATTTGAAACTGAAATCACTATTTTAGCTTTTCTCTAAGAAGAAAATGTCTTCCTAGTAGTTGGACAGAGGACACAAAAATAGCAGAATAGATTATGACAGAGGGGGAGGGAGGGAGAGAGAGAGACAGAATGACAGAGATAGAGAGACAGACAGAGAAAGAGACAGAGAGACAGAATGATGAGACAGAGAGAGAGAGAGAATTTTGCTCCCCAGTAATATCTGATAGTGTTTTGCCTAAATGAGACCTTCGTTTAGCTTGCCTCTTAAGCAGTTCTTTGGTGGGTCAAATTAATTTATTGACCAGCAAGCACTGCTGACTGACATCTTCCATATCTAGCATACTCCACTCTCTTCAGCCAAGATATCTGTACCCTTAAGAACACTGACTTTATGTTGTGTGCCCAATGTCCTAAAACCTTTGGTAGCACCTCATCGACAAAAAGAGAGAATCTATACTCCTTAGGTTAGCATTCAAGGCTGTCTATCGCCTGGTTTCAACCGGATTTTTCATTATTATTTCTTTTTCTACCTTAAAATGTATCCTCCTCTGTAGCCAAGCTGATATATCCATTGTCCTTCAAGAAAATCTGATATATTTCTATTTCTTCTGTTCACATTTTTTATCCTTCCTTAAACTTGAGATGGCTTCTCCCCCTTTCTCCTTCTGTCTATAATCAAGGTCCAGTTCAGTTTCTTCCATTATATCTTCCCCCCAGCCAATGGCGATCTCTCCAGGAACCATGATGTATTGAAAAGCACACTAACATTTGAGTCTGAAGACCTGTGGATGAGTCCTGGATTTGCTAGTTATTATGTTATTCCTCAAAAGTCTCTTAACAAATCTGGGTTTGGGTTTCCCCATTGGTAAAATAAGATCATGGGAGTAGGTGATCTCTAAGGTTTGTTCTAGCCTTAAACTTCCAGTATTATAAACTCCTAAAGTTCTTACTACATACTATATCATTCCTTTGGCAGTTGAGTCTTACTGATCCACTCACTGCCTTATAATGTTATCTTTTATTGGGACTTTTTGGAGGGGCTAAGGAGGGGGGAGGAATATAGATTCCAAACCTTTGATTTCACTGGTATTTGAAACTCGTTCTAGCAAAGTAATTCATCAATTTATAAAATACTAAATACGTGCTTTTTTCCTTTGGTCTGCAATCTTAGAGTTACCTCAGGAAGTAAGAGATCAAGGGCATTGATGAGGTCATACAATGTGAATATCAGATGCAGAGCTTGAACCTAGGTCATCTTGATTCTAATTTATCTATCTACAATATTGTATTGCCTGGATATGGCATTGCTATAAATTAATATATTTATTTTTCTGTAAGCCACACTGGGAAATTTCTCATTATTATTTTTTAAACAATTAGGACTAACTGTCTTGGGCAGGATCCCATAGCTTCTAAGTGTCTTAGGCTGGTTTTGAACTCAAGTCCTTCTGACTCCAACACCAGTGCTCTATCCACTGTGTCACCTAGATGCTCCAGTCTCATTAGTTTTTAAGTAGACTAGCTAGACATTCTCTCTCTCTAATTAAATTGGAAGCTTCTTATATCTTCTACCTTTAACTTTTTGTATCATTTGTAACACAGTGCTTTTCACAAGGTAGGTACTCAATGAATATTCATTAATTGATTGACACAATTAGAAAACATCCAACATATTTAAAGTTCAGAATGAAACCAACGAATACTTGCAAAGAAAGTTAGCAATATATTATGGGAACAATTTTTTAATGTATTTTTTGTTGGTTTGGTGGGGACAGAGTGGCTTCATTGTTAAGTCCTCTTGCCACCAACATGGATCAATCAATCAATTACAAAGTATTCATTAAGTACCTACTTTATTCCAGGCACTGCTATAAGTGTTGCAGATACAAATACAAAGAGTGGAACAAGTAATGTATGTTATAAAGGTGAAAACAACAGGAACATCTGTAGGTATAGTTACAATAAAAATAATAAATACAAGGTAGTTAACTCCAAGGTAGTTTATCAAGGAGGTCATTGGTGCTGGAGGGATCAGAAAAGGCTTCACACAGAAGGTGATGCTTCAGATGCTTCTTTTGACAACTGTTGAACGATCTCTGAAGATCTCATCTTGTTCCAATAAGAAATCTAAACAACAAGAGGATTTGTCTGAAGCCCCCATCAGAACAATACCCTCCAACTGTGAGTGCCTTCTCTCTGCAAATTATATATAATGTGTGTTTGTGTATGAATACATCTCTTGATTAGATAGAAGTTTTCCAAGAACAAGAACTATTTACATTTTATCTTTGTATCCTCTGTGATTAATAAATGCTTCTCGATTAATATACACTCACAATCTGGGGTGCCAGCCTTCACAATATTAAAAAGACAGTTCTCATGGCTACTAGACAGGCTTTCCTGAGGTAGATGGGCCAGAGGAGGTTGAACGACAGGCCTTTGGCAAAATACCTCGATTTCCTCTGGAATAGCTCTCTCCTGGTCACACTGTATTAAAAACTGCTTTTTTTTTAATTTCTGTATTTTAAGTATAGGGATTGGACTTTCTGCCAGGGTGTTTTTCTCCAAAAGAAAAGTCACTTAATTTTTGTTTATTTTTCCTCCAAATTCATTCATTCAATTTGTAGCAATCACAATTACAATAAACCCTTTCCCTTTTTACAGCCCTTTCCCTGTGCACCATCCTGCTGATAAACATTTGAGCCTTTAAAGAAAAGATTGCTGTACATTTCCACCAACAACTATATTTCCGATATTGTGAAGAGCTCTTCAGATCTCTGTTTCTGTCTGCATTATCCTCTCAGGCTCCAGCCATCCACTTGCACTCAGGGTGTGCAGATCTAATCAGTACTGGCAACATAAAACATGTCCATGCGCTCATCTGTTTTCAGGCCTTGCTGGACAGAGGTCCAGGTGGAGCAGTTGCTCTCTCTTCATCTCCCTGGCCACCTGTTTCATTTTATCACAGTCCTCCCTGCTCTGTTCTTTTCTTGATACACTTCTTCCATGAGAGGTTCTTTTGTTCTTGTATAACTCTTAAAGATACTGTCTCATTACAAGAACTATATTTTGTTAGTTTTTTTAAGTTATGGTTAATTCTCAAAATTTCAGTTATGCATTTCTCCTTCAAGTTGAAGGATTCTGAGTGCATCTTAGTTTAGGGTTCTAAATTTGCACCTTTCTTGCCCACTGTCATCCCAAATTCAGAATCATTGCAATGTACAAGTATCTAGATAATGCCATCAATATGCTCTGACTTGCCAGGTTTGATTTGATGCTTTACAATGACTGCTATTAAGTAGATATTTCATAACAACTGCTAAGACAAATGTGAAACATATTCAGCTAGCAGATTACCCCCATGAAGTCTTCCCTGGGGGAAAAAATGATGATATGGTCTTTATTTTGTGTGCACACAAGTCTACCAACAATTCTGACCATAGTCCAAATATTAATTTTAATAGTTAGCCTTGACACCATTCCATACTTTGTGTGAACTCAATTTTGTGTGCACACAAGTCTACCAACAATTCTGACCATAGTCTAAATATTAATTTTAATAGTTAGCCTTGACATCATTCCATACTTTGTGTGAACTCTGACAAATTGTCTGTTTTAGAATGAGCTCCCGATTTTCTAGCTAGATTAGACTAACATTTAATCACTCAACAAGCGTTTAAACATCCGAGATGTGCCATACACTCAAAACACAAATAAAAGAAATAAAGCAATCAATCCTACTTTCAAGGAACTAGCAAAGCACTTCACATACATGTCATCTCCTTAGATCATCATAAGAACCTTGCAAGATAAATGGTATCTTTATGAGAATTTTAAAGATTAAGAAGCTCCTGGAAGAGTTTAAATGACTTGACCAAGGTCACACAGGTAGTAAAAAGTAGGATTTAAACTCAGTTATTCATGACTCCAGTGCTGCAACCATTCTGCTATGCATGGCTCCATTTTAATATCTAAGAAGAGGTCATTTTACAGTTATTACTGACAATAATCTATATGGATATTGTAGATTGTAGACAGAAGAGAGATAGTTTCAATACATGGAACAAAGGTTTCCAATATAATTTCAAACTAGGGATATAGCAGGGCAAAGATTAAAGAGTAAATACTGGTAGCAGAGTTATAAGTTTAGGTAAGGGATAGTAGACATAGAAATTCAGCATAACTTGATACTATGGGCAGGTGGCTACTTTGATGAGCAAGTTTTCATCGACAGTATTCCACTGTTGAGTAAGGAGTTTTAAGGTTTGCCAGAGTAAGTATTCCCTGTCTATGAAAATTGACTGAATTTTAATGAGCCTGTATGGAGTATGAGTTGGAATATGATGATACACCCTCTGGGGAGATGGTCATGGGGCCCTAGAGATATGCTATTTCCCATCAAGGAGAATCTGGAGGGCTGAATGAATTTGTCTCAACTCCATAATATCTCTGAAATCTGACTCTGAAGAAGTCTAGAAGTCAATTTCCTCAATTGCAAAATGATGAGATTATCTTAGATTGTCTCTGCAGTCACCAGAGGCATCTGGGAGGTATGGTAAGTGAAGTTCTAGACTTAGAGCCAGGAGACTCTGAGTTCAAATCTGACTTCAGACACTAGCTGAGTGACTGAGCAAGTCATAACATCTCCTGGTGTCAGTTTCTTCATATGCAAAATTAGGATAAGGGTAGTACCTACATCTGATAGTTGTTGTGAATACCAAATGAGATAATATTTGTAAAGCACTTTGTAAATCTTAAAGCACTATATAAATGCTAGTTCTTATTATCTCACCTCTAAATCTATGATCCTTTGATTCTCTGTGTCATATCTTCTGTGTTGGGGGAGAGGGAATAAGGGGCTAGTTCCTTCCAAGGGAAATGCCACACAGTAGAAGGCAGAAAGAAACAAGTGCTTTCTATTTCATTTTTCATTCCAAATGGGGGTACACTGTGACTATTTCAATGGGGCAATATTGTCTCTACCAGTATAGGGACTCTCAGTAGTTTGTTGTTGCTGACATTAGATTAGGTAGCTTGTTGTCTTAATGTTGTCTCCTTTAATAAAGTGTCTAAGTGTCAAATAGTTTGGGGAAACCACTGGAAAGCTTGAATATAGTATTAGTGGGAACAAAATTTACTGACTCAACTTCAGTGTCAATTTGCTGATAAACTACGGAAGAGATCTCACCAGGCTAAGGAAAATGAGCAAGGAAATGGCAGATGTATATTGCCACTGACAAATGGGTGGTGATACGTTTAGTGGGAAGGGAAAATCTAAGCGACCTTATGAGCTATGACCCAGAAATGGATGTTGGGATCCTTTTGGCATATTCCTTAACAGAAACATATTTGAATATGCTTCTGTCATAAGAAAGGCTAAAACTTGTTGGGCATCATAGTACCATAGATTTCAACTAAAAGGGAACTGAGAGGCCACTTAAGCCAACTCCTCATTATACAGGTGAAAAAATTGACGTACAGAGAGGGAAATGATATGTCAAGGTCATGTATATAGGAAGTAGAAGAGCTGTGATTGGAAATAAGGTTCTCTAACTCTATAAACTCCATGTTCTTATCACTACACTGTTCCTCCTATCATAAAACAAACGAAATAGCAGAAAACATGACTATGTTGCAATCACCTGGAATGCGTTGTAGTGTGCTGATCTATATATTATAAGAGGTACAAAATGGGGTTGGAAAGGCTTAACAGAAGGATAATCAAAAAAAAAAATCTAAGGGATAAAAGGATGTTTTATCAGGATGGATTAAAAATATGAGACTTAAACCTGGAAAAATGAAAGCTTGGAGGTGGGGAGAGGATATAATTGAAGCTTATGAAATTAGGAACTATAGGGGGAGGATTAACAGGGGTTAGTTCACTAGATCTCAGAATATTAGAATTAGAGGGTAACTCTTGAAGCTTGAAGGAGGCATTTTAGGACAAATAAAGGGAAAGCCTACACAGCAGTTAATAAACTAATGGAACTCATTACCCTAAGGGGTGGTGCAAAGTGAAGATATAAATAGGCTCAAGAAAAGTTTAGATAAATTCATGGATGATAGATCCATAATGAGCTGCTGAGGAACACTAAAGGAAGCTTGGAACCCATTCCTAGCTCTTTGAAGGCAATGTCATGGCGGGGGTAGGAACTTGCCAAGATACTCCTTGATGCCAATGTCAGAGACAGAACACCAGGCTACATGCCCTATTGGTTTGGCCTACTCTAGCAATTCAAATGTCCTTATTTTGGCCAAATATCTTGTTTTATTTTTAACCTTCAGACTTTTAAACAACTCCCTTGCTTTGCTCTAGACTGAATTCTCACTCCTTATGAAACAAATTTCAGTCTTGCTATTTGAGATTCACTTTTCTATTTCATAATTTAAAAAATTGTGTTAGTTCTGCATTCTTTCTAATTATTCTTGTTTCTGGATTTCTAATATTCCCTCAGAACTCTTTTTTGGCAGGGTGTGGGAAAGGCTAACTATGATTTCTTCATAGTGTTGAGGAATTCCCTTTGTTCAAAATCCCTTTACTACTACAGATCTCAACCTCATCTGAAACTCATAGTTTTAGGGTTCCCAGGGGGGGCAACGAGAGCTCAAGGAATTTGTCCCTGACATTGAAAAATCACATTAAATAAGGGAGGCATTGAGGGGGAGAAGACGAGTTATGTTTTGGAATGTGGCATCTGAGATCCAAAAAAGCATTCAGTTTGAGATGTCCAATAGTCAGTTTGTGATATGTAATTGTAACTCAGAAGGAAGACTAGGAATAAATAAACCTATTTGGGAATCAACATAGAGATGATGACTGAACCCATGGGAGCCAATGAAACTGCTTAGTAAAATGATAAAGACTAAGAAGACAAGAAGGTCCAGGATCCCACATTGGAGGACACCCATGATTAGAGTGTCTGACATGGATGAAGAACCAGCAAGGAAGATGGGGGAGTGGTCAGGCAGATAGAAGGAGAACCAGGAGAGAGAGCATTGTTACAAAATATTTTCTAAGATAGAGTATCCAGGAGGAGAGGGTGATCAGCTGTATCAAATACTCAGATAAATTAAGAAGAATGAGAATTGAGAAGAGGCTATTAGATTTGGCAATTAAGAGATCATTGGTAACTTTGGAGAGAATAGCTTCAGCTGAATGATGAGGTTGGAAACCCATTTGCAGAGGGTTTGGAAGAGAGCAAAGGAAAGGAAGTGGAGGCACTGAGTGTAGACCACTTTCTCAATGTCACATTTACCTAATGAGGGCACTGTGATGGTAAATGGTTTTACTTGGATAGCCATTAGGTTATGGTTCTACAAGCAGAAGATTACAATTGGTAAACTGGATTTGGTTTTATGTAGAGAATGAATATGTACTGAAAATGCTGCTGTTGATATGCTGTCATTCAAGTTTTCCATAAATCAGAGTTAGGGGCAAGGGGAAGACTATGTGTTCTGTATATTGGAAACTTTGTGGTACTCTGAAAAAATGATGAAAAACTGTGTGCTTCAGGAGGTAGTAGCATCTGTCATATTTGAACAGCAAATCGGCATTTATAGAAATTACACACACACATATACACACGGAAAAAAAAAACACAACACACTTCTGGAGCCTTGAGACACTCTTTGAGGTAGATTGGAAAAGAAAAAAAATGGGCTCAGTGATCCAGCCAAGGTCAACAGCTAGAAAAGAGCAGGGCCAGAACCTGAGCCCAAGCCTGCGGCTCCAAAGCACTGGGTTTTCCATGCCAAGCCAACTCTGGTCCCTAGCTGTGTATCACCAGGCAAGGCTCTTAACCTCTCCTAGCCTCAGTTTCCTTATCTGCAAAATAAGGATAAATATAGCACCTACCTCCCAGGATCCTTATGAGGATCAAGTGAGACAATATGTGTAAAGCACTTTGCAAATCCTCTAAATGCTAATCATTAACTACTCTCAGCCCTAGGGTAATGCCATTGATGTATCAAATGCTTAGAATGTACTTAGCATGTGTCACGCTCTTTCTTCAAACTACAACTCAAGAATTATCATCTAGGAGTCCCTCAAATCCGAGGGCCCTCCCTTTCAAACAACTTTGTATTTAACTACTTAATATTCATTCATATTCATTCTCTTTACATTTATGCAGATAAGTATATGTATATATATATATACACACATATACATGCATATATACACATATACATGCATATATATATATCTCCCTCAGTAGAATGTAAACTCTTTGTTACTTAGGAATTTTTTTCCTTTGTATCACCAGGACATAGACCTGGAGCCTGGCATATAGTTAGTAATTTATAAATGATTCTTAGTTGATTAAAAAGCATACTTTTGGCTAGTTGAGGCCATTTTTTCCCAGATAGTTTATTCCTTCATGCACCAAAACTTTGTATTCTAAGCATTTTTTGGATTGAAATCTTTTTAAAATCACTCCCCTGGCATCTTAAGCAGAGTATGCTGAATATAATTTAAACTTTGGATAATGAGTCTGAGTCCTCGAGGTGATCATCAATGATGGTACTCTGATAGCCTCAGTGCCAAATTTGATATGTAAGGAATTTCTTTTTTTTCTTCCCACCCCCAGTGCTATCAATTATCATTTGTCCCTGCTGTCCCTAGATCTGCAGATAGAAGTTTCTTACCCTTCTGAATTGCTTCTAATTTGCTCTAACTTTGGAAAACAGATAAGCAAACTTGTTATTATGTTGTGCAAATTAAGGGTAAATAGACACTGAATTAGGACCTCACATATTTTTGAGAAGCATAGTGGTTCAGTTGATGGGTCACTTGCCTACTAGTCAGGAGTTTGAGCCTTCACTATCACTTCAGTCTAATCTTTTTTCCCCTTTCTAGGCTTTGGTATGGACTGTATGAGTACTAACTTTCTAGTTGTAAAATTCTCTAAGTTATAGTAGTGTTTATACAGAGGACTTAAAACATCTGTTCTGGTTGATCAAAAACACTTTTTGATGGCTTTGATTCTCAGGTATGTTGCAGGTAGTTAACATTACCAAACAACTGAGTTTTTAGATAGGTGAGATTTTAAGATAGTCGGGAAAAATAAAAATACACTGGTAGAAGAAAACTTCAAAAAAGCCAGTATTTGTCAATACATCAAGTATGTGTCACTGTGGGAGTTTGCTCCACCACTGCAAATGGAAATTGGCTATAACTCACCTATTAGCTAAGTCATACTGTCTAAAGTCAGAGTCATAAAGACAATAAACATCAGAGAATCATAGCAGGACTTGGATTCTAGGTCTTCCAAACAACCACTTGAATATTGTGCCCCAAATCTTCCTTTTGCCACTTTCTTGATGTGTGATACTAGATAAATCATTTAATTTCTCTGGCCTGTTTCTTTGAACTCCATAAAATAAAAGTGTTGGGTTAAGTGGCTTCTTAAGGTCCCTTTCAACTCTAGAACTAAAAGTCTAAGTTTCACTGAACTATTTGTTTTTGTGTATGTTTGTTCATTAGGAACACGTAGATGGTACAGTGGATGGAGGCATGGGCTTGGAGTAAGGAAGATTCTGTTCCTGAGTTCAAATCTGACCTCAGACACTTACTGGCTATGTGACCCTGGAGCAAGTCACTTTACCGTGTTTGCCTCAGTTTCCTTATTTGTAAAATGTATCCAGTATCTTTGTCAAGAAAACCCCCAAAGGAGTTTTCAGACATAACTCAACAACAACATATTTGTCATTTCCCAGATATTTACAAAATAATAATTTTAGTTAATTTTCTAAATCTGAAACCTTGTCATTGGTTTTTACCAGTAGCAACCCCCACTGTCTGAATAAAGAGTTCACGTGGGGATGCCAGAAGAGCCCTAAAATAAGCTGGCCTTCACACTCCCCATGGTGTGATTTAAGATTGTGAGGGGTCAGCATGCAGGTGTTTAACTGCCAAGTCAGTCAGTTCAAGGTGAATGGATTAGCTGCCCCACAGTCAATCAAATCCTGAAGTCCTTCTGCTGGCCCAGTTCTCTCTTCCTTCTTCCAGGCATCTCCCATTTGTTTTCCAAGTAGGCTTTATTCATACATATTCCCTTGTTTCCAAATGTTAAGAAAGTAGACTCTTTCACCATCCCTTTCTCTCGTTGAAGTCATCCTTCACTATTTGTCACCATTTGTCACCACAGATGCTACTTGGATGTTCTTTATCCTTTCACAGTACACATTTGCTACCAGTTTCTTGGTAGCATCCTAGTGGGTTATTTGTCTCAGAGGAATATCATTTTCAGTTTATTTTCTCTGATATTCATTTAATGACTTGTCACTTCAGCTCAAGCTATAATTTCCTGTCAATTATGTTGTAAATTTCTCATGAGTCAGTCAGCATGTCTCTTGGCATTCCTCCTGCCATGTCTTTTGTATAGTAAATTTCCTTCCTTCAGTGGCCTTTGGTATTCTGAAAGTAGTTTTATGACTATTACCATTTATTGGCCATTGCCTTCCTTTTAAACAATTATCTTCCTAGTTTAACTCCAGGCAGCTCTAAGGAGAGACATAAACTTGCATGGTAAGTAGTGCACCACCTGCCCACCCACATGGTCTGGCTCCTCCCAGACAAATGCACAATCCATCTGAGGGGGATGTCTATGAATGCTCTGCCTTTCCCAGCTATAGGCCCTGGTAGTGTATTAGCTATGTGCGCTTAAGAAGAGTTTGTGTTCATCCTCTTATGGGAAATAGTTCCAATATAAGATATGATACTAAAGTTTTCAAATATCCAGCTAACCCATGAAAGTCTTATACCACTGAAAGTCTACCTTTGATAACTTCCTACCTTGCCCTCTTGGCAACTTAATAATTCTGTATTAGTCTGTGACCAAGAAAAAAGAACCAATATGTGATATGGAAGAAAAGGAAAAATTAGGCAAAAATGACCATGTCATTTTAGAGTTTGGAATAGCTAAAGAAGTTGAACATCCTCAGTTATGGAGTTTAGATTTCAAGAAAAATTTCCAAAATGCAGAGGAAAGATGTATTTGATGCCATGACCATCCTATGATATTATGAGATGTGGCTGAAAAGGGATGACAGGCTGTCAAAAGTAAAATTCTAATAATTTAATCTCAGGTAATCTAGATAAGGAAAAGGGAGAGCATACGGTAGCACCAATGGGGCTGTATGGCAAATGTTCTGAGCTTAGATCTTTCAAGACCATATTCAAAAGATGGGAAGAAGAATACATAACTAAGTTCAGCATAGAGAAAATATTTTATTATGGACCACTTTCCATTATGGTCATTAATTTGTATTTCTCTGCTACCTTTAAGATCAATAAATAATAGGGTAGGGGGTATCAATCAAAAAGTCCCAGATCTGGAAGAGACTGGAGTTCAACAACTCCAACTTGTACTTGAACAGAGATTCCTTTTGAATCATGTGCTAAAAGTGGTCCCCTGGCTTCTCTTTGAAGATTTGCAGTGCCTTCCTACGCAGCTCATTCTATTTTTGACAGTTCTAATGGTAGAACTTGAGGTTGAGTCAATCAACCACTTCATCCCATGGAAAATAACTAACCAATATTCTTTCCCCGATTCTTTGATCAGGTGAAAACACTTCCATTGAATCAATCCTTACCATATTTCACTCAAAGTAACTATCATAACCAGGTGAGAACACTCCTGTTGAATCAATCCATCAAACAAATTAGGGCATTAGAAAGGCATAATTAGGCCTAGAAGCTAATAGATGAAATGGAGTGATGTTGCCCAAGAGATTTCATGATGCCAATTACTTGCAGGTCTTCTACAAAAGAGTAAGTCACTTTAAAAATCACAGGTGAGTGAGGAGAAGGTAGTTCCAGCTAAGCCCTCTGAGAAGAATCACTTGGATAGATCTTCAATCTCCCACTTTCCTTGTCCAGATGAAGACCTGGTAAACTTTTGGAGGATTTGAGTTTTTCCATTGGAATTCCAAGTGGGAAGGGCAAGTTAGAGTCATTTAAGCAAGGGCGACAAGATTTTCCAAAGAGCTCTGCATAAAGCTACACAATTGTCAAATGAAACTTTGTGAGCATTCCTATTAAAGGTAGAAAATTTCTTCCAGCAACCAGAAGTGGTGAATTACCTCTCTGTCACATATGTTCTCAAAGCCTGAGTCATCATTTTCATGAATTCTGTATGGACTGCTAGGAAAGCGTGGCATAGACTTTGAGGGATGTTTTGTACCAACTTCGTTGGTTTCGTCAATACCTCATTTTAAAACCTATTAAAGACTGGATGGCTAATATATATGTATCACCTGATAAACACTGAAGGAAGCATAATGATGTGGGCTTATGAGCTAAAGGATTTAAAAGATTCCCCTCAGGAACAAAGCATCACAGTGCCCAGGTCAGCACAGGGAGACAGAGTTTTGGGGACACGGAGGTTGGACTTAACCAGGAGTAGATGCATGGAGCATTCCAACACATTGACTGAATATTTGCATCAGGGCATAAAAGAGTCCATGGTCTGGCACAGAGGGTCCTGACCTTACTAGGGAGCAAGAACAGGTGCCAAAATACTTATAATACATGCTTTTATAGTGGCAAAGAGTTAGAGGGGGCATCAGCTGGAGAATGGATGAACACATATATGAATGTAATGGAACATCATCATTGTGCCATAAGCACTGATGAAAGGAATTATTTGAGAGTACCTAAGAAGATTTGTATGAATTGATTCAGAATGTAGCAGAGCCATTTATACAGCAACATCAAAAAGTAGCTTCTTTGAAAACCTTTAAAAATCTCTTTACTGCAATGATTAACCATAATTTCAGACAACCGGGGAGGTAAAACAGTACCCATTTCCTGACAGAGACAATGTCCTCAAGAAATGAATGAAGCATATGTTTTTGGATGGTCAGTGTGGGAATTTTTTTTGACTATTTGTAGTTCTTGCAAGGCTTTTGATTTCTTTTGTTTTCAGTAAAGAGAGAAAAATTAATTTAATTGGCAATGTATATGTATGTATATGTGTGCATGTAAATGTGTATATATACACATATACATAATATATATGTTTATATACATGAGCATACATATACATACATACATACATATATACAGACATATGTCCCCCTCCCCAGCCCTTCAAATTCCCCTAGAACCCTGAGTGAGGAAATATCCTCTATCTTCTGGGGACCTGATTTGACAGTTCTAGGGAGAGGCAGGACAGTAAGTAACTCAAGAGTGTGTATTACATCATTGTTGCAAATACATTTCTTTCTTATAAGAAATCTTCCTCTCCTCTTTCAGTTCTTAATTCTAACTTAGTCCTCTGGGGCCAAATAAAACCAGTCTGATCCTTCTTCAAAGAAAAACATTTTTGCCTTTCTTTGTTTTCCCAGTAGTCTAATTAGATAGCTTCTGACTTTTTTCCCCCAAATTTAAATTCATGATCCTGTCTTTAAAAATCAATAAAAACAAGTCCAACAACAGCAATAAATTAATTTATATTACTATCATTTGTATTATATTGGCATGACCAAACCATGAGCACTGAATTCTCTATTATGTGTCTTCCTCTATATGTGGAAAAAATACTTTTGTTCTTGTAGTTATAGAAATCTCATGTTAAGTTCCAGTCATTGTATACATTTTATAGTTCTTTTGAATGGAATTTCTATCATTATGATCATTCTATCATCCTCTTTTTGCTAGTATTGTATAGAAATGCTATTTTGCTGCGGTTTTATTTTGTATCTTGCTATTTTATTGAAGCTATTAATCATCTCAGCTAGCTTTCCCCAAAAAAAATATTCTCTAGGAGCATTTTTATTTACATCCTTGAGTACATGTACATAGGGGGAATTTTGTTTCCATTTTTGTTTATATCCTTAATTTCATTCTTCTTTCATAATTATGTAGCTAGCATTTTTGATATTACACACACACACACACACACACACACACACACACACACACACGTATAATATAAACAGTATTGGAGAAGGGATATCTTGCTTTACACCTGTTTGTACCCAGAAATCTTCTAGTTTTTCTCAACTTAAAATAATGTTAAGTCACAGTTTTAGTATATGATTTTAAGCATACTAAATAAAAATCCTTCCATGCCTATACATTTCAGGAGTTTTAGCACTAATTACTGATGCATTTTTAAAAGGCTTTAACTGCATATATTTAATTGATTACATTTTATCATTTGTTTATGATTATGTTAATTGTTTTCCTAATATCAAACCATCCTTGCATATCTCATATATTGTGAGTAATTTTCTCTTTATCTTACTGTAGTCTGTTTGTGAATATTTAATGTAAAATTTTTGCATTAATGTGTCTCAGTGAGACAACTCTATTGTTCTTATTCTTTGCTTTTTGTCTCACTTGTTTGGAGATCATGTCCATGTTTGACTCATAAAATTAACTTGATATAGTGTCTTTCTTTTTTTTTTTTTTGAGAATTTTTGTAGCATAGGTATTTTCTGTAAGTATTTGATAGAATTAATTTGAACTTTTTTGAACTTGGTTTCTTTTTTTTTTGTCCTCAGGAACTTCATTTATTCCTTCCTCAGTCTCTTTTTTTTCTGATATTGGGTTAATCTCTTTACTTCTTGTTTTATCAACTTTGAATTTAACATTTTTTTAAAAAATATAACTAGGCTTTCAACCAAACCTGGGGCATTTTGCATGCTTTTGCACTTGCAGAAAGATATATGACTCCTGAATCATGGAGACAGTGGTGATGAAACACTGCAGATCTATTTGAGGGGTAGAATTGGTGTCAATGGCTTCAAGGAAAGCCACTATACAATTCTACACATTTTCAGGAGACTCATAAAAATACCTTGGAAGCTGAAGATATGTAGGGAAAGCCAGCTCCTTTTGTTGATTTCTAACTTGTTTCCCAGGACAATTCACCCTTTGGGTGAGTTTGAGTCTTCTTCCTTAATGTGAACTGAGATCTCGTCTTGCTCTGAGAGACAACATAATTGACTCCTGTATTTTCTGGTCCATTCTAATCTGTATAACTTCTTTTTGTTTGCTCTTTACTTGAATAAATGGATTTACTTGTTATGCATTATTTATGATGATCTTTTGTGTAACTGGCATTTGGTATAAAGGGAAGAAGTTGGCTGATATAAGCTTGAGGGTTATCTTCTTTATGAGCTACCAGGGAAGTGACTTTTGTTAGGAACCCCTAAAATCACACCATTCTTGACCAGAAATATTGAAGAGGGATTGATGGAGATATAAATCTAAAGTGCTATCCTGTTTGGAGATAGGTGAGGGAGGGACTAAGCAGAGTCATGGATCTTTATCTGCTCTCTCCAAGACAAAAATGGTGATATCCCTTGAAGAAGGGTGGATCAGATATCTCTCTATCTTCCTCCCAGAGTCATGTCTTTGTAGTTATAGCATCCTTGTAAATAAATATATATATTACATGGGAACCCCATATATACTCATCTCCTTTGAATAAATTTTGTTGGAATGTAATATGATGTATAGTAGTCTCAGACAATTCTCATTGTTTCTCCCCTGACATAAATTCACCTTGTTCATTTCTAAAATTTTGATAATTTAATTTTTCTCAATATTATCAGGTTAGCGAATAGTTTGTATATCATATTAATCTTTTCAAAAAACTCTAAATTTAATTAGTTCTATACTATTTTTATTTTCTCTATTTTTATTTCTTCCTTTTAGTGTCAAGGTTGTTCATTTAAAAAAACTTCTTAAATTTCATTGTTGTTTCATTGATTATCAATCTAAGTTTTCAAAGAAATAAATTTTCCTCCAAGGACTGCTTTATCTATATCCCATAAGTTTTTTAAAGTCCTATCCTTGTTTTATTTAATTATCTTTAGCCTAATTATATATTGTTTTGTGATTAAATTCTTTGACTCATTATTCAGAAGATCATTAACTTTCATTTCAGTCTATATTTTTATCTATATTTCATTTAATAATTATTATTTTTAGTGCTAAGGTATTATTTTTATTCTGCCTTTTCACCTTTGTTTATGTTATCTTCATAACCTAGGAAAAGATCAATTTTTGTAAAGGTACTGAATCCCAAGGAAAGTTTGTGTTCTTCAGTATTCTCATTCGACAATCACTACAAGTCATTTAAATCTAATTTCTTCCCAACAACCTGTTTAGTTCTGTGTTCCTCATGCTTATCTTCATGTTTACCTACTTTTTATAAGTATGAAAGTTACTGGATTTTATTTTGTTTTGTCTTTTTGAAATTTGCCTGAATTCTTTAGTTATTTTTCTTATGTAAGAATTAGATGAAGGTGACTTATTTGATTTCTCTTCTTTCAGAATAATTGCTTTTGTTGCATGGCTACATACCTTTTTTTCGTTAATATGAGGTAGTAGGGGAAAGTGGAGCCCTATGTAACATCTTACTCTGGCATCTTCCCAAGACTCTTTATATCATGGGTTCTTAATAAACACATGCTGGCTCTCAGTAACTACTTGCTCTTTTTTTCTAAGAGATTACAAACTATCGATTTAACAATGCTTTCTAGAATTTTGCCAGGGCTTGTCATCAAGTTGATAAGTGTATAATTTGAAGAACTAATCTATTTTTATTTTTAGAAAATTGGCAAAAAAAATTTTTTGCCTATTTTCAATGCTGCAGAAATATTCAAACATCAGTGGCTGTTATCTGTATGGAAACACATGCTGCTCCTGGGGTCAAAGTTCATTGGAGCCTAGTGACTTAAATTCATTGAGAACAGTGAGGGATTGCTCTTTAATCAATGACTTATTTATATTGAGTTTCAATTTTCTGTATTTTTTCCTATTCTTCCCATTCTGAAGATTGTTCTATTTGATTAAGGAAAGAAAAATAAAATAGGAGTTGAGTAATACAGATTTTCATCTGTATTCATACAGATTATTCATTAGGATCATCCTATCCAAAGCAAGCTGTGGTCCTATCTTTTATTTTTCTTGCTTTTTTCCCCAAATATTTCAAGGATATGTGATTTCCTTGGTGTGGGGATACTAACCATTCATGCAGATTGTAACCTCACAGCAAATTAAAGGGTCATCTTCAAGGCTAGTATTAGATAAATTAATCATCCTTCACTAAAATGGAATTCACTTTCTTCCCTTAGAGAGTCCTAATAATTAGAAACTTTTTTAGCTAGTTTGCCTCTTTTTACCTTTCATCAATTGCACTTAGTTCGTCCTAAACACAGACATAAAACCTTCATATTACAACCTTTAACATCACATAGATGCTGGTTGTCCTCTGCATTGACATATTCTCAGGTCGCTGAGTCTTTCCAGTATGGTAGCCCTGAAGCTGGATTGGCACTCAGATGATTGTGAAGGCAAGCTGGGAAAGTGTGGCCCAGACATTTATGTTGCTTTTTTTCCCTTTTTCTGCCAATTGCACCATAACAGTAAATATTCCTTTTAAAAAACTACTTAGGACTGACTGAAAAAAAGTTTTTCTTCAACTGAAAATCTTGCAGAGAAGCCAGTTTGTGGGATCTTGACCAGATGGCATTAGAGAATTATCCCCTAGAAACTTGGAGAGAGGATTCTGGGAAGATGGTGCAGTAGGTTAGAAAACTGCAAACTCTCAAGATTACTCCCTGTTCCAAAAGATAAAATAGCACTTTAAAGGTGAACAAAATAGGGGCAAAAATAAATAAGAACAGGGACAAAACGGGGTCATCCTGGGACAATTTGAGAAGATCAGCAGAAAAATCCCAGATCCCAGGTTGAGGTTTTCTTCCTGTGAAGAGTAAACTCTTCCAGGCTAGGATCCCTTTAAATACAAGCGGCAAGCCCTGGGGTTAGTTGGTTTGAGAGGCTGCCTCAGCCCCAGCCACAGGAACTTTTATATCCTCCTCCCTGCTGGTGAGGGATGTTGGAGCTTGAGAAGATTGAAGGAACCTCTGCTGAGGAGGAACACAAGATGCAGCTGTGGTGTGACAAAGGGCAGGGACGAAAAGGAATAAGTACACACTGGGTGAGTGCAAAGTAGTGGGCCAGAAAACCTTAACTGCGTACCCTTATGGGAGGTTGGAGGTTTGGCTTTGGTTGGTTGTAGGCTGGACGGGAGAACTGATATCTGGGGCAAGAGGCACCATCTCCCATACCCCAGAGCTACAGGTGATTACAAAATTAAGCTATTACCACAAAAAAAGGCACAGGCAAAGGAGAAAGAATACAACCACAGAAAGCTATTATGGGAACAGAGATGACTGGGGATCATCTTCAGAGGAGGATATTGAAGTAAAGAAACTCCCAAAGAGAAATGTCAAATGGTCACCTGCCCAAAAAATAATTCCTAGAAAATCTTTAAAAAGACTTAAAAAATCTAATGAAAGAGATGGAGAAAAAAAACTGAAAGGAAACATAAGAAAAATAAGAAGATTATGAAAGGAAAGTCAATCCATTAGAAAAGGCGATCCAGAAACTTAAAGAAGAAAATGACACCTTGAAAATTAGAACTGGGCAAGGTGAAGCCAGCAAAATTAAAAGAGATCAAGAAATAATTAAAAATGAATAATGAAAAAATAGAAGATAAAGTGAAATACCTTATAAGAAAAACAAAAGATGTAGCGAATAGATCAAGAAGAGAAAACAAAAATCAATGGACTAACTGAAAGTTACGATAAAAAAAGAATCTTGATGCAATAATACAAGAAATAATTAAAGAAAACTGTCCTGGAGCATTAGAACAAGGGAGTGGGGGGTGGGGAATAGAAGTAGAAAACAAAATCCATTGATCACCACTTAAAAGAGATCCTGTGAGGAAAACTCATAGGAATATCATAGTTAAATTCTGAAACCCCTAGCTCAAGGATAAAATGTTAAAAACAACAAGAATAATACAATTTAAATATGATGGTAAAACAATTAGAATCACACAAGACCTAGTAGTGGAAACATTAAAGGACCTCAGGTCTTGGAACACTAGAGATTGAAGAGGAAAAGAATTAGGGCTCTGGTTCCAAGTATACCCAATAAAATTAAGCATAATCCTGAATGAAAAAAAAATGAACATTTAATCAACTGTCAGACTTTCAAGATTTTTGTTTAAAAATAAAAAAATATAACCTGACCTTAGAAGATCTGACATACAAGAGCCAAGAGAAATATAAGGTACATACCAAAGACTCAATATAAGGGATTCAAAAAGAACAAACCATTTACTTTATATATGTAAAATGTATGTGTTATGTATTAAGATTCTTATTAATAGTTGGGGAGCTCATAAGAAAGATTGGGGTAAATATGAATTTAAAAAAGTAAAACCATTTAGGAATAGCTAAAAAGAGGAATTATTTATACAAGCAAAGTACAAGAGGAAGAATTAATACAGAGGAATTGGATGTGGGAGGAGGGCTGGTAGTTCTGGTAACCTACTTTCATTGGAAATGGGTTCAGGAGGGAACAATTCATAAAAGTCTTCTAAATTCAGAAGTAAAACAGGAGCATAGAGATAGGGGAGAGGATAAGGGAGGGATCCTTATAGGGGATGGTGAGGGAATAGGTAAAAGTGGGATGTAGAAAGGTATTTAGATTTATAGGAATGGGAGTAGAGGGGAGGGATCCTCAGAGGTGGGTAGGTAAGTAATAGAAGGGCAAGATAGTGGGTAGAAGTAAAGTAGAGGAGGCAGAAGGGATAGAAAACAAGAAATAGCACAAACATCAGGAGTAGAATTTGGGAAGTATATGTCTATGTATATATGTATATATATGAATATATATGTATATGCATATATATATTATATATATGTATATATCTATAGCCATATCCAAACTTAATTGTAACCCAGGGCAGGGGGGAAGAACAAGGAAACTTGAAGGAGAAATGATTCTTCACGGGCTGTGGTAATTGGGATAAGGATTCTCAGAGGCTGTATGAACTACATATACATGTATTCCTCTACTATAGTTATATACAGTTTGAAACTTACAAAAAATAGAAAATGAAGAGAATGAGAGATGAAATATTTTGTCCTAGAGTCATTAATAAAGTTCATTGAATAATAAAGTGGTCAGACCTCTGCTTTAGGGAAACCACTTTGGTAGCTGTGTGAATAGATTGAAGAGAGGAGAGTCTTGAGCCAGGAGACCAGTTAGAAAGCTGTTAGTAGTGCAGGTAAGAACAAAAGAAGGACTGAACTAGGGTAACGACTATATGAGTAGAGAGAAGGTGGATTAAAGAGATTTGGAGGTAGAAATGACAAGATTTTGCAACTGACTGATTTTGTGGAGGGAAGGAGAGTATGGAATCAAAAATGATACAGAGAATATGTACCTGGATGATTGGAAGGATGCTAGTTCCCTTAAAAATAGGGAAATTCAAGAATGTGGTCATTTATAATGTCCTGAGATCTGGGATGCAAATCATAGCTCACTTAATCCTGTTCATCTAATTTTCTTTACTTACTTTGTCCTACCCAAAATGATTTCAACATTTTTTTATAATTTTTTTTCAGTTAATACTAGAAAGAGTAGGCATCTAAACTGACGCAAAACTTTGCTTTCTCCTTCAATTTATTTTAAAGTCTGGTTTCTCTAAAACAAGCATCTGTTTTCCTCTCCCCATACCTTCCCTTACCGGAGAAAAAGAATAAGAAAAACAAAATCCTGCAACAAATACTCAAAAAAACTCACCCTTATGTTGACTATGTTTAAAAATACTTGTCTTATTCTGCATATTGAGTCCATCACCACTTTCAGGAGGTGTTCCCTACCCAAAATAAAAACGTAAGTGTTGCTCTTACTAGGACCTGATATAGAACATAAAGCCTGGAATCTGCTGCATTCATAAATTGACCTGAGGGGTATGGTGTAGAGATTCAGTGGGTAAGGTTGGCCAGAAATTTTGCCTGAGTGTCTGGGTAATGATTAGTTCTGGCATATTGAGGGGTCAATGCCTAAACACAACCATAGGAGATCAGTGTTGGGAGAGGGTGGAATGGGAGATGGTTGAGTGAAAATTAGTAAATGGTGTAGTATAGAGTTGAGTTGGAGAGAAGCCCATGATTTTGAGGAGGACTGAATAAGACCTATCTTTCCAGTTTCTGACCACATCCCAGGATCCTCTGGGGGAGAATGTCCTCCTCCACTAATTTCTTTCAGATCTTGCACTTGGAGGGTAGGGTGTGTGTTTGGCGGGGGGGGGGGGGGTGTATATGCATTGAATGCACTTGTGTTTATGTACATCCACGTGTGTAAATTTGTCATGACTAGCTTATAACATTAGCTTATACATCCAAACATTCAATTCAAAAACATTATTAATCCTCTATGATGTGCAAAATATTTCTTTCAAGAAAAGCCAAGTTTAGTTTCAATGAAAGCCCTTATAGCTACTCTAAATACAGCTTTTTGGACATAAATGGGCCCTCATCTGAAAGGCCAGGAGATAGGCTACTAAATCCTTGGTGGACTGTTTAATGTATATTGGACAAGCTCAAAGGATTTTGTAATTACTTAGTCAATCCTCCCAACCAGCTCTTTGAAGTAGGAGGTTATTGCTAGAGTTCTCATTCTGCTGATAGAGAAACTGAGGCACTAAGAGGCATGGAGTTTTTGCTTTTCACACTATGTTGTATATCTTGAACAAGGAAACGTAATTTCTGATTACTTTTCTCCCCCAGAACAAGTTATTTTCTGGGCGACAGTGAGAATGAGAAATGAGAAAGAGACTATGAACGGCTATAGATCCCATTGGTCTGAGCTGGAGTCAGAAATAGCTTCTTTTAGAAAATCCTTCTATCATCACAGTTATATTTATAACCCTTGCCTAAGACCAGAGAATTTACTGAAACTAAATCTCTGGATCATGATTTACTTTAAGTGAGAGACAGAGAGAGTATACAAGGCAGGGTGGGGATGCAGGGACAAGTCAAGATCTTGTATTATCTGCAAAGGACAAAGGAAGTCTTGACCCACTTCTTAGCCAAAAGAGAGATGGATTATGGGCAGAATAGTGAGGTCCCATATAATCAGACACATATGCTTCTATTTTGTATCAAGCACTGGGGATGCAACAAATAAAGTTAAAATAGTGTTTCCTTATCTTGAAGAAGCATACATTTTAATGGGGCAACAATGTAACTTTATAAATTGATACATGCAAGATACATACAGAGCATATATAGCCTTATAGGGGTAGATACTAGCCACAGTGGAGCCCAGCCTCCTGCCTGTGATGGTACTTGAGCTAAATCTTTTTTTTCCTCAAATTTATTTGTTTTCAGTTTTCAACATTCACTTCTATAAGTTTTTAATTTTCTCCCCCTCCCTCTCGACTCCCTTCCCAAGATGACATGCAATTTTATATAGACTCTACACATGCATTCCTATTAAATACAAATAACATACCAGTCATGTTGTATAGAAGAATTATAATGAATGGGAGAAACCATGAGAAAAACAAAACACAATGAAACATAACAAAAAAGAAAAGTCAGTTTCATATTGTCTTCTGACTCCATAGTTCTTTCTCTGGAAGTAGATGGCATTTTGCATCATGAGTCCTTTGGAAATGTTTTAGGTCCTTGCCTTGCTGTGGAGGACTAAGTCTACCAAAAACAGTCCTCACACACTGTGGCTGTTACTGTGTATAATGTTCTCCTGGTTCTGCTCACTTCACTCAGCATCAGTTCATCTAAGTCCAGGTTTTCCCAAAGTCTACCTGTGCATAAGCTAAATCTTAAAGGAAGTCAGGGTTTGTAACAGGCAAAAGTGAGACAGGAAAGCATCCCAGATAGGAGGGCTAGCCAATCCAAAGTCATGGTGATGGGAGATATTATTTTCATGTGTGAGTGATAACATGTAACACAACAAGTCCTTTGAGAAGTCTTACTGTTATAAATCTATGGTTTTATGAGTCATCAGGACAACTATGAGAATAAGCAATTACCCCATCACCATAGGACATGGAAGCTAAATGATTGGATACATGACTGGGTGGCATCACCATGGCTAGGTTTGGCAGGTGCTACACTTCAGAGAAGGCCAAGACTGGAAAATCAATCAGATACTTCCTTCTAGAAACTGCCTAGGAACCCAAATATACAATTAGAGGCTCATAGATATATTTACTCGTACAATTTTCAACTCTTTGACTAAAATTTGAAATGACCTTATCCTGAAAGTAGGTAAATAAATTCAGGAAAAAATATTACGAAGTACCTACTATATTCAATGTATTGTAACTAAAAATCACAAGACGCAAAACCAAAAATCAAGCCTAGATTGGTGCCTGAATTCAAAGATGCTTAAAATCCACTGTGAGAGTAAAATAAAAAGGAAGAAAAGAGGGTGATCAGGAAATGGGGGAACAGAAACCACCCATTTGCAGAGCATTTTAAAACTTTATTTCTGTATCTATATTTATCAGCTTCTCTGGTAGGGGTACAATGCTCTGAACACTCAATTCTCATTTCTTTCTAGATTATCTAAAATGCATCTAGGAGTAAAAACTATTAGTATGGGGAAGAACTGGGCAGCTAGGCGGCACAGTGGATAAAGTGCTAGGCCTGGAGTCAGGAAGACTTATCTTCCTGAGTTCAAATGAATCCTCAGAAACTTACTAGCTGCGTGACCCTGGGCGATTCACTTAAAACCCTGTTTGCCTTAGTTTTTCATCTCTAAAATGATCTGGAGAAAGAAATAGTAAACCACTCCAGTATCTTTGCCAAGAAAAGCCCAAATGGGGTCATGAAGAGTCAGAGATAAGTAAAATGACCCAACCGCAAAAATGGGAAAGAATCTGTTTATCATCAGGCACATTATAATGGAGATTATTTTGGCGTATAGGTTGGACTAGATGGTTTCCAAGGTCCCTTCTATCACACAAATTCTTTAATTCTATTATCTAGAACACTTCCTCTTACCCTCCTGACATTATACAGATAAGTAAATTAAGTCAAGGAAAGTTATGATCTTCCCAAGTTTACGTAGCTAATTAGGAAGAAGACCACGGCCAGAACCCACTTCTCTTTCCTCCCAAGACCTGTCATATTTCTGCACTACTATGCTGCCTCTAACTTTGAAGTGAGAATTTAAACCTACACACCCTTTTCTTAGCTTGCAAACTCATCTGTGCTGTATCAAATGAATCAATTTGACACACCAATACCTTTATCTACTTTTATCCAACCTTGGATCTTTTAAGTAAGGTATAAGATAGATAGACGTCAGGCTCTTCTTTATAAATGCCACTTGGAAAGACTTATTTTTGATGAGTGCAAGTAAACATCTAACTTTTAATGACATCATTTCCTGTCTATCTGCTATTGGCTCAGGCTTCTTTGCAGCAGTGCCGAGGAACAAGAGGGATTTCAGGTTCTAATCTATTGCTCCTTTGGCTGCAAGAAATAACTGGCAGTCTTGTAACCATCTTTTACCGTGGAACACAAAGAGTATCGACTCCTCAGTGCAATCAGATATTTGCACTCATCCATGAGAAACATTTGTTTCTGTGTTTAGAAGCAGATGTACCATGTAGCTCTGTCTTTATCTATGTGGTTCTATCAAGGTTGTGTGTGAGTTGTAGCAAATAAAAAAGTGATTCATAACTCCTTACTCCTCTCAGCCTTTCCTAGCTTTCCAGAAGCTTTTGAACTTCCTATTTGCTCTCACAACTGTCTCAGAATCATAAATGTCATAAAGGCATAAAGAATAGTTAACAATAAAAATGCCCATTTTGTTCATATGTCTGGAGGTGGGATTGGACGGCAATTTTCATTTAAAATCTTGATACTTTAGAGCTCTAGATAGAGAGTTAGCCTTCAGGTGAGGAAACCCTAGATTCGAATACCACCTTGGAACCCTTCTAACTGTGTGACTGTTGCTGAGGCCCATGACCTCTGAGCCCCAATTTAGTCATCCAGAAAGAGGGGATAATGATGGCTGCAGCATCTATCGCAATGGGTTGTTGTGAGACACACAAGTAAAGTTTTGCAAAGTACTTTTCAAACTTAAAGGTGCCATATGAATACCAGTTATTATTATTTTAATATGAACATATTTTAACAACTAGATATTATTTCTGGTTTTGCTTTAAAAATAAAATATTCTTCTTTCAAAAGGGAGTAAGTAGTGTGGCTTGATAGAGTATTAGATTTGGGGATAGGGAGACTTTGACTTAGGGATAGGAAGACCTGGAGAAAGATCTTTTCTGTGATGCGATGTAGCTATGTGACAAAAAACATGTCCCACAAATCTTTTGGAGTCTCCTATATTCATGGATTCATAAATTTAGAGTAAAGTCCTCTCAGACCATCAACTCCAATCCTCTAACTTTATAGATAAAAAGACTGAGACAAAGAAGTTGTTATTCAAGGTGATATGGCTAGTAAGTGTCTGAGGTAGAATTTGAACTCGTCTTCCTGACTTCAAGTCCATCACTCCATCTATCACTCCACCTACTTCAATTAGAAAGAAAATATGGGAAATCCTTTGTAAATTTTTGAGATGTATATAAATATTAACTTAAAAATCAAGACAATGATTTGTTTTCAAGCTATTATCACTTATTGATTTGTATCATGAAGTTTTATACTTTTGAAAACAATTAGATCATGGCTATCGATATTGTTTCAATGATACACTATGTCTAAGGACAGACAAAGTTCTTATTTATAGAGACTTGCCATTTTGGCAGCTTGGTACCATTAACAATGAAGATGAGGGAGAAGGTGGTTTGGGATCTAGAACATTGGCAGCAGAATAGGAAAGATCCAATGTTCCTGTGTTCTCTGGCTGACTGGCTTAGCAACCATTTGATCTCCTTATGTTTTAACTTTCCAGACTAGAAAAATAGGGTCAACAATCATCTGTCCCTCTGTCTCTGGGGTGTTGTGAAGATATGTGAAGTTGTGACAATTGGGCACCTGGACTTCCTCAAGTGAAAAAAAAAACTTTTAGAAGTCCCATAGTCTTATTATGCTGATTTGTTTTAACCAAGAGGAAGAAACTCTTCTTGAATGGCCTAAAGTTTTGATTTTGGTTGTCCTGTTTAGTCAGTATAAACTTATATTTTTAATAGATATTCCAGGAAAATATCAGCTTCTTGAGGGTAGGAGCCATTTTGTTTTTAGCACTGGTTTCCCAGTGCCTAACAAAGAATCTGATATATAGGAAGGGCTAAATAAATGCTTGCTGGCTGAATAATTGACTACATCACAGGCTCCCGAGTAACATTACTATTAGGGGACAATTTGAAAGTTTTCAGTTATAAATGACTGAAAGTTATTGGGAAACTCAGTAGCAGATCAGAGGCATTAAGAAAGAAATTCATGTAGTCTTGGGTGATGGCAAGTCAAAACTTGGAATGAGTATAAAAGATTAATCGGTTAGCAAATAAATATTTATTACATACTAATGGGCACTGTGCTAAGTGCTGGGTATTAAAAGAAAGACAAAAGATAGTCCCTGTTCTCAAGATGCTCACAGTCTGGGGGAGGTGGGGAGCATGGCAACACTGCATAAACAAGCTATGTACAGAATAAAATGGAAACAATAAACAGAGAGAGGGCACTAGAAAGAAGCAGGGTTGGAAAAGGCTCCCTTATAGAATATAGGCTTTTAGCTGAGATTTGAAGGAAGCCAGGGAATCAGGGAGGCTTAGATGGGGAGGAAGCTCATTCTAGGCATAGGAGACATCTCTAAAAATGGAAATGCCTGAAGTTTGGAGATGGAGTGTCTTGTTCAAGGAACAGCAATGAAACCAGTGTCACTAAATCACAGAGTGCATAGTGGGGTGGAGATCAAAACTTTTTTTAAAGATAATTGATATCCAGGCCTGGAGTCAGGAAGACTTATCCTCCTGAATTTAAATCTGGCCTCAGGTACTAGCTTTATGACTCTGAGCAAGTCATTTAACTCTGTTTGCCTCACTTACCTCTTCTGCAAAATGAGATGGGGAATGGAATGCAAGCTACTCCAGTGTCTTTGAAAAAAACAAAAACAAAAAACCCAAAATGAAACCAAATAAACAGAATGGGATCGCAAAGAGTTGGATGTGACTGAAATAACAACAACAAAATCAATATTCAAGAATAACTACTTAGTTATTTAATAGAATCTGCTGACTTTTCTACTTTGGCATCTCAGGACTCTCTTGGGATTATAGACTTTCCTGGTCAGCTGCTCTAGTTTTAAAGAGATCCAGCTCTTCGGTGGGTCAAGTAAGTAGTTCGAGAGATAAAAGACCAGATGTGGAGTCAGGAAGACCTGATTCTAAATTCTGTCTGAGACCTTAATTAGCAGGTTGACTCTGCACAAGTCACTTAACCCTTCCCAGCCTGTTTCCTTATCTGTAAATAAAAGCACTTAGCTCTTAGGGTCATTGTGAATATCAAAGGAGATAACAAATATAAAACACTTTGAAAACTTAATAGCACTGCATCAATGTCAAATGTTATATTTATTGCTGTTTTGTATCAAAAGAGAATGCTAAATCTTGGCATTAATGAGGATCTTGCAGAAGTCTCAGAATTTTTGGTGGGATGGGATGAGTCACCTTTGTTATTAGGAAAGGGTAGCCTGGATTTCATGACCTCCTCTTCCTTGTCAGTGAAGATACTTATTTCTTAAACCAAACAAAGAGTGTCCTGGAGAAGAGGGAGGTTGAAATCATCAGAGGGAATACCTTTATCTTGCACTGAAGTTATATACCAGGAAAAGACCAGGATTTTCAAGGGATAGTATAGACCTCATGTGAATGGCATTACCTTTGTCCAGACAACAGAGTTTACATGGGCATCCCTTCATATGGGCATCCCATTGAGAGCTTGACATTGATAGATCCCATACTACTGACAGGTATGGACTATCTGTTGTCTTAGGGAGGAGACAAATAGGTCCTTTGACTGTTACTAGACAAAAATGTTCACAACAGATAAAATTTACCTTGCAAAGTTGCTGCATGAACTTGCTGCTACAACATGTGTGCATTTTCATCTCTCAACTGTTGTCAAATATTTATTTGTGGAAAGCAAAGAGCTTCAGGGTCCTCAGTTACTCATAATTATGGTTCCTACATATGTTTTAAAATCTTCTCTTTGGTGCCACCTTCTTCTTTAGGAACTAAGTTCAATGACTTTTTTTCTTTATTTGGTCTTGGTGAAAAATCACATGGGAACCATTTAGCAAAGTTCTTCCAATCATTGCAGATTCCTCTATCAAGATAAATATAAGAATAGTAATTGAAGATCAGACTTGAGGCTCCATGAATTCTATTATGTACCTACTGGTGGTCTCCGGGTGCTTTGGACACACATCATATTATAAATGCTTAATTCCTCTGAATTTGCCCATCCCTTTAACAAGTGTTTACTAAATATTTGTTCATCCTTTGTTTTCAAAGAACTATGGTATGATGGCACAATCTTGGGTTCTAGGGATACACAGACAAAAACAGTCCTTCCTTCAAGGAACTTATATTCTACTGAGTGAAAATATCATGACTGCAGAAAAGGAAATACAAAATATACACGAAATAATTTCAGCGAGTGTGCTAACATACTAAGGGGCTTAGAATAGTCCCCATGGAAGAGTAGATGGCACTTGCCCTCAAAGTAGAGGGGAACTAGGGGTTACAAAAGGCAGAGTTGAAGAGGGAGTGTATTCTAAACATTGAGGATAACCTGGGCAAAGCCACAGGCAGGGAAGAGAGTCACATACTAATAACATTAAGTCACTTAGGATAGCTGAAAACATAGAGTGCATTGAGAGTAATATATAATAAGTTTAGAAACATAGACTGGAGGCAAATTGTAAAGCACTTTAAATACCAAACAAAGGAGTCTGCATTTTGTCTTAGAAGTAATTAGGAGATGCTGGAGTTTCTTGGGAAGAGGACTGATGTTGTCAGAACTGTTTTTTTAAAGATGTACATTCAGTAGCATGGCATGGTGAATAAAGAAATGTCTTTAGAGGCAGAAAGACCTGGATTCAAGTCCATCCTTGGACATCCACTTACTGTGGATGACCCTGGGCAAGTCCCTTAACTTCTCTACTTCAGGCAACTAAGATTATAAACTGTAGAGTGATTGCTTATTAGCTCTGATAGAAGGAGTTTCCTCACTGGAAAGTCTGTTTGCTCTCAAAAGCAGATATTCAGCATGTTTTGGTAATCATGCAGAAGACTGGTTGGAGAGGAGAGAGAATAGAGGTGGTAAGACAGATTAAGAGGCATTTATGAGGTAACCAAGCAAGAATGGATAAGGGTCTATAGTAGTGGTAGATGTATGAGTAGAGAGGATACAGATATAAGGAGTGTGGAATTGAAATCAACAAATGACTTAATTCCTACCATGTGGCTGCTATATGCATACATCATATGTACATATATGCATGCGATGGTATGTATACACACCTACACACATATATTTGGATAAGAGATATAGGGGAAGGGGAAAACTTGAAGATCACACGTGTGTTGCAAACATGACAAATTAGAAGGATGGTGTTCTTTATGGAAATATAGCAGGAAAGTTTATGCTTTCTGTTTTGTACACATTGAGTTTGGGATGCATGTTGAGCATACATCTCTTCTGGCAACATGTATGACCCTAGTTTTGTCCTTTGAATTATTGAACCTAAGACTCATTTGAATTTGAATGCCAGATGGAAAGGAAAATGAAGAAACATCAGAGTCACAAAAACTAAGGAAGACATATCCGGGAGAATATCATGGTGAATACTGCCAAAATGTCAATAAAGATGAGAACTGGTAAGAGGCTATTGGATCTGGCAACTAAAATATCAATGAAGAGAGCAGTTTCAGTTGAGTGATGAGGTAAGAAGCAACGTTAGAAGTGGTTGAAGAGTGGGCAGAGGGGAAGTGGAGGTATCAGGTATCTATAATTTTTTCTATGATTTTGTGAAAGGAAAGAGAAATATAGGACCATAGTTTGAAGTAATCATAGGATCAGCAAATATTTTTTTAAAGTGTAGGGCAGACTTGGGTATATTTGTAGACAGCAGGAAATGAACCCGTAGATAGGGAGAGCCTGAAAACTACAGAGAAATAAAAAGAGGATGACCAGATTAAGTAGTCCTCTCTCCTTGTAGTTCACTATCTAAAACATGCTCAATGAAGAGGTACAATTGTCTCTCCAAAGAACTTCGAAATCGATCATGTGACATGGGAGACATTGGCAAAGGACTGCCCAACACAGTGTGCCTTCAAAGAAAGCACTATGTTCTATGAATGAAATAGGATGTCAGTGGCTCAAAAGAAATAAGATACACAAATTTAGAGACATCTCCATGCCAAATATGGACTATTTATTTGTGCCTGACCTATGGTAGAGTCCTTCAAACTTGTATTGGTTTGATCAGCCACAGCTGGACACACTGTACCTTTACTCCAACATAGTGATGTCATTATGGTCCTCTTTGAAAGCAAAGGACAACAACCACAATTCATAAACACTAATGGCTCTAGCCTAGACCAATGCTTTCCTAATGATGTAGTCAATACTGTGAAAATGGGAAAAAACATTTCTGCCTATCTCTAGCTGTTTTAATAGTATGATGTAAACAGGATATATTCTATCCCTAAATTTTCCTTTTTTTTCTGGCTAATCATACTGTTTGAAAAGCACTGGTTTATTTAGAAGGCACTAACAAATTTATCTTACACATCTTCCTCCAGTGTCACAGAATTCTCAATAGTAACTGTGAAAATGACATGACCCATTCCTAATAGTTAAGACTGAGACTACCAGATAAGCCAGATGAGAGAATTTCTGCAGTTGTCTTTATTCCTTATTCCATGATATATA
Organism: Potorous gilbertii; assembly: GCA_028658325.1. Lineage (NCBI taxonomy): Eukaryota > Metazoa > Chordata > Mammalia > Diprotodontia > Potoroidae > Potorous > Potorous gilbertii. The sequence goes on along the minus strand of CM053772.1, from coordinate 207,667,498 downwards.
TATATATATATATATATATATATATATATATATATATATATATATATACACACAAAACAGAAACTTTAATAACCTTGGCAGTAGATTTTGAATCTCCGAATCACATTTGCTTAACTGAGACTTGCATCTCTGTTAGGAAGCATGCTGTCTTTCTTTGGAGTCTCTCTTATTTTCTCTCTAGTAGAACAGAGCAAAGATGGCAGGCAGCATTTCAGTGAACTTTGCTGGCTTTCCAATTAGATGAAGAATATACTTGGCAAAAAGGCATATCTAAACCATAAATGGGCTTTGGGGTTCGCCAGTTGAAATACTGCCCAAAACAGCTGGAAGAAGATGAAGCGCTTGAGTTTTATCAAGCAGGATGACAGGCTGAGAAAAGATTCCTAACACCACTAAAACAGATGATTCTGTAGATTTTCTAACCAATAGACATTCGTCTTATATTTTCCTAGGGCTATTGGCAAGCAAGTCTCACTGAAGAGTTCGAAATGAAGGTGAAAAATTGTTCTGGTAGAGTTAGGCTCCCACTTCAGCATTGCTTTGTCCCTTCTAAATAATCTTATATTGAGAATGAAGAGAGCCCTGGAGAGAAGTACTAGGATGGAGTGGAGGCCTCTGAGGCTTGATCCCTACTCATTGTTTTACCGTTCCTCTTTTGGGTCCTTTAATATTAGAGCAATCATTGTGGCACAAATTCTTGTGCCTTCAATACCACTCAGGACAATTAGACATGACTCTCTGTTACTCTATCTCTGTATCTGTCTCTCATGCATTTGCTTTCACACATTTTCTCTGATTTTCCCCAAACCTGGAATTCTTTCCTTCTTCAGATTCAAATATTGACATTTCTGGATTTTAAGTCCCAACTAAAACCCCATCTTTTACAGGGATAACCCCTCTCAATTCTAGTGCCTTCCCTCGATTAATCATTTCTGTTTGTGCTGTACATAGCTTACTCTGTGTATATTTATTGCATATTGTTTTCTCCATTCGATTATAAACTCCTTAAGGCAGGGACTGGTTTTTGCACCCCCCACTCCTGTCTTTTGTATCTCCAGGACTTAGCATGGTACCTGCCATGTAGTATGTGTTTAGTAAACATTTATTCTTCTCTCTCTGACTCTGTCTCTCTGTCTTTCTCTACCTCCCTCCTTCCCCTCCTCCATCTCCCTCTCTGTCTCTTACTCCCAAATTTCTGAGGGAGGAATCAGAGCATTCCCAATTCTGATTTACTAGGAATATCAGAGAAAATACATACAAACCCTTTATGTAAATGAATCCTTTTATCACATCCTCACTAAGTGGCTATCCAGCTTTTTCTTGAAGTCCTGGAAAATCCACTTTCTCTAAAGGAAGCCCGTCCACCTTTGGACACCTCCTTTGCTTAGGAATATTCCCTTTACCTCAAAGCTGCCTTTACAACCATTCTTTCAAGTTAGACCTTCTGGTGCCAGGCAAAAAAATTCTAATTCCTCGTGCATGTAACAATCAACTCTTCAAATATTTGGGCAACTACTGCTCCTTTCTCTTCCTTTGTCTTCTCTTCAGGTCAAACAGGGCCAGTTCTTTCAGGCGATCCTCATAGGGCATGGCCTCCAGTCTCCTCATCCCAGGTGCCCCCTTCTGGGTACCCAGGATGCAGCTTTTTGATGTCCTGCCTTAAAACTAGAAGTTATAGTAAAAAAGAGATCCTTTGGTGTTTTCCAGTTTCTTTATCTTCCTTTGTCCTTCTTGATCCCTTATTACACACCATATCTCTAGCAAGAGGGTAGCCCCCCCCCCCAGAGAGAGAGTCCCTAGCCTTCTTAGCACAAGTAAAGGGTATAAGTGTGAGCCTCCCATTCTTGTGGCACGTCAGTGATGTTATAAGCCAAGACCCCTTTTCATTCGAGAAATTCAGATATAGACTAGTAGTATCAAACTCAAAGAGAATGGGAGGGCTGCTCAACTGAACATAAGGATCCCTATGGGTGACATATTGTGTGAGAAATCCACATATTAACATCATCTGTGTTTTATTGTATTTTTATTTTGTTCAGTATTTCCTAATTATATTTTAATCTGGTTCTGATCGCATTTGGGAGTATTGTGGGTTGCATGTGAACAACGTTTGAAATCTCGGATCTAGAGTACACAAGTAGAGTACAAAGAAGCGTGCATTTCGAGGGAGGAAACTAGAGGGAGTTTACCTCTGACACTTATTGTGTGTAAAATAGAGGAAACCATCGTTGGATCTAGTTGTCCTACCTCGTTCACATGAGGAAATTTGTACACCTTGAATTTCTTCTGAAATTCTAGGCATCATTGTGGTGGGTTGATTTTCCACTTCTATTTCTCAATATTCCCAGGTGAGGATGGAATTTCAGTTATTTTACTTTGCATGAATGGGTTAGCCAAAAAAATACATCCTAGGCTGCCAACCTGCTGGTGGTCCTACTCATGAATGGATACCCTTTCACTCACAGAGATAGAAGATATGTGTAGGTCAATATGGCCCCACAATCATTTTGAATCTTCTAGGCTATACTGATGAAAACCCTATCGTAAGCCAGAACTGAAGCTTCTGTAAGGGAAGTAGAGGAAGGTTACATATTAATGCAGGGGAATTGGTTCCTATGGTCCTGGGGGACAATCACACTCTGCACAAGTACAGGCTGGACACAGGGTCAATAACTAGGTAAATTCAGCAAGCTGAGGCAGCAAGATCTGTGGAGCTGATAATCAGTCATGGGACCTAGGTACAGACTCTTCTAGGACCTGCCCTGAGGTGACTGGACAGGTCACTGTTCCCATATGCTCTACTGGTAGTCAGAGTTGAACTGCCTGAAGCCCACCTCCAGGGCACCTATCACTAGAGGTGCTGACAGAGGAACTAAGTCTACCTCAGGCCTGCCTTGACCTTTTAATTAAGAGAAAGCAAGGCATAACCAGAACTGGCCATAAAGAAGACCAGGGAAGGTATAACGTGCTCCTGGGCCCTTGTCCTTCAACACAAGCTAGTCTGATTATGACTAGAATGACAACCTGATATGTTTAAAGGGTGCAGAAGAGAAGCTGTCATCAAAATCTGCATTTTAAGTTATACATGATACACCAATTTGGCTAAAATATCCTGGCGTCTGTCACCACTACTCTAGGTAATTAGATATCTGAGGTAAGAGGACTTAACTCATCAAGAGAGAAAGAATCCCAATAGTTTACAGATGAGGGAGTATGTTCTTTTACTCAAGTGCAGAGCAAGGGATGGCCTTGTGTACATCTGAGGTAGGCTGTCAGCTACAAGATAGGAGTGCAAAAGCATATTCAAATGTTGTATTCTGTAGAGAATAATCTTTTGGAGGGCAGACTATTGTTTGTTTTATCTTTATAACCTCCAGGGTCTAGGATAGTTACTTGAGAAATATAAGTACTTCTTAAAGTAAGAAAGGAAGGAAGAGGGAAATGCTTCCCTTACCATTACTACCACCCTTTAAAAAATAACTCTCAGTGCTTAAACTCTCCACCATTACAAATTTATTCTTTTTTATTAAAACCTTACAATTTTGGGGTTTCTTTTATTATTATTTAAATTTTTCCATCAATCAATTGGATTGAGGTGCCATGTACCATTATGTGCCAGACTCTCTACTAAGCCCTAAGGGTGCAAAGAAAGGTGAAAAAATACAGTCCCTGACCTCAAGGAACTCACTTTCTAATAGAAAAAGACAAAGCTGAATAATACTTCAATCCCGTGCCAGCCATCAACAACTTAGGATCAATAACTTAATCAGAGATTAATTAACCAATCACCAAGCTAGACTTTGAAGAGACTTAGGTTGTAAGACAGAGAAGATGGGGAAATAAAGATCTTATGGCATGAGTTCAGGCCTGGAATGTACCCTGCTTCCAGGAGGATACTGATGAATGTCAACCTACACATCTCCCAGAGTAAATCACTCATCAAAAAGAAGCATTTATATAATTATTTAAAAGAGTTGTAAGTGAAAACTAAATGGGTATCCATCAATTTAGAAATAACTAATCAAATTCTGTTATATTAATGTGAGGGCACACTATCAGGGGGCAACTAGGTGGTACATTGGATAGAGCACTAGGTCTGGCGTCAGGCAGATTCTTACTCATGAGTTCAAATCTGGTCTCAGACACTTAATAATTGTCAAATCACTTAACTATGTTTGACTCAGTCTCTTCATCTGTAAAATGAGCTGGAGAAGGAAATGACAAACTGCCCCAGTATCTTTGGAAGGAAAACCCCAGATGGGAAGACTAAGAGTCAGACAAGACTGAAAAAAATTGAACGGAAACAGAACCATCTTTCCATAAAAAAAGACAAAAGGCAGTTTCAGAAAAATCTGGGAAGACTTGTATGGACTAATAAAGAGTACAATGAGCAGACACTGAAGAATAATTAAAAGAATAAAAAAATTTAAAAACAAACAACTTTGTAGAACTCTGATAATCACCGTTCTAGAGGTCCTTTGATGAAGAATGTAGTCACTTGACAGAAAGGTGATTAAATAAATATTGAAAATGAGACATTCATGTTTTGGACATGGACCTAGTGGAAATTTATTTTTCTTGATTGTGTATTTGTTAAATTTTTTTTCTTCAGGAAAGGAGGTTTTGTTGTTCAGTCATGTCCAACTCCATGAATCCATTTGGGGTCTTCTTGGTAAAGAAACTGGAGCGTTTTGTCTTTTCCTTCTCATTTGACAGATGATGAACTGAAGGAAATGGGGTTAAATGACTTGCCCAGGGGCACACAGTTACTAAATATCTGAGGCCAGATTTGACCTCAAGAAGAGGAGTCCAAGCCCAGCTCTCTATTCACGGTGCTACCTACCTGCCCAAGGAGAAAGAGAATAAATGCTCCTAATTTTTAAAAATAAAATATAATTTTAAAAGAAATTCTGAAAATATCAAGAAGTAAAAATTTAATGATGATGCTCAAGAATTCAGCTGAGAAATTCATAACTCTGCATGAAATATCTGTAAATACATTAAGGAGGGGAGAGCCCATGTTAAGTCAGTTGGAGTAGCTTCCAAAGCAACTGAATAAGGTCCACTGTTCAAAGCTCGGGTAAACATGGTAGCTGTTTCCTGCATGGAGGAATGAAGTGAAATCTTCAATCATAGCTATAAATTGCATCCTCAGCCCTGCCAACTTTTTCTGCTTTGGCTCTAGTGGATTCCAGTAGGAGACACAGATGAAAGAGCATAACTATTCAAGGCAAGCTGAATTTTTATCTCCTCTTCTGCCAGGGATGATGTGGGAGCTCAAAAACTATTTAGTCTTTGGTGATGAACTGCTGTTGTAGTGACTAGTAACTAAGTCCAAGAAGTCCAACTATCAGAAAGTATATCAATAAGAATCGAACAAACAAGCAAGAAAATTAGGACCCTAGGGCTCTTCTTGCTCCTATGGTCAAAGTTCTTCATAACTAGCTTAGCTCAGACCCATTATGCTCCTAGATTCCCTTTTCATGCCATACTGAAGCCTAGGTTCTTATCTCTGACCATATTTTCCTCCCTCTGTTCTACCTCTAATTCTTGAAATAATAATCAAATCAACACCTAGAAGAATATTGGAGAAAATGCTAAACTTGGAATCAGGAAGATCTAAGATCAAATGCTTATGAAACACTTATTAGGTGTATGACTCTGGATAAGTCACTTAACCTCTCATGAATTAGAATTGGTTTAGGATGTTGAAAGGTCACATGAGATCAATATGTATTCTTTCTTAACATAAAGCTGAACTCTTAGAGATATACAAGATGAACCATTATCTTTTGGGATGTTTCATTTACAATCTAGAAGTTAGAGAATGAAGCTAGAGGTCTTTGCTAATTGATGAGGTGACTATGACCAGAACGGTGCATTGGGTTATTTAATGTTGGAATCTCTATATTTTGCCTTTTTTTTTTTGGTATTCTCCAGCACTTAGCATGGTGCTTCAAACATAGTGAGCACCTCACAAATGCATACTGACTACATGGCTGAATGACGTGTATTGAATTTTTCAGCCATGTTAACCCATCAAATGATGAAAACTATGAAGTCCCATGCAGTCTTTCCCTGCTTCCACTTAGGTGGTGGTAAAATAGCAGAAAAGGAAGCAGAAGAGACTAAGAACCATAGTGTTTTAGACCATCTACAAAGATTAAATTGTCTCTATAAATGTGAGTTCTTTGTCTTATGACCAATTAATAAATTTAACAATATCAATCTTGGCAATCTCCTAATAAATGAAACCAAAAGACACAATAAAGTTGATATGATTAAATTCATTCATTGGTCAAAGGACAAAAAAAGAGGGACTGCTCACAGGTTTTCCTTGGAGAGTCAAATAAATGAATTGGTGCAATTTTATGTGTGCATGTGTGTGTGTGTGTGTGTGTGTGTGTGTGTGTGTGTGTGGTTTATCATATCCAAAGCCTCCTGACATTTCTATTTTTCTTATTCCAACCTATGTTTTCCAATATATTTTCCCTTACAAAAAGGCAAAAATTTTTGCTTGAAGTCACTCAATATTAAAGTATATGCTTATTTAATTTGGAGAATCTCACTGGGTTCTTTGCACAATGTCTTTACCTCTTCATGCTTTGCAACAGATGTTAACATATAAGCTTTAATTATTTTCATGGTGGTCTTTTTGCAAATGCTTATCATGAACACTGAAGTCAAAGATTATCCGAAGTACCATGAAATGATGTTTCTTTTGCTTTTGGTCACATGGTAAAACCAATTTCACCCAGCTTTCATTTCCAAAGAGAACCTGTGGCCTATGTATCCAGTGAGCTACAGCATCCCTTTGTCCCCTATATTTCATAAGAAGAAAGTCAAGATTGATATGATTCACTTTTCCAGGAGTATGTCCATTCATTAGTCACTGGACCAGGATCTCAGATTTAGAATACCAAGAGTTAAGTTAATGTTTATAGTTATACAAAACCCTGTGTAACCTTAACAAGGTCTGCTCTCCTTTTCTGGCAATCTGTTGTCCTCTGCACAAATAGAAGAGTGCACAAGATTAAGTGCTCTTTTATATTTATTATTGATTCATGGATTTCCATCTCTCTTTCTCATCTAAGGTTCATCTAATCTCAAAGTTCTTGCTGCTATAGAGAAGGTGAATTTGAAAAAGACAACCATTTCACTATCTGTTTATCTATTAAAAGCTAGGTAGATAGATATAACTTTAAATTTCCTCCGAAGCTTTACTCTCCTTTATTTCCTAGTGTCTAACTGGATCTCCAACTATCCATGTCTAAGATCACATTCGACATTTTCCTCCCTAAAACTGTCCCTTATATTTCTATATCTTTTAGTGGTCTCATCTTTCTCTTACTAAAGGTTCTCATGATTTCTTCTTATCCACCATTCTCCAGTTAAAGTTAAATGTGCTTTTGCTTCTGTGCCTTCACTCACAATGTGCTTCTACCCAAAATGCCCTCCACCCTCTCCATTTCATACATGATACTCTACCTGTTTTAAAACTCATCTTCTAGCTCTTCCATTAAGCTTTCCCTCATCCATAATACTCTCCATAACTAGAAATTATCTCTTTTAACTCTCAAAGAACTTGGTACCTCTTTTACAAATATATCATATTCTACTTTGCATTATGGTAACTGCCTGAGTGGGGACCCAGCTATCTAGGTAACTTAGCTCATCTTCTCTTTCTTTCTTCCTTTCCCTCTTTTTCTTTCTTTCTTTCTTTCTCTTTCACTCTCTCTCTTTCTCTCTCTTTTTCTCTTTCTTCCTCTCTTCTCTTTCTTTCTCTCCTTCTCTCTCTCTCCTTTCGTTCCTTCCTTCTTCCTTCTCTCCCTGTCTCTGTGTCTCTCTCTGTGACTCTATGTCTCTGTCTCTCTCTCTCTCTCTCTCTCTCTCTCTCTCTCTCTCTCTGTCTCTCTGTCTCTCTCTCTCTCTGTCTTTCTTTCTGTCTTTCCCAGAATTTTAAACCAAGTTCACTCTGAAGCCCATAGATTGGACAAAAATAGGTCCCTTCCCAAACTCCATTTAACGGCTGTTTTCTGGACCCTCCTGGCTTACGAGTAATTATCAATAGTAACTGTAGCTTTTTCCCTCCCTGCTTCATTTAGTTGTTTTTTTTTCTTTTGCTCATTAAAGGAGCCATTCCCTGCCTATTTCTTGAAGAGGCCTATTCACTTGAATGGGTGTTGCTTCACTCTAAGTGAGTCCCTGAATAGGCCTTAGACAAACAAGGCCAAGGTCTCCCACTGCACCCTGGGCCATCTCCAGTCATCCTGATGGATATCTGGTCACTGGATCCAGATGGCTCAGGAGGAAAAAGCGAGGTGGGTGACCTTGCACAGCCCTTCCTCACTCAAAACAAAGTAAAGGGCAAGTCATGTCATCGCTTCTCTGACGTCATGGTCTTCGAAAACAAAGGAGGCACACAACAACAATGGTCACTAGATGACACACTGGCTAGAGTGCTGGACCTGTAGTCAGGAAGACTCACCTTATTCTTTCTGAGTTCACATATGACCTCAGACACTTACTAGCTATGTGACGTAACTGAGTCCTGTTTGCCTCAGCTTCCTCACCTGTAAAATAAGACAGAGAAGTAAACGTCAAACTGCTCCAGCATTTTTGCCAAGAAAACCCTCAGAGAGGTAACAACGACTTGGAGAGGACCGAAATGAGTGAACAACAACAAACATTGTCTTGTGCCTGTTTTATCTCCTAATGAACTAGAAACATCTTGAAAACAGGGCCCCTGTCATATTTTCAATATCCCTTTTTTCTTTGCATTTTTTTCTTTATATCTCATAGTGCCTAGGACAGTATCTTGAATGTATCAGATATACAATAAATGTTCATTGAATGAATGGATGAATTTGTTAATTGATGTGCCTTGTAACATTGTTTTATTCCAACCTGTTCTCTTTGAACATACTGCTTTTCACCTATGGACCAAATGGATGGTTACAGGATAGTTTCATTTCTCTTCTTAGAGAAAGGTGAGTCTTTCAAGTGGATGAGGGCGAAATGCAGAATTAGGAATGACCTGAAATCATACGACACGAGCGGCTGCCTATTTAGCTTTGGTTTCATGGGTCATAACTTTTTCTACGTTGTCTCCTGGATTTCACTCTCGGTCTCTTATTCTCATCCTATTCTTATATTAATTTTCCTTCTTCCCCATTTTTTTTGTGCTCCTTTCTCTTACCATCCTCTCCTTTCTCTTTAAGGAGTATAAGGAATATTAAGCATATTTTAATATAAAAAAATAGTATCCTCATTGCCTTTGATTTTTCTTTCACTCACCTTTGCTTTTTCCTGTGCCTCTTGATTTCCCATTATTTTACACGAAGCAAAATCAATGAACATCTTCTTCTCATTTTCTCTCTTCACTTTTCTCCTTTTGTAGCCTTCTTTTTTCTCACCTCCCCTTACCTATTCTTCTTCATCATCTTCAGGTTGTTTATAATGCTATTTCTCAGTTGATGTAGATAACATCTAATGAATGCAAATGTCTCCAGAAAATCAGAGTAGTGAAGGAAAATGATGCTCTGGGACCAGAGACTGATGTTCAGGACACTTACAAATCGACATACGCTACACAAACGCCTACTAGTAACCCCTAGACAACAGACACTAGTTTATTTTAAAAGGAAAAAAGTTAACTTTCCTTTATCCCCCTCTCAATTTTGCTTTCTTCAAAATAGAACAATGGATTCTTGCAGATAACCAGAAAGACTTTCCACTGAACCTTATCATAAAGTGCATGTTTATATTTAGACAGAAAAATAAAAGGATGGACTCCATGAGGACATGAATTTACCTTGCAGGTAACACATCAGCGAACCAAAGAAAATGAAAATATATCTATTCTACCTCTCCCCATGAAGGAGCAGGGGTAAGCAGGTAAACCTACCATGAAGGCTGTTAGGTAAGCTACATATACCTTGTACATATACCTAAAGGGGCCATATTTTATATATAACTGACTTGTTAGAAGGCCTCCAAATAATGTTGTTTGGGCAGTGTAAGGTTGTAGAGCCTTATGTTTGGAGTAAAACTAAGCAAATGACAATAGGCACCTCCTATTCCCAGGACTACAGTGGAATCTTTAGGGATAAATAGATGGGAATGTATGGTCCTGATATTTCTGTGGACTCCTTAAAGCTTCTTATAATTTCTCATGTGATAACAAAAGTGGGGAGTCCTGTTAAGATCCCTCTAGCTCCATTCTGAAGCCAAGAAATGCCTCTCCATGCACTGTCCCAACTTGGTTTTAGCAGTTGCTGGCATGCCAGTTGCCACTTCTTTAGACATATGATCTCACTGAGACAGTAAAGGCAGAAGTACCACATAGATGGATGCTGGGCCTGGGAAAGCAAGACAGGCAACCAGGGCACTTAGAAGTCAGATCTGAAATCTAAGAACCCAGACAAAGGTTGAATAGAAAACAGCAGAAGTGAAGGCTAACAGGGTATCACAATTGATGATACCCAGCTGCCTGTGGATCCTGCAGCTAACAGAAATCAGGACGGGAAACAATGATAGACCCATGGGAGAGTCAAGAAGATGAACCAATACTCTACCCTCAAATGTTGCAAAGTGGACCTGAGAATGATAATAGTCTTAAGAACTAAATAGAATGATAGAATTTCAGATTTATAAGGGACTCTTCAGATTATATCTACTTCAGGGGTTCAAATCTGACTTCAGATACTTACTAGCTGTGTGACTGGACAAGTCACTTAATCCCTTTGCAAGGAACAAAGAAAAGAAGGAAGAAAAGGAAGGAAGGAGGAAAGAAAAAAGGAAAAGGAAGGAGGAAAGAAGGAGAGAAAGAAAGGAATATAGTTTTATCAGTGGAAATTACATTAGAGAATATGAACTATGATCATGTGCTTTGCCACAATACTTTTGCATCTGACTCAAGACTGGAACTTCTCTATGTTTTGTTTCCCCCATGGGGAGGTGAGCTCCTTGATAGCAAAGACTATCTCTATTTTTATGATTCCATCTACAGAATTTAAACAATACTTTGAACATTGCAATTGACTAATAATGCTTTTCTCTTCATTTAAATAGTTCACATCAGCCAATAAACATTTATTAAGCACCTACTATGTGCCAGACACTAAAGTATAGAAGATTAAACATAAGGAGGATGCCCAGTTGGAATGACTCATTTCTGTAGGTAGCCACATTAACTCTACTGTCTAGCATGTTTGCTGATGTGAGAGATGTTGTTTATTTGCTTGTGTGTTTTGAGAGTGGTTGCCCTTTCTTTTCCTATCTTATGGGTATCTAGGTGGCATAGTAGATAGAGCACTGAGTTTTTAATCAGGAAAACTCATCTTTATAACTTCAAATCTGGCCTTGGATGCTTACTAGCTGTGTGATTCACTTAACCTTGTCTCACTTTCTCACCTATAAAATGAGCTGTAGAAGTAAAAGGCAAGCCACTTCAGTATTTTTGCCCCAAAAAGCCCCAGATAAGGTCACAGAGAGTCAGATGTAACTGAAACAACTAAACAACAGCATCTTCTCTAGTGCCGGTACTGATCCACTCATCAGTTTTAACCTGCTTAGATTTTCTGACCTAGCCAGTCTGCCCTCCTTAAGTAGCCTGGGAACCCTCTGCTCCCTCCCCAGGGCTCACGATATTTCTCCTGGGCTTAGTGTGAGCATCTGATCAATGTTATCCTTTATCACAGCTCAGAATTCCTGAACTCAAGTGATCCACCAGCCTTACCTTCCCCTTGTAGACAGTGTTATAGGCTATAACCACCAAAAAGTGTATTAAGATATGAGTTTATAACTCTAATTCTGGGTTCCTGGGACAGTTGGTTATTTAAAAAAATCAGGAGAGGGGAAAGGAGGGGCAAAGATCATTAGTGTATGAAACCAGTAGTCTAAAAATCAGTAGACCTGAGGACTCAATTAGTGGAGTGTTTTCTTGAAAACCTAATAGAAAACATTTATGGGACATCATCCCTGAGAACAAAAAGACTCTGAGGGGAGTGATACCTACTCATGGTTTCACAGGGCTACAAAGAGACATTTCCTCATCTTTCCCTGAAAGAAGTCCAGAACAGAAACAGAAGTAAGAGTAGGAAAGTCAGGAATAGAGGCTAGAAAAGACCTATGGGATATAAGAAACAAAAGCAGGAGTGATGAGGAGGACAAAGGAAAAATCAGAAAAGGGGGACCAATGAAGCTGATGAGATTAACTCATAAGTGTAGGAGGAAGTTGGTTTGTGGTGCTGCCCCATATTCTTGCAATGCTTCCTTCTGTGGCACATGCTAGCCAAACCACCTCCAGTTCCTTAAGAGAGAGGTAATGTTGCAATAATTACGCAACTTACTCCCAGACATTTAGCTATCATATGGCATGGTACTTTGCATTGGCTTACTTTTGGCTGATCTTTTGCTTTTCCTGGGAAGTAAACTGATTTGATCTTGCACACATTTAAGGGCCTACTAGGTATAAGGATCTGTTGGGCAATAAAAGCAATGAGGCAGGGAAGTTTCTGGGAAAAAGTCAGAGGGACACAGATAATTAGGATGCCCTAAATTGGCATCATCCAGCTGTGGTCCCATTTGGAAATCATTTACCTAATCTAAAGAGTGTTGGAAGTCAGAAATCTTGGGAAAACATCATTGTTCTGCCTTTTATTGAGATGTTACAGACTATAACTATATAACTATAGACACTAGAGATCTTGGGATCTCTAGTCTTCAGTTTTAATGAGGAGGCTGGACTCGATAATCTCTAAAGTGCCTTCTGGTTCTGTGATTCCCTTGATTTAAGTCAGCAATCTTTTCTTAAGCACCTACTGTGTGCATTGTGTCAGACACTGGGTGTTTTATCATTCAATTACTAAAGTAATGTAATGTCCAGCTTTCCTACAAGAATGTTTGTAAGTCTGTTAGATCCTTCAGAGATATGATGTATATGTTCATATGCATTTAAATATTGCTTTGTTTCTCATCTGTTTACCAGCTTAGTACAGCCACAGCTCTGTTCCATTGAAACCCATCTCTTTTCTGGGAACCAGGCTAAAACACTTTTGGCTTACAAAGCACTTTGCTCTTTATTTCTATGTCCTTAGGGAAAGATGGTCAAACATTGCTTGATGCCTTGGATGCATCTGGACTCTTAACATCCATCTCAGAGCATTAGTAGGCTAAAGGACAGTTAGGTGCTGGGGGAAAGAAAAAGGAAATGCCCATTTGTAGTCCTATGCACTGATCAATAGATACAATTCCCCTCAGAGTCTTTATGTTCCCAAAGAGGGTATATCATAAGTGTTTTCTATAAGGTTCCTGGGAGAACACCCCACTGAAGGAGTCCTTACATTAGAAAACTAATTAGACAATAGACACTTGGAAGATTATGAGCCCCAGGGAAGTTTTCCATCTAGGGTATAGAAAAAAGAAATCACCATCTCCCAAGATGAATCCAGAGGCTTCCTGGACCTAGCTTAGTCAAATCAATACCACATAGTTCTTAGAACCTCTATCTAACTCCTCGGTTATGGCAGAGGCCCTTTTATCTAAATTTTATATGTCCCCTAATACCTTAGCTGAATTGTTTGTATTCAGTAAGAGCTTGATAAATTTTGGTTGATTTTGATCATGAACCCAGATATTCACACCTGTGTTCTTTCAGTCAATAAATATTTGTTAAGTACCTGCTATGTGCCATGAACAGTGATAACTTCTGGGAATATTAAGAAAATAATTAACCATTCATTTCCCCACGGAGATTATAATCCATTGAGGAAAACAATATATACACATATAAATATATACAAGGCAATGATAGGGTAAATTGGGAGGAGGGGAATAACTAGCATCTGGAGGGAAAATCAAGACATGAAGTGGAAGAAATTAATAATGTAGTGGGCAGGCCCAGGAATATCCCAGGTAAGCCTTCTTTCTCCACTATCCCTTTGAAAAGGTATGAATTACCCAGACAAGGTAAAAGCTTTCCTTGTCCTTGAGTCTTCATTGACCCACTGATCAGGCCTTTGTTGTGACATTAACTCAAATGTAACACTAATACACTAACCCAAACTATATCATTGGCTTTGGTCTTTAAAAGAGATGCTATTGTTGGACAGAGAAATTCAATGAAGGATTGCCCATAAATATGGAAATTATTCCTGAGAGGGAAATCTCACTCCAGGGACTCATAGGGCTCCCCAGGAGACGCAGAACTGGTGATAGATGAAGAGACAAACTAATGAAAAGTTAAAGATATGAAAATAGGGAGAAAGGATTTCTCACTAAGTGGAGATATAGAAGAAAAGGAGCCATTATGAAACAGAGACAAAACAGGGAAGAAAGATTAGTGTGGGAAAGAATGATGGTATGAAGGTGCCCCCAGTACCTTGTCCCGCAGTGGGACCTCTTCCAACATGGTACTGTACCTACAGTAATGCTATTAGACTGAAGGATTATGTAGGTTGCTGGTGGAGAAGCATGTTTACTGAGTAAGATTATTGCCTAATTCCCTAGAAACTCTGAATTCTTTTCTCTGGCAGTAGTAGAAATAATACTTGTGGAAGTGGTTAAATTTAAGAACTTTTCTGGAGGAGGAAAAGTCTATTATGGGGGAGAATTGTTTGGCCCACTAATGGGTATAGGTACAAGATTTTTGCCTCTGTTTTCAGATTCACCAAACCTATTCTATATTTGATGTTTTGTTAACCTGAGTGTTTGCATGGGAATGAGGAGTCCTTTGAGACATAAACAAAATTCTAGTGTTCCTAGGAGAAAAACTGAGTGGGGGCCAACTTCGTCAAAGAAATGTGTGAGACTTCCCAAATGGAATCGGCTTGTTCCTACGAGTCTAGAGCTATGATTCTGAACCACTTTTTATAATAACAAACTTTATTCCTCAAAATATACTAGAACATTGTACCTCTAATTCTGTCTACCCTAAAACAGGAACCTAAGATTCCTGAATGAAGAAATACTCAGTCATTGATTCAGTAAGTCAAAGAACAAATCTAAGATCACATGCCTTATAAGAAGAGATGTATCACAATCAGGGTCAACCAGAGTCCGGGGTCAGAGGACAAAAGGAAATTCAGCATAACTAACATTTCCAGGTCAAATCCTAAGGAATGAATGAACAAATGAACGCAAAACAAACATCTGTTAAGCTCTTTACTATGTGCCAATTCACTATGCTAACTGCTGGAGATGCAAACACCAAGGGAAAGACAGTCCCTTTCCTCAGAGGGCTTCCATTCTAATAATGGATTGTAGCACATAGAGAGGAGCAGAGAGGGATATTTTGGTATGGAGAGTTTCATGGAGGGGAGTGAAGCACTATGGGAGTAGATCCCACACTGTTTCCAGAAGAAATGTCCAAATTGGTTTGATTATGGATCCCACACTGGAAAGTTAGTGAGAAGATGGCTTAGGAGTGAACTGAAACATGTCTAGGGCTATGACTAGATGCACTGAGTGATTGAGACATCCCCCAATGAGGATACGCATAGCTGGAGTTCCATGAGCTGAAGTCTTAAATTTTGGGGGCCAGGGTTTCTGGTCTGGGTAGCTAGGTGGCTCATAAGAACATGGTTACAGGGTTTGAATGCAAGAGTCTTGGCAAATTGCTTAGTCAAAGTTTCCCTTGCCTTTCTTTCAATAAGCAAAAGATGTCCACAGACCATGAAAGGTCAGGATTTCAAAATATCCTAGAATATTAGGGATAGAAGGGGGGCTTAGAAATCATGTAGTAGACTCCCCCATTCTACAAATGAGCGAACTGAGACCCAAAGGAACTTGCTCAAGATTCTGAAGCTAATAAGTGACAAAGCTCAAACGTACTAGAGGAACTGAGGACAGTTTTTACAAGTCTTTTCCTATTTCTTTACCCTTAAATTCTTATAAACTTTTCAGAAGTCCCTCATCTTCTTGAGTATTTTTTTATTAAGAACTATGGCTATTATAGCAAGAATTTTCAGAGAGAACAGCTTTTGCTAACAAAGGCAAATTATGTATGGCTCCTAGGAAAGTTTGAACTTTGAATGCATTTTCCTATATAAGCATTATGATAAAAGGTGGTTAGATTTTGTAATCTATTGCAGTATTGTTAAGCTCCATTGTGGGTTAAATGAGCTTTTGAGGGCTGGAGTTGGAGTCTAACCACCATTTATAACATTTTTTTTTCCTATGGCAAAATGTATTCTGTATTTCAATCAAACAACACATGAAATATGTTTGGAAGCTTGGAATTGCATGAATTTGGGGCTTTGCATTTATAATGGTTCTGTGGGATTCCCACAGAGCATGCACACCACCCAACCAAACTCACCCATTTAAAATGATAAGCAAAATATATACAGTGACACCTCACTTAGCAGGTGGTCAATAAGTAAGTAAATTCAACTATGATGAACACAGCCAAGGACCTAAATGCCAGGATTTCAAAGGGTCCCTAAAAAAGTAAAAATACATTCTATGAAATCCATGCACTTAATTCAAAGAAGAGAACTCCCATGTCCTTATTCAGAACCAGCTTACTTTAATTTTAGACATAGTACTTATATATCCCAGTAGAGTTAAAGAGAAGAAGTAAAATGATAATGTAGATAAGTACACTGAAAGCAGCAAGAAGGGACAACAGAACATTAAGAGAAGAGACAAAGCACTGTGAAAACCTGACATTACATTTTACAAAAAAAAAGTTGAACAGGCTGGGGCCATTTAGCATAGGGGCAAACATGCCTGTGGACTCCATTAGCCTCAGTTGGCCTCACTGAATTACAGAAGAGTACAGCAAAGGATGTCTGTGACCTTGACCAGGAGTCATCAAAGAAAAGCTCAATTTTATCCAGTGTCCTCCTTTTAAGAAGACAAGTGTGTAATCTATTTTAGAAAAATTTCAATCTAAAAGTAGCTAAAATTAACCAAGTTATGGTGCTTAGAGGAGTAAGCTTCAGTAATCTGGAGAATTCACTTATGTGAAACAACTTAGTCCCTAAAGATGCTTGATCAATGAGGCATTCGTGTACATGCATATAAAGGCAATTAATAAAAGCCACAAGTTGAGCATTTTTCTACACAGTAACTTCATTTTTAATTACTCAACAAAATGATAAACTTCCATTAGCAGTTCTCAGGCTTTCGTCAAGATTTCCAGGACTTAGCTAGTCACAGATGGAGGTACAATAGCTAGCTTTTGTGTGACACCAGGGTCCTATCAGAATCTAATCCTAAGACAAGTCCACTCCAGGTCACACATACCTGTATCTCCTTCTTCAGAGTCTCAAGACATCATTAGGAATATTCTAACTTAATTACATGCTGGGGATGAAGAGGGTAACATTTACATAGGGTTTTAAGGTTTGTAAAGCACTTTACAAACTATCCCATTTGATAATGTAATGATAATCCAGTGAGATTGATGCTGTTCTTATCCCCATTTTACAGATGAGGAAATGAAGGTTGAGAAAGGTCACACACTTTAGACAAGAGTCTAAAGTAGGACTCAAACTCAAGATTTTTTATCTTGCTCCCTGTCACTGTCTAGCAAGCTGTTTAAGTGACAGGGTCAGGGTATTGAGGTATTGAGGAGAAAGACCACAGAGGAGATGAGACAATTAGCCATCTCCAAGAAACAGAAAAGTAAGTTTCAGAAGGTCCAAGGTGATGGAATTGTTGTGAGACTTTGGATGTCAAGGAGAGAAGATGTAGCTGTGCCATTACTTTTCATTCAATACTACTTAGTATGTGAGGGCAGCTAGGTGGTGGACAGAGCACCAGTGCAGGAGTCAGGAGGATCTGAGCTTAAATCTCACCTCAGACACTTGAGACTCACTAGCTGTGTGACTTTGGACAAGTTACTTAACCCCAATTGCCTCATTCTGGGTCACCTCCAGTCAGCCTGATGAGTATCGGGTCACTGGATTCAGATGGCTCTGGAGGAGAAGTGAGGCTGGTGACCTGCATAGCCCTCCCTCACTCAAAACAGTCAAGTGCAAGTCACATCATGATTTCTCTGATGGCATGGTCTTCTTTGGCAATGAAGGACAAGCACACTTAGTATGTGAGATTTGTGTGTCTTGCCTCAGTGACAATAGGAAAGGCAGCCCAAGGAATGTCCTTTAGAGCCCTGTGTTCAGGAGAGATATTTCAAGGAAAAATATGGCCTAATGAAAAATGTTCTTGAAAAGATATATGTGTTCATCCTTCATTGCCAAAGAAGACCATACCATCAGAGAAATAATGACGTGACTTGCACTTGACTTTGTTTTGAGTGAGGGAGGGCTGTGCAGGTCACCAGCCTCATTTCTCCTCCAGAGTCATCTGAATCCAGTGACAAGATACTCATCAGGATGACTGGAGATGATCCAGGATGAGGCAGTTGGGGTTAAGTGACTTGCCCAAGGTCACACAGCTAGTGAGTGTCAAGTGTCTTAGGTGAGATTTGAACTCAGGTCCTCCTGACTCCTGCACTTGGGCTCTATCCACTGCACCACCTAGTGAAGATACACTAGACATAGACCTGCTGATGTAATAGTCCCTTTTTACCTCTCTCCTTAAGGTACATAATAGTAATTTATATTGTAATTTAAGGTTTGCAAAGTGCTTTACACATATTTTTGCATCTCAACCTTGTCACTACTCTGTGAGATATAAGGACTGGCATTATGATGCCCATTTTATGGATGAGGAAAGCAAGACCCAGTACCTGAATTGATTTGTCTATGGGCATGGATCCAATAAATAAGAGGTGGAATTTCAATGTAAGACTTGTTGGCTCCAAATCCAATACATTATCTGTCACAGATTTGTTATTAGGAAGACCTGAGTTCAAATCCCACCTGTGCCACTTACTAGCTATGTGACCTCAGGCAAAACATTTCCCCTTTCTTTGTCTTCCATTATAAAACACAAGTGACCATAATGGCTGAATCCATATCGCAGGTTTTTGTAAGGCTTGTGTGATAATATCAGGCAAAATATAGATCAGTTATGGTGATGGTGGTCATGATATGGAGGGTGATGATGATGAGGCCTGAAGTCAGGAAGACCTGAGTTCAAATCCAGGCTTATATCCTTAGTAGTTGAGTCAATATTTTAATTTCAGTTTTCTCAAATATCAAATAGGGATAATAACAGTATCTACCTCCCAGGGGCGTTATGAGATCTAATTATGTAATATTTGTAAATTCTTTAGCCTAAAACCTAGTTCATAGTAAGTACATAATGAATGTTTCCTTCCTTTCCTTTCCTTCCTTTTTTTTCTTCCCTCTCCTTCCCCTCTCCCCTCCCCTCTCCTTCCCCTTCCCTCCCTCCCTCTCTCCCTCCCTCCTTTCCTTCCTTCCTTCCTTCCTTATAAAAATGACTTCAGACTTGAGAGGTATATGATAGGTTGTGAGGTCTCAGTCAATGTGACCTGGAAATATAGGATCCTATTTTAAGAAAAAAAAACACAAAACTCTATATTTTAGTGTGGTTCTCAGTGTCATAAAATACAGAACAACATTGACTGTATGGCAATTCCTCCCAACTTGTGTTAAGTAGTCCCACATTAGTAATTCTCTATTACACATATTGCCTTAATTGAGTAATAAAAACTTGACGGGAGTGTACTTCCAGGCTATTATTGCACATCTTGGGTGGTCCTATAAGGCACAGGCTTAAGGCCAAGTGGTTTTAATCACCTGAGAAGCACAGCTACTCTGGAGGAATTTATTAAGTGGTTTTATTTTTATTCATCAGAGTCATTACATAGAAGGGAAACCATTGGAGCTAGGTGTTTTCTAGGTCTAACACTGTGGAATACTATGGTCTAACCAGTTGTCTGTAAAGACCTTCCTGTTAACTTTTAACCTTGGGGCCTGGCTAAAGTAACTCATTTATTACATGATTGATACTATTACCAGAATAACCGAACCTTAGAGTTCAGGGGAATCTCAGTGTACATCTTGCTCAACCCATACCTAAGTAGGAATCCCTGAATAGATATTCTTAACAAGTGGCTGTCCGTCTTTTTGGAAACAACCATTAAAGGGGAAACCCTTTACTCCCCAAGGCAGACTATTCTACTTTTCAATCTCTCTGTTTAGAGGGTATTCCTTACATCAATCCAAAATATACCTTTGTAACTTCCACTCATTGTTCCTAGTTCTAAATCCTCACGCTTGGCCTTTTGACTGAATCCAAATTTTATAGAACAAATTCTTTCTGTAAAATTTTCATTCAGTCAAAAAGTTGCACTTAAGTATTTAGAAGACCACCTAAGCCCTTAAGGCTACAAGTTCCTCACCCCTTTTCTAGCCTCTTGGGCTAAGCAGACCAAGGCTAATCCTCCTTCATCATACCAGCTATTCTTATAGGATTATAAAATGCTTTTTGGTTCATGGTCCATTACCAAACATTACTTTTATTTATAGATGTGGTTTTGAAAAAAAGCAGTTGGTCAATGTGTTCTCTGTGCTTCCGTGGGACAAGTTTGGCCAATCATTTCCTTTCTTTCTTCATCAGAATCATTCATATTTATTCCATTCGATTTTTATTCTGGAGAATTTCTAATCCATCTTGCCCTGGCTTCTACCAATACTAATTTTAGGACAAAGATCCTCCCTCTATCCTTCCACTGAATCCTTTGAAATCTACTCTCTTCAAATATAGGGTGTACATCAGACTATGCCTAGATGTCCTCTTTGTCACTGTCACAAATTCCAAAATGGATTGCTCCTCACCCCATTCCTTTCCCAATGGTTCCCTCATTTCTATTTTAGTGCCTAGTTCCTCTCATTGGTCAAAATTGTTTCTAGAGTAGTGGTGTCCTGACAGAGGAGGAAACTGTTTCTGCATTCCTCAGGTGATCTGGACCTGCCCTCTCCAAACTCAATTCAATCCTCTAATTCTGATGGATGGTCAACTGGCAAAATAGGACCAGGAGGGGTAGGGGTGAGGATCTAATAGAGGTCTATTTCTCAGAAACCACTACGGAGTGAAGGAAGCAGCAGGAGAAATATCCGAATTGTGACTTTATATTGCAGTTCATAGAGGTGAACAATGTGAAAGGAGTTGCCCGTTTCACCAAATAATGCCTTGGGTATACTTGAGGTCAGGTCTCACTGGGTCACTTTATGGTATTTATTTAATAACACATGTCCCTGTGATTCTCTCTTATCCCACCACTTCCCAGGTAAGAGTCATTGTTCTTCCCAAGCTGATCTTCAAAGATCTTCCCACCACCTTTCAAGGAGCTTCTGAACTTCCAGTCTCTTCCTTTCCCCAGTCAATTCTTGAAAAACAACTTTTTTAAAGGGGAGGTGGAAAGGGCTGCCCAGTAGCTTGGGAATGGCGATGCTTTTGACCCCATCACAAAGCTTCTCTCTAGCTGACACATTAGATCACAGAAAGAGTGAGATTTTTTTTGTCGCTTCAGGAGGTCATTCATTCTCCTTTTCAGTTGTTAGCAGGTGTTGCCGAATGGATTCACACTCTCTGGGGAGAGTGGTTGAGCATCAGTGTCAGGGTAAGAGATTTGTTTTGGGTTAACAGTGATAACTTGACACGTACACATACTTCACTGCCATTCCCGGAATATCCTGGCAATGCCAGCTTTGTCAAAGGCATTAGTAAGAACTTGGTGGGGGAGGAATGGAGAACAAGTCCTAAAAGACTTTTTGTGCTCTGAGGACTTTTTCAATTCTGTGACATCATAATGCAGAGGCAAATTTCATGCTAACATTGAAAAGAAAAAAATATGTAACTTTCTGCTCATTCTACATCTCCTTAGGGTTTTGTGCCAATGATGCCAGTCCAATTTTAACTGATTTGGACTTGCAGAGCCTACCCATTGCTGCTATTTGTCACTCCCCTGCTACTGATTGCTCCAAACTGCTTCACTGGGTCTTTAAGAAGTCCCTTCTGTTCTCATTTCACTTTTATCTGACTGTTTCCTTGGTATCCTAGTTTGGGGAATTATGTAGGGAGGGGAGAAAGCAGCTCTGTTGATTATATTTTGTGCTTTATTTGGAGGAAATCTAATGACCTAAGTATAAATTTGATTCTGAACAGTCTTGAATTTTTTTCCTAGTGTTGGCATGAAATTTGCCTTGGTGTTATGATGTTACAGAGTTATAAAGGCAACTACAAACACCCAGAACCACTAAACAGCGACAATTCATCAAGAAGAAATTGCATGAAACCATCCAAAAGATTTCAATGAAACCTGCAAATGTGGTTATAACAAAAGCACCTTTTCTATGCATGAGTTAGCAACAAATTCATATAAAAGCTAACATTCTTGGAAAGAGAACCCCAAATTCAGTTGGTAATTGAATTCCTCCTAAAAACTCAATGGTTTCCAAATGCAGTTTTTCAGTCCTCAAATTCTTAAGTTTTCATTACGCATGTTGGAAAAAAAAAACAGGAATCTAAGAAAGTCTTATTATCCTTGCAAACAGACACTGGAAGCATCAACACATGGCACTGCTTATAGATTTCAACAGAGTTCTACACTGCTTAGTGGTTCAGGTTTGAAAAGCCTTATTTAATCTAAGAACTTGTGTGCCCTAATGGAATGATGCCCTTGAAGTCACGAAGGTTCATTCCCTTCTCTGACATCATCTTTGTAACCCCTGACAACCCATGTTGTCTCTAGGAACTTCATATAATTCCTGGAGGGCTTTTCCACTAAGCCATCAGAAGGCTACTATCTGCATTAGTGGAAGGAATTCCTCACAGTGACAAAAACTTACATTTAATGTCTAAGCAGGTGAAAAAAAGAGACCAAGCTGTGATATGTTGCTGAGGGAAAGGGGATGAGGAAGCCTCAATGTTTCTCAAAATTACATGGCAGTACAGTACTGACTTTTTTCAAAGAACAGCCTTTTAGAATTATGTAGCCAGTAAGGTAGTTGCTATTTTTCAGAGAATAGAGGGACTGCTAAGACGAGGGTTAAAGAGTCTTCTTACTAGGGGAAAATGGCAGGGAAAGGAAGAAACATTTATATAGTTCCTACTATTATGCTGGCAACTGTACCAAACATTTTTGAACAAATAGTATCTCAAACAATGATATAAGTTAGATGCAATTATTTTCCCAATACTAATTTTGAAGAAACTGAGGCAAACAAAGATTAAGTGACTTGTCTAGGGTCACACAGCTAGTAAGCATCTAAGGATGGATTTGTATTCAGGTCTTCCTGACTCCAAGGCTCTCTCCACTATGTCACCTAGCTGTCTAAGATGTAACTTAATTTCTTTTTTATTTGACTAATTTGCCTGAAAGGGGTTAGGGTTGGGGAATTTACTTTGGTCAAAAAGTATTAATAAATTATAAAAGGGATTGATGACCATAAGTTAGGGAATGGTTAGAGGAGAACAGTTCAACTCAGGTCAGAGTCAAGAAGAACTTGAAAATGTTAAGAGCAGAAAAGAATAACTGAATACTAAGAAGAACTCAGAGCTACAGAACTGATAGTAAGGTAGACTTCTGTGCTTCCTAATGTCGTCTGGCTAAGTCAAATGATACTTTAATAGTCCCTGGGCAAGAAGACTATAAGAAATTTGATAGATATTGAAAGATTGAGTAAGGCAAGCTTCCTCTGCCAGGAACAGAATTAGCATAGTATCTCCAATAACTGTAAAGATGAGTTGTGAGTGTTGCTGAAGATAACACTTCAGATGGGGATTGTAGATGTAGATGAAATTGTGGTAGCTTCTCCTTTGCAATGGAGACATGTTTTAATGAACCTATCCAGAGAATGAAGGAGGTAGCTAAAGAAGTTGGTAAAAGAGCTGTCACTATAACATCCTTAGTGAATTTTTTGCAAGGTATTAGTTGGTTTTGAGTTATGGTCAAGCTGTTGACCAAGTAGAACAGAGAGCAATACTTGACAGATAGCAGCATCAGGAGTAATGGGAGCAAGTCCAACAGAGAGTAATTTAGTAAAATTAGTATAAAACATCAGCAACTTTGCAGCTGTGACTTGACTTTTCATGCATATGCTATCTTTACACATTTTTCCTGAACATGTTAAATCTCATGTGCAGATGCTGTGTTCCCCCTGGATAGAATGCCTACACAATTCCTATGAAAAACTATATAAACAAAATTACATTTAAAAAATTATACAAATGAAATCAGATTTAAATAATTGGAGAAATATTAAGTGTTCATGGGTAGGCAGGGCTAATAGAATAAAAATGACAATTTTACTTAAACTATTTTATGTATTCAATGACATCCCAATTAAATTATCAAATCTTTATTTTATTTAAATAGAAAAAACTAGAATTCATTTGGAAGGACAAAAGTCAAGAATATCAAAGGAACTATTGAAAAAAATTGTGAAGGAAGGAGGTTTAGCAGTACAAGATCTTAAACTATAGTATAATAGTAATTATCTAAACTATCTGACACTGGCTAAGAAATAGAAATGTAGATCAATACAAAAGAGTAGACATGCAATTAACAGTAGCAAGTGAACATAGAAACCTTGTATTTTAAGATGAATTCATTATTTGGTAAAGATTATTGGGAAAAATCTGTCATAAATTGGATATAGACCAGAGCGAAATGCAAAAAAGGAAAATGTTGGATTTTAGAGGGCATGTGGGAAAACTGAGACACTAATGTACAATTGGTGGAGTTGTGAACTGATCCAACCATTCTGGAGATCAATTTGAAACTGTGCCACAATGGCTATAAAACTATACTTACCCTTTGATCCAGCAATGCTACTGCTAGGTCTATATCCCAAAGACATCCAAAAAGAGGGGGAGGGATAGAAAGGACTTATTTGTCCCAAACTATAGCAGCTCTTTTTTTGGCTAAGAATTGGAAATCAAAGGAATGCCCATCAATTAAGGAATGGCTAAACGTGGTATATGATTGTGATGTAATATGATTACCCTATAAGAAATGGCAATCAGGATGATTTCATAAAATCCTGGAAAGACTTACAAGAACTGATGCATAAATGAGTGAACAGAACCAGGAGAATTTTGTACACAGTAACAGCATTGTTGTTCAATGAAGAACTGTGAGCAACTTAGCTATTCTCAGCAATCCTAAGACTAATACTAAAACTAAGACAGTCCCAAAGGACTAATGATGAAGCATGCTATCTGCCTCCTGAGAAAGAACTGATATTGCTTGAATACAGACTGAAGCTTACTATTTTTCAGTTTCTTTCTTTCACTTTTTTCTTTTGTTTGGGTCTTATACTCAAGAAGTATAGCTCTGTTCAGATCTATCTAGTTGACTAGCATCTCTCCATATGTTTCAGTTTCATCCCCTAAAAATGAAAGGGTTGGACTATATGATGTGCAGGGTTCTTCTGGGTCATGATTCTCTAAGATACTAAAAGGAGCTTCCAGTTTTAAAGCGTTTTAGAAATATCCATTTATATGAAAATATAACTAACATTAAACTAACATGGAAATGTTTTGCATAATTGCATATATATAAATTGCACATTTATAATCTATATCTGATTGCTTACCATCTCGGGGGTAGGAGGGAATGTATAGAGAGAAGGAGAGATAGAATTTGGAATTCAAAACTTTTTTAAAATGTCAAAAATGTTTCAACATGTAATTGTGGGGTGAAACACATACATGTCATATATACACATACATATACATGGTATGTCAATATGTATGCATATATGTGTACATATATAGATAGAGACAGGATATAAAGAATGATATTACAAGATAATTTGGAGAATATAAAACACATTACCTATCAGACTTAAGAATAGGTGAACAATTTATAAGTAGTGAGAAGTTTCACTCTTTTCTTTAAATGTGCATATGTGGAAAAGTAAGCTCAAAACTTATGAGGGAAATGTTACCTTATTACTTTGCATTTACATTTCTTTTTAATTAAAATATTGTTTGTTATAAGCTAAGTGTACCTTTTGCACTATTGGGAAAAAATTAAAATAGGATGCATTCAAAGGAGCTTGTCAGCTATAGTTTGGAGAATGAGTATTACCCAGAAATAAGTTAAAACCTGGAATAGCTAACAGGGGATCCAGAGTGGGAAGACTTAAAAGTGCTATAAAAATAAGGGAAGAATTTTTATTTGCATAAAAATGCAAAATTTTGCATACACACATCAGAAGATGGGCATATAGCCAAATAAGACTGAAGTAATTCATTTGTCCCAACCAACCTCTGAAAATCTTGACGCTATTTGGTACATCAGTTCTTCTACATGAAACCTGAAAATACCTTCTTAGAAATTTGACTATTTATGATTTCATGCCATCACTTCATCCTCAGGAATCACTGAGGAGAAATATTACATTTTTTTCTATTAATGCCAAGACACATTGCAAATCCCAAATTCTCTTTATTATTAGGAGAGCTTGGGAAGAAGGAAGGAGGAAAGGAAGAGAGGGTTGAAGGAATAGCAATCTTAGGTATATATGAGATCTGAACAGAGCCAAGCATGTGAAATATATTCATGTAGTGATCTTCTGTGTATGTATAGTTTGTGTGCTTCTAGATCGAAACTCATCTATCTATAGAGCAAACAAATGCGACAAAACTGCCAGAGAGCATAAATGACTGGAAAGAGAAAAGGAATAAAAAACATGAGCAAAAACTTAAAAAAACACACTAATCTGGCAGTAATACAACCTTAGTTTTTAAAAATAAGAAAATCTATTGCAATGATAATTAATGTGTTCTCGAATGAACTGTGGAAAATAGCCACAAGGACTGGAACTATGAACATACGCAAATTGACAAACAGCATTTGTCAAAAATGAACTTTGTGAGTTTCAACTTCAGGGACAGGAAGGAATTGAAATCCAAAGTCATCTAGGTCAGAGATGTCCAACATGTTTCCACATGTGGCCCAGAATATTCCTGAGTGCAGCCTGAATCAAATTAAAATGCAACTCCTATCTGATTATAACGTGTTGATATAAGAATGAATGAATGAACGAATAAATAAAAACATAGTTATCTAAGGTAATGTACAGACATCCTAATGCATGGTTAGGAAGCCCCCACTTCTATTTGATGTAACTCATCTAGGCCAACCCCTATATGCAGGGTAAATCCCTTCTAAAAGAGTTGCTATTTTCTGAATTCACACAATGTGGAGTATTGCTAGGATATCTTGCCAAGGTCACAGAATCATGAGAATATCCTGGAAGGGACCAAATTGATCAAATTGTCCAAATCCCTGTCTTAACAGAGGGGAAACTGCAAAGAGATTAAAGTGATTCAGCTCAGATCTCATGACTCATTAATGAAGGAACCAGCATCAGAATCCAAGTCTCCTGATTACAGTCCAGTGATCTTCTCTCCAAATAGAAAGCCTCTTGAGGCTTTAATGAGTAGATCAAAATGATGTGAAATGAATATGAATTATTTTCATATAAATGGATGTTTCTAAAATGCTTTAAAACTGCGAGTTCCTTTTAGTATTTTAGAGAATCATGAACTAGAAGAAACCTGCAAATCTTATGGTCCAAGCCTTTCACTTTCAGGGGATGAAACTGAAACATATAGAGAGAAGCTGATCAACTAGATAGCAAGTAGTAGAACAGGAAACTGAACTCAGGATTCCAACTCCAAATCCTATAAGTCATCACATATGTTTAGCTAAAGTGTATTCACAGATAATGCAAAAGAATTTGGCATTCTGAGCACCAGACCAAAAAATAAGGTTCAGATTTTAAAAGCCCATATTTAATGTAAAAATCTATGTGACATAAGAGATAGAGAGCAAGGAGACTTTAGTTCAATTTCTCCTATACACACTGACTGCCTATATGACCCCAGGAAAGTTATTTAACCCCTTGTAGGTTGATCACTGCAAAGAATTATTTGGGGTAGCAGTCCATGAAACATTGATAGAAAGAGGTACAAAGTGGCTCTACCGTTTCTTCTGGTTTTCGTTTGTTTGTTTGTTTTTTGTTTTGTTTTGTGTTTTTTTGCAGTGATGATGATAGTGGAAGAAAATGAGTCTGTAGAGCAAAAAATCAAATCTGCCCAAGTTATATTCCAGGGTGCTCACTGTAACCCCTTCTCAAGAGACATGGGAGAAAGGATATATAGATGAGTCTTGCAGGATAAGAAGGAATAAATTGGTGAGTTCTAAATCATTGACAGAGAATATCTATTAAGTCCTAGTTCCATTGAAGTATAAGGGTAAATCATAAATCAACCCTTATGTTAATGATTACAAGTCATACCAAAGGTGGAGAACCTCCAGCCTCAAGGTCTCATTTGTTCCTCTAGGTCCTCAACTGGGACCCTTTGACTGAATCCAAACCTCATAAAACAAATCCACTTAAAAGGATTTGTTTTGTAAAACTTGGACCTAGAAGACCACAGGTTCCCCACTTATATGTGATATG
This sequence comes from Potorous gilbertii, assembly GCA_028658325.1. Lineage (NCBI taxonomy): Eukaryota > Metazoa > Chordata > Mammalia > Diprotodontia > Potoroidae > Potorous > Potorous gilbertii. Next base: position 207,639,137 of record CM053772.1, on the reverse strand, counting down.
TATGATGCTAATGTAGTCTAAATGACTGTGAATCATGAATCTCTGAAGAATTAAATGTACATATCATCCAGATGACAATAAAGAGTGTCAAGGTAGGTTTAAGCAGGCTGCAGTATACATGTCAAAGAATCAGTGGAAAGGATAAAATCAAGAAATGTGTGCTAGAAACATAAGTTGAATGGATCATTCATCGATCGATGGCAGGAGACCTAACACCATGTTCTCTACTGGTATCCTCAAAATATCAAGCGAAAGGGGAGAAAGGCTCCCTTCACATTAGTGAATCCTCTGTGGGTAACTTGGGAGAGGAGATGGGCAAAAATTAAACAGGATGTTCAAAAATTTGCACAGTATGTTTCCTCTAGTGCAGATCAAACTATTCCTTCTTAACAGTGTCTCAGAATGACTTGTGATCTTCACTGGAGGAGCCACCTCTATTGTTGAGGCTATAGCTCCACTTGAGTACTATTCAGTGTCCAGATACACACCCATTCAAAAGTCCTTCTTTGTCTGAAATTCCAGTATTTGGGGTAGACTCAGATAAAGGATGTCATTTTCAGGAGACAACAGAGGAGCCTTTCCTATTAAAATACAAAAGATGCATCACCAATCAGGGAATAAGATGGTCCAATTTTGAGGAAAATAGTAGGCTACTTATTAATTTAGACCACAGTGAGAACTTCAAATGGAAACTATCTTTTTGTTGGGCTCCTGACACAAATTACCTCCTTGTTGAGCTTAGGGATGAAATTTTGTAATGAATTACACCCTACTATAAACTTCATTTTTCTAAGGAGCACAGTGGTTTGCTATAACAATTATCCATTTTCTGGGCATCTGAGTTTAAAAAAAAACCCAACATGATTGCTTTTGCCATTTTGTGAGAAGCGCTGGAATGATGTGGGGTATTTTCAATCTGCCCTAGCTCTAGTGCCCACCTATTAACAACTGTAGGCCAGTCTTGATGTGTCTTGTGGCAACTAACTCTGCTACAAAGAGAATGTTTTTCATTACACCTGGTGAAGAATGCACCAGTTCCTAAGTCTCCAAGGGGAATTCACATTTACTGTGTTTTATGGACAAAACAACATCCACAAAAAACAAAGATAAGTCACTTACGGCAGGTAATATGTTGCTTATTTTCTGTGGTGATTTAAAATGAAACAAAACAACTCTCATCCCCTCCCAATCAGGACCATCTTACAAAGTAAATTAAGAACCTGGGTCCAAGTCATTATCCTATGCAAATTGGAAATCCCCCATGGAGTTTCTCAAGATGAGAAGCTAAGGTTGCTGATTCTTTCAAGCTCTCTCAAGAAAGAAACTCTCTTCTCAGATTCTGATGCCTTTTTGTCCATCCATCTTTAAAATACCTATGGAATGATTCTGTTGTACCTTCAGAAATGAAATTCATAGGCATGGATTTTCTCACACGGCAACTTTATATACAAAGATGAGAATAGCAGAAAGGTCATTTCCAAAGAAAGTGACATTTATTCTGCATTCACTGAAAAGCCAAAAGAGTTTTCTCATTCACCCATACCAACTGAGCCCTGCTGTCTTCTTCGGAAGAGGTGAAAGAGATTTTTCTTCTATCTGCTCTTTCATCTAACGTTCAAGCTCAAGACCTATTCAGGCAAAATGGTTTCTTTCAAGGGTGAGCCTGCTGGTCTCATCACAGTCTGTTTTTGTCTTTCCTTCAAGCTTGTTTGCTAGGTTTTATTTACTTCATTTAAGACCAGTAAGCAAATGTCCTGCCTCTCCTGAAATTTCCAAATTAGTTTCATACAGATGTTACCCTCCACTGCCTTCAGTTATAGGGCGATGCATTAGCTATGCATATTGTTTATATGCATGTGAAGCAGATCTTTTTGTAAGACAGGCAGCCAACCCTCAGTGATTGGTGCTAATGGGGGGCAAGGATAAGGTAGGCAAATGAAATACATAAATAATGCCCAAATCTCACTTTAGCCAAGATTTTGGATCTCCTCACCAATATCTTTCTCTAGCAGCAAAAAAAATTGATTGAAGCATTACCTCTTTCCCCACCCTACCCCAGGTGCTAGCTCCTCCCCACTCTGAGATTACCTCCCATCTACACTGAAGACACCTTGCATTCATCTATCTATTTATATGTAGTCTCTTCCTTTAAAATATAAGTTGCTTGAAGGTGGGTACTGCTTTAACTTTCTTTGTATCCCTAGCACTTAGCATAGTGCTAGGCTTACGTGCTTGCTTCTGGGCTTACTAGTTGACCTTCTACTGCCTTTACCTTCAGTCTTTGGGAAATGGTCCCAATGATCAGGGAAATGGCCAAAAGGAACCTAGCAGGAGGGATAAGAAAAGTGTGCAATTTCTGTATTAATCAGTCCCTAATTAACCAAATAAGATCTATTGCCTTATTTCAAGGTAGAACTGAACTTAAACTACAATGTTGTAGTGTCTATTATTTGTTTTTATTTTGTTTTTAGAGAATGTATGGTAACAGCCTGGTTTAAGCCTTGGAATACTTCTGTAAATTGTTCCTCTTCATACTCTTTAAATTCCAAGAAGGTATGGGATGTAATGGGAAAGAACACCAGTTCTAGTCTAGCTTGAACCAGCTATGAGAGATTAAATCATCTTACTTATTTTTGAGAATGACAATGTGGAGTATTAAAGAGATCCCTGGTCTCAAAGCTAGGAAAGACCTGTGTTCAGGTCTTGTCTCAAACTTATACTATCTATGTGACCTTAAGCGATTCACTTAATGTCTAACAACTCTAGTCAACTTTCTAAGACTTTAAGTTGCAAAGCAGGTGCTGAGCTCCAGCTGTAGAGGGACTTGGTATATCTGGGAATTCTGTATCACCAATGAAACTGTAGGGTCTTTAATTTTGTAATGTTTCCTCCTTTGAATATGGGAGGGTTGGTGTCTCTGATAAAGGCTTCATTTCTCAAATGTATGAATAAATGGTCAAAGAATATAAACAGGCAGTTTTCAGATGAAGAAATCAAACTTGTCTGTATTCATATGGACATCCCATAAATTTCCAATTCTTTGCCGCAACAAAAAGAGCTACTATAAATATTTTTGTACTAATAGATCCTTCTCATTTTCTTTTTTAAAACTCTTAGGGATGCACATCAATTTAGAATGGCTAAACAAGTCATGGTATATTATTGCAATAGAATGCCATTTTGCTATAAAAAATGACAAATGGTGATTTCAGAAAAAAAAAACCACAGCAACTTGGAAAGACTCACATGAACTGATGCAGAGTGAACCAAGAGAACATTGTACGTAATAATAGCAATATTGTATGATGACCAACTGTGAATGACTTAGCTTTTCTCAGCAATACAGTGATCTAAGACAATTCCAAAGAACTCATGATGAAAACTGCTGTCTACCTCTAGATAAAATCTGAATGCAAATTGAAGCATACTATTTTTCACATTGTTTATTCTTATGTGTTTGTGTCTTTCTTCAGGACATGATTAATATGGAAATATGTTTTGCATGATTTCACATGTATAAGCCTGTATCAAATTGTCTGCTATCTCAGGAAGGGTGTAGAGGAATTTGGAACTCAAAATTAAAAAAAAATGAATGAAAATGAGAGACTTGGGATATCTTTTAAGGTGTCTCTTAGTTCTAAGAGACTACAGTTCCTATGTTCATATGCCCTCATTTTAAAGGGGCTCTCTTCTCTCCCTTTAGCTTGTATGACCAATAAATGAGTCTCATAAATGAACCAGATAAGAATCAAGAAGTACAATCAGTAGATCTTAGGAATAATCTCAGTCAGGGGTTCTTAATCTCTTTTTTCCCATGGACTTCTTTGGGAGTCTGGTGAAGCCTAAAGAACCACTTCTCAGAATAACATTTTTTAAATCAATGAAGCAAAATGCTAAATTTCAATTAGAATTAATAAAAATAAAAATTACATTTTTTTCCATCCAGGTTCATAGATCCTTTGATATCTGTCCCCTTTTTGGAAGGTATGCAGAGCCCAGATTAAGACTCATTGATCCAGACCCATCTCCTTCCTAATGCAGAAACCCCATATGTTCCCACCATATCATCATGAATCTTCTGTGTAAATACTAATGATGACAGAGATCACATGGCTTTTGAAGTCACAACATGCATTTTGAGAACTTCTTTCTATTACTTTAAATAGAAATCTGATTCACTCTAACATCAAATATATTATTCCTAATTTTAATCTCTTGAGTTCCTCTTTCCCTATGTAAACATGTTGCTAAGGAACCTTTTCTCTTTAAAAACTCAAGTCCAGCTTCCTGTCCTCAGTTGTCTGACTGCAGAACTAGATCCTAGAATAACATTTCCTCTGTTGGTGAATATGGAGAGAAGGAGCCGTTTATTCTCCCATGTGAATTTTCATCAGGCATTTGCTGATACACATTTAATTCACCCCCTCCCCAAATCCTTAAAATCCACAAAGAGAAAAATATGAACAAACTATAGGTACCTATTAGATTTTAATTTTTATTCAGTGTTTTTATAGATTTGTAAATAAGTATAGAATATATGTTCATATAGTTTGCTTTTGTATCTTTCTATATTAATATGATTTGGGATAAAAGACTGCAGAAGAAAGGGAAGCAGATTGTAAATCTGATGGGGTAGAAATAAGGGCCTTCAATGAGCACCTCATGAAGGGGGTGCCCCCTCCCTAAGACCCATGGATCTTTCAAGCCACCCTCTAACTGTGGACTTCAATGAGCTCTTTATTATCTGGTGGCAAAACCATGAGTATCTAAGATGAGAGATTCTTCAACTTCCTCTACTTTCTGAGAATTCCTAAAGAATTACCACTGTTTTCTTCACCTAAACTTCTCAAAAATGATCTTCAAGTTGGAGGGTCAAGTCTCAGAACCATGCAGTAATACAACCCTACCTGGCTCTAAGTTATATGATCATTAAAAACTCTATCATCTAGTCAATTTCCTGTTCTAAGAGGATTGACTGAAGAGTCAGGCCACTGGAAACACCCAGACAAGGACTACACAAACACATGGCATCTTCCCCATCAGCTCCTTTCCTATGGGCAAACATCCAGAAGTTAGCCTCTGAGAGAACAGTTACACCCTTCCTAAATCCACAAGCTCACATGAGGCTCAACTTCTCTGCTCATACATAAGCTGCTTCTCTCAAAAAGGCAAATGAGTGGTTACTGGTCCTACAGTTCATAAGCAAGGGTCATTCTATTTCCTTTTCCCCAAGTAGCCCAGTTAGCTTTGATTTTCCAACTCAAATGGCACTAGAATTACTTGATAGGTTAATTCAACTGTTCCCTACAACTTTATTGGGTTTTTTTTTTTACTATTGTCCTAACAGCATGACAGTGAAGTTGTTTAGAAGGCATCTGGTGATACGTCAGGAAAGAAAGGCTTAGAGAAGTTAGGTGTTTAGGCTGACCAGTGGTTAGGTAGAGAGGGTCAAGATTGGGGGAAAGGGAGAAAACAAAGGAGATGCTCCTTACTCAGGAACAGTAGGAGGTCCATTAGGACAAAGACCATATCAATGCCAGTCTTCATATCCTGGTTCTTCTCCCTACTCTGGTCTGTTGATAGGTGCTTATCTAATTTACAAGCATTTACTAGCCACCTGTTATATGCTAAGCCTTATAAGCTAAGTCAGGTAAGCAGATGTGGTAGTGCTGTGCTCAGTGCTATTCAAGGTCAATGACAAGTGCTGGGAACTCTTTTAGGGAATTTCACTGAGAATTTAAATTATTTCCTTGGGCTCCCAGATGCTTCTGATTAGATCTGTGGCACAAGTGACATACTCTAGTATGAAAGGGATCATGTCTTATAAAGGTCCTTAGATTTTACTAGAGCTAGATCTTCAGTTATTTCATGCCAAATGTATAGAGTGGGGTGTCTTTAGCACCCCAATTGTCTGACCCCACTCAGTTTCCTTAAGTCTCCCATTATTGAGTTTGTACTCCAGTAGGGGCTTTGAGGCAGGCAGCATACCCTGATGACAAGATTCCTTTATTTGACACAAAATATTCACTTCCAGGACATCAGAGACACCCATAAATATGCATCCAAAAGTACCTACCCAAGCATTGTTTTTAATCTATCATTATGGTTTATCTGCGTAACTACTCTCCTCCACAGTGAGTAATGAAGAACTGGTTATTCTTCACTTAGCTAACTGGTGAATGATTCCTTTTTCTTCATATATTCAAAGATAATAGTCCTATCCCAGAAACCTGCAGGTCAGTTTAGAAATGGACAGGTTTAGAAGAAACAATGAGACAATGTTGTTCAAGCGGAAGCAAAATTCCCGCTGTTGAAATAACAAATATTGAAATAATTGGTGAATTAGCACCAATCATGCTATTACCTTCTAGACATGAACCTTGCTGGAGCTACTTTCAACTTCTTTATATTTTAAGACCTGTAAATGTCAGAGCTCACTAATTTCTTTGGCTTTCAATAAATGCCAGTGACTTTGAGAATTGCTCTCTTTTTTCCCCTTATCTGGCAGAAGTGCCAGTTTAAAGGGTATCCAAGAGCATAGGAATTGCAAAGATGACCCATTCTCTCCTCACTGGAAAATGGAGGGTATTGGAGTCAATCAGTCACTTATTCTGCGACATTTTTGAAAACCTCTTGTGTATAGATCACTTAACTAGGTGCTGGATAGAGTGACAAAAGGAAGAAGATCTCTTCCTTTATTGTTAAGAACTTATTAATGAGAGGAAAAATAGACACCCAGTAAAAACCCCATGGGATTGGAACCACTGGGGAATAAGGCACACCATGTAATTAAGTTCTCCAGGTAACTAAAACTTACCTTCCTTAAGCACCAAATACTTGTTTCAATTGCCTTGATAGGTATCTTTCTGAAATATATCTTGCATATGTTCCTGCCTTCTGTTTTGTACTAGAGTCTAGTGATAGTATGTGGGAGAAAACCAGCATCATGTCAAGATCTGCCAAGGTGAGTGGAGTGAGGAGTCTTTTATACTTAAAGATCAACTGTGTTCCCCTTTGCATAGAAACAATGCCATACTCATGTCCATATGTTCTTGTTTTCTCTTTAATTGAATTATACCTACAAGGATACACATTCCATATCTGGGTGGTCCAAACAAAAGTTTGATGTGGTTGCTTTTGGCCCCCAGTGCATACCAGGTCAGTCTCCCAGGGTACAAATATCCCTGCCTGTACAGGTGTATGCTGATATGCCTCTCATGTTCATGAGCAGAGAGGCAGTCCAAGTCTAATGGGCATTTTCTATTATCTCCTTTGAGGAGAGAAGGCTAGCTCAAATCATTCCCTCTGCTATGGACTTTGTACAATATGAACTGGTGAGGGAGATCATCAGATATATCTCCTGTTGCCTGATTCTGAGGCTTGGCTTTTTAGATCTTTTTGCTTTGTAACTGCTTATAACCTTGGTTGTAGGGTGGTCCATGGCATGTTGCCTAGACTGGAATGACCTTAGCAAAACTTATTTTCTTGTAAAATAAGATGAGTGTCTTTAAGAATTAGGTCAGTAATATTGATAAACAACTAAAGACTTTGAAGGTCTAAACATGCTCCTTTTGTTGAGGGAAAGGGGTTGGGAATTGGGGATGGGTGACAGCAGCAGGTGGGAATCTTCCAATTGTAGATTTGCATCACAGTTTAATCAGACAGCAAAATCTTAAAATGGAGGGAAGAGGAAAGGGTTTATATAAGCACTATAAAGAAGGGAAAGAATTTCTTTTGCTGTGTTCATGAGGTGTTCCTGAGGTGTTCATCTGTAGTTATGGGCAAGCTACTCAAAATTTCCATCCATCAGTCAGTGAATATGTATTTATTAAGCACCTATCTTGTGCCAGACTCTAGGGATACAAATATCAAGGTCAGAGCTATTTTAACAACTACTCTTATCAACCATCACAACATACATCCGTAATCAGTTTGTATAGAGAGTGTTTAAGCAACCCATAGTATAATGAAAAAGAGACACTCATCTTGGAGTTAAAATATTTAAGATTTATTATATTCATATATTAAGGCTTATATATGAAATATGTGTGTACATATACACCCATATATGTAAAGTGTATTCACAGGTATATGACTATTCATATGTATGTATATATACACACATACCTATTTGTGCATACATACATACATATAGATAGATAGATATAGCTTAAACCTGCAGCAGGACTTTTGGAATACTTGTTTGCTTGCATATGACCCTTACTAACAAGGTAACCCCTAGTCAGTTAATATACTACTGTGAGCTTCAATGTTGTTGTTTTTTTATCTCTAAACTGCATGAAATAGTATTTGAACTATCCAATAGGAATTTTGTGAAGAAAATCTTTCAAACTCTAAAGTACTCTATGAATATTGTAATTATAGGGAACATACTGTGTTCAAGATGGAGGGAGAGTGGGGGTAGTTTTGTTAATTATTTAAAGCAGGAATTCTTAGCCTAGGAGTATGGGGGAGTGAGTTATTTTTTTAAATTCATTTTTATTTTGTTTTCTATTCCAAATTCTTTTCCTCCTCTCTTCCTCTCTCCCACCTGTTGAGAAGGCAAGAATTTTGATCAGCATATTTCAATATAATTGACTTCTCTTAAAATCCTATGTATTTGGTTTTATGCACTTAAAAGCATGATTCGGAGATGGAGTCCACTGATCTCATGAGACTGTCATGGAGTCCATTACACAAACAAAAGGTGAAGAACTCCAGGTGTAAAAGCAATTTATTCCATGCTACATGGCCTCTGAGGTCTGTACTTCTGGGGTTCCTTGTTACTGTTGTTTAGTCCTTTCAATCATGTCTAACTCTTTGTGACCATATTTGGGGCTTTCTTGGCAGAGATAACGGAGGGATTTGACATTTCTTTTTCCAGCTCATTTTACAGATGAGGAAACTGAGGCAAACAAGGTTAAATTACTTGCCCAGGGTCATATAGCTAGTAAGTGTCTGAGACTGAATCTGAACTCAGGAAGAAGTCTTCCTAACTCTAGGCCTGCCCCTCTATCCATGACCCCATCCAACTGCCCCTCTGAGGTTCTTACATAAGCTTTTTTTTTTCATTTTTTTGCTTCAATTTTTCTTATGCTGTCAGGTGTCTTTTCTGGATGCTGTCAAGGTGCTGGCCTCTAGTTATAATCTGTTCCTCTTCTGGGATGGGAAACTGGATCACTGAATTCACTAGAGTTTTATGTTAAATAAGAGTAAAGTAACTCTCAGAACTTGACAGATATTTCTGAGTAAACTTGTTGAGTTTTTGTGCATGGCTTACAAAACTGAATGCTCAGTCTACTTTCCTACCTGCCCTCGCTTTCCCTTTTCTTTGTTTAATCCCAAGATTTTAAAATGTTACAAAGAATTGAGAATTCAAGATAAATGACTTCTTGGAAGAGCAACATGTTTTACTTCTGAGGATTCATGGACATAGAGATACATATGCAAATCTCTTTCTTTACATATGTAAATTTATCTTTGCATGTACATATATACCCATGGTCATGTATGCATATACATGGATGTATTTTGCTTTTGATATAGAGTATATACATATATATGCATGCATATGGCTAAAACATGATAATATTTGTGCATGAGAACCATGGAAGAAAGTGCAAAGGAAGGCTAATTACTGAAGTAACTGGTGTGCTGGGTATGACTAGAAAACACTTGGGGGTTAGTGGGAGTTACAGCAGAAGCCTGGAGACAAAAGGTAGTACAAATAAGTGAAGGTGATGGAGGAGGGAGAATGCCAGGCTAAGTCAGGAAGCTTCTAGACATGCCATTAGATTGAAGGCACTAATTATGTCATGAAAAATAAACTCACTTCATAGAGCCAGCACCGACTTTTACTTGGAAGGGTGAGGGAAATGCAAAGAAACAGGCATGGGTTTGGGCTAGAGAGCCCTATGGCATTCTCCTCTTTGCTGCTAGAGTCATAATTAGGCTGGGACCACTGGCACTGAAAGTGAGAAGTACATAGGAAGCACTTTCAATCCTTAAATAGCACAGAAACAACTGAGATTAGCAGCTAGGTAGCAAAAATAATTAGTTAAAATAAGAAGCTACCAAGATAGCAATAACATTTCATGGCAGCACACCCCCCACCCCCAAACCTCAGGGAATCTCCTTCTGGGCCTGGTCCAGGCCTATTGCCCGTCTTGTCTTCTCTCGTGGGGGTCTCCTAATCACTGGTCCTATGGTGTGCCAGGTGTTCCATTTCTCCCCACCCCAAACAACTGAGTGGATGTTGAATTTTATGCCACTAACCCCAGGTACACCGATCATGGGTTCTAGCTCTGTCCCTTGTGTATTTGCTTGGTTACCAATTCATTTTACCTCTCCACTCTTACTTTGCTTCGTTACAAAAATATGCAGATATTAGAAATTGTGCTTTGTAACACTCTGATGAAATTAGGCATCTCATGCCTTGTACTACTGCTACAGAAGAAACAATATGTTAGGACCGCGAGTCTTTATGGCACAAGGTATGAGAACACATGGTCTACACCCTGGGCCCGTTACATCTTGTGGACATGACCGCTTCACTTTTATGAGTTTCAGTATTCCAACTACAGCGAATAACATCTGCCTCCTCACTCACATGGAGCAGTAGTGATTAATGAGGTTAGGTTTGAAAGGGCTTTGAGTTCCTTGGAAAGAAGGTCCCGTGTAGATATACTGTAGGAAGAACGGATTCTTAGCATCAGATAAAACACCTAATTTTCCTGAGTCAATGTGGTAGCTCCCTGGGAAATTCTATAATGAATAACAACTACCTTCTCACTCCTGCAGCATTGTGACACACACTGGTGTTTTGTAGATGAGAGAATTTTAATGTCACCATTGTGCCAGCATTCCTTTGTTCCCCCTCAGACAATGGTGACTTCATTAGTTGATCAATTAAAATGGGTGCAGTTACTTGGATAGCATTTTGCTGCATAAGTTGCTTTTCATCCATACCACTGTAGCTTGTGTATAGTTCTTCCAAATTTATTAAAAAAAAAGAAAGAAAAGAAAAAAAAGCAACTTCCCATAACTGAAAGAGGGAGGGAGCAGAATTGGTCGTTCAGGTGCTACAAATGGCTCGTTAGTATATCGGTAACTTACCTTCATCACATATCCCTGATGCTTCCTTCCATTTCACAGCAGGCCCTATGCTGTTCTCCTATCCCACCAGGAGTTCAATCTGTTAGATGTTAACAAAACTGATTTATTTTTGTTTTGCATTTCAGACTTCTGTCTTATGGGCAACTCCAAGTAGAGGTAATTTGCTACTTTAGACATACAAGTCATGTATGTCTAGGATTCACAGCCATCCATGATGGCTAACAGGGTTTTATATTTGTCCATCAACAGATGGGAGTGCTGCTTCCATTATCACCCACTTAAATTACAGGTATACTGTGGCCTGAGAGAATTCCACCTCTGTCTAGTGGAGGGAAATTGATACTTTCTTGTTCTCTATGTTCTTTTTAACTCCCTTTCGTGCTTATACTGCTTCCTTAGTCCAATTCTTTATTCACTGGACAAATGCCTATTAAAAACCTATTATATGTAAGAGACTATTGGGTACTAGAAATACAAAAATAAAACCAAGAGTCTCTGACCTAATAGAATTAACATTTTCCTAGTGGGGAAGACGAACAGGAGGGGGAGAATACAAGAAATACAATATCTCTTCAAAGTAATAGCTAGAAAGAAATTTCAGAGAAAGGATAGCACAAACTGGTGGAATCAGTAAAAAATGACTCCCTGTCTAAGCGTTGAGGGGAGCTATGACCAATAGTGTGTAAGGAGAAAGAGCATTCTAGGTATGAAAAGGTGTGGACACGGAAGATGAAATATGGCAGACAATGTCAAGTAGACATGACAGACTAAAACATGAAGTGTCTGAGATGAAATAACATCAAATAAGCCTGCAAATATAGGTTGTAGACCATCTGTGAAGGATTTTAAAAGCCAAACCAAAAAAGGATGTATTTTATCCTTTGGTTTGATAGTAGTCACTCTTAGGTACAATTATGGAGCGGTAAAAGATTATTTTCAACTACTCACTTCAACAAATAGTTATTATATTCAAGGCAATGTGATAGATGCCAGGGAATACAAAAACAATTTTAAATGACAGTTCCCCAAGGAACTTGTATTTTCTCCCAAGAATAGGGGGATGAGATAGATATGGGATATACATGAGAGAGCTTTACATCTCTATCATTCTAGAGAGAGTCTTCTTATTCAATCTTATATGCCCACTACTATTTAGCGGCAACCTTACTGTCCCCTGCTTCACCCGGGGTTCTACCATTCCTAGGTGGAGTCCCTGTACTGTACAAGATCTCTTTATCTTCCCCTACTCAGATTTGCCTATGCTATATTTTGTTTCCTGAGTACCCTGTTTTCTGTTCTCTAATTTGGTAAAGTCCACCTCACCCCATCCCCCAATGAGATTCCCATCTTAATTTACTCATTTACATTTTAAAGGGGGCCTTATTCAGTACCTTAAAACCTAAAAAATGGTGGGGATATTAGAAAGGTGTATGGAGAACGTCTGTCAGGGTAGAGGAATCTTTGGCGCCCTAAAAAGTCACACTAAATAGATGGCCACCTATGATGTGTGAGACATCCTATCAATTCTTTAAAGCACAACTCAAATAGCAGATCTTTCTACACCTGTACACCACAACTCCCTCCCCATGTTAAGGAGTAAGTAAGGAGTGAGCTATCCCTCATTTGTTCCTCATTGAGACCTTGTACTTCTCCTAAGTCACTGATACTTTGACCCACAATGATGAGGTAGGAAAGAATACTTGAAGCAGATGGAGCAAGCAGAATTCAGGATGTGAGATCTGAGGTAAGATGCAGGGTGGGACTAGCCAGAAAAATGATCAGAAAAGTCCATACATTGAAATCCTGCCCCCTGCACTGTGAACTTACTGTGTGCTTTCACAAAACACACCCAGCTCTACCCCTCCCATTTCCTATTCTCTTTGTTTATCTGCATCATAAAGGCATCTCAGGGCAACCTGATATCCCTGGCATTTCAGAGCCATACTGGCCCCTCTCATTCTCTTGTCCCTTTTCCTTCTATTCCATAAAAATGTATTTAAACCAGACACCTAAGCCCAACAGTTGCCTTTGCCTCCTACAGAAAGCAGGCCCACTCTGCTCCCTTCCGCGAGTAGGGCTTGTGATCTACACTCTGCCTCCCATGCAGGGTAGAGCCTGTTAGGGCTCTGCCTTATGGAGAGCAGGCCCACTTGGGTGCATCATCCCAATAAATGCCTTTTCTTTAACTTGGAGACTGTCTGAGGACAATGTTTATTCCCCATCATTTCAGATGGTACTCCAATGTTCTTGGTGTGCACCCGGAATGCATCAGTTGGATATGTGATTTCTTTGGTGTGAATCCTTCCTCCAACAATGAGGATTGTTATCTCCCCATACCTTATCATCACTACCATTTGCCTTCTTGTCACCTCATCACAGATGCAGTCTATGTGTGTGGGTACCTTGAGCATCAAAAGAATAGGAAAAATACACAAACATACACTCATAAAAATTTATATGAGCCTCAGTTTATATATTTCCCCCTTTCTTGAGTAACTGTGGCCTTTTTATGAACTCATCTTCTAATTTGTACTGTCTTTATGTGTGGATAGAGCTCTGGTCCTGGAGTTAGGAAGACCTGAATTTTAATCCAACCTCAGATTCTAGCTGGGGACCCTGGGTAGTGTAAAATGAGGGTCATGACGCCTATCTTCCAGGTTTGTTATAAGGATCAACCAAGAGAATATCTGTAAAATATCTTGCAAATCTTAAACCTTATATAAATACTAGCTGTTATTATTGATTAGAGATCCCAGCCACCCCTTTTCCATATTATCAATACCTTCCAAACGGACAACCAGAGTGAAGGCTCCCTGGACTTCATTGTCCTTGCTTCCAAGTTGGAGCAAGACCATCCTTGCTCAGGCCGTCTTCTAAGCACTTTCCATGGGGCCAGAAGTATCTTCAGCTCACGCCCTTTGTATAAAGCAGGACACCAGCCCAGTTCAGTCACATGTCTCCCAGTCTAATTTTCACTTCAGATGTGATTTAAAATAGACATGATTTGTGCCCCTGGTGTGCTTTTCTTTCTTGCCTCTGATTCCTCCCTTTCTGTTAGTCTTATAGGGCTTCAGCTTATCCAATTTACATCTACCCTTCAAGCGACTGTATTTGGTGCAGATTTGGATTTTTATCTCTAATTTGATCTTGGGCTAATGCTGGATCTTTTCTCGACAGCTCTGAAATATATTTCTTTGTGTGCACACAAACACTTACCACCCGTATCTAAGGATAGAGATAGGAGGTTTGCCCTCACTGAGAATGCAGATGTATTTTACATGTGACACATCACCAGAGCAAGGCGGGGCTTTAAAAGAGAAGCAACTCAGTTCCTGAGCTAGATGCAATGATTTGACTTAGGGATTATTCAAATATCTGATAGAACTCCTGACATAACTATGATTTCCTTAATAGGCTGCCCTCTTTGTGGCACACAGATTTCTCCATTATCTGATATCATGGCACTTTGTTTTCCTTGTTGTAAAAATTATTATACATTTATACTCTGATTTGCAAAATGTTATATTATGTTTTCTCCTATACTATATCATAAACTCAAAGATAGAGATTTTTTTATTTCTCTTTCAAGGCAGTTGTAGTGCAATGGAAAGACTCTTGGACTTTGAGTCTAAAGCCATGGATACAAACCCTGGCTCTGTTACTTAGAGGTTACTTAGAGATTGTGACCTTGGAAAAATCATTTAAACATCCTAAGCCTGAGTTCCTTCATCTGTAAAATGAAGGGGCTGGACTAAATAATCTATAAAGTCCCATCTGGCTCAAAAGACTTCAACCTGATGGTCTCCCAGTATCTAGTACTGTTCATTGCATATGGTAACCACTTTAAAAATGTTTATATTGAATGAGCAAATATTGAATCAGAGAGAAAAGATAAAGGGCATAGATGTCCAAGCACTGGACAATGTCTATGAATATACTTCCCTTCTCTTTTCTTTCCTGCCCCTTCTTTCTCTTTCTTTTCATTTTTTTTTTCCTTAGAGAATTTGTGTTTTTGTTTATTTTAAATGAACTCTGGCTCTGGCTCCAGGGAGATGTTTATATCCTCAAAGCTTAGTATTATGGGATGCAGTTAGTGTTATGGGGAGCCATTAGCAACTTGGAGGGCTGTTAGTGTTAGTGAAGCGGTAGGAGGCAGTAGGAGTGACTATAATGGATGAGGTGTGGCCAGGAAGGAGAAGGCAAATGAAAATGTCCTTGGCAGTTGAAAATGTGCAGACATTCTCAAACTATCTAAAGGGCTGAATGGAAATAGACAGATTTGCTGGTTCCGTAGCTACACATGGCATAATAAAAGAAAAAAAGTCTTGGGGTGGGGTGACTTAGCATTGGATCCCAGGAACACAAGCAATATCCCAGAGTCTCAATTCTGCATTTGATTAAAATTCTAATTATCCAAAATGAAAGAAGTTACAATCTAGGATTTTCTTATTAACATCTTCCCCAGCAAACTTTGGGCTTTTTCTAAATTTTCAGTATGTCCTGACCTTTTCTAGAGATGTGGAAAAGGCGTATGGCTTAGTAGATATCATACTAAATCTAGTGTCAAGAGATCTCAATCTGAATAGTCTTTGAAATTTATTAGTGTGACCCTGGGCAAGTTAGTTAACTTCTCTGAGCCTCAATTCCCTCATCTATAACAATATCTGTAGTGCCTATCATATGGGATTGCTATGAGGCAGGGGGTAATGTATGTAAAATTCAATATAATTGTCAGCTCTTAATAGTACATAGAATTTTTATATTGTCAGATTTGAGGATCTCATTGGGTAACCCTACAATAAAGCTAAACTCAATTTTCAAAAGCTCTACTCAGAGAGAAGCCATTTATTTCTTATTTGGTATCATGGAAATTTTCTGTAAATTTAGCTCCTGATTAGAAAACTTCTTACACTGGGAAATTTCAGTAATAAGCCAAAAGCATGTCTGCTTGAGGTCGAATGAAATTTAGATGAAAAGTCTAGGATTATCAAAAAGAATGAGGGAAGTTTAAGTTTCTGTACCATCCAGGTCAATGGATTGGATTTTTTTTCATTTTTTTATTTTAGTGGCAGCACATAATTTCACTTGAGAGTTGGTTCTTTGTTCCTTCTCTGTGTGTCTTGAGAAACTTTCAAGAGTAGAACTCACAGTAATCAAGCCTCTACTTCTTTGTTTATTGCTATAGCTTCTAATCTGACACATACATATTAGATGTGTGACTAAAAGCAAGTCACTTTACATCTCCGCGACCCAGACAAGAGTCTAAGACTATAAGTTTGGGATGAGTTGTCCATCCCTATCAGTGGAGGAAGTTCATACACTGAAAATTCCCTATATCAGTGAAATTATAGTTCTGAATCCCAAAAATATTTCCCAATATCATATTAGGGAGAGATGGAGGAAAAATGTAGACTGCAGCATGGATTTATGGCTTAGACATTCCCTAACTACAGTAGAGTAGAATAAGTCCTTTCATTGTGTTAATGATTGGGGAATTAAGAAGCTTCTTAATGGAAATTGACAGGATTCACTGTAATAGCTCAGAAGATTCTGCTATGGTCCATAGTATCCTGCCAGCAGTCCCAAGATTTAGGATTCCCTAACTGCTCGTTAACATCTCAGACCATAAGGTCTCCAAAGGAGTCATTAATGGTCCACCATGTTATGATCTGGGGATAATGACTGCGTGACATCCATATCTATTGAGATAATAGTTCCTCCTTATAAATTGCTATGATGTCAGCAGAAGAAAGAAAAAAACTTAATATTCACTATAACAACCTTTAGTTTCTAATATGTCACGGTGTCTGAATTACAGTGAAGTTATTTCGGAAGTCTGGTTCAATAGATGCATTGTGTTTAATGCTTTTTAGTTTAAAAAAGAATCAAATCCAATCCCAATTCTACATTTAACTCTGCTGTTATATCCCCTTTTATTGCTGCATATCTGAAAGATAAGATTAGTATTATTCTAATACTCCTGAAATACTGTGTATTAATGAAATAAAGAACCTATTGCCAGAAAACTCTGGATCAAGACCTGGGTTATTCTTAATTTATAAACCCATTCACTCCCTAAAAGGAGAGAGGAGGACAACCCTAAAGCAGGGGAGGGAGATGATCACTATTCTTTCAGATTTCAGGCAGTCATATTACAGTA
Organism: Potorous gilbertii; assembly: GCA_028658325.1. Taxonomy (NCBI): domain Eukaryota; kingdom Metazoa; phylum Chordata; class Mammalia; order Diprotodontia; family Potoroidae; genus Potorous; species Potorous gilbertii. Next base: position 207,621,862 of record CM053772.1, on the reverse strand, counting down.
CATGTGCCAGAGACACAACCTTGGGTATATCTGGTCCTTAGAATTCCTAAAAAAAAATGTCATGATCTAGAGCAGAATCAGGGAGTGTCACATGCATGGTAGAAATTCTTTAAATATATTCATGTGTTAAGAACAATCTATGGAATTTAGGACTGAGAATTCCTACTGCCACCCCCCCAAAAAAAATATTGGCTAGAGCTTCATGAATTTAGCATCACCTCAAAAGGAGGAATAAATATTGACTGGTAGCCATATCTTCACTGCAGAGTACCAGACACTTATCTCCATATCTTTCTTTGGCTGAATCATCAGAGCATAGATTAAGAGCTGAAAAGGATTTCGAAGGTCATTTAGTTCAACTCCGAAATTTTACAGATGAGGAGACTGACACCCCCATCCCTCATTCCCCCTCCCCTCAACCCCATGAAAAGAGCTTAGATGACTTACCCAAGGTCACACTGATGGTAAGGAGCCATGCTAGGAGAGGAATTCAGGTCCCTTCACTCTATACCCTGCACTCATTCCCCTGCAACTTATTGATTTTAACATAATGAAAGTCTTTATTGGAAGCTTATTGGAAAAGCCATTCTTTCATTATTATTTAACTCTGTCAAGTATACTGAAACCATTTCCCAATCAATTCCTATTTGGGTCTAAACAAGGAAAAAATGGAGATGAGTGAAACAAAAACCTATTAGTGTTAGTAATGTCTGTTTATAGCTTTAGGCATTTCCTTGTGTATAAACACAAGAAAGCAAATTAACATTTTAAAGAGATTTCTCTACTGGGTTATATTTAATAACAAACCAGCATAAAGAGGAAAACCTTATTTGAAAAATCTATAGATACAGTCAAACTGTTAGCTGCAAAGCTGTGTGCAGAGCAGCAGTTCCATACTCCCGCCACTAGAGGGGTGAGTTGTTCCTATATGATAAATGAGCACTAGACCACTGCATGGGAATGAAGATGGGGGCCTGGCTAGAGCGCCACCGAATTGGGGTATTGTGCACAGGCAAACATTATTGCAACTGCTGGGAAATTAACAGCTACCTATTGGTCTTTTTACCTCACAGAACCCCCACCCCCAGCCCCCAAGCCAGTTAAAATATGTGAGAGAAAGCAAAAGAGGTTTCCAATATCAAGGACAGTGGTAGCATCTGTAAATGGAGCATGCAATGTGAGCATTCGCTGCAGCCTAATGGATTTATAGTCTATTTTGAAATGGAATTATTTAGGATATGGGTTAATAGAAGGTTATGTGGAAAGAACTCAGCCATTAAACATAATATACAGTAAGAAATAATTATTCAGCTTTGTCAGAGCATGGAGGCCTTCTCTAGAAGAGGACAGGGAGACCTAGCGAGTTGGAGGGGAGCTCTAAAAGCCCAGTGAGTCCAGTAGGAAAGGGAAACAGTAGTAATAGTTTCAATCAATTCGATGAGCATTTATTAGACACCTACTCTGTTCAAGGTAGTGTGGTATACTGGATAGAGAGCTGGCATTATCGGCCTGCATGTAGGTCTCACCTTGGAGCTTTAATGGTGGTATAACTGTGGATATTTCAGAATATTTAACACCTTAGTACCCCAGGCAACAACATGAACCTATAAATTACGGATTGGGGGCTGATCTGCATTGATAAAGGGAATTTCTTCTGCGGGAGTTCTGGGAGAACACAGATCTGATCCAAAAGAAACAGAAATGTGCAAGTCACTGTGCTAGTTCATGAATGAATGAAATTAAAACTTTTAAAAGATAAAAATGAACAAAGTCCCTGCCTCTAAGGAGCTTGTATTGCATTGGAGGGAAAGGAGTGACATCCCATGTACGTATAAGGAGATGTAAATTACATTCAAAGTAAATGAAACACCATGGGAAGTATCTTATTAATAAGGAATTACCTGAACTGATCCTGGAAAGGAGCTAATCATTGGAAGAGGGAGAAGGTCACCTCTGGAGTCATGTTTCAGGTCAACTCCCTTCATTCTCGTCTTTAAGAACCGCTAGCATTCTGAAACCGGAACTGGAGCACTAAATAGAAAATTGAGCAACTGACAAGATAAACTAGAGAGCTGGTATGGGTCCTTGTGCATGAAAGACAGGTAATGGAGGGTGGAGTAAGCTGAGGGCTAGGTTTCAACAGACCAATATCCTAGAAAGTATCCTTGAGTTTGTATTACTTCTCTGTTCTGTAGAATGGGGAGACGGTCGAGTTAAAATATAGCTTGAGTACCCTTCCTGCCTTAATATTCTATGCTGTCCACTTTAATCTAGCATTTGCTCATCCATTTCAAACTGGCATAAAATATTAAACATTTACAGTAAATACTGGACAAAAGGGAAAGGTAGTCATCTAGAAAAGCCTAGGAACAGATATTCCGAGATTCGGCATTTTGCCTTGGAAGGGGATCTGAAATCTCTCTCTCAAGGCTCTACCTTGCTGCTTACATCACATCACTTCCCTGTACCTTGGCTCTTCAATGAGGGTGTCTGCTGCAGCAGGTGACAAAGCATCTTGGAGGAGGAAGTAGCAAGGCCATAGTAAGAGAATATGGCAAATAATCCTTATAAATGCATGTCGGGAACAATTAGATTAGGAGCATTAACAGAGGTCAGAAGTCAGGTTCTGATTCTCTTCAGGCAAATGAGAGAATGCATTGAACATGAGAAAAAGGTATCTCACTAGCATAACTTTCCACACATGCTTGATGAGCATGAAATACAGACATCTTCCTGACATTCTACTGATGAAGCACCATAGAAATTAACACAGAGGCAGTTCAAACACAGCATGTTACAATGCAAGCTCTGGCAGATTTACCACGATACCATTTTCTCAGAGACCTTTATGTAGAACCTGCTCTCTACATAGAGAACCTTTGGAATATGGCCTACCTTTATTTCAGCTGCCTAAAATGGAGCACAGCAAAAATATAATAAGGTATTCAAGATCACATTGGATTCATCACTATAATCTAGCTTGGGCAGGATCCCACAAGTTCATTACAAATACCTTTCAATTATTATTTATAGATTTAGAAGTGAAAGGGACCTGAAGACCATTAAATCTAAAACCCTGCTTTTACAGATGAGAAACCTGAGCTCCAGAAAGATTGTGAGACTTATCCAGCATCAATAGTCTCAATGGTAAGGGTAGGATTTAAACCCAGGTCCTCTACCTCCAAATCCAATACTCTTGTCACTAACCCTTACTGCCTTTATATACATCACCATCTCTCCTGGCAAAGGTATTTGTAGCTATTTTCATGTTAAGGTCATAGTGATATGGAGTAGATAAAACAACACAAAATTGCTTGAGATTCACTTAAATCCCACCAAAACGAGAACAGTTTGGAAACCTCTGTAAGTCCTTTGGTATTTATCAGATAGCAGTGTTCTTAAGTCTCCTACAATATGAGCAGTGTAAGAAACTGAAGAAAAGTGGATGGGACAAGTTGGCCCTTATAACAGATTTAATCATATTACAATAGGAAGATTTTGGATAAGATGAATGCATTTCTTTTAGATTCTGAACAACTGTCACACGGTATTTTTTCTTCAAAGTCTGTCTCCTCCATTTATCAAGGGCTTAAAGTACTAGAGAATCAATCAGCAGGTATTTACTGAGCCCCAACAAGAATCTAAGTCCTATCATAGGCTATATGGTTGATCAAGAAGATATAGAAGATAAAGTTCATCTTTAACACATATCAGGGAATACAAATACATAATCGTTAGTAAATGATAAAATAATTAATAATAATAAATTAAGATATTTTGAGCAAAAATTCCTTTGCCTTCCCTGTACTTAAGCTATATTGACCTCCAATTGTCTTCCCTCTTCTCTAACACTCATTACTGACCTGCTTCGCACTATTCTCTCCTTTACTCTTTTCTTATCCACTCTTCTTTTCCTACTCCCTTCTCCTTCCACAAAGCCTTGATAACAACCCCCCAAATACTCATCCTAATCACTAACATAAAATAGAAGAAAAAGAAGGTAAAATAATCCCAAAGAATACATTCATGGGAGCACTGGCTGCTTGGGGTAACTTAGAAGTGTCAGAATGGGTTTATAGTAGGTGTTGAGACCCACAATTCTCTGGTTCATCTCCTTTCTATCTCTACCTCCTCGTCACAGTCAATTCAGCCGTTGTTATTCCAACCATGCTATATGCATTCATGCAATCCCCCGTAGGCTAAGGTTAAAAGCTCTCAACCTTGACATTTTGAATAAATGTACCAATATTTTTCAAGTTTAAAAAAAAGTGCTTTATTTTCATCAGAAAAAAATGAGATGTCATAGGTAAAGCAGTACTTTATTTATGGACTTTTCTAAGCAACTCTATGAGATATCATGGAATATTGAAAGAGTACTAGACCTGGTTCTGAAACTATAACCTTGAACCAATCATACAATCTCTCTGGGTCTTAGTTTCCTCATCTGTAAAGTGGAAGTTATAATATTTTAAATCTATCTGCATATGTACAATCTTTATCAAATTGCTTGCTTTCTCAATGATAGGGGAGGTGAAGGAGGATAGGAGAGAATTTGGAACTCAAAAGTAAAATGAAGGTTAGAATTATTTTTACATGTAATCAGAAAAATAAAATATAACTTTGAAGTACAAAAATTAATATTTGCAATAGGTTCCTCATAGGTATGAGGAAAATATTTTGTATAGACATTAAAATTTAAATAAAATATAAATTGCTGTTATCCCTTTAGCATGGCAGCTACATTAGTTCAAAATGAAGGGGTTGGACTAAATTATTTCTAATGTTTTTTCCAATCCTAAATCTATCACTATGATAATCACTTATCAATATGAATTGGGTAAATGATACCCAAAAGAAGATTTTTACAAACTGAAATTGTTTATAACATGAAATTACTTGAGAACAAGATAACATATAATTTTCTTTTTTTAAATAACAAAATTAATTCACTGAATATTTTGATCTCAGAAGAAAGGTGTCAATATACTACAAAGGGGCATAACTTTCTAGTAAGTAATAAAATGATGTAGTTTTACATACATACATATATATATATAAACAGGTATATATTAATATCAACTCAATATATTCTTATTTACCCAAGTGACATTCTATTCTCAGGATGGATCTTTCTTTTCCAGAAGATGGTAGCTGGTGTTGAGCCTGCATACATTGGTGGTGTTAGGGGCAGTTAGGTGGTGCAGTGGATACAGCACCAGTGCAGGAGTCAGGAGGACCTGAATTCAAATCTCACCTCAGACACTTGACACTCACTAGCTGCGTGACCTTGGGCATGTCATTTAACACCAACTGCCTCATCCTGGGTCATCTCCAGTAATCCTGATGAATATCTGGTCACTGGATTCAGATGGCTCTGGAGGAGAAGTGAGGCTGGTGACCTGCACAGCCTTCTCTCACTCAAAACAAAGTTAAGTGCAAGTCATGTCATTATTTCTCTGATGGCATGGTTTTCTTCAGCCACAAAGGACAAACATTGGTGGTGTTCAAATTAGACCACTTATCCCCAGGACTGCTCTAGCATGACCTGAATATTACTGTAGTCAGTTAATCAACATTTATTGAGTGTCTACTCTGTACTTGGGTACATCAGAGAAAGAATCCAGTGTGAGGAAAGTATATGTTTTTCATTGCTTCTATTTAGTTATTCCTCCTAACCTTCCTGTAGGGGAGATAAGGCAAATCCAATTTACAGATGAAAAAACAGAAGCACAGAAGCAGTAGGGGCTGAGATTTGTCTACTGTCATATAGGAAGATTGCTGGGGAGCCAGAATTTATGGCCATAAGTTTCTGATTCCCTGTTTTAGGCAGGGCTTTGTCCAATCAATACGACTTAGGGCTTAGAATCTTAGCAACAGAGCAAAAGTAATTATTTTGAATGAAATTTTAGAAAATTTTCTTTTGCCTCTGAAGCTATGATACATCCTGCTTGGCTTTCAGGATCATAATCTAGCCCCACCAGAACCCTCCAACATTGCTTTATTTTTTTCAGCCCCTGAACCTGCATCTTATGATCCAGTGAGACTGTCCCCTCTTCGCTCCCTTGCATCCCCATCTAAATTCTACTTATTTTTAGGGCACACTATATGTCATCACTATAAATCATTCACTGACTTATTCACCAATATCCCTTCCCTGTACTTCGCTTATTTAAAAAAAAATTTATGGGCACATTTTGTTTTTACATCATCTTCATTTTCAAATATATTCTTTCCATCCCTACATAGAGAGCCATCTCTTGCTGCAAAAAATAAAAGAAGGGCTAAAAAATACAGCTGAGCAAAGTTAAATAGCCTATCAACTGAGTGACAGTATATACAAGGATCCATAGACCCTGCCTCTACAAAGGAGGGAGTTGCATTTGCCTGTCTCTTTTTCAGGGGCAAAGTTTTGTCATTGTAATTAAGCACCATTTGCCTTTGTCTTTTTAAATTCCTTTTCTTTCAGTTTACATTAGAGGAGCCATTGTGTTATGTTGTGTTCCTGGTTCTGTGTATTTCACTTGGCATCTGTTCACGTCTTCTCATGCTTTTCTGAAAATTACATTTCATTGACTCTTATAGCATAGCAACATGCTATTACATTCATATACCATGATTTGCTTAGCCATCTCCCCAAAATACACATGTGCTCTGCTTCTAGTTCTTTGCTGGTAGAAAAAGTGCTATTATGAATAATTTGATCTATATAAGAACCCCGTCCCCCTCTGCCTTTTTTTCTATCTTTGATCCAGCAGCAGGGCATCTGGGTTAAAATGCCTTCCTTGATCTTCCCTTCCTTATTTCTGTCATCTAGTGAACTCCAGGTTATTCATTCAGTTTTCACCAAAACCCTGATACTTGTTTATTTCTTTTTCCTTGCAAGGAGAAAAATGAAGCAAAAGTGATTTACCAGGAGTCCAAGTACAAAACAAGTGAAAAGATAGTAAAGACATATGGAGCAGCCAACAATGAGTTAAAATTTCCGGGTCTGGCCAAACAGAAAAGTAATTCAATTTGATAAAAATTTGCCAAGAACTTGTTTTGTACCAGATACTGTGCTAGGTGCCATGGTTACAAAAAACAATGAAACAGTCTCTGTCCACAAGGAGCTTATGACCTTTTGGACAGAACAGTGAAATGTAACATAAACACAAATAAGTATATACAGACTATATAGAAAATGTTGTTCTCCAGTCATTTCAGTCATGTCTGACTCTTTATAACCCCAATTGGGATTTTCTTAGCAAAGATCCTTGCCATTTCCTTCTCCAGCTCATCTTACAGAGGAAAAATGGAGGAAAACAAAGTTACATGACTTGTCCATGTTTACTTGGTTAATAAGTGTCTTGAGGCCAGATTTGACTTCAGGAAGATGAGTCTTCCTGACTCTGGGCCCAACATTCTGTATACTGTGCCACATAGCTGCCTATATAGAAAAGAAATCAAGTCATGTTAAGGAGGAGAAAGCCCCTAAGGTTGAGATGAGACTCTGGAAAGATTTCATGAAGGAGGTAGCACTGGTTTTGAGTAAGCTAGGTTTTCTATAAAGGGAAGGTAAAAAGAAATGATGCCAGATATGAGGGAACTACTTTTCCAGTGGATGAGAAATGCAACGTTGTGTATGAGGAATAACTAATGGGTCAGCATGACTAAAACAGAATACGATTGTTAGAAGGAAGAAATACGAAATAAGGACAGAAAAGTAGATGAAAAGTAAATTGTCCAGAGCTTTAAAAGCCAAGCTGAGGATTTTGAATTTTATGTTTTATTCTAGATACAATAAGGAGCTAGTGGAAATATTTAAACAGGGGATATACATGGTTAGATTTATGTTTTAGGAATATCATTTTATGTGTAGGATAGATTCAAGAGGGGAAAGATGAGGCAGAGAAACGAATTAGAAGGCTGTTGCAGTTATCCAGATGAAAAATAATGAGGACTCAAACTAGGGTAACAGCTGAGTGGAGAGAAGAAAGTGAACATGGCAGATGTTCTGGAGGTAGATCTGACAGGACTTGGAAAGTGATTACATATGAGTATAGAAATAGGGTGAGATATAGAGAAGGGACAAAGATGTAATTATGAGATTGTGAATCTAGGTAACTGAAAGGATAATATAGTATGCAGATCATACAAGATCACATATCAAGAGCTAGATTATACTTCAAAAGTCATCTAGTCTAGCCCCTTCATCCTATATATAAAGAAACTGAGGCTCAGAAGAAAGAAGGGAAGAAAAATTTATCAAATACATTCTATGCACCAGGCACTTGTGGAAAGAATGCTTTATTATATTGTTTAGAAAACTTATTAATTATTATACTACTTAAATACAAATGGAGATTATTTGTACCCAGAATGTTTTCCTGACACCAGTAACTGCCTAGGAAGGCTGGAGATGGCTGCAAGGAATTTTGGGTTCCCTAAGGTCCTGGATTTACCCAAAATAGTTTTGTTTTGGGTCAGCCTAAGTTTTTATTTTGGGTTAAATTCAGGTGATTTGTGTGTGACTTGTATGTGGTGTCTTTGTCAGGTAATTCGTGTGTGACTCATGTGCACAATCCTTTGTCAAATTGTATGGGAACCATACCTCCTTTCCTGCTTTACCAAACAACCTAATAAATTTCTTTTTAAAACTGTTTCAGATTTTTGTGTTTGTTTTTATGAGTAACATACTGTGCTAAGCACTTTACAAATGCAAATACTTTCTCATGTGATCCTCACAACAACCCTAAGAGGTAAGTATTATGGGCCCTATTTAAAAGTTGAGGAAATTGAGGCAGAAAGAGGTTAAGTTATTTGTCTAAGCTCACATGAATAGTAAGTGTTTGAGTCTGGATTTGACCTAGATCTTCCTGAACCCAAGGCCAGCACTCTAACCACTGAGATACCTAGCTGCCCCAGAGAGTATGTGATCTGCTCTTGGTCTTACTACATAGTAAATTATTCAGGTCAAGAGACACTAGCTATCTGTAATGACTCTCAGACAACTCCACAAGCAGAAAGAATTGCCTTTTCTACAAAGCATACCTGACAAGCAAGCTCCAAGGTCATGGAATCTTAGAATATTAAGAGTCCACAGATATTTTAGGGATAGTCTGATGGCACAGAACAGATCCAAGGACAGTAAGGCTTGCTGTGCAGTTTAACTAAGTTCCTTTTGGCTTCTGAAAACTTAGTTATACTGGGATATAAGTGACAAGCTGCAATAAGAAGAAATAGGAACAGAAATCTATTTTTCTGCACTCTTTTTTTTAATATAAATTTATTTATTTAACTTTTTACATTCATTTTCACAAAATTTTGGGTTCCAAATTTTCTCCCCATTTGTCCTCTCCCCCCACCCCAATACACAGAGCATTCTTATTTCCCCTATCACCAATCTGCCCTCTCTTTGTATCATCCCTCCCTTCTCTTGTCCTCATCTTCTCTTTTGTCCTGTAGGGCCAGATAAC
>CM053772.1:207591682-207611907 GCA_028658325.1 Potorous gilbertii | reverse complement strand
TTTGTATGTGATTTCTTGGTTTCTCAGAAAGTCATTAGCCTCCATCTGGTCCATTCTAATTTTGAGAGAACTATTTTCTTCAGTGAGCTTTTGAACCTCATTTTCCACTTGGCTAATTCTGCTTTTGAAAGCATTCTTCTCCTCATTGCCTTTTTGAACCTCCTTTGCCAATTGAGTTATCCTTTTTTTCAAGGTGTTATTTTCTTCAGCATTTTTTGGGGGGGGGTCTCCTTTAGCAAGGTATTGACCCATTTTTCATGCTTTTCTTGCATCTCTCTCATTTCTTTTCCCAGTTTTTCCTCCACCTAACTTGATTTTCACAATCCTTTTTGAGCTCTTCCATGGCCTGAGCCCATTGGATATCTATTTCAGATGTTTGGGATACAGAGGCCTTGACTCCTATGTCTTTACCTGATGGTAAGCTTTGTTCTTCTTCATCAGAAAGGAAAGGTGGAAACATCTGCTTTCCAAGAAAGTAACCTTCTATGGTCTTATTTTTTTTCTCTTTTCTGGGCCAGTTACTTGACTTCTGAGATTCCTCTCCACCCCGACCTTGCCTCCAGATCTGCCCAGCTAGTTCTTGGGGTCTGAGATTCAAATGCTGCTCCTCAGGCTTTCAGGGGTGGGCGGGGCTGCTATTCAATGTGACCTTAAGTTCTGGTGCTGGGGGGGGGCGGGCAGGGCCACCTCCCAGGCTCAGTTCCCTCAGGAACTGCGGAGGGAGACTTTCAGTAATGGAGCCCAGCTCCCGCCTGCTCTGGGAGCCTCTGGCCTGCCACTGCCTCTGCTGCTGCCTCCTGAGGGAGCCTGAGTTATGGAGGCACCCCACTCCCCTCTCGGCCAGCCCAGAAGTCTCTCTCACTGACCTGTGCACCTGTGGGTGGAGGGATCTTTGCAACTGCCAGAGATTCTGTCCCTGAAACCTGCTCTAATCTATTCCTCTCTGTGCCATGGGGCCAGGGAAGGGCTGGGTTCCACTCCGGTTCGGTGCGCGACGGACCCTTGGTGTCAGTTTTTCAGGGCTCTCTGGAATGGAAATCTCCTTCACTCTGTTGCTGCTCGGCTTCCACTGCTCCAGAATTTGTTGGGAGTTCTTTTTACAGGAAATCCATGGGCTGTGGGTTCGGAGCTAGCATAGGTGAATCTTTCTACTCTACCATCTTGGCTCCTTCCCCCTATTTTTCTGCATTCTAAGAGAAGCCCAGATTTCCTTTACCTGCCTCCTTTAGGAGTCACCTAGGAGACAAGTACAATGGGGAATGTGTCTGACTCAGTTCACTAAATAAATCCACTATGACCCCCCTTCTATCTTCTCTTTCCCCCATCCTCTAACAACCCCTCCAACTCTCACGTTCCTATAGATTCATTTCAGGGGCTTGACTCAGGAAATCTCTCCATGATTATAATTGGAGTCCAGCACTAACATGACACTCTCCACCTTTGATCAAAAATAAGTTTTGACTTGCTATTCTAAAAAGTGATAACCCTAACTGACTCCATTGGGATGCAGGCCTGTATGGCACCAATAAATTAAATTATTGACTAACAACAATGAATAAAAAATAATGTGCTTTAAGCTGCTTATAAAATCTGTGTTCATATGCTTTTGAGGTCACAGAAGGGCATTTTTTCCTAGTCTTAAGGAAAATCCATTTGACTAATTCTTTTTCACCTTTAGTTCCACAATCCATACAGCCACTGACACTGACTGGGCCCCACATTTGGATAAATTATGCCAAATAGAGTAGTAGCACAGAGGAGAAACCAAGGCACAGTTTTGTGTGCACATTTGAGTATAATTGAGCTGTCTGTAATTGCCCCCTTCTCCATTGGAATATTTTTGGGGGTAACAGTCCTGCTAATGAAGTAGAGAATTCCTAGATTAGCAGATAAGGAAGTCTATTCAAGGGTATCTGCTGGATCATCAGTAAAGTGAAAAGAACTGCCTGGTAACCCTTTGTTGCAGCCCCAGTCTAGTACTCAGCTGCAAAAATTTTCTCAGTCTAACATCAACAAGGAAATAGAGTTTAAAAATTCCTCGCCAGAGTTATCTGATGACTCTTTCCTTCCCTGATACCCTGCACTTGTCAATGGCATTCAATTCATGACCACTGAGGCATCAGAAATAAAAAAAAAGAAACACTGCCTATCTCCTAAAAATGAGGCTTAGGATCTGTGATGCCTTAGAGTCCCTATTAAGTAGGTTGTTTATTGCCCCATAAGTCTATTTGTTGAGACCTTAGATGGATGTGAGACCTTACAATTATTGGGCTGTAGTCTGTGATATTTGAAAAAAAATCATATAAAGTGGAAGGAGTACTGCAGGACTGATTATGGGCAAATAACCAGTTTTTTTTTCTTTTTTGGAGGCAGGAAGGCAAAGTGTTACTACAGTCTTATGACCTTGACTTTGGTTGCTGGCAAAATTCTAAAGTATATTATTAAAGGGATGGATTTTGAGCATAGGAAATTGTGATCACTAATAGCCAACATCCTTTATTAAGAATAGGTCACGCCAGACAAACACCATTTCCATTTCTGACAAGGTAACTGTACAGATAGATCAAAAGAATCTTGCATACTTCGTACCTGGATTTCAGGAAGGAATTAGGTAAAGTCTATTAGGAGACTTGTGATACCCTTTCAAACAAGATGAAAATAATAAGGTAATAGATTTAAATCTAGAAGAGACCTTAAAGGTTATCTAATCCCCTCTTTTGACTGATGGGGAAACTGAAACTCAGAGAGGGAATGATTTGCCCAAGGTCACACACCTAGTAAATGGCAGAGCTAAGTAACTGAAGTCCTCTGATTCCAAGTCCAATTCTCTTTCTGCTACACCACAGTTGCTTCTCTATGATTATAAAGTTAGGTAGTTTCAGGACTGGTTGAATGATCGAATCAAGGAGCAGTCTATAAAGAATCAATGTCAAATTGGAGGGGGAATTTCTAGTGGAATACTACAGGGAGCTGTCCTTGGTCCTGTGCTGTTCTTTATTTTTACAAATGACCTAGAAGAATGCACAGATAGCATATTTATCAAAGTTGTATGTGACAGGAAGCTAGGAAGGACAGCTAACACATTGAGTGACAGTGTATAAAGATTCCTAAAGATCTTGACAGGCTGAAATGAAGGGCCAAATCTAATAAGATGAAATTTAATAAGAATAAATTTATAGTCTTGCACTTGAGTTTTAAAAGCCAACTACCCAAGCACAAGATATAACTTAAAAAAAACTATTTGAATAGCAAAATCTCAGAGTTTTACTAACTTACATGTTTCACATGCATTAGCAGTCCAAGGCAGAAGCTAATGAATAGAGGCAGTTTCTAAAGTTTTCTGAAAGTCTGAAGATATACAAAGAAAAAATGAACAAGAAAAAGACAGTTACTATATGGCAGCCAGAAAACCTAATATGATCATAGGTTTAATTAAGAGAGACATATTATCTACAATGAGGGAAACTGTCACGGTCTTATTTTATTATGCTCATAACATATTTGGAATATAATGTTCAGTTCCATGTGCCACATTTTAAGAAAGACATTGACAAGCTAAAATGTTATAAATACAGAAAAGAGCAATCAGAATTGTGAGGGAACAGTAGATTGTGCTATGAGTCTAATTCAAAGGAACTGAGGGAATTTAGTCCTAGAGTTATATTATTAAAGGGATGACTTTACCTCAAGCATCTAATCAGTTGCCAGTTCCCTTTCTGCCAAAATTCCCTTTTATTTATTTTGCATATATTTTCTTTCGACATATGTGTGTGTTATCTCCCCCAATGTAATGTAAGCTTCTTGAAAATAAGAACTGTCCTCAAATACTCACATTTGTCTTTGTATGCTCAGCATCCAATACTGTCTCTGGTACACTGTAGACATTTATTAAATAGTAGTTGATTTAATTAATCAGGAGAAAAGAATACAGTGAAAACACATTATCTATTTTCCAATAGTTAAAGGGCTGTCATGCACAGAAGTATTAGACTTACTCTGCTCTGATTTCAAGCCTACTTTGTGCAGAAACCTTTCTTGGCTGACCTCAGCTTCTAGTTCCTTTGCCTTTTACGTCATCTTTCAGTTTCTCTGCATTTATCTTCCATGAACCTAGTTATTTTCATTTTATCTCTCTTTTCCCCCATTGAAATGCATGCACATGAGGAAAGGGAAATATTTTTGTCATTCTTCATATCCCCAGTGCTTAGCTGAGTGCTTAGCACGCAGTGATTAATAAATGCTTGTTGATTTCTAGGAAAAAATACAGAACACACACATACACACACACACACACACACACACACACGTGCACATGCATGCTTTCCCCCCCTAGCAATCACATAGTGTTTAATAAATACTTGTTGATTGCTGGAATAAAATACATAATATGCATGTGTTCATATATGTATATACACATATATACATATCTATACACACATTCATGCATATATATGCATTTATATGTGTGTGCATGTATGTATGTGTGTGTGTGTGTATCTGCAATGGGTAGGCATTTCAGAGAGATGGATTTAAGCTAAATATAAGAAAATGCTTCCTAATGATTAAAGCTATCCTAAGGTAGAAGGAGTATCCTTGGGAGAGGGAGGGTATACTTGGGAGAGATCTTCAACCATCATTATTTTTTTCTGTAGAGGAGATTTCTGTTCAGTAGTGGGTAGATTAGATGGCCTCTCAGCTCCCCTCCAAGTTGAGGTTTTATGACTCTTTATTCTACATCAATTTCCAATAATCTATATTACCTCAGTCACATCTCTCACTCTGTCCTCTTCTCTCTCTTCCTGCTGTCGATTTCTTAGTTCAGTTCTTTATTACCATCTACTTGATTTAATGCAACACCTTCCTAGAAGGTGTCCCTTCCTCTCCACTTTCCTTATTTCTCCAATCTTCCTTTCGTATTATGCTAGAATAACTTTCCTTATGTATAAGACTGATCATGTCATTTCCCTTCTCAAAAATCCTCAGGAATGCCCTATCACTGAGTGAACAAAACTCAAATTCCTTTGCCCTCAAATTTGAGCCAGTACAACTTTACAATAGTGCACTCCCTTACAAACCCTATTAAATACTAAATAGTAATTGTTTCTCTTTTACCCAAGAATCCTGAGGGTTTTCTCCTGCTAGTTTGATTGTTTTTATTAAAGGGGCCATCCCTTGAGCAAATACTTAAAGAAGCCTATTCATTGAATCATTAGGAAGCCTATTCTCGCTCAAAGTGAGAATAGCCTGAAAGGACCAGGGTCTCCTATTGCATCCTGGGCCATCTCCAGTCATTCTGATGAATATCAGGCCACTGGATCCAGATGACTCTGGAGAAGAAAGTGAGATTGATGACCTTGCACAGTCCTCCCTCACTCAAATCAAAGTCAACGGCAAGTCATGTCATCATCTTGATGTCATGGTTCTCTTCGAGAATGAAGGACAAACACAACAACCACCATTTCATGGAACTCCTCTTTGTTACTTCTAAATGCCTGCTAGCGACAAGTCTCTATCCATTGAATATAGATCTCATTCTCATGGCTCCATAAGTTGGCTCATGTAGTTCCTTGTACCTGAAATGTCCTCTCCCCCCACTGTTTGCCAATTGAATTCCTAATTATCATTTAATATTTATCTCAAATGCCAATGCTCTGGGAAGCCTTCCCTGATACCCCCCCACACACTTCCATGTCAATGAACAATCTTTTTCCCATCTGAGTTATCATCTCACCTTATCTGTAATGCACTTATTCATGTAATACTATGCATTATAATTAACACTGTGTGCCTTATCCCTCTTCTAGACTGTAAACTACCTGAAGTCGGAAACTGTGTCTTTTTTGAAAATTTTATCTCTCTCACTGTCTGCCACAGAATCCTTTGCAGAGAAGACTTAATAAATGTTTGTTGAATAAATGTTATTGAAGAGTATGCACTCTATAAGTACTCATTGATTGATTAATTGATTTAAAACATCTGACCTACTTCTAGGCATTAGATAAACATTTTCTCTAAGTATTTTATAGACTATTTTTCCATTTAGAGTGTTGGATTCAAGTTAACAGGAACTTGACAAGATTAAGGACCACAGAATGAGGCACAAAGGAACGAGGGGGAAAATTCAACTAATCAAAAATAATTAAAATAAATCAAAATATAATAAAATCCCTTATAATTTATATTAGTTTTCAGATAATTTGTGGTTTGTTAAGCATTTAATATGTGCTAAGGACTGTACTAAACGCTAGATATACAAACACACAAATGCAGTCAAGAGAGGCAATTCCTATTCAGGGAACATATATTATAATGGAAGATAACCTATACATATAAGGGTGTTGGTAAGGGGAGAGAGCCAGAAAGAGGGGAGAAAACATATTCTTCAGGGGTGTCAGTTAGCAGAAGGAGATGGAGTCTGAAAAGAGTCAAAGTATGACTGAGGTAAGTGATGGCGGGCATCCTTCCCAAAATGATATCCCAGGGAGGAAGTCACCAATGAAGGGAGAATGATCCTAAGGGGGCTGTGGAGAGGAGTTTTCTATGATCTCTGTCCTCAAAATCTATCCAGATAAGTGGAATTTGTTGAAGTGTATACTCCACTGCACTGTCACAGACTTGAGTAATCTAAAGGAACTTGATCCTTTTATAATGACAGACACTGTAGTAGAACGTTAGTGGATGTGTACTCATAACAACAGTTACTAAATTGTAATTCCACATGTCAATGAATGATTGTAATTCCTATGGTCCTCCTCCTACTCAACTGTTTTTTGGAGGGAGATATACCTGTATTCCTAAACAGGATCCACTTTCTAGACAAGTGGCTAATCGATGCTTAGCCTCATCTTTGTAAACATGTATTACTTTAAAAAGGGTAAGCTTCTCCTCTGAAATCTGAACTCATTGGAAGCCCCAAAGAGGGGCCTGAAAATGAAAGGGATTAGTGGTTTCTTCTCTTCCTGCCAGTAATCAGCAGGACAGTAATCTTGAATAGAGTCCCATAAGCTTGCCATTGGGACATCATACTCATTTTTAACTGAATGGATTGGCTCCTGCAATTATGGTACCAGCTTGTGGAAAGGATGTGTGAGGCTTGTTTTCCCCTGTCATGCAAACATGTAGGCATGTGTGAAGCATACTAGAAAGTAAAACTCCTTGGGATGGTATTTAAAGTCCTTCACAATCTGGCTCCCATCTATCTTTCCAGACTGATTTCACATGACTCCTCTTCATGCACTATACATTTCAACCAAACTGGACTTCATATATACAAAAGCATATACCTATATAGATATGTATATACACATATGTATATAATCATAGGTATATGTGTGTATATATGTATGTGCATATATATGTGTGTGTGTGTGAATATATATGTATATATATACATATATATATATGTATATATATATACATATATATATGTATATATATATACATATATATATGCATGTATATGTGGTCTCCCATAGGCTATCTTCCAGCTTTTGTGCAGTACCTTGTCCTCTATGTTAAGAATACTATGCCTCCTAAGTTTTCACTCTTGAATTACCCAATCATTTCCAACTTTAGTTTAAGTACCATCTTCTGCATGACAATTTTTCCTGATCACTACAGTTGCTAGTGACACCACCACAAAAACCTTTCAATTTGCTTTATATTAAATATATAAAATTATTAAATTATTAAATTTATTATTTAAATTTGCTTTTTATTTTTTTATGTTTTTATATCTGTGTCGCTGTTGCTCCCCACCCCCATACATACCACTGTGTAGAATATAAACTCCCTGAGGGCAAGGGCTACTTTTATCTTTGTATCTCAAGTGCTTAGCCCCATATCTAGCACCTACTAGGTGCTTATTAAATGCTTGCTATATTGCTAAAAAGAAACAAACACAGAGATTGTGTTAGTGGTTGAGGGAAGGATTTTAACAAGGAGCTGAAAAAGAGTAAATATGGGGACTTTGGCAGCTGTTTACACTTGATGTAAATTTTAGATTAGTAGAGAAAGTGGATTTATTTTGGAAGCTTTAGAAGCAGAAAAAAGACGAAAAGTACTGGAAGAACCTTGTCATTCCTTTCCATTGTCATTCCATTTCCTCAAGGCTCTGTTCATTTTCTTCATGATATAAGAGACACTGTTTAAAATGACTTAAAAGATATTGTGATGCATAAATTTGTCCTGTAAAAATTTCCAACAGCTTAGGGGTCTGGACAAGGAAGAACTATGGAATCTAGAGAATGGTGTTAACTACCTGCCAGGTACTTTTTCATTTAGAGATACAGAAGAGTTTTGGTTGGGAAAAGGGACAGCTACAGGCATGCTTTAGAGATGATTTAAAAATATTCTGAGTATAATGTGTCCTTAGGAAAGGGTTTTTGATGTAGAGAATAAGGATGGAGTAGAGCTTCCTGGAAGAAGAGAATTTGTGGTGACAAAGGACGTATTTATGGAAACTGCCCAAGTGCATGTCATCATAAAACAGGGATGGAGGCCCAGCTGGGCCAGCTGTGAGGACCCACAATGGAGAGGAAAGTGAAACAACTGAGCTACTAACATCTGTCTAAATGAATGCAGAACATCCTCTGGGGACTGTTAAGAGAAGGAGAAGGTAGTGAGAGGCAGCTTTAGGAAGAGAGGGGAGAAAATAAAGGAGATCTATGTCAGGGTTTTGTGTGGAAAGAAAGAACAAGAAAGTAGATGAAACAGCTAGGGATAAATAAGAGGGTGGTAAGAAAACAGCAGGAAGAAGGTAAGTCAACATCGTCCCAAAGAACATTTACGGCCAAAGAGACAGTTCAGATGTATAAAGAAGACAAAGGAAACGTTGAGTGTGGGAGTGACTCAGAAAATGAAACTAGAAGGAAAGATCAAAGAGAATGAGAATAGTCAAATGCTGTAGATAGAACCCATATTCCAAGAAGAAGGAAAGATCAAAAGGCAGCAGTAACATAACTGAAGGAAGAGCAGGTAGAATATGGAGAGTCAAGAGAGAAGGGAGACGCGGGTGTCCAGAGGAAAACTTGAAGCACCAAATGGAGTCACATATATGCAGGGAATGTTCAATTTAGTCTGGATCTTCTAAGAGATATATATGTGTGTGTGTGTGTGTGTGTGTGTGTGTGTGTATAAATGTATATGTATATATGTGTGTATATGTGTGTGTGTGTCTGTGTGTGTGTGTGTATGAAATATAGGCAGGGTGAGGCCTAACTAGTCACAGGCCTCTGGGAATAAAGAAACTGATTCAATTGAGAACTCTGCTCCAAAAGTTATCAAACTGTGCACACCCTTTGAAAAAAGCAATATCACTATCAAGTTTACACCCCAAAAAGATCAGGGAAAAGGTGTGTGTGTGTGTGTGTGTATGTATGTATGTATATATACATATATATGTCTATATGTATGTATGTATGTATATATGCATAAGTATATATGCAGTTCGTTTTTTGCGGTGACACAGAACTGAAGCGAAGGTGTTGGCTATCGGATGGAGGATGGCTAAATAAACTATGTTATATGAATCCATCTGAGTGGCAGAGTAGAGCACCAGTTCTTGAGTTAGGAAGAAATGAATTACTCTGGTCTCTGACACTTACTACGTGTGTAACCCTGGGCAAGTCACTTAACCTTTGTCTACTTAAGCTTCCTTATCCATAAAAAAGGGATAATCATAGAATTTACTTTCCAGAATTGTTGTGGGGAGAAAACAAGATATTTGCACAGTGCTATATGAATGCTAGCTATTATAGTTATTAATGTTATTGGGCCATAAAAAATGACAAAGCAGATAGTTTCAAAGAGACCTAGGAAGACTTATATTTCTTGGTTCAGAGTAAAGTGAATGCAACCAAGAAAACATTTTATATTGTCAAGATAAATACCTTTGAAAGACTTAGAGATTATGAGCAATGCGGTGTTCCAGGAGACTGATAATGAAGCATGTTATTAACCACCTGACAGAGAAAGGAGAGACTCAAAATGCGGAATGATACTTAAATTTGGACATGGTCAATGTGTGAATTTGTTTTGCTTAATTATAAATACTGATCACAATGGTTTCTTTTTCTTTTCCTTTCTTATCATGAGGTAGAGGTTGAAGCGGGGAAAGAAAAAAATAGATTTTTGGCCAATGAGTTTGTTTGCTTTTAAGAAGAAGATCAGATTCAGCTTGTAAGACTTGCTTCTTTTCCTAGCATTACAAAAAAAGTGTTTTGTTCTTTGTAAGAGTCCTGATCTGGGGATTCTTCCTACTGGTGAGTAGAACTCAGGAATCTAATTGACATGATATAGGTTCAGGACTGATACAAGAGGGGAAACCCATTACCTTTTCTGAAATACTGCTACTACCAATCTTACTATCCTTCTATTCAACTACCTAAAAGTAGAAAAGGCCTACCTCAGGAGGTAGTTAGTTCCCCATTATTAGGGGTTTTCAAGAAAAGACTGTGTACCTACTTATCAGGTATGGGTAGGGGATATTCTTTTTCAGAAAAGACTTGAACTAAGTCACTAAGGTCCTCTCCAGTTTTGAGATTCTATGAGGGATGGGTTTTTTATTTATCACACATAACTGCAAATGTTCAAAAAATATATAATGGTTGGATCAAGAAAATTGATTGAACAATGATTTTCTGTGCAGAGATATGACATGCTACAGAAAAAACTCAAATATGTGAACATTTTTTTATACTAACATCACTAGTGTACCTGGTCTCAAAAGAGAAAGAATTAGTTTTCACAAAGAGTGTTAACATCTGAGCTGAAATATATATGATGATGGATGTAAATTAGAGGGGGTGAAAACAAATTTCTGAAAGCGTATATCCTCCAAAATAAATATGAATGTGAAGAGTTATTGAATAGGACAACATTTTCTCTGGGTACAGGAAAGGTGGTGCAAGGAGGTAATTTCATTTGCTTGAACCAAAAATGATGGGGTGGTTATAGCCAGAAAATGACCAATAAAAGCTAAACACTTGAGATTAATCTATCCGAACAAAGTATGAAAAAATATTTGTGTAGGGATGCCTATAAGTAATGCAGAAAACAGTTCAAAAAATACATACATCAAAGATTGTAATTGATAAAAAAACCCTACAAATTATGAAATTAAAAGGAAAGTATAGTTCTCTTTCCAAATATGTTATAGCAACAACTGAATATTCTTTCAACAGCTGGAAAATTCAGCACAAGTATTTTTATATGGATGACCAGAAAATTCCTGTTAGAAAGGGAATAAACTGGAAAGGGTTGGAGAAAAATTAAAGAACATCTCGTTCTCCTAGGAATACAGAGAGGTAGGATATGTTCATCAACAAGTATTTATTATGAGTCAATTATGTTCCAGGCACCATGAAATATCATGGGGATATAAGAAGAAGAGAGGAAATGAGAAGCATGATTTATATTCTTGAGGAAATTAATATGATGCATAGAAAATTCTCCAGGGAAGGAATAATGAGAAAGGGTTCAAAGAACTAAGATATTCTCATTTACAGAAGTCTTCAAAGAAGAACATAATTGAGAAAATAAAGATGAATACCTTGGAGTAAAAGTAGGAAGGTAAAGTCGATGAGGAACAATTACAAAGACAAAGTCAAGGTGATGAGAGAAGGATGTACTCATGTGTGAATAAAGGTATCACACTCAGACATGTTAGTGTGTGTAAGAGGAAAAGAGGATAGTATTGAACTTGAAGGAGAAAAATAAACAGATTAGGACAGGGTCCAAAAAGAAACTCTGGTCAATGGAACAATCCTTTATAGAACTTTCAAGAAGAAGAAAAGATAAAGAAAGAAGGGAAGGGGATGTACTTATGCCAAGGTACTAATCCAATGATGAAAAAGCTAATGATGCAACAAATACATCACAGCTAAAGTAGTGAACAGAAAGATGAAGTTGTTGACAAAGCAAAATGCTCTGGAGCCTAATGATCGCAATGCCTGAGCAAATCTCTTCATGCTGTACTCAGTGGCATATGGGAGAAAGGAAAAATGAGCAGCCCAGTGAAACACGTTTTAGCAAAGCTATTTTTAAATCAGAAGAGGGATGATATTAAAAACTGAAAGTCACTAATGTTGCTAAACACTGATGACAAGATGTTTGAAGGAATCTTGGTGCAAAGTCTGACAAGAGCAGAACTCTATATATGGTGGGAAAGAGTTCCATATAGGTGTGGTGTGGTATTTGTGTGTGTAAGTGGGGTGTGTGTGAGTATGTGTATGTGTGAGTATACACATTTGTGTGTATATGTGCGTGTACATGTGCAACAGCATCATATTTCAGAAAGAACCCTGGCATTGGTCCTGTAGGCTTTCAGTTCCATTTCCTTCCTAGTTCTCTGGCCTTGAACAAGTCTCCAGTCTGAATCAAGAAAATAACTTGATTGAATGGTGACTTTCCATGCAGAGATTATGACATGTCGCAGCTAAAATATGTGAACACTTTTTAAAACAAACTAATATCAGTGTCCCTATTGTCCAAGAAGAAAAAAGAATAGTTTCACACAAGAGTGTTAACAAGAAACTGCCTATTTGGCCATCAATATATGTGTGGTCTGGACATTTCATGAGAAAATACATATTTTATTTGAATGCTATAGGATGCAGATGTGATAAAAGAACACAACATGCCAGATGAGCCCATTTGCGCATAGTAGAAAAACATTACTATGACAATAGGAAAAAAAGAGCAAAGCAACAAAGTATAGTATACTGGTTCTCAAAGAGGGTGGGGGTGGAAAATAATTAAATGTGGAAAATTCAAAAAATGTCATCAACAAAGACTAGCAAGACTGATCAAGAAATTTTTGTATTTGTATTATATTCTGTATATATACATATTCTGTATTTGTATTTCTATATAAATGTAGTTTTATTATGTAGAGTTCTCAGCAATAGGATATTTATGCCTGGTAGGGACTTTTTCAAAAATCTATGAAATATTAAGACAAACAGCCAGAAAGCACCTCCCATACTTTCCAGAAGAAAATGGAGTTCAGAGCACGATCAATGCAGAATTATTTCATAGTTAAATGTTTTTGTGTTTCAACATTAAGAAAGTACAAGATGACAATGAATGGGAGACATGCTTCAATTTCTGTATACCCTTGTAAAAGACTGGTAGTAAAGGAGTATTTTAGTGATGAGATAAGATTTTTGAAAACATGCGATAACACCTTATGAAAGGATACAATGAGGATGATGGAATGGTAAATAAGAGACTGAGGACCCCAGGATCATAGAATTTAGAACTAGAAGAAACTTTCAAAATAATTTAGCCCAAATCCATTTTAAGGGTGAGGTTAAATGATAATAAGGACAAAAGATATTAATAAACGTAACTAGAATTTAAATCTAGGGTCTGAAATGTATGAGTAAGGCAGAAAAGTATTATATGAAGCGATGTCAAAGGAGGTGATGAAACCATAGATTTTAGAGTTGAAAGAAGCATTAGAGGTCAATGAGTCATTGGATCTAGCTGTGAAGATGTCATAGAATGAAGGATTCAAAGCTGGAAGGGACCTTAGAGGTCATTTAGCCCAGCTTTTCACACAATGGAGGCTACTAAATTATTAAAAGTAGATGGAAAATGGTATATACTTTTAGCAATGGAGAGTTTACTCTCCTGTAAAGTAATCATTCCATTTCCACTAGGTCCAAATATGAGAAAGATACTATATATATATATATATATGTTCACACACATATGTGTAACACATGTGTATGTATATAAATATATTAATATACACAATATATACAGATATGTTCACGGATAAGCATATTTATACATATATGTGTTCATGTATGTGTATATTTGCATATACACATATATCCCTCCATTTGTCCTGGTTCTGCTATCTTGACCTGCACAGAGCAAGTTTTAGCCTTAGGCCACATAGCTTTTCAAATATTTGTTTTTTGTGATTATCATGCTCCTTTTATGTCTGCCCTTACCCAGGCATAACATAACTAGTTCCTTCAGCTATTTCTGATTCAAGAAAACTGATGATAAAGAATATTGAGAAGAAAAAAAACTCAATAAATGTTTGTTGACTTGACAAAAAAAAACTCTAAGTGATAACATAATTATTACCCAGGTATTGTGACAGTTATTTGAGGTGCAAGAAAACATTTTTCTCTACTCATTTATCAGGAGTCTATTTTAGAAACTTGAACCTATTAGGAATCTGATGGTTAGATAGGAGAGGCATTAATAGCATTATTTTTTCTAAAATGTAGAATTATAATGTTGAAAGAGAACTTAGGGTGCTAAGATTTAGAACTAGATGGGAGTTTGGAGATCATCTCATAAACATACCCTGCTTTAAGTTTTTACTGTTTAATGTCTTTCCTCTTATATCACCTTCATTTCTAAATATGTCCCTCCTATTTCCCCTAACCAGCTAGCCCTGCCTTGTAATAAAGAGTATAGTGGGAATAAAAGCAACTCAACAAAACATCGACCAAATCTGACAATAGAGAACCTAATTTTTTCATAGTTATTTCCCCTGCCTTCTGGGAAGAAGAAAGGGAGATGCATCTTGGGGGAAGGGAAGAGGGAGGAAAGGGAATAAGTATTTATGTAGTACTTATTATGTATGAGGTACTGTGCTAAATGCTTTAATTTTTAAATTTAACTAGTTTTTCTCATCTTTTCATGACATTCTTTTTCATTATAATTATACAATTAAAGTATCTTTTTCATTGTTATTTCCATTGTTATAGTCACTGCATATGTTTTTCCTGATTCTACTTACTTTTCTCTCAATCAGTTCATGACATTATCCCATATTTCTCAGAATTCTTCACATTGATGTTTTTCATATGGCATTTCATTACACAAGTCCACCACAATTTGTTTAGCCACTTCTCAGTCAATTGAAACATATTTTATTTCTAGTTCTTTGATACTACAAAAGTCCTACTAAGAATATTTTGGTGTTTATAGGACTTTTTTCCCTCTTTGTTCTGTAGGAAGCTAATTCTTAGATCTTTGGATCAAAGGTAAGACTATTTTAGTTACAGTTTTATCATACTTCTAAATTTCCTTCCAGATTAGAGAAAAAATATTCACAATACTATTAATGATGTTTAAGTGTGCTTATCACTCATTTCACAGCATTTTTTTTTGCCATAATGTGAAGGTGAAACTTCTTATACCTAGCAAATTGATTTGTTTTTTTATTTATGTTTTTAATTATTTGGAGTAATTTTTCATATGCCAGTTCTCTCATTTTCCAAATGAGAAAAAAGAGGCCTAACTAGTTCAAATGACTTACTGAATATCTTAAAAACAGTAAATTTTAGAAACAAGAGTTGAGCCCTAGAAAAAAGGAACCAATATATCAAAAAACCTGACATTATATGCAATGTATCCACCTGCGGAGTGGGGGTAAATGGCTTTTCACATGGTTGCTTTTCTTTGGGCCAAGATAGTTCCTTGTCATTTCACAATATTAATTTTTTTTATTGGTTTTGGTGGTCGTCCTCTTTCTATTATTGTAGTAATTGTGTACATTGTTTTCATGGTTCTGCTTTCTTCACTTTGTATCAATTCAAATGTATTTTTTTTATGTTTCTAGGTATTTATAATGATGTGACAACACAGTCATATTCCATTACATTCGTTTACCATAATTCATTTAGTAATTCCTCAATTTACAGGCATTAACTTTATTTTCAGTTCTTTGCTATCACAAAAATATTTTTGCGTGTAGGGACACTTACTTTTTTTCAAAGACTTCTTTAGGGTATTTGCTTCTCAGTGAAATCTCTGAATCAAAGGATATGGACATTTTAATCACTTCATTTACATCATTTCAAATTACTTCACACAATGGTTTTTACTAATTCACAGCTTCACCAACAATGCATTAGGTCATGTCTTTCCACATGACTATCAACATATTTTTTTTCTAAAATATTTTTCTTTTTTTTAAAAATTATCATGAGGTATCCCACCAAATTCCTTTAATGACATAAATAATGCTTTGCTATGTGAACTAGGGAGAATCAAAACACAAAGAGAAAACTATAGACTAAATATCCTTAATGAGCATTAATGCAAAAATGTAAATAAAAAATAAAGAGGTTATAGCAACAAATCACAAAGATTATATGTAAATCAAGGTTGAATCTATGCCAGGAATTTAGAGTTGGTTAAATATTAGAAAAATATATTATTATATATCAATATTGGTAGTAATATATATGTAGTAGTTATATATTAAGAGTAGTAGTATATTATATATTAACATTAGTAGCAGTACACTATCATAGGTTAGTCTATTAATAATATTAGTAGTAGTATACTAATGTTAGCAGTTTATATTAATATTAGCAGTAATATATTAGCATATGTCATGTCTAACATATGAGTGTCATATTAATAATCAGATTGACAAAATCATACAATACCATGTCAAGCAATATTATGCCAAAGATGTAGAACAAAAACCTTTTGACAAAATTTCTCCAATTTTTATCTTTGTTAATTTGCAGAGTGGGAAGTGAAACCTCGAGGCTGTTTTGATCTGCATCACTCCTTTTAGTGATTTGAAGCATTATTTCCTATAGTTGTTAACAGTTTACAAATCTCTGGAGTACTTTTGTTTATACCCTTGGACTATATCTATGGTGAAGCACCACTTTAGCCCAGGTTTTTAGAAAATTCAACGTTCCTTCCATAATACCACCTTGCTTCTCTTAGTGGTCATCTAATTTAACTCCTACCTGAAGTATGAAGCTCTTGTATAAATTTATGTCTCTGTTTGAAGGGTTCTATTGACAGAATGATGTCAGTGAACATTGTGTAAAGGCTCTTGTGCCAAAGCTGGACTGTTTCTAAGGCATCAGAAGTTGCCAAAATCCCTGGCAGTTTTGTTTCTTCCAAATACAAAAGAAAAGACTTACACTAAAGGATCAGGATTGGAGGTTGGAGCTTTAAACATAGGAGGACTTTTTGAAAGCTTTCACTGTAACAGAAATACCACCCTCTAGTTCGGATTCTGTGATTTCTCCATTTAAAAGAAATACAGGTGCTTTAGCAACAATATTGGCCTCCTTGGAGATAGCCCAGCCTTGCCAGAAGAGCTGCTGCATTCCTTAATCAGATTCCTGATGCAGAACACCATGCTAGGCACTGAAAACAACATAAAACTTGGACTCTACCTTCAAAAAGCTTACAATCTGATAAGGAGATAATTGTTTAATAAAAGGAATGGAGAGAAAGGCCACTTCTGTGAACGTGGCATCTCTGGGAAATGGGATTCCAAGTGTCCTATGATTTTTTTTTGTCATCAGTCGAATAGGATAATGTATATAAAGTATTTTGTGAAACTTAAAGAATCATAAACTCCAAATATTGTTATTGCCTAATATTGTAGAATGGAATGATTTTAAAATTCAACTTATTTGAGATTATTTTCCTGAATGCTTACAGTGACAAATAATGAACCTGAAAAACGTATTGAGGGATGAGGGAGAGTTACTTATTCCTGTTCACTTCATCTTTGGTTACTCCCTTCTTCCTTCCTTCCTTCCTTCCTTCCTCTCCCTCCCTCCTCTCCCTCTGTTCACACAGGAAATCATACTCTTACCTGTGGGTACTCTGCTGAAAAGAATATATATTTTTGGTTGCTAAAGTCTCACAAGATATCTTTGAGTTTAAGGGCTAGATTTCTTTTTAAGAATTATGTCTTAAACCTAAATCATTCTGACTCTAACTGATTGGTGAACCTTGGGTCCCAGTCTCAGCCTACCTTGGTACTTGTTTGGGTTCTGATTGCTCAGAGTGAATATAAATAGTAATTGTTTCTGTTTGGGCCAGAAATTTTGAGGGTCTTCTCTTACCAGATTGATATTTTTTTGACTAGGTAAAAGAGGCCACTTTTTTGCCTCATTTCCTACCTAGCCTTAATCACTGAATGGATATTGCCTCAGTCAAACTGAGTCCTGGAAAAGACCTTAGCCTAAAAAGGCCAAGGTCTTGTACTACATCTGGGATCATCTCCAGTTTTCCTGATCTATATATTGCCACTGGACCCAGATGCTCAGGAGGAGAGAGTAAGGCTGGTGACTGCACAGCCCTGCCTCACTTAAATTCAATTCACCTTCCCAATGTCATGGTCCTCTTCAAGAAAGAAGGAAAAACAACAATGACCTCACTGTCTCAAGGCTGCATACAATCAGTCAATCTGCCTTTATTATTTAGGAGCAGAAAGTGGAAACTAATTGATTTGGTTCAAGTAAGGTCTAGTTCACCTCTTTTGCACTTAACATTTTTTCCCAATCCATAGCTTGTCTGGAATTCAGTTAACTTTATATAGTGTTTCATTTTCAAACACTTTTAAATTTCCTGGTTTAAGAAAGATGATTTCATAGATTTTAAGTGACCAGAGTTCAGAAAAACCAATATAAGATCTGAGGAATGAGTAAAAAACCAGTACTGGAGGTCAAAGGATGGAAACCAAGAGTACTGCCCTCGTTGATTTATCTGGGAAAGCAGATGCTCATAGGCAGGTTAAGAATTAAACAATTTCCTTGTGCTAGGTCATTCATCCTTCCCTTTCTTTCTGAAGCACAATTATCTGTCTCATCTGCTCAAGAATCTCTAATGACTCCCTATTTCCTATCACCTCATCTAAACTTCTCTGTAAAACTTTCATGGATTATATTTCAGCTTACTTCATGTTATTAACCTAACTAAATTTGTCTCCCACTCCTTCCTAATGTGCTCCTCCTCTATAATCAAGTACACCTCCTACCTTTCTTACAAAGGTACCATGCTCATTTTCTCAACTTTTCCTTTTATTCATGTCATTCCTCCAGTCTAAAAGGCCTTCCTTTCTCTTCTCCATCTAGCCAAACTGACCAATCCATTAATCTCCAAGCCAAGCCTTACCTTCTTCAGGAAGTCTTCCTTAATGACTCAACATTCTATCAACTCTTCTGGATTTTGGCAGCACATCTATTCAGAGCCTCCCAGTTTTGTCCTGATTTTCAAACTAGATTGTTTTGTATTGTCTTCTGGCTGCTTAATTTTCCATAGGCTTCTTTCTCTAACTTGAAATGGTCAGCTCCTTCAGGGTAGAGCCCACGTCTTCTGCAGCTTCTGGCTTCCCCACAGTAGTTGGGCTACTTTGGACATAGAGTAAGTAAGGGCTCTGATTCACCAGGAGGTTGAAGGATGACAAGAAAACAAAGCAAAGAAGTCTATACCATAGTCTGTCTATACCTGTTATGTGTATGTGGATACCAATTTGCCTCCTTCTTTCTCTTCACTCACTCTTCTCTCCTAATTCCACCCCACCCCCACTTATCTCCTGTACTCTGGATACTGCTGCTGCGGCTGATTCTTAAAATGACTAACATTTATACAGTACTTTAAGGTTTGAGAAGTGCTTTATAAATATTGTCTCATTTTGTCCTCTCAATAGAACTGAGAGGTAGATGAGGAATCTATGGTATACAGAGGTTATGTGATTGCTCCCAGGGTCACACAAGTAGTAAATGTTTGAAAACTCCAGGTCTAGTGCTCTCTCCATCTAGCCGCCTCCATGCATAGTCTTCCTATTGATAATGTAAAACATTAACAGCCAGCATTGAGCCTGAAAATGCCTTCTTTGGGGTAACCACTCTTATAGTAGAAATAATTTGGTTCACTGGTATCTGTCACTTAGGCTCATATTCATTCATACAAAGGCCAGGGAAATGTCCCTCTCTTTAAAGATTTTTTAACCTGGGACCCATGGATGTGTGTGTGTGTGCGTGCATGTGCACTTTTTGTTTTAGTTTTAAATAACTATTCTTTAACTGTAAAATGAACTGGAGAAGGAAATGACAAAGCACTCCAATATCTTTTCCAAGAAAATTCCAAATGGAGTCATGAAAAATCAGCTGCACCTAATCAACAAAACAAGTATTTCATTATAATTAATCTCCTTTATAATCATAATTGCTTTGTTTTGTATATTTATTTACATATTTTGAAAGAGTCAATCAGGCAATGAAGATTTATTAAGGACCTACTATGTGTCAGGCATTGTGTTAAACACTGGGAATACAAAGAGAGGAAAGAGACAGTCCCTGATCTCAAAGAGCTCACAGCATAATGTTTAACATTCATTTTTTTTATTTTATTTATTTATAAATGTTCTACAATCACTTCCATAAAATTAAGATTTTATCCCCCCACACCTTCCCCCCACTACCCCC
>CM053772.1:207560026-207591182 GCA_028658325.1 Potorous gilbertii | reverse complement strand
CTTTTCAAAGAGATGTTCTCATCAGTGAATTCTTTCTTAATAATTTTAAGATCATTGGCCTGTTTATCTTCTATTTCCTTCTTCAGCTGTTCCAGGAGAGCTGCTTGTGCTTGTGAGAAGTTCATAGTCCCTTCTGAAGATTCAGATGGCAGTACAGTCTCAGCTCTGACCTCTTTGGTGTTTGTGTTTTGGTCCTTATCCCCATAGAAAGATTGTATAGTTCTTTCGGCCCTCTGCTTTTTCTTCATGATGTTGATTGAGTGTTGTGGCTTCTGATTCTTTCAGTCCAAAGGTAGAGAACTTTTTGCTGAGCTGATGTGTGAAAAAGCTAAAAGCAGGTTTTTGTTTTGTGTTTCCCCAATCAGCCTTAGGTTTAGCTTGTTAAGTATGTGGGTGGAGTGGTCTAGTCACAGGAGATATTTTCTCAGCTGACCTGAGGCAAAGGCAAGCTCAGGGGTTGGTAATCCCAGGTGCCCTATTGTCTTTCTGATTCCCCTGGACAGCTGAGGC
This sequence comes from Potorous gilbertii, assembly GCA_028658325.1. Taxonomy (NCBI): domain Eukaryota; kingdom Metazoa; phylum Chordata; class Mammalia; order Diprotodontia; family Potoroidae; genus Potorous; species Potorous gilbertii. The sequence goes on along the minus strand of CM053772.1, from coordinate 207,590,672 downwards.
AAGCCTAGATGCTAATGCCTGTTCCCACCCCTCCTGGGGCTCCTCTCCCGGCACTGAGGCTTGCCTGGGTCCTAGTGCAAGTTTTCCCTGCCCTGGTTCTCTGTCCTTCTGGTTTGCCTCTGCCACCCTAGGAGGAATCCCCCTTAGCTCTTTTCCTCGTCTCAGGTGTTAAGAGACTACTGGCCTCCTTCTGCTGTTTCTGCTGATCTGGGATTTTTCTGAGGAAATATTTTATGATTCTTTCACGGTCATCAAGGTGGGAGGAGAGAGCATTTACTGATCACTCCACCATCCTGGCTCCCAGAAGTTTAAGTAGGTGACTTACCGAGGTTTGATCTTTGGGCTGAAGGTCTCAGGAGCTGCTGTGCTGATATCTGGCTCTCCACGGCTCTCACGGACTGGGTTCGGCTTGTCTCCCACCCTCGGTGCCGCTCCTCTGGTTCTGCCCGCTGCTCAGGTTTCTCGGGTCCCTTCTGCTCTACTGCACTGGCCACGCTGCGCTGTGCACTGTGGGCTCACCCCCACGGAACAGACCTTTCCCGTGGATCCTCCAGTCTAACCTGAGCTCCAAAACTGTCACCTTCTGTCTCCCACTGGATTCCGCACCTCCAAACTTTGGTCAGATTCTCCTTTCGGAGGTACCTGATGGAGTTTGTCGGAGAGCTTAGGTGAGTCGTTGCTCTCACTCCTCCATCTTGGCTCCACCCCCTAACATTCATTTTTTAAAAATTATGAATTACAAATTCTCTTCCTTCCTCCAACCTCCTTCCCATAATGTTACCCATTATGCATGTGAAGTCATGTAAAACATAGTTACCTATTAGCTATGCCTCCCCCCCTACCCCGGCCCCAAACCAGAAAGATAAAGGAAGTGAAAATAAATGCTTCACTTTCCATTCAGAGTTCATCAGCTCTGTCTGGAGGTGGAACACAATTTACATCATGAGTCCTTTGGAATTGTCTTGGATCATCATTATAATACTACTCTTACTGTGGAATGTTCTCTTGGCTCTTCTCACTTCACTTTGCATCAATTCATATAAGTCTTCCCAGATTTTTCTGATCCCATTCCCCTTATTTTATACACACACACACACACACACACACACATATATATGTATATGTACACACACATATATAAAATAGTATTCCATCTCAATAATATATCACAGCTTGTTCAGCCATCCCCCAATGAATGGATGTTGCCTCAGTTTCTAATTATTTGACATTCAAAAAGACCTTCTAAAAGTAATGTTTCTATATAAATCCTTTTTTTCTTTATCTTTGATCTCTTTGATGTAATAGTAATAGCCAATAGGTAACATTTATAAAATGCTTACTATGGGTGAGACACTCCACGAAAAGCGTCTTGCAAATATTATGTCATTTGATTTTCGCAACAATCCTGGGAAGTAGTTTCTATTATGTCCATTTCACAGATGAGGAAACAGAGGCAAGCAGAGGTTAAGTGATTTGTCCAGGCTGATGTCTGAAAGCGATCTGAACTCAGATCTTCATGACTCCAGACCCCAGATTCCAGATTCCCTTAATCAAGTGGACCACCTATTGCCTCTGGATACAGTATTGTTGGGTGAAAAGATATGAACAGTTTTATAGCCCTTTGGGCATAGTTCCAAATTATTCTCTAAAATGGTTAGACTAGTTCACAACTCCACCAAAAGTGCCTTAGTTTCCCTATTTTTCTACTTCTCCTCTGATATTTGTTATTTTCTTTTCCTTTCATGTTAGCCAATGTGAAAGAGAAGTTAGGTGGTACCTCAGAGCTGTTGAAATTTGCATTTCTCTCATTGACAGTTTAGAACAATTTTTTAATGTGAGTATTGATAGCTTTGATTTCCTCTTCTAAAAAACTTCCTGTTTATATCCTTTGACCATTTATCAATTAGAGAATAGCTTATTTTTTAAAGTTATAGATTTATGCATCTCTCTATTTATCTCCTTTTAATCCAGATTTAATCCAGACTTCACATATGCATATAGATATTGATGACGTATACATACAGTTCCCTATGTATTTGAGAAATGAGGACTTTATCAGAGAAAATTACTGTCACCTACCGCAGTTTCTGGCTTTCTTTCTAATTTTTAACTGCATTAGTTTTGTTTGTGCAAAATGTTTTTTAATTTCATGTAATCAAAACTGTACATTTAAAAGCATAATTTCCAAAAGAATTTGTAGCATGAAAAGGAAAACAAACAAATAAACTAATTAAAAAAATTTTTTTTGAAAAGCTTATGCCCTTTAATTTTCTTATCTCGTCAAGGCCAGTCTTGATCTTTAGAACACACTGATTAATATCTCTTTTTTTCTTTCCTTTTACGTTACTATTGTCATTGTATATATTTTTCCTCAGTCTTCTTCCTTTGCTCTGGACCACTTTGTGGAAGTGTCCTAATTCTAACCCTGCTCTATCTAGTTTGAGTAGAATATTTCCAGAACATATGACTCTACAAAACTGGCTGTTGTCAAATTATATCTTTAAGTGACTTGCCCTGGGTCACCCAGCTAGGAAGTGCCTAAAGTGAGACTTCAGCCCTTGTTTTCCTGATTTCTACTCTAGCATCTATCATCTTGAGCCCATTTATTTCTCAAAGTAGGTCATTTAACCGCTCTAGGTAAGTAATTTCACATCTCTAGATTTCAGTCTTCACATCTGTGAAATGAAGAGGTTGTTGAACTAAGTGATCTCTCAAGTGTCTTCTAACTCTGACATGCTAGGATTTGATTACTAGATGTATCCTACACTCACACAAGAAGAAAGCACAGCATAGCCTAGGAAAAGGTCACCACAGAGGCACACACATTTTTCCAAGCTGACTTATGCCCAAGCTGAATGAATCCCACATAATTTGATGCCTGACCAATTCTACTGTTTTAATCTCCAAAAACACGTAGTCTTCAAATTTGAGTGAGAAGACACTTGCTCAGAGATCCTTCCTGTTTTAGATGGGGGGGTTAACAACAAATGATTCAGAAACAAAAGCTCAAAAATTATCAGAGAAGAATATTTGAAAGCAAGAGAGAAACATTTTAATAAATGTTCTGGTTCTGATGTATTGATAGATGGAAATTCCCCCAAGGTATTTCATAAAGTAGGCCACAGCTCTCTTCCCTGACTTGGAGTCTTTTCCAACTTTGGAGCTATTGGGGAGACAGAACTATTACATTATTAGCTCTGGGGTGAAGCCTCCCAATGCTGTTGAAATATTCTCAATTTAAATTCTATTCTGTATTGCTAGGTCTGAATAATTTTTATATCTGGAGTATTTTACATTTTAATGCTAGCCTGACTTTTTTTTTAATTTTTGTATTTTAAAGGATTGTAAACCTTGCTCCAAAAAAAGGAAAATAGATCTTGATATTATATTTTTATTTCTTATCATTAGAGTAGGACAAGAGTCTGAGTCAAGGTTAAAAACAGACTTTGTAGCATCTTCAGGCATTTTCTTCAGACTAGCAAACTAATAAGAGGCAGTGCAGCATGGTAGATAGGGGCCTACTTCGAGTCCGGGAGACCTGGGTTCAAGTTTTGCCCGTGAAACACATTAACTACCTACTCATGGACAAGTGACTTAAATTATGGGAGGTCCTAGACAATTCTCTAGAGACAAGCTACGAATAAATTGCTCATCAGTATCAGTGAAGTGAGCTTACCATAATAATGGAATCACGGGTCCTAGGTGTGTGTGTACACATGTGTATGTGCACATGTATGTATTTGCACATACATGTATGCTCTCATATGTGCATGTATCTGTGTGAATGTGTGAGGAGAGAACAAAGTCAATGAAACTAAATGGATTAGGATCTCCTTTTCATCCAGTTCTTCAGTGATTTTTCTACCTGTTTTCAGAACTTAGCACAATGCTCAGTCATAGTACATAATAAGAGCTTAATAAATATTTTTCATTCCTTTTCATTAGGGATTTTTCACTGTGGAAATTCCATCTCCTGACAGAGAGAGTAGCCCTGGCCATACCTTGGTAGATTTTGTTTCGTTTTGCCCTGTTCATGAGTTGCTGTGGCCAAAACGGTTCATACCTGCTGTAGAATCTCAAGAGAAAGAGGAGGGTCCTTGGATGACATTTATTGAGTCTGTCACTATGCCCATACTTGAAGTCTTTTCAACTTCCTAGCAGAACCTGCCAGAGCTTATGTTCCCAAGGTCAGCTCCATTTTATGATGAGGCACAGTGTTGGATCTTGGCAGAGGTTCCATACCAGTCATTACAAAATGTCAAGTGACCCTTTGGAGTTAAAGAAACCTTTAAAGAAGTCAGCTTTTAAACTGGAGTATTCTGACAGCTGAACCTTGGCCTACTGGGCCCAGAGCTGCTATACTCAAATCAACAGAGGTTTTCTCTAATCTGCTATTTAAACAGCTGCTAATCAGAGACTCATAAAAGCATAGAAATTTAGTGTCTTGGAGTTCACTAGTTCAACCCCCTCAATTTATAGATGGGATAACTGAGGCCTGTAAAGGTTAATCAACTGTTTTGTCTCTGTAGCCCAAATACCTAGCCCCAAACTTACCTATATTAAGTAGACCTTTATTAAATACTAGCTCGGTGAATTGAATTGAATCACCCAAGGTCACACAGCAAACTTTAGTGGCAGAATTAAGATGCTCAGACTAATTATTGTTCCTGTATATTATACCTTCAGATGGGATAAGTTGATTTCTGACTGGCAAATGAACCCAGATCCCCCTTTCCCCTCCTCTCATGCAGTATACTCTTTCCTTGGGAAGGAAAAAAGAAGCAATTTCAGCTGGTAAAATTCATGTAGACAGTGCAATGCTGGGTCTAGAGTTGATATTACTACAGCATGGCTGTGCTTGTCTCTGCTATTCTTATAGGCTAGGCTAGGATAGGCATTGGATAGGCATTAGGCATTAGAACAACGTAGGTCAGAAACTGAGAGTGGCACATTTGACCATAAATAGTGGCAGTGAGGTGGAACAGGGATAGAGTACCAGCCTTAGATTTAGGAAGACCTGAGTTCAAATCCTGGATTAGACACTTAGTAACTGTGAGACCCTAGCAAATCACTTAACTCCTTTTTGACTCAGTTTCTTCCTCTGTACCAAAAAAAGAGGAAGCAGGATTTTAAAGTCTCTTGAGCTCTAAACAATGATGCTATAGATATATCCTACCAAAATAAGCATATTGAAAATGTAGACCAGTAACCAATCCCCAGCTGCCAATATCTAGGCTCTATTGATCTCTTTCCATGAGCACTCTAATAATTCAGGCTACACTATGTGATCTAAGAAGGGCGGCTTATTAACAGTACACTAGGGGTCCCAGGGAACATGGTGGAATAGGAAAGTAGGTAGATCTTATAAGACCATGTAGAGAGAGGGCTGATAGGCATAGGGGAAAAGGATGAGGAGAAATATCAAGGGGAAAAACTTTAACCTCAACAGATAGTGACTAAATCAAGGATAAGGGACATGGTTATGTGTGCATGGTAGGGGAGGGGTTACAAACCACAGAATGGGAGGAATCAGTTGAGAGGGTCCAGCACTCTGCAGAGTCTTGTGATGACTGAGCCCACATCGGCGCATGCTATGAGGATTCATCAGATTCCTAGGCTCATCACTCCAAACACTGGAGAGTCAGTGGTGGTAGTGGAGAAGGCATGAAGGATTTTTCTTTCACTGTGTATGGGTTAGTATATCCCTGGTGCCCTATATTTTGACCAGACTAAATTCATGCTCAGCACCAAATTTAAAATTTCATTCTGAGAAGTGGGTAGATGAGGCAGACTTAAAATGAACCCCTGATAAATGAAGCATTCAGCTCCAAATCTGAGTCCACAGAGAGGCCAACTCTCACCCCAGCCCCTAGAGAGAACTCTTCCCTCTCCCCTTACCCACTTTCCAACTGCTCCTTGTGTATGTGTTGTCTTCTCAAACTAGAAAGTAAGGTGCTTGAAGGAAGGACTGACTTGATGGCTTGTATTTGTACCTCCAGTCCTTGGCACAGTGCGTGGCACACAGTAAATGCTTAATAAAAGCTTTTTCTATCCATTTGTTTTAGTACTTTTGGGGTTCCCAGGCTTCTAGTCTCCAGTCCCAGCTGGGCTTTAGTGGATGAATTTCCCTCCTTTTAGACCCTCTGGAGCTGTGGCACCATGAGGCTTGTGATTTCTCTTGTTAAGTTGCTTACTTCCTAGTTCATTTCTCATCTGAATTAATCAGCACTAATGATGAAGTACCTACTATAAAACAGCCATTGTGCTAAGTACTAGGAATATGAAAAGAAATGAAACAGCCCTCAAGGAGCATCTCCTTCCCTTTAATCCTCACTTCTCCTCTTCCTCTCATGGTCCTTTCCCTAGCTTTCTTCCTGGTGTGAAGACTCTTGAATATTACTCCGCTTTCTGCCACCCACCCACCTGCCCTTATCTTTTTCCTGGGGTGAAAAGAGATCATTTTTTCAGTAGAACTTAAAGCACTCTGCCGTCTTTGAACCGAAAGCTGAGGTTCCCTGACTTAGGGCACTGAAAAAGCAAAACTTTCATGTCGATGAGTCTCAGTGCCTGCCTGTGTACCTATATTGGACTTTTTAATGAGAAGTATAGTGGCTGCAGTTTCAGGGGAATTAGGAACAATATAGATATTGAACACACCCTACAACTGGCACAGTGGATGGTGTGTCTGAAGTCAGGAAGACTTGAGTTCAAACTTGAACTCAGATTCTTACTTGCTGTTTGATTCCTGGACAAGTTACTTAACCCTACTTGCCTCCGTTTCCTCATCTGTAAAACGAACTGAAGAAGGAAATGGTAAATCATTCCAATATCCTTGCCAAGAAAACCCCCAAAAGTATCACAGAGTCAGATATTATTGAAAATGACTAAACAATATAACAACAAAGTTATCTCCTGCTTTGTGAAGGGCTATCAAAAAGTGTGATAGGAGTGAGATATGTTCTGTCTGGTCTCATCACAATGAGTGAAAGAGGCAGAGAAGTAGGTTTAGGCTCAGAAGCATATTGTGTTTCACAATTGGAAGGGAGTACATAGGATGTCCATTTCAGCTTGTACTTTGGAAATTCCTCATAAAATCTGGGACATGTAGTCATTTGAATTCTTTTAATGGAGCTCCAGAGATGGGGGATCCCATTCTTTTCAAAAGAACTACTTTTGCATTAAACCTAAATTTTCCCCTCTACAACTTCCATTCGTTCACCTTTCAGTGGTGGGGAACCAGAGAGCTTGAGGCCACATGTGGCCCTCTAGGTCCGCAGGTACAGTTTTTTGACTGAATCCTTTTATTAAGAGCATTTGTTCTGTAAAGTTTGGATTCAGTCAAAGGGCTGCACTTGAGGACCTCGAGGGCCACTTGTGGCCTCAAGGCTGCAGGTTTCCCCTCCCTGCACTTATTTCTACCCACTTAGGTCAAGCAGAGGTACAAGCCCTCCATGTGCAAGTCTTTCAAATATCGGAAGGGAGTGATCATGCTTTCCATCCCCCATCAAGTTTTTACTTCACCAGGCTCAGCATCCTCTCTTCTTTCAGTCAGTTCTCCTATAGCACAGTGTCTGGCTACCTCACTATCTTCTTGCCCACCTCTGAATCCATTTTAGTTTCTTTTAAAAAATATTCTCCTTAAAATGCAATATCAAAAATTAGCACAATATTCCAAATAAAATATAATCCTATGGGTAAACTGTTAATGACTTACAATTTTACTTCATGAATCAATAAACATTTATTAATGCTTACTTGCTAATGCTAACACTTACTATGCTCCTTTCCAAGCACTGTGCCAGAGATGCAAAGAAAATGGTCAAAAAAGTCCTTGCTCTCAAGGAGCTTAATATTTTAATGGGACAGATAATGTGTTATACAACTAGGTGCTCACACGATACATGTAGAGTAGAGAGTAGGTTAACCTTAGAGAGGAAGTAGGAGCAGAGGGGGCTTAGAAAGGACTCTGAATTTGTATTTGAATGAATAGAAGGAAGACAAGACACTCATGGGCAGAGGTGAAGAGAGTGTTCTTGGCGGAGACAGTCTGTTCAAAGGCACCAAGACAAGAGATGGAACATTCTGTGTGAGGCTCAGCTTTGAAAAGAGCGGGACATGCTTCTCTGAATTCCTCCTGGAACACTTTATTATGCTGGGGATGAGGAGAAGCAGGCACTCTCAAGTCTGTGCCACCAAAACCTGGGATCTGGCAGGTTCTACCAAGCTAGGAGAACTTTGAGTGTGGGTCCAGGGACAGACTCTAAATCTCTGGTCTGAAGGTCATCCTAGCTAAATTCAGAGAGAGATTATCATCAATAGAATGATGTGGTTTTGAACTCTATCAGCTTTTCAAGACTATTTATAAAAGGGAAAAGGATTGTGACTTCAATGTGAGGCAAAACCTTCTGATAATCTATCAGAATCATCAGATAATTATAGTATATCATCAGATAATCTATGCGAATCATAAAAGAATGCCTCTGGCTGAAGTACTTTTCCTGTCCCTAGAGGTCTTCAAGCAGAAGGTGTTTGAACCCTTTTAAGTGATTGCAAGATCTCTGTAGGTAGAGATTCCTGTTTAGGTTACTTTGCAACCCTCAGTTTCTGTGATCACTAATGACTGTTGCTTCTCAGTCATTTTTCAGTTGTGTCTGTTTCTTCATGATCTCATTTGGGTTTTTCTTGATAGAGATATAGAATGGTTTTCCATTTCCTTCTCCAACTCATTTTACAAATGAGAAAACTGAAGCAAAAAGGGTTAAGTGACACTTTCAGGGTCATACAGCTAGTCAATGTCTGAGGTTGAATTTGAACTCAGGTCTTCCTGACTCTAGGTCTAGCACTCTATCCACCGTGCCACCTAGCTGCCCCTTCAGATGGTTACCACTGAAAACAAAAGGCCAGTAGAGTAGATTTAGCCAAGTAAGATCACCGGTGAACTGAATAAATCTAAAGGCTAGAAATTTTTGAGTAGGTTTGGCTACTGAGAGAAATGTGCCAATTTCCTGAGTCTGTATTATGAGTTTGGCTTGTACGTCAGCACTGACAGCCTCTTGTCTGATATTTGTAGAAAGAATGAAGTCAGATGTGACAATAGGTCCAGTTTCACTCAATATTTATTGAACTTCTATTATGAACAAGACCACATGCTAGTATAATCACACTAGGTAAGTCAACGCAGTTAAGCTGTTGGGGCTGGAGTGGTGAGCCACGGCTGTGGGCATTAGATCTAAGGATTCTACCAGTCTCCAATCCATTCTGGGGCTGCCTATAGATAGCCAGAGAAAGCAGAAATTCTAGGGTGATGTTTCTAAAAATTTCATTCTCCAGGTGCAGATGATCCTGGAAAGTTCTCTATGGTAGAACTGTGGAGTTTGCGGGTGGGAAAGTTGGAAAGAGGATTGTGTTGTTCCTTAGTAGTTTGCCCTAAACTCCCCTGTGTTGTGTGAGTTTCCATGAGGAAGACTAACACAGTGTATGAGAGTATGGTGAGTGCTTCAAGCATTGAGAAGATATTGAGTGAGAGCATTAAATATCAGAGGTAACCTATGGACCAGCCAGAAATAAGCATGAAGGGAATGGAAAGGGAATAAGTATTTATTAATCACTTAATATATTCCAATAACTGTGCTAAGGGCTTTATAAATATTATTCCATTTGGTCATCCTGTGAGGTAGGTGCTAGTATTTTCCTCATTTTACAGATGAGGAAACTGAGACAGATAGAGGTTAAAGGACTTGTCCAGGCTCACACAGCTAGTGTCTAAGGTTAAATTTGAACCCAGACCTTCCTGACTGCAGGCCCACCACTCTGTCCTCTAGTCACCTATCTACCTAGAGTACTCAGGAGAAAAGAAATATACTTTAATAAAGGGTTGGAGTCAAGAATGTGTAAGTCATTTTCAAGGGAGAATGAGTATCCTAATCTGACTAGAAAAGAATTTGGAGTACAGGCATAGTAGGAGACAAAGTTTAAAGGCAGGTGTCAGAGTTAAGCTTTCAACTCTATGCACTTTTCTTTAAGAGGCCAACAAGCAACCTGGAAGTTACTATTAGGAGACATTTTGAGAATCCTGAGGGAAATTATTCTACCTCAATAATCTGTTCGTTACTGTGAAAATGCCCTGAGATAGTGTGAGGAAATAGCTTGTCAAAGACTGTGGATTTGAATTTGAATGGGTGTGAGATTCTTTTCTCTCTCCAGTGTATTGGTATGCCTAGTCTAATATTTGAATAGGTTTTCTTGGCACAAGATGACAGAAGCACAGCATTACAGGCTCTTCAGAGTTGGAAGGTAGCGCAGAGGTCACCTAACCATACCTGAACAAGAACCTACTTTTTAATATACCTAGCAAAAGACCCAATGTAACCCACAGCACTTTGGAATAGCTCCAAATGTTAAGAATTTTGTCCTTGTATCCACCCTGTCTCTTTGTCACTTTCAACCACTGCTCCCAGCTCTGCGCTGAGCCCATGGAGAATGAATTTTCCACGTTAGCTCTTCAGATACCTCTGCCCATCTCCACCCCTTCCCATTTAAATATCCTTAGTCACGATTTCAGTGTCCTTTATCATCATCATGACCATGTCTCCAGAGTGCTATTATTCTTATGGCCAGCACTTACATAGCACTAAGATTTACAAGCACTTTTCCATGTTATCCCATTTAGTTCTCAAAAAAATAAAAATAAAAACGTTATTCCCATCTTCCTGTTGAGAAAACTGAAGAAGACAGAGATGAAGTAACTTGACCAGGCCATCTGAGGCGAGATCTGAGCTTGGATCTTCTTGATTCCACGTGAGTAGTCTACCCACTTGGCTACGTGGTGGCCCCCATGGATATGATTCTCTGGACGCTCTCTCACTAATAAATGTTTATTCTAAAATGGGATGTCTAAATCATAATATGGTATTATCTGACCAGGGCAGAGTACAGTGAGATGTTCACCACCGTAATTCCGAGTGCTATGACTCATTATATGTGTGTTATTAGTTTTGATTGCTATATCACCCTGTTGACTCATATTTAACTTTTTCAACTTTAAAAGTTGTTTTTCATAAGCCAAGTATAGGATTTTACATTTATTCCCTTCCCCGTTAAATTCTACTACCTTATTAAAATTAGTAGAGTCAATACTATCACATTCATTTTGAATCCTGTCATCCAACATTCTAATTATCCTTCCTCGACTGATGTCATTAGCAAACTTGATATGCTTCTCATCAATGTATTTGTTATTGATAAAGTTTCAATTCATGCACCTCCCTTGGGTACTCCATTATAGATCTCCTTTCAAACTGATATCAAACATCAATGTTTATGCCAGTCACAAAACTGTTTTTGAAGTTACTTAATAGTACTGCCCTTTGACTCCTGTTCATTTCCATTTTGTTTGTAAGAATAGCAGAAAAGATTTCCAAGTGCTTTGCTAAAATCTAGATAAGCAATATAAAGAGCATTCCTTGTATGCAACAGTCTAGTGAACTTAAACAAAATGGAATGAAGTTAATAATCAATCATGGACTATTCTTGCTGGCACCATGCTGGCTCTTTGTGATCAATTCCTCTTCTAGATGATCACAAATGATTTCATAATCTATTTAATAACATGTTCTACAATCTTGCCAGGATTCAAAGGCAAGATCATTAGCTTACAGTTTGTTGACCCCTTTCCTTTTCTTTCTTAAAATTTGAAGCATTTCCCCCTTTTAGTGGTACAGTGGATAGAGAGGGAGACCTGGAGTAAGGAAGAGTTCAAATCTGGACTCAGATATTATTAAACGTGTGACCTTGAACAAGTCACTTTCTGTCTCAATTTCCTCATCTAAAAATAGGGATCATAAAGCACTCGATCTCACAGTTATGAGGATCATATGAAATATTTGTAAAAAAAAAAACTATACATAACACTTGTTATCATTAATGTTATGTTGTTCTGTCATTTTTCAGTAATGTCCAACTCTTCTTGTTGGACTTTTCTTGACAAATATATTGGAGTAGTTTGCCATTTCCTTCTCCAGATCATTTTACAGGTGAGGAAACTGAAGCAAACAAGGTCACTTGCCCAGGGTCACATAGCTAGTTGGTAGCCAAGGGAAGATTTGAACTCAGAGAGATGAGTCTTCCTGATTCCATGCCTGACTCTCTATCCACTGCACCATCTAGCTGCGCATTGTTGTTATACTTGTCTCCAATCCTGTTGTACCTTCCAGACTAGGAGCGGTAGGGAAGAGTAAAGGATGAAGAGAATACAGTCAGAGGTAGGACTGTTAGGAGGTTGTTTGCAACAACCCAGTAAAGTGGTATGTGTTGCAACAATAGTAACTAGCATTTTTATAATGCTGGATTTGCAAAATGCTTTAAATGTCATCTCACTTGATCTTCATAACAACCATATAAGGTAGGTGCCGTTAATATCCCCATTTTAACGATGAAGAAGTTGAGACTGAATAGGGGTCAGTGACTTGCCCACAATCACAAAAATAGTATCTTGGTCAATATTTAAACTTCCATGCTCTGACTTGAAGTCCAGTATTCCACTGAGCTGCCAACTACACCACCTACTACCTACTATTGCCCTCTAGCTTCAAGAAACACTATCATTGGGCTAAAGAAATAGCAGTAGAAATATAGAGGAGGAGTAGCCACAAGAGATGCTGCAGAGGGTAATTGGATATGAGAGGCAAAGAAAATGGAATAGTCAAAGATAACCTTGAAATTGGAGACTGGGTAAATGGTGTTACCACTAAATGAAATGGGGAGATCAAAAGAGGAAGCATGTTTTAAAGGGAAAGATCTTAAATTTGGTTTGGAACATGTTGAATTTTGTGACCCAGTGAAATATCCCTTTGAATTCTTAATATGTGCTCCAAGGGGTGGGAGAGAGGGGGAGGAAGGTTGGAGAAAGGTGCATGATCTGGAATTTAAGATAATTAGAGATATGCTGCACATAGGCAAAAGCTGAAACCATGGGAACAAATGAAATTGCCTTGCTAAGCAAGAGAATGTGGAGAGAGAAGAGAAGTGGTCTAAGAGAAGTGATCTTTGGGGAATACCCATCTTTTAGGATTAAGAAAGTAAGCAAAGAGGGGGATAGTAAAGGAGAAAAAAATAGTTATGGGGTAGGAGTAAGAAAAGGGGAGTATAACATCTCTAAGGTAAAGGGAGGGGTAAGAGGAAGGAGTGGTCAAAAAAGAAGAAAAACTTTTTAAAAGACTTGCATTTAGTAATTAAAGGGTCACTGGTAACTTTTGACCAAACAGTTTCAGTACAAGAAGGGTGACAGAAAATAGATTAAAAGGAATTTAAGAGTATGTATTAAGGACATTGAGGCATGAGGTATAGGTAATTTGTTAAATAATTAGAGATTGGCTAGTAGACAGAGATCTAAGAACCTTGAGGAAATCCCAAAAGCCACAAAAAGACCAGAACTAAGTGGTGGCAATAACTACTGGGTGATTCTCAAACTTAAGGAGGTGGGATTCATTACGTAACAAAAACAGGAATGTGAAACCAGATTGTGAGGAGGGAGGAATTCAGGTTTCTTTTTCTTTGCTTCACTGAGGATAATTCTTTACAGAAAATCAGTTAGGACTTTCAGTATTCCCATGATTCTTCTAACACATAACAGAAAATGAAATTACAAAATGTATGAGTCACTCTTGAGAATTAGCATAACATCATGGACTAACAATTATCCTAAAAAAGATAAAGGTCATGTATAAACTTGCCTGGAAGCAGACAAAGGTGTTCATTAGCACCACAGATGTTAATCACCCAGGGCTGTTACACATGGCACCACTATGCTAGGGGAGAGTTGATAGCTATGGGATTAGAAATTAATTAAAATGCAGCAACACTCACGTCATTAAATACTAATGTGGTACCTACTATGTGCAAAGTACTAGGCTACATTTAGAGAAACTGGATGCTGGCAATGTGAATGTGAGTGGGTATAGGGTGAGCTAGAGGTAAATAAGAAACTTTTCCTTCTCGTGGGTATTACAATAGAAAAAGGGAAAGAAGGAACATGCACGAATACTTATAATACAAAGTTATGTAACTATAAGTAATGGAATACAAAAGAAATTAGAGAATAAAAATTGTGGGTCACCCAAAGAACAATAGAGAGGGTGCATATGAAGGAAAGAGGAAAGAAGGAAACAAATATTTATTAAATGCTGTGTTCTAGGCACTAAGTATACCAGCAAATATAAGCAAAAATGTAGACAGTTCTTGCTCTCAAAGAGCTTAAACTCTAAATAGGGAAAGGAAATACACAAAAAGAAGCTCAAAAAGTGAGAGATGGATTTAAGGGTTCTTGCTACATTGTTTTGAAGTCTGGATGTCAAGAACTGGACTGGGAGAGAACAAAAACTGACCTAGGACATCTCCAAAAAAGTGAAAATTCCCTTCTCTACCTACTCCCACTAGCAATTTACCAGTGGTTGAAAGAAGCAGGCCTTGTGGTATGCTTAAGTTCTATTGTGAAGTATTACACAAAAGAATTAGTCTAAAGTATGTCATCAGAAATACTTATGTCCAGAAAAGGAGATGGGTTGATCATGTGGCAAAAGCAAAGCCCTGGTATCCATCCATCAAATGATATTTGTGTAAGTCAAGAGAGTTAGAGGGAGGCCCCTGGCATTCGGGGTGAATAACTTTCGGAGGATTTATAAGAGAACATGGACAAAGGTCCTGCAAGATCAGAGGACATGAATGAGCAATAACTGGAGGATCCATTGGAACATCAAAATACCCAATAGAAACATAGTATATAATGGAAATACAAACGATGGGCTGCATGAGATTCTAGTAAGGAAAATACTATTTGTAACTTCAAGGATCCTGGAAGGCTTTATGGAAGAGGTAGCATTTAAGTTGCTCCTTGAAACCTAGGTAGAATTTTAAGGGATCATAGAGGGTAAAAAGAGAAAAATATCTCAGACATAAAAGGAGCCTTGCAAACATCTTAGAGGTAGGAAGATATGGGATATATTGAAACAATAGAAAGTAATCAAATTTGTTGGAACATGGAAGATGTGGAGGGATCAGCATAAGATATCATTGACAAGGTAGTGGGGTACCAGACTGTTTAGGGTATTAACTTGGACTTCATTTGTTTAGATAGTAGAAAGCCATTAAAGGATTGGGAACAGAATTCTAGTATGATGGGTCACATGCATAAGAAACACAACATTTGCAACATCTTTTCTGTACCCCTACTCCAGACCAGACTGACATTCTGCCAAGAAATGCTTCTTGGTGATTCAGTATACACAACTGAGAACTGGACCTAATGTGAAATTAATAATGCATGTCTCACTCAGGACACTACCTGTATGCTGCCTGAACTGATAATATTGAAAGATCACATGGCTGGATGATGTATGAGGTGTTCAGGTGTTAGCACCTCTGGTGTGAGCTTTGCCAGGGTTGTTCATCTACCTTTGGTGTCCACCTGGCACATAATTCTCACTTGTGGATATAAGAAGCTATAGCATCCTCAGTGACCACATCTTGGTGAAACTTTTGACAGGACAAGCCACACTGAGGATAACTTACAGGCCTCAAATCCATTGGTGGGTTAGGGGGATGTCTAGCCCAAGCAAGTAAAGATCCTGCAGAATGGGAGAATGAGAACTATTTGTTCCAACAACTATGAAGGGAGCTGAATCAGGCAATGTGGAGTATGTAGAGGTTGGTCAGACATCAAAGACACCAAGGTCATCCAGTATATCCTAGGATATTACCAATCATCCTCGCTTTTGTCTTGCACTGGACTTCAAGTACTCCGGAAAAGAGAGTGAGATTGACAACTCTGCACAACTCTGCTTCACCTAAATCCAATTCACATATGAGGCAAGACATCACACCATGATGTCACTGGTCCTCTTTGAAAATAAAGGATGAACAGGCCATCTAACTCCTTAAAGCTTGCTAAGCGAACCTCACAAAGCAGATGAAGCCCAAAACAGCCAGCCAAAGTTAGATAGATAGACTAGACATTCCAAAGACTGAGTGAAGCATGTCCTGGGGCCATGTGGCTGAGTAGCTGACTGCTAAGTGGTAGCAGTTAAACCTAGATCACTCCAGCAGGCAGCTGTCAAAGGAGGTAGCTCAATCCAAAGGAAAAATGCTTTAAGGCAGAGAGGTGACTGGCCAGAAAATGTGAGAAACTCTGCAAGTAACATCAGGAGGCACTGACCAAAGATAAAACTATACATATCCCCTGTGAGGAAGAAACACGTAGTCATCCGTTGGGCTCATCAACCAATGTGCACACACAGGTACCATATCAATACTTTTCACGATGGAAAGCAGAACATTAATGAGGCCAGAATCATAGGATCACAGATGTGCAGTGGGAAGGCACTTGTTAGTGACCATCTCATTTGAAGGTAATGAAATGGAGGCACAAAGAAGTTTACTTGCTTAGGGTTGTACAATTAGTAAGTATCTAAGATCAATTTAATCCTAGTTCTCTATCTCCTACTCCATTCTACATCTCTTGCTTTGAGTCCTATGTGGACCAACTTTCTCCTGTCCTCGATAGAGATCCTCTCTGACTTTGACTTGGGTCATCAATTTCAAAATGCATATATAGAGGGGGAGGTATTCATGGTGAGAAAAAGAATATATAGATTCCCTGGTGAAAACCCATTCCCAATAGAGGAAAAATGGGTGTCAGCAAATTTATACTTAAAGGAAACAAATCTCCATTTCCATACATTTCCCCAAATTTGAAAGTTCATCATTACTCTCCTCCTAACACAGCAAGCTGCCTGAGGGGGATGTGTGGAAAATGCAAGAACAGCAAGATGATCCTTACCCATTGCAGAAAGGTTAAGAAAATGACTGGGTTAGGAGGGATGCCTATGATGGTAGGACTTGACATTACTTGGTTTTTTATATTAAGTACTTGAACAGTTGACTTTAGTTAATCAGATGGCTTCCAGAGGCTGTGATCCAAGACAAGTTGGTGTAACTAGGCTAGACTAAGAGGCAAAGTAAGGTTGTGGTATAGAGAACAACAACTGGGAAGACCTAGGATTAGTTCTCACTTTTGGCACATACTGACTGCCCTGGAGAAATCCCTTGAGTTACCAGTATCCCAGGTCATTTTCCATTGCAGAGATTCTTAACTTGGGGTCTTGGAACTTTTTTTATTCTGAGAAAGGATCCATGAATTTTGCCAGAATGCCCATGGGGTCCAGGACCCCAAAAAAGAAAACTGGTTCAGAACCCTGACTCTACTGTAAGAGAACAATTTATGAGACACAATCGGTATTAGCAGAGGAAGTTTCCTCACTGTGATTTCCCTGAACTCATGACATCATAAAACTGAAACCATTTTTTTTTAAATTTTTTTTTTATTGAGACTGGATCCCTGTCTAACTCAGGCTGGAAATAAAGTAACCACTCCCCTGCCTCCATCCCAATGCTAATCTGCACAGTTCTGCTCTCCTCCATTTCTGACTTGGACCAGTTCACCCTACCTTACACAGCCTGGTACTCTTTGCCCCACCTGGGGGTTCACTATATCTGTGCTACACTTATTGTGGGCATCCTCTTGACTTTAGTCTGTACCTCAGACTGTACCTCAGAACACCTGAACTCAAGCATTCCACTAGCTTCATCCTTCTTAATAACTGAAATTATAGGCATGTATCACCACACCCAGTCAAAAACAAAAACCTTGACTTGGCTAATTCAGTTTATAATCTTGAAGTGTGTCCCTGAGTCTCCCTCAGTCTCTGCTTCCCAGAAACTATATCTTGAGGTACTGAAGTTCCCTCTCATAGTGGGTCAGTGCACTTATTTTCATATACAATAGATGGCTAGTCTATTTCTGTGGTTTTCTTTTTTTGTCCTTTTCTAGTGATTGTTCTATGGTCTCAGAGGCCTCCTAATTATAGTATTGATGTTAAACAAGCTTATACTGAGTCCTGACTGCTCTCCCCCTCCCCATTCTAGCCCTTTCCATGTGGGTCAGATAGCTAATTGTGTCCATCCCAGAGGGTAGGTTAGCAATAGCTCTTGGTAGTCACCTAGAGTAGTAGTCTGTTGGCATATAATATCCCCCCACCCTCAATTCAGATTTGTGTGTGTGTGTCTGTGTGTGTGTCTGTGTGCGTGTGAATACAAAAGAACTTTAAGTGATCTGTCCACGGCATTGAAATACCAACCTTCCTTGGTACTTTGAAAACTCAAAGCCTTTTACAAGATGAATAGCAAACTGTGGATGACAGCTCCCGCAGAGTCATTATTGAATTGCAGCAGTGATGACTGCATTGCTTTGGATTTAGATAAAAGACTCCATACAAGACAAATGGTAGGAGGACATCAAACAAGGCTGTGTCCATGCAGTGACAGAAGCAATTCAATTGAAGAGGCTGTTGATTTCCCCAAGGCTACCTACTATTTCTTCCTGAGTAATTTATATTAAGGAACTAAAGATTGTATATTCATCTTCTATTTATACTTTTCTCTAAAAATACGGCCAGGTCCAGTTGTCAAACCAAAGCTGTGCGTCCGCCCTTGCCCGGAAGGGAAATATCAATATGGGAACATGTTAATTATTTTGTACCTGGTTTTATTTAACCACAATAGCTGTATGTGTAAAGGTTATAGACAGAGAGTTGCAATCTATGATGATCAGATAAAAAGATTAGTCAGCAGATCGATAGTGTTCTGTACCGACAGGAAGCTCTATGCACTCAAGGCAACAATGAACACAAAGGTACAGATAAACATCGGCCACCTTTATTTAGATGAAAGCAGATTCTCAAGTCCATCTCCCATCTCATTAATTATGTACCAACCTTGTGGAGGCTAAGTTGCTAAAGCATCATTCAAGGTTTTTCTTTTTTCTTTTTAATGTGTTTTTTGTTTTTAATATGTCTGGAAGTATCTGTTGTATGGAAAACTATGTGAAAGGAAAGCTGTTCTTTCTATCATGCTCACAGATGTTGTGCCCGCCCAATTCATCAACATGGAAGGGGTGTTAGGCACAGAGCTTGCAAAAAAGTCCTTTGTCTCTCCCTGTGTATATGCAAGTACATGACAGGATTTGGCCTCAGAGGTACTATCAAAGTTGCTCAAATGGATTTAGATGCTGATATATTTAACAGTGAAATAAGAGCTATCAGGAGAGTTTCTCTGCTGAGGGAATATGTTTTGGTTCTCTTACTGCTTCTATCTAAGTTGACATTCTTTTCATTTTCCATATTTTTAATTTTCATCACTAGCATTCAGTTGTCAGTTTCCACTCTTGAACTTTCATCCTTAAAAGTTTCCTTTGTTCTGTTTGCTCCTATTTCCTTTTCCTTCTTTTCCTGTCTGAAGTTCTTTTCTTTCTTTCTTTTTGTTCTTGATAATGCAGACCAGGCTAGAATCAGCTTACTTGGTGACATGGGGACTTGTTGAGCCCTGCTCATGTGTTCGGCTCCTTCAAGCTATTCATATATGTGTGCATAGGTTCTAGTATCATTTTTATTTACCCAACCACATCCTTTAAATTCTTCACAAAAGTCCTACCTCACTGTGACAGGGAAGTAATTGTAAATTCTCAGAATCCGTACAGGCTTTGACAAGTTCTACTATGCCAGAAAGGCCTCATGTATAGTCAGGGCAACGGATTAGATCTGCATTCTGAAAACCATCTTGGGGAGGTTTGTTCATTGAAAGACTGATCTAATCTTTAGCCAGGCCAATATCACTAACTAGGCATATCAAACTCAAAATATCCTACAAAGATCTTAAACTCACTATGTTCAAAATTGAGTTCTTTTTCTTTTCCTCTGAATTGTCCTCTCCTTCACATCTCTTGTACATGACCCCCTTCCCTTCATTCTCCTTACTGCCACCCTGCTTCAGGCCTCCGTGATGTCACACACCTCATTCCATAAGCCTTTATGCTTGAGCTCCCTAGCTCAAGTTTTCACCCATTCTAGTCCATTTTCTACTCAGTCATTGTCATGATTTTCCTTGTGCAAAGTTCTGACCACGTTGAACGCCTCCTCGCACTCCCATCTCCTGTACTTAACAGACTGCAGTAGTTCCATATCACCTCCAGCATCAATCATGAAAACATCTGATTTGCTTTTTTAAGCCTCTTGTAACCTTGCTACCTATTGAATCTTCTTGTACTTTACTCCCCTCCACATACTGTAAGATCCCGTGATTCTCGTCTTCTTTCTGTTCCTCCCACACTAGGTCTCTCAACTCCAAGCCTTTTCGCTGACTGTCTCCCTGGATTATTCTCCCTTATTATTTCTACCTACTAGATTCACTGGCTTCCTTTAAAGCTCAGCTCAAATCCTACCTTCTCCAAGAGGCCTCTTCTCTCCTGGCCACGGTTAGTGACTTTCCTCTGAAATTCTCTCTCATTTTCATGCTATGTATCTTGAATGAACATAGTTTGTATGTTGTCTCTCCCATTAGAAATTAATGCTCCTTGAGGGCAGGGATCATATTTTTGCCTTTCATTATATACTATTTCCTTAGCACAGTGCCTCCCTCATAGTAGACACTTAGTAAATGATTCCTGACAATAATAGTGTTGATAATGAGGTTGAGATGAGCAATAATCTAGCCATCTGAAAGTGGGGAGAATACCAAATGCTTGAGGAAAAAAATCAAGCCTTATTACTACAATAGCATCTTTTAGAAAATATCACTGACGGTTTTCAGAGGAAGAAATTAAAGCTATCTGTAGTCATATAAAAATGCTCTAAATCACTATTGATTAGAGAGATGCAAATCAAAACAACTCTGAGGGACCACATCATACCTACCAGACTGGCAGAACAGAAAGATGATAAACGCTGGAGAAGATGTGGGAGAATTGGAACACTACTTCATTGTTGTAGAGCTGTGAGATGATTCAATCATTCTGGACAACAATTTGGAACTACGCCCAAAGGGCTACAAAAAATGTGCATACCCTTTGACCCAGCAATATCACTTCTAAGACTGTGTCCCAAAGAGATCATAAAAATGGGAAAGGGTCCCACATGTACAAAAGTATTTATAGCAGTGCTCTTTGTGGTGGCCAAGAACTGGAAATCAAGGGGATACCCATCAATTTGGGAATGGGTAAACAAGTTGTGGCATATAAATGTAATAGAATACTTTTGTGCTGTAAGAGCTGATGAACAGAAAGACTACAGAGAGGCCTGGAAAGACTTATATAAACTGATGGTGAGTGAAAGGAGCAGAACCAGGAGAACTTAGTACACAGCAACAACCACAGTATGTGAGGAATTTTTCTGGTAGACTTAGTCCTTCACAAGCAATGCCAAATCCTAAAAAAATTCCCAATGGACTCTTGAAACAAAATGCCTTCCACATTCAGAGAAAGAAATGTGGAATTGGATCATAGAATGAAGCAGACCATTTTCTCTTGTGTTATGTTTTGTTTTATTGTTTCTCCCATTCATTTTAAATCTTCTGTGCAACATGACTAAGGTGAAAATGTATTTAAGAAGAATGTATGAGTAGAAGCTATATAAGATTGCATGCTGTCTCAGGGAAGGGGGAAGAAAGGGGAGAAAGAGGGGGCAGGAGGGGTAAAAAATCTAAGATATATGGAAGTAATTGTAGAAAACTGAAAACAACTGAAATAATTTAAAAAATATCGCTGATGATTCTATTTTCTCACCTCTATAAAGCCTTTGTGAAAATAATCTATACATATATCAAGGGCATGAAGGTTGGAGAATGGAATGGACTTTCAGAAATGATCTTCAATAGCAGTATACATCTGTAGCATCACATAATTGACTGACAATTTCTGAAAACAAAATCTCACAGTGCTTTTATTGTTGACTATAAAAAGAAATTTTGATTTGGTGGAGCAAAATGTTGACTTAAAGGTACTCCTCTAGTAAGGAGGGTTCCATGTGAATGGGATAAGTCAGTGAAGAATTCTCAGAGACTTAAGTCTAAAGTAGATCTGACCCTAGGCCTAAGTCTTAGTTTCTTGGAAATCAAGTGACATGTAGAACTCAAAATTATGAAATTACTTTACCACCCCTCTCCCCTTGTTTGCTTAATTCCATTTTTTTATTCCTTGTATCTGGGGCAAATTTCTGAGAATAAGTTGCTTACTCAAGCTCTTGACCAAAAAGGCAAGGTAGGGTGGGTGGGTTTGTGATTTTTGGCTATATTACTATGCCTCTGCTTTTGTACTGTGCCTCCCTTCTCTACGCTACCTAGTGAAGGTGACACCCACTTCTCGCGAGAACAGAATAAAGGACTTTCTGTTTGTACCTTGAGATGCCTCCAAGTAGTCAATTTGAGTAGGGATTTCACCATCCCACACACATGTATAAATTAAAATCAAATGAGATTGCTTGAAAAATAACCAAATACATCAATAATCTCTGTTGATCTCCTCTCTCACATTTCCACCAACTTATTATATATATCAAACTGGATATCATGGAGACATCTTAAATTCAACATACCCAAAAGTGAACTTAGTACCTTTTCCCCAAAACCTTCCCTTCTTCCTAACTTCTATTTTACTGTGGAGAGTACCACCATACTCGATCATCCAGACTCATTACTTAGATGTCATCCTTGACTCCCCACTCTCTCCCTCTTACCCAATATCTAATTTATTTCCAAAGCCTATTATTTTACCTATGTAACATCTCTCATATATGCTCTTTTCTCCATTTTTATACTGCCACCACTCTAGTGGAGATCCTTACCACCTCACACTTAGTCTATTATAATCACTGGCTGGTTGGTCTCCTTTCCTTAAATCTCTGTCCACTCACTTGACAAAGCAACCTTCCTAAAGTGCAGGTTAGACTATATCACTCTTCTACTCAATAAACTCCAGTGATTCTCTATCAGCTTCAGGATCAGCTGTATAATTATCTACCACTCAAAGCCCTTTGTAGCCTCTTACCCCCAACTTTCCAGTTTTATTTTTATGTTTTACTTCCTCCACTCCCACACAGTCTACAATCCAGTGACACTGGCCTCATTGATGTTGCTGAAAAAAGATACTCTATCTGCATCCAGGTATTTAACTCTCTCCTTACCCCTCACCCCATGCTCTGCCTCTTAGTCTATGCTGCCTGGCATCCCTAACTTCAAGTCCCAGATAAATTTTTACTTTCTACAGGGAGTCTTTCCCAATCCACCTTAATTCTAGGCCTTCACTATCTTCAATAAACTTTAACTTTTCTTTGTATCACTAGAAATTAGCACAACCCCTTTCACGCAGTAGGCACTTCATACATGTTTTTTGACTGACAATAAAGTGGTTAGAACACTGGCCTTGGAGTCAAGAAGACCTGAATTTGAACCCTGCTTCAGACTTACTGGTTGCATGACAATGATCATGTCACTTAAGGATTCTGGGCCTCCTAGAGAGTTCTGTGGCTTCTAATGCATCTTCTAGCTTAAATCTATCCACCTTATTCTGTGCCAGTTTATATGCCAGTAAATAGTCATACAATGTAAATAACTGCAGAAGAAAGAACTCAATAAGTTGGCTGCGTACTTGGGGGGAATTTCCAAGAAGATATAGATAAGTGCTGTGCAAGATGAGAATGCTAGAACAGATAGTAATCCTTTCCATTGGTGGAAGTATCCACATTGATGAAATCACAAATTCATGAAAGTAGAGAAGTCTTTTGAGTGAGGACTCCCTACAATGTTCTTTGACCCCTTTCTACCTTATCAGCCTCTAGCTTTTTCGGGAAATTTTGAGAATTATTTCAAAAGGAAAGCCAACAGCATGTTTTTGGATTAGATTCACTCAAAAGAACAGGTTTCAATAAGATAAACTTAAAAATAGCTTCGTTGGTGTCTAATCTGTGATTCCTGCTTGGCACCGATAATTAAGACTAAAAAAAAAGGCACCCAAAGAAAGCTGACATGATTGATCTCAATGAAAACAGTTTTGTTTTGTTCTCCTGAAGCCATCCTCAGCATACTACTTTACGTGATTGCTTTCTGTATTTTTCCATCTACTTTTTTTGTGTGTTAAAATGGGTATGTATTGATTGACTTGCTTTTGGTCAAATTACACCCTTAGAAGTGCACATGCAACACAGTCACATTGAAGTCTACAGGAAATGTGTGTGTGTGTGTGTGTGTGTGTGTGTGTATGCAAGTACAAGTGTGATATTGGCCTCATTGCCTATATATTTCCTTAAATATGAAGCTCCAGGAAGGAGTACATATTTTTCTTTAATTTCCATTTTGTCAAAGCCTTAGAATTGATGAACAAAACTAGCTGTTGCTAGGTTTGAATCACTATAAAAAGGAAATTGGACTTCCATTCCTGTCAACTTTTGGCAATATGTTTGTACTTGACTGTCACTTCAGCTGGAGCTAGCTACTGTTCTAGGGGGCCTTGTGTTGTGGTCAGTGGAGTGCAAGTCTTGAGTACAGACTAATAAAATCTGACATAGAGTGATTTTAGGTTAAGTAAAATGTTGCTTGGTGCATTGGATAGAGCATCAAGCCTGGAGTCAGGAAGACCCCAGTTAAAATCTGGCCTCAGACACTCAGTAGCTAAGTGATCCTGGGAAAATCACTTAACCCTGTTTGCTTCAGTAAAATGAATCGGAGAAGGGAATGGCAAATCACTCCAGAATCTTGCCAAGGAAACCCCCACTGGGGGTCATGAAGAGTCAGAGATGACTGAAACAACTGAATGATACATTTATTCGTTGATTGATCTTTAGAACAACCCAGAAAGTTAAACACACTAGGGAATACTTATCCCCATTTTATGATCCAGTTGAGGAAACTGAGGCTGAAGGAAATCATCGGAAGGAGTTCTGGCTCTAGAGTCAAAGGACCCAGGTTCAAACTGCTCCTCTGATTCTCACTATCCAGACACCCTAGGAAAATGACTAGATTTCCATGGAGTTCAATTTCTTGCACTATAAAATGAAGCATTTAGGCTACATGGACTATGAGGTTTCTTGAAGCTCAACATCTATGATCTTAGGATTTTTACAAACTCATATGGTTAGCAATTATCCCTGGCAGGTGTCCAACTCAATCTCTTCTACCTGCAAGGGGATGCTTTGTGTATTGCATCATGTTGCTGGGCTCCAATCCTGACCTTGACATAGAGCTGTGGGACCATGAACAAGTCACATGTCTCAGTAGCCAAGGAAATACTGTTAGATTAGAAATTATATGGAGAACTGACTGAACTGTGAAAGAAATTTCCATGTTAGGAGCTCTCTACCATGATAAAAGCAGAGATCCAAAACAAAAGTCAAAGAAAAGTTCGCATTATGACTACATTTCATCAGCAGGACAATTCCACATGATGGTTTCCACTCAACAGTTGAACCAATTCACTACCATCTGGTGTGACTTGCCATGGTAGGCATATTAGTAAACTAATCACAGCTCCGTGATATAGATCAGCAGTTATTTTCAGAACCAGAGTGGAACTAACTCTTCTGCTGCTATGTTTGAAGATGGTCCACAAGGCTTCCATCATTCATTCAAGTATTTATTGAGTGTCTATCCTTGTCAGACAGGAAATAAAAGAAAGTGAACAGGAATGAGAAAATGACATTACTAATTTCTAAGAGGGAAAGCATCCTGGCTCTTTAATGTACCTGTTGGCATGTGCTCTAATTAACATTTTTGAGAAGCCAAGGTTGGCATGCTTTAAACTCTATGCTGTGCAACTATGTGGCTTCAGTGTACAGTATCGATAATACAAAAGGACAGAAAAATAACTCTTCAATGATAATTATAGCAATTTAATATTTCTACAGTACTTTAATAGCTAGGTGGCACAGTGGATAGACCTCTGCGCTAGGAGGTAGGAAGATACATCTTCCTGAGTTCAAATCTGGCCTGAAACAATTACTAGCTGTGTGACCTTGGACAAGTCACTTAACCCTGTTTGTCTCAGGTCGTCATCTGCAAAATGAGAATGAAATAGTAAACCACTCCAGTATTTCTTCCAGGAAAACCCTTTATGGGGTTATACGTTGGACAAAACTAAAAAATGACTGAATAATACTTTAATATTTGCAAAGATATTTCTTCTAAAAATCCCTATGAACCAGGTAGTATATCTATGCATTGTTATTCCCATTTTGTAGATGAGGAAACTAAGCATCAGAAATTAAGTGGCTTATCCATGGGTGCATGGCTAGTAGGAGCTAGAATCAAAATTTTACCCTAGGTGTGTCCTGATTCCAAGTCTAGTAATTGTGCTTTCTTTTTTCTTTTCTTTTTTTTTTAAATAATCTCAATCTCTCTCTCTGTCTCTCAACTTTATCAACAAAGAGAACATTTCATTATACTTTAAGGGAGGGAGCATCCCTTTCAGTTCAGAGTGATGCAATCTCAGAAGGGTCAAAATATTATCATGAAATAGAAAAAAGGCATTAATTTTTTCCAATCCCACAACAAATGTGTGAACAAATATTTAACCAATTTGAAAGAAGTATAGAGCCTGGATTATTGGATGAAGGAAGCTGATGCTACATAAGAAACATCTTGTAATTAGTTGAAAGAATCGGTAAAATTCCTTAGGCTTATATGTAAAATAGGCGTTTCATTTATCAGTAGAGGAAAAAAGGCTTAGAATGACTTTGTGGAGTGTATTAGAGGGCAGCAAGGAAGAAGAGGGGAGTTTCTCCACCCATTGTTCTTGTCATTTCAGCTACATGATCATTCAAAGACAATATATCCAGCTGGGAGCAAAGAGATTCACAAAGGACATATTCAGACCCAGAAAGATAGTATAATGCCTGTAAAGAAGTAACTTTAAGAAGTGAGACCTCTCACACAAGAGAAGAATGCCAACTATGAACTCAAGAAAGTAGTAGGTAGTGGGTCCCCAGTTAAGTTAAGTGGCTGGCCTACCAGAGGGAGAATTGTATGAAGACCGTATGAAGAGAGAAAGAACATCCACTGTCAGGAGTGATGAGTGACCTTTGTTCATCTGACTCACTACCATTATGCTCAAAATTTGAGCCCACGTTTCCCATGTGGGTGAGTGTACCTTAGGTTTATTCAGGTAGTTACTATACTGTCTTAGTGAATGCCTTTCTTAAAAGCTAATAAACTCTACTGGCTGAATACTGATTGAAATCACATCAGTGGTGGCTCATGGCCTATGATAGTTGATGTATAATTTGACTTATAGGATTAGTAGCAGTAGTAGTAGTACTAGTAGTAGTAGTAGTAGTAGTAGTAGTAGTAGTAGTAGTAGTACTATTAGAAGTAGTAGTACTATTAGTAGTAGTAGTAGTAGCAGTAATCCACCCTCAGTGGTCCCAACACAGAAGGGAAAGTACATGTGGGAAGAATGGTCTCCAAGAAAGTACTGTAATACAAAGAACAAAATAGAAGACCGAATATGAAACTTTTATTATGTCCAGGTTTTTATAACAAGTGTGTATTAAATTTAACAAAAGAGAAAAAAAATGTCAATTTTGGGAAAAGTTGTAGAAGAACAGACACATCCACGCGTTGGTCCAGATTGTTCTGGAGAACAGTCTAAAAATGTACCTACTATACTTTCAATAATAATAGCAATAACTGACATTTATGTAGAGCTTTAACATTTACAAGAAACTCTATGTACACATGCTCTCCTTTGTTCCTCATAACAACACCAGGAAGCAGCAACTGCATCTCTTATAATCTTCACTTTGCATTTTACAGAGGAAACTGAGGCTTCAATAAGATGGAGATTTATTGCTCCAGAACAGTTCTAGAATACCTACCTGCTGTAAGCAAGTGGAGAACCCCAAAATGGATCTCTGTACTCCCTGTACCTATGGCCATCGGGCGAAATGTCAGGGGAGCCATAATGGATAGAGGAGTCAGGAAGGTCCGCATTCAACTCTGACACAAGACTTACTAACAAATCATTTAATGTCTCTGAGTGAGTCCGGATTGCCTTACCCATTGGGAATTATATATCTCAGGACTCTTCCAGCTCTAAAACTATGTCAACCTTTGATATGTTACTAGATGGTGCCTGTGGGGGATGGGGGAGGGAGAGGGACAGAGGAAGGATTGAAGCAATGCAGAGGATAATCCAACTGTCCAGGAAACTAGAAGCACAAGCCCCAGAGACCTATTTGTACCCTGGCCCTTTGAGAGTGACAGTAAGGTAGCTATGGCAACAGAACTTTAAGGAGCCAGACCTTGGGCAAAGGAGGAGGGTCCCTAGAAAATACAGCAGAGAAATATTTAGGACAGGGTCTGATAAGGGAGTGGAGCCCCTGTGCAATGCACAAGTACGAGGAGGACTGCAAAGTTCCAAGACTATCATATCACACGTCATACGGACATTGGCTAACCAGCCAACAAACATGGCAACCAATAAGCATTTTTTTAAAAACATAAGGACTGTGTGTGTGTGTGTGTGCATGTATGTTATGATAGTTTACACAAAGAGTAGTGAAGGAAAGTCACAAAAGAGTCTCAATTACAACACCAATAACAGCAGCATTGAGCATAGATGAGGAAGAGGAAGATGAAAGAGCTACTCTGGTAACCTGCAGGAATTACTTTGTTTTGGCCATCGTAGTCTACAATTAATTATGTGTATTCTAAATACATATATATACACACACATACACATGTATGTATATATGAATATACATATATATTGGATATATACACCTATATGTGAATGTCTATACATATATATATATATATATACATATATACACATATATAAAATCAATGAATACTCAATCAAAATATTTATTAAGCATTTGCTATATGCCAGGTACTGTGCTAAACTACACAATTCTATATTTAGGTTTGTAAGTAAAATGAATATGTATGTATATATGTATACATATATGTATCTGCAAACACATACATTTATAATATATTCCACATTACAGATGTTACCTACATGTATGCATATGCATTTACATACAAACATATCAAGGCTTAAATTAGGCTCATCTCTAAGTCTAATAATTTTATAGTAGCCCATAATAAAGTCATTCTCTTGTTCCATCATTCCCACATAGATAAACTCAGTGAGAAAGGTTCATTAGTAGATATGGGTGCAATGGAAGGTCACTTGATCATCAATTAACAGTTAGAAGGGACACTAAGGTTCCCACAGTCTTACCCATTTGACTTGTAGATACAACTTGTTCAAGTCTATCCAGATAGTAAATATTATAGCTGATATTAACATCCAAATCTTCTGGCTCCAAATGCCATCTATTCTTTCCAATGTACCTGGACTTCGGTAAAGATATAATCTGTATGCCATCTTGGGATCTGTTCACCCTGATCTGTTCACCTCTTCACTGACTTCCTCATGTCACTCCTGAGTCCTCTCAACTCCAGTCCCTTCCCTCTCCACCAAAACTACCACAACTTCTACTTACATAATCTCAGATTTCTCCCATTCCTACATACTTCTTACTTTCTTGTTTCCAGTTTTTCTTGTTCTTCAATCAGGTCTTCTGCTTTGAGCATTATGGGAAAGTAACTCTTTTACTGCTCTTTTCTCCCTGCACCCTCCCTCTCTCTCTCTCTCTCTCTCTCTCTGTCTCTCTTTCTTCCATGTCTGCTGCACCCCTGAGTGTTCTGTCATTGTTAAATCACTAAGGGAGAATGCTTTCATCTATGATCAATATGGTGCACATACCCCATGACATCAATTGTCATAGTAGAAAGAACAGGCTGTAAAAGAGAGGAAATAGTAGAAGGAAGGGAGTGAACTTGGATTTTATTTTTTCCAGCAGAGCTTTTTAAAGGCAACTACTGAATGAAAGTACTGTTATCATTGGAGAGTCAGGATGGTACTAGTTACTGGGAGACTAAAAGATGAGGGCAGAAGGCACAGGAGGAGGATTATTTGCAGTCTATGAAAGCTATTGTTCTGAGCTTCCCCTTTTCTCACTCCTTCCTTCCAAACATGGAAAAGACCACTTGCCATGACAGTTTACATCACGAGGAGTGAAGGAGAGTCACAAGAGGGTCTCTATTTCATGAAATTTAGGATGAGAACAAAAAAGATGAAAAAATCATTCTGGACCTGCAGGAATGTTTAGGTTTTGGTCATAGAAGTCTATGTTTAATGATATATGTTTTAAATGCACATCAGCCTCTCTGGCTGAAGAAAAATCAAAAGGAAAAGAGGAATATGATACTAGACTCCAGCTTATTGAGACCAATTGATAGACTCTCAGCTCCCTGAGGGCAAGCAATGCTTTGTTTTTGTATCCCCAGGTCTTAGTATAGTAACCGGCACATAGTGTCTTCTAAAATACTCTAAAAAGACAAAGAGCAATCCAAAGGGGAAATTAAAATCAAGAGGTTAAAAAGTAGAAATACATATATAATATGCATGCATGTACATACATATACCTATATGTACCCACATACATGCACATATACATACATACATATGCGTATATGTGTGTGAAATATACGCATATGTATGTATGCATATGTATGAAACCAGGGTATGCTGGAGCCACCCTTGACTCTGCCAAACATTATTCAATTTTCACTGCAAACATCTTCACCTGGAAAAATAATGAATGTACCAATTTAGTGCTTGCTTTATTGTTTTGTTGATTTTCTAGACTTAAAATAATTGATGCAGGAAATGTTAATAATGAAGATTAAACTTAAAAGTGTGTCA
>CM053772.1:207549657-207559926 GCA_028658325.1 Potorous gilbertii | reverse complement strand
CATCAGCCTCTCTGGCTGAAGAAAAATCAAAAGGAAAAGAGGAATATGATACTAGACTCCAGCTTATTGAGACCAATTGCTAGACTCTCAGCTCCCTGAGGGCAAGCAATGCTTTGTTTTTGTATCCCCAGGTCTTAGTATAGTAACCGGCACATAGTGTCTTCTAAAATACTCTAAAAAGACAAAGAGCAATCCAAAGGGGAAATTAAAATCAAGAGGTTAAAAAGTAGAAATACATACATATATATGCATGCATGTACATACATATACCTATATGTACCCACATACATGCACATATACATATATACATATGCGTATATGTGTGTGAAATATACGCATATGCATGTATGTATATGTATGAAACCAGGGTATGCTGGAGCCACCCTTGACTCTGCCAAACATTATTCAATTTTCACTGCAAACATCTTCACCTGGAAAAATAATGAATGTACCAATTTAGTGCTTGCTTTATTGTTTTGTTGATTTTCTAGACTTAAAATAATTGATGCAGGAAATGTTAATAATGAAGATTAAACTTAAAAGTGTGTCATGGAGTTTTTTTTTCTTCTGGAGAACAAATTGTTAAACATTTAGCATCACACCACTGAATATAACCCAGAGTACAAGACAGTAAAAGAAAAGACACTGAGTAGCTCAAACATATTAGTAGATCTTCTTAAGAAGAGATGGCACTTCCTGTTCCACAGAGAGAAAAGAGGGCTCCAAAGATGCCAACATGACATGCTTAGTCTAACCCATGAGTAAGAACATCCATTGGAACCTCTGAGAACAAGATGAGTGAATGAAATCTGATGATCTATGAGAATAATGAATGATGTGTGATATGTTCCCAGTAACACAGTGTGTGTATTGGAAATGTAACAATATCCTGAAACTGTCAGTCAAGATGTATTTATTAATCACTTACACTATGTCAAGTTCTGTGTTAACTGCTGAGAATGTAAGAACAAGCAAAGAGAAAATTAGTCCCTTCTCATGCATTTACATTCTAATGGAGGAAGACCATACAGAGTATGAGAAACCTGTTAAAACTTTAGACTGCTCACCTTCCATTCTTTATGTGGGATCAAGTGATGCCATCAGAAGAAATGAAGAAAATATCTCCAAGGATTATGAGAAACTGGAAAGAAAATGGAGGTATTTCTTAGGTGCCTTGGCAGAAGTTTCCTCACAGCTAGTAACTGAAGATAAGAACTTTAGAAGAGAAAATAGAATATAAGAACCTAAGATGACTTTGTAGGATAGCATCCGACTTTCTGATACAAAATTCCTGGTTCTGTGACGTGGGATGGAACATAACAAAGCAGATTTAGGAAGATGCTATCTTGTGAAGCTTAATTGATTTTAAAATAACTATAAAATAAGAAGTGAAAGGAATGGAAAAAAAGGGCCCAGATATAGTTGGTGGTTGCTGCATGTCATTGACTACATGTGGACCCAAATCCAACTATCCTTTACTCCCTGGTCATAGTGTTGCTAGCAGTCTTCTCCTTGCCTCCTCTTGATAACCCACCAACAACCTTCCTCCCTCCTCCTTCCAATTCTGAAAACATGATCAGATAAATTATATCTTGCTTCTAGAAATAGTATGCCACAGTATTTCCGCATGTTTCTATTCACCCTCCCAGTGACTTTCCAGACCAAAACACTCCTCCTTCCCTGATCACCACCACTCTTAGCTGTGTTGTTTCACCTTATTAGTATGGCCTGTTCTTCAAAGTAGAGATTCTTCCTTTCCATATTCGTATCCTCATGACTAAGCACAGTGTTTAGCATATAGTAATACTTTTTCATTCATTCGTTCAACTACATAAGATTTCAAAAGCTCCCAAGATATAGGAAGAAGATTAGCAGTAGTAATGTTCAGTAATTGTTAAGAGACAGTGATGGGGAAATGGAAGAGATGATACTCATGAGATCAGATATTTAGAAATCACAAAGAGGGGCATAAGGAAAAAAAGTATCTTGACAAGTACCCATTCCAAAGTGAAAGAGGTTTCCTTGGGTAGCAGTAGATCTCCTTCACTTGAAGTGAAGCACGTGTTATTTGTTAGGCAAGTTTTGGACAATACCCTTCAAGGGTTGTAGGTTAGGCTAACTTCCAACTTGGAAATTCTGTTCTTCTTTGTATACAGTGACTGATAAAGTGAGTTGGTTTAATGTTAATGAAATTAAAGATTTTCCCCATCCATTAATGGGCCTGTTCATTAAGGGAAGCTTGATTAGGAGAGGCCCACACCTTTGTTAATTTTTGAATGAGGCACTGGTTCTCAAGGGTTGTGATGCCCTCTGGCTGTGAAAAGTGTATAGATACTCTGAGGTGAGGTTTTACTTGGTTTCTTAGTTTTTAGAAGAAGGTTTGTGTGCCAAATGAAATTCTGGGAAGCCTCTATGGCAGATGAGACTCTGGGCAGCCACTAAGCAGCGCCCCCAGCTTTGAAAAGCCAGATGTTGGTGCTTCTCTCTCTGGTAACTATGAGTGTATGGTCGAGTAATTATCTCTCTGTTGATCTGTGATGTACATACTTCTTACTGTCAGATAGTTGGAAGCCCTGTCTGTTGATTTTGATTTCTCTGTGTTTTCTCTGAAGTTCAGGGTACTGATTTTTTCCCCTGAACTAAGTGAATGATACATGTGCTTGATTAAAGTGATTGTTGACCTCTCAGAAGTCGCCTTTCCTTTTATAAAAGCAGATCTAAGAATGTGTGATAGCAGACCCTCCTCTATATGTCAAGGCACTTGCTTTGACAACTGGGTATCAATGTGATAAAGTGAATGCAATCTCCTACAGAGACTTGGTGGAGGTGTATCTTGTGACTGGCATATAGTAATAGAGGGGAATACTATAGAATTTGTGCAAAAAAAAGACAGGTCAAATCAAATGGCTTTT
Source organism: Potorous gilbertii (assembly GCA_028658325.1). Taxonomy (NCBI): domain Eukaryota; kingdom Metazoa; phylum Chordata; class Mammalia; order Diprotodontia; family Potoroidae; genus Potorous; species Potorous gilbertii. The sequence goes on along the minus strand of CM053772.1, from coordinate 207,557,014 downwards.
GAGGTAGCTTCATATGTCAAGTAGATAGGCACCTGTTTTAAAATTCAGGAAGAGGATGGAGAAATTCTGAGGGACAGTATTTAGGAAGTAGAGACAAAATTATAGTGGCCATGAGTTCCTAACAAAGATCACAAAGTTGGAACAGAGGCAGGATAAATTTGTGAGAAGGACTAAGTGTTGACTTTGACTTTATGGGTACTTAATCATCTGACTTTTGTCTTCTAACTGAAATCTGGGAGAGAGAGTGAAGCTGATGACTTTGTGCAAATCTGCCTCACTAAATTCACACAAAAGTCAAGACATCATCCGTTATGTCACTGGTCCTCTTGGAAAACGAAGGATGGACAGCAACATTTACTGTAGCTCTCTCGGTGGTAAAAGCTGAATAGCTGAGAAATTCTTAATTTCCCTTTCTTTTAGAAGGTAAAAGAATTGACAAACAGTTTATCTAAAGGGGATCCTTTCTTTTCCAAAACTGATCAGTAAATAAGGTCATAGGATCAGAGATGTAGAGTTAGAAGGAATGTCAGAGGGCATCTAGTCCAACCTCCTCTTTCACAGGTGATGAACCTGAAGACCAGGGAGTTGAAAAGATTTGCCCAAGGTTAAACAGGTAGTAAATGGTTAGTAAAATGAAAATGATGGAAAGTTCAGGATGCAACGATTACACCACACAAAAGATAAGAAGGGAAATGCTGGACAGAGTTAGCCATATACTTTAGGCCCATATTTCTTAACTGTTGGTCTGAAGCAGATTTTTACCAGCTCATAAAACTCTAAGTACCAAAAGTTCTTACTTTTTGAAAACTATAAAAATTAAAATAAAACTTTCTTCTTGTGTCTTCTACTTTGGCTCCCAGTTCTCTTCCTTGCAGAGGCTCTACCAATCACCTGAAATTATTTTCTGTTCTCCAGCTCCTGCAACCCATTCATCCAGTCTACATCTCCTTCCTTCTTTCAGATTCCCCATCTCCATTTCATCAGCTGCTGAGAGATGCTGAGCTGAGACAAAGGTTCATGGTATAGAAAATCAATGGAGAATTTAGATATATTACCAAGCTTCAATATATTTTAGATCCAGAAACATTTCCCTACATTTGGGATGAGTGGTTTTCAAAGAGTTCGGAAATATAATAGGTCAAATACCATGGCCTGAATCTCTAAGACAAGGAGACTTAGAAGATTCTCAAGAATGAAACTGTAGAGACCAAGCACAAATTATTCTTATGAGAAAGAAAAAGAAGATATGACTGGGGAGATAACTTATCTCTGAACTCAGATTTTAAAAGAACATGAACAAGAAATGGAATTTAAGGCAGTAACTGAAGATGAATATAAAATGTGACATGATGTAGCAATAGAAGGAGGAGTATACATGGGCTCACAGATTTAAAGCAGGAAGAAACAAGGAACATCATTTAGTCTATAGTATAATAAGAAAACATTCCTGTAATGACTTCAAAAAGAAAAAACAACCATAGACAGTGTGTTTTTAACTACATTCAGGACAACAGGAAGATCAAGGAATAGAAAGAGGATCTGACACAACAGAAAATAAGTGCAATAGACAACATTTTATTGAGGAGAATGATCATCATACTAGGGGTCAGAACAAAATAAAAAAAGTAAATAGAGACTTGAAACTCATGATCATAAGATCATCAACTGAGAGTCAGAAAAAAACAACTTCAAGGTCAACCCTTTCATTTTACAGATAAGGAAACAGACTCAGAGAGGTAAAGTCACTTGCACAAGGTCACACAGATAGTAAACATCAGAGGTGGGATGAGTGAGAAGATTGTAAAATAGTACCCAGATGCTCTTAATAAGTCCAAACATAGTTCATGTTAACCTGTAGAAAGCTTATTAAATACTTTTTCATTCATTTATTAAAGTGAACTAACCTTTACAAACTACTTTCCAGAGTAATCATGACCATGTCTAACAGTTCTAGAACTGTACTGGTTTCACAACAAATGCATGAGTATATAGTGAGAGTAACATTTCCCATATTTTCAGAAGGGGAAACTGAAGCTTAGAAAGGTTAGCTGAATTACCTATACTGACTCAGCTAGTAAGTGTTGAAGCCAGGATTCTAAACAGGTATTTCATGATTTGACTGTCCAATGCTTCCCAGTGCTCACTTTCATTTCTCTGACCTCATTTGCACCATACCCTAGCCAGCTTACTAATGCCCAAATGAGACATAAGAAGATAGTATTAAATGCATTCGAGCATTGAGAGCAAATGAATCCCAAGAAGATGGGATTGCTAGACCACTTTCAGCTATCTTTAAGGAATTATGGAGAATGGGAGAGGTATTTAAGGACTTGGAAATGGGAAGACCTTTTTTAAGGAAGAAAATCAATTTCTTGGTGAAATTTTAGGCTCCATTATTACAGTATGGTTTGTGAGCATATGCTAAGAAAGGGAAGTTGTCATTACAATTGAGCACGGGTTCATTAGGAACAAGTCATCCCTTCTTCTTAATTAACCTCATTTCTGTTTTGATAGGGACACCAGATGAACAGATCTGGGAATATATGGAAAGAGTTTTACAGAGAGCTCAGAATCCATACAAATTGGAAAGGTACAACCATCAGGGCAATTTCAGAACTTCTCGACTCATGAGATGACAATAAAGTTTTATTTATTAATTTATAAGCTGTTCCTTCATGAAAACAACATTGTTCCCTAATAAGAATCAGGTGATGTTTTGGTACTCTCTGATGTTTGTGTCTAAACTCTAGCATTACACAAATGAAGCATCAATAGGGAGAAGCAGTGGTTTCTATTCATAGTGATATACTAGCATCAACTTGGTCTTGACATTTCTAATACTGTTTGACATTCCAGGAAGCATCCCCAGGCTAGCAAGTTCAGCACATGGACTGCCCTTTTGCAATAAACTACTAAATGCCTCCACTATGATTGCCTTTTGTGGAAGAAAAACCTAGTAGGAGTTGAGAGTCTTGGAAAAGTCTGAAGTTCTTGGTTCTCAGAGTAGCTATATCACAGGTGATATACTGAGTCACTTCCATAAGCATAGATGAAGAATCCAGAGTGACACTGCACATTCTAAGTTCTCACTTTCTTTTTCTCACTCAAATACACACACAGACACACACTTATACATACATATATATATATATATATATATGTATAAATATATAAACTCTTTGATTCCATATCTCCTTGAAAAGGATTTTACACATGGTCGGCAATTAATAAATTACTTCAATTGAATAAATCAAAACAGTTAGGACTTCCTGAAGTCTTCCTTTCCTGTTACTTTGATCCCATCTTATTGTTTGTAAGTGACATTGAGATGACGATGATGATAGCAACGACAATGGCAATGATGATGATGGTTGCATTTATTATTCTTTAAGGTTTGCAAAGCACTTTACAAATAGTACCTCATTTTATCTTCACAGAAATACTGGGAGTTAGGAACTCTTCTTCTCATTTTACAGATAAAAGAAAATGTCTATGAAGACATAGGTGAAGTAACTTGTCCAGAGACATGAGGACATACTTAAGTATCTAAGGTCACATTTGAACTCAGGACTCCCTGACTCCAGATCTAGTGTCTATCCCCTGTTTCTCCTGGAATCTCCAAAAAAAGTAAAGATCACTCACATAAGAAGAACTAAGTAGATGAAAAATGCCTATTGTTTAGACCATGCCATATAGGACATTGGACAACTCAAAGAGAGAAAACATTAGAAAACACACACACACACACACATCTTAGACAGATGCCACACACCAGCAATAAGGTGGAATTAGAATTTAACAGTAGAAAATCAGTAAACGGAAGGCCTTTGAGAAATCAAATATTACTTCTAATGACCTCTCCACTCCAACCTCAACCTTCTGCCTGAAGTGAATGTCCATATTTTTAGCAGCAATATTCTTCTAAGGACACCATATGGCTAAAAATCATGAAACACTATAGTTTCCAAAGAAGAAAAGTTAGGAGTCATTTAAAGGCAATGAACAAAATCATGGTGGGCACCTAGAAGCTGCACTGTGTCATCAACAAAGAACTGTATGAAGGAAATGATATAAAAACACCAAAAAGATGTATAACCAAAAATGTAAATGGAGTGATCATGTAGAAAGAGTGCGGGTTAACTAGAGCACATGACTAGGGGTGTAGTGCATTGATATCTGTACAATTTCAAGAATTCTAGAGGAAGAGCCACAGAAGAGCATGCTGGGTAGAACCTCTGGGGAAGATTTATGAGAGGACATGGAAAAGGGTTACAGAAGGAGAAGGAATGGATTGGTAGCATCTGTATTGTTCAAGGGAGTACCTGCATGAATAAGATCATAGATCCATTAAAACATGAATAATAATGTTAATTGTTAATAACTCATTATTGACACTTATTACCTATTAATAAGTATTAAATAACTAGAATTAATATAGCCCCCCCCGAGGACATAAAGCACTTTACAAATATTTTCTAATTTGATCCTCAAAACATCCCTGAGAGGTAGGTACAAGTGTTATTGATCTAATTTTACAGTATTGGAAGTGAAGAGAGGCATATCAAGTGACTTGACTAGGGTCACCCAGGTAGTCAGTGCTTGATTCTGAATTTGAACTCAGGCCTTCAGCATGCTATCCATGGCACCACATACCTGTCTCTAGAGAATAAAAGAGAACCACTTGACTTCCTCTATTGAATATGTTAGTAAGAGTACCAGCAAAATACCCAGATCCCTCAAAATCAGGCTCTCTGTGAACAATTAAAAAATTTCAGAAAGGAAATAAAGTTTATATTGAAAACACTAAATTTGCAAAGCTCCTTTCTCCAGCGATGATCATTTAGACACATACAATTGCATGATCAATAATCTGCTGTCAATAAATCTGAGTAATGTCAAGTTTGGCAAAGGCCATTGTCCAGCAAAGAATATCAATGTGTCTACTGACTTCAGGCAGCAGGATATGGCTTTCTGATTTACTGCCTGTTCTGAAGGAACAAAGTGGGGGTTGAGCAGTCAGGAGTGATAGGAACTGGAACATGTAGAGAGGATGAAGTAGGGCAAAGATCTTCCACGGAAGAGAGAAGAAACAGAGGTACCAATAACAGAGCAAAACAACAGAAAATAAGGATGGAACCACAGTAGGAAGGGAGAGAGTAACAGCCTTGGATGGGGAAGGAAATTTTGTATGAATGGGAGACCAGGAAGAACAGTCTCTCAAAGGCTACACAAGCCTTTAGCTAGATGTCAGTGTTTTTCTTGTGGAGAGTTTCTTGTACCAATGGACACTTCTGAAGTATGACTTCAGCTGTTCCCGTTGTCTTCAAGGTGGCCTAAAGTTGTGACACTTGTGTGATGGCGGTCACGAGAGTGTTGCTGCTTTCATTGTGGAGCTGTACCATCTGTCTTTAGGGATTTGTTAGATGACATGTTGCAGGATCACCTTGTATAGAGAGTTCATTATGAAGCCTTCCAGGAGAGCCTCTTGAGTAAACTAGATTTGACATCTATAATGGCCCAAGACAAGGCCCTAGCCAGTGAGACCAAATCAGTACATGTCACAGAAATTAAAGGAGCAGCTTGTAATAAAAATACTGTCCATAATATACAGACAGAGAGTAATCACCAGCAAAGTCAGCAGAATACAGAAAATTCATTGTAAGCAAGTGATTCCCCTTCTTTAGGCCTCAATTTTCTCATCTGTAAAGTGTCAAAATTCAATTAGATACTCTCTAAGGTCCCTTATGAGGCAGCTATGTAGTGGATAGAGCACTGGACTTGCCATCAGTAAGACTCATCTTCATGAGTTCAAATCCAGCCTCAGATATTTACTGTCTATGGGAGCCTGGGCAAGTCACTTAACCCTGTTTGTGTCAATTCCTCATCTATAAAATGAGCTGGAAAAGGAAATGTCAAGCCATTCCACTATCTTTGCCAAGAAAACACAAAATGAGGTTATAAAGAGTAGGCCCAACTGAACAACTAAAACAAGAACAAGGTCTCTTACAGTTCAAAGATCTGATGGTTTTTCACAAATGTGATTTGTCTCATAACTTCAAAGGTTTCTAAAGAAGTCACTGATTTGATAGCACTAAAAACCACTCTACACCATGCTCTCTGTGGATTTCTCAGCATATTCTCCAAGAAACTGGGAGTATATAATAGGAAGCCAGTGTCATTCTCTCAGGATCCAGTCATAGCCTTAATTCAATTGAAAGGTAGGAATATATCTTTTGTACTAAAGAAAACAATGAGAGAGAAGGAACAGCTAATCACACTGTCCTTGAGTCAAATATATGCACCAAGAGCACAACTACATACTAAAACCTAATAGAAAGATGAATCTTTCTTGATATTAAAAGTGAACTATAAATGAGACACGTAAAGAGAAACTATATACTGTGCCTAAAGTCAGTCAAACCATGAATGCTTCAGTTGCAAAATTTGACATTGCTTATGTTTATCAGTGTCTGGTTTGATAAAGCAACTTAAAAAAAAGATACTCAAATACAATGCCTTCAATAAGGAAATTCTGTTTTATTCAGAGGGTGTGACATGTATTCCCCTCACTGAACAAGTGCACTAAGATTTACTAACAAAAATGTCTCTCTTTCCTCTACGGGGAAAAGGTTATAGCTTTAAGTCCAAGGTACCAACTTACCTTCTTCTAAACTTGTCCAAGTAATAGTGTCACATGGTTGTTGATGGTAACCAGCAGCTCTCCAAGAAGGTACTCATTAAACCCTAGTCAGCAATTTTTAGTGCCTACTCTACTTATCCCACCACCTTCAGTCAGTTTAACCTTTTGCTTAGCCTAAAGTTTTCCAAGGGTCATTACAATTTTAAATCCTATGATCCCTAGGTTGTTGATTCCTTTTCTGAAATTTAAAACTCATGACAAAGATTGGTGGTGATGGTAAGAAGTTTACCTCTTACTGAGTTAGAAGTTCATCAGAAGGCAGTCTGGTCTCCAGCTTAAGGTAGTGAAAGACTTTATTCTGGTGTATGCTCAGGTCTTACACACTCAAGAGACGTAATACAAATTTATTCAGAGCTCTCTAATTTATTTCCTTCAAGATAGAAGCCAAGTCTCTCTACATAAGAATACCAGTGTGCTGGCTAACTAACATCGAAACTTTAGTGACTCCCAAATAAATGTTATCATAATACATTTATCCATATTTCATGGAGGAGGCCAGAGTTACTTGGTCTGTAAGAGTAACAAGAACTATGGGTGTCCAACTTTCATAGTATCACATTTCTTTTGACACCAGCAAGTGAAGGAGTCATATCTCAATGAATGAGCTTTTACTATGACTTACCTTCATCATTGCTATAAAATGACATAGGGTAGAAC
>CM053772.1:207532460-207549157 GCA_028658325.1 Potorous gilbertii | reverse complement strand
GACCTACTTTAGAAGCAGCAGCAGTTTTGTTTGAATTCTTTTGTACAATGAAATTATTTTGCTATGCTATAGTACATAAAGCATTGAACAAGGAATCATCAGACCTGTTTCCAGGCACAGATATTAGGCTTTCTGAACTGGATATCCTGGTGCCAGTCACTTAAATTCTTTGAGCTTCAGTTTCTTTCATTAAAAGAAAAGAGATAGCAGTATTTCTTCTACCCTCTTTGCAGCATTATAAGAAAAAAGTTTTGTAAATCTTAAGCACTGTACAGGGTGTTTTAAGAGCAGTTGTCATGGATATCTAGCTATATATATATGTTTATATATATGGATATAGCTATTATATATACATATATATGGATATGGATATAGCTATAGCTAGCTATAGCTATAGTTATGGATCTAGCTAGTTATATCTATAACTGGATCTAACATGATTATATTTAGTGATTCTAAACTTTAACAATCATGGTTATAATTAAAGTTATTAAACTTTGGAACTGCAATTAGACTTTTGGGAGGCTTTATTTAGTGGTGAATTATAATGTTCTTATATGTCTCTTTTGAGGTGGGAAAAATACATACACACAAGTTAATTAAGGATTGATTGCAGCTTCCCTGTATTTAATTTACTCATATCAAAGATCTGTAGTTTTAGCAATAGTTTTCTGAAGATAGGTTTGTGGGTTTAACCAGAAATTTGGCAATCCAGTTGCCTCCAGAAAGAAATTTTATCCCTCTTCTACTTTTCTCAGCTTTTGTGGACTGGTTACCAGTTTATCTGGTTCAGTCAGAATGGATGGTAGGATAAGGTGGTTGATCTTGTTTTTCAGGTGCAATGAGATCATGAATAATGAATCCTATGAACCACACTGTACTGTAGAGATTCATCAGTTAGATTTGGTATCCTTGAGTTGGCTCAAGTCACGTGATTTCATTAGGAGCCTGTTCAGCTGCAAATAAGGAATCTCATAGTTTTTGAGATTTTTGCGTCATTGACCCTTTTGGCAGTATGGTGAAACCTATGAACCCCTTCTCAGAATCATGTTTTTAAATGCCTAAAATAAAACACATAGGATTACAAAGGAAACCAATTACAGATATAGAGTTATAAAAAAAAATAATAGGAAGTCCATGGACCCCAGGTTAAAAAATCCACAATATAGCTTATATTTGTAACAACTCATCCTTGTGAATTTCTGGAGCCATCCTGGAACACAGTGCTTCCCTGTCCTCTGACAGCAATCCCAATTCCCCAAAGCCTGGCCCAAGACCATCTCTCATTAAACCTCTGTGAGTAGCCCTGCTGCAGCCATGAATCACACCCACAGAGCTTCACACAGGCTGGGTTTATTGAGTTGTATTAGAGGAGAATATATCTCTCAGGGCCCCATTGCCGTCAAAACAATCTGTCACTTTTAATTCTTTCTGTCACCTCATTAAGTATATAGCCATGCAGACAGTAAAAACCATTTCAACAAACATACAACACACACATATTCCCCACCAAAATGCAACATTCCCACCTCTCATATTCCAATGCTGCCATAAATATCAAGTCAGTGAAAGATTCATTAGCCAAACATATGAGCCTCGGTACTGTATATAACTAACAGAGGCAAAAGAAGATCTCCATGGGCACATAAAGCAATTAGAAATAACTGTGTTTCAGAGCAGGAGGCTATAATGCAAAGGTCAATGCTATAAATACGAAGAGGATGGCACTAATGCCCCTTCCCCAACATGCCCCTAAACACACCATGACAAGAGTTCAGGATGCCTTGATTAATCTTGGAAATCTCTGAAATGATGCCATATTCCCCCTCTGGCCCCTTCCCTGGTGTCCTCTTTTTATCAACAGTTAATATTTTATGTGAATTATAGTGGAAAATTTTATCAAGGCCAAGTATATGCCACAAGGCTGTATTTTACTCAATACAAAATATTTACTCTTTTCCATCCAATGTTAGAGAAGGAAACTTTAGCTAATCATCTGTAAAAATGAAAAGTCTGATTTTTCCCTCCCCCTCCAAATCTTAGCTTGTTTTCACATTGTGGCACCCAAAGTTCATATTCAACTCAAAGCCACAGAGGCTACATTTTGAGGACTTTGATATTTTTTGCAGGAACGCACTAAGTGTGAAAATAATGTTTATGCCTGAATGCAAAGAATATGCTGACAGATTAAAAAGGCATCTGCCTGTGTTTGTACATGTTCATTTTAATATATTTTTTAAAATCACATTATATCTGATATGACCATACTCTTTCTTCTACTTGCCTCTATGTGTTTATGCATACCCTCTCCCTCCAGAGTAATTGTCATATTTCAGAGGAAAGGAAATCTCTCTGAAGTTATTTAGTACAATCTTACACCCAGAAACCACTAAGAGCATCATGTACTCTGCCCACCAGAAAAACTGGCTTTCTGTTGTGCCTCATATAAGACCTTCCATCTTCCATTTCTGTGATCCTGCATGTGCTGTTTCCTAAGCCTGGAATGTCCCCCTTATGCCTCTTAGCATCTCTAGTTTTCCAACACACCTTCTACATGAAGCTTCTTCTGATCCTTTGTCCCTGGCTATTAGTATCTGCCTCTCAAAAATTACTTTGTATTTTTTGTACGACAAATAGGTGGTATGGAATGCTATTCTTGGAATCAGGAAGTTCTGGGTTAAAAACCTTGCCTCGACACTAGTAAGTGTCTGTGGGAAAGGAGAGGAGAAGAGAACAGGGGAGAGGAAAAGATAGGAGAGGAGAGGAGAAAGGAAGGAAGGAAAGAAGGAGGTAACCTTTCAGGAAATGGAAAGACCTCATCAGGGTCTACCATATTCTGACTCAGAGACCACTTATAGAAATATTAGGGCTCACTCTCCAAAATGCAGATCTGTAGTGCCTTATGTTTGGAAGATGTTCATTAAACAATGGTTGGAAGAATAAACTTTTGTTTTTATAGGAGAGACAGTGTGGTTGTTCACTTGAATTCAGGACAACATAGATTCAAATCCCTCCACTGGCACTTAGTAGCCATGTAAGATCATAACCAAGTCACTTTCTTTCCTGTCCTTCAATTTCTTTATGTGTCAAATGAGAATTATAATGATAGATCTAGCATCACAAGGGTTTTTTGAGGTTCAAGTCAGATAACGTACATAAAGTGCTTCACAAAACTATATAAATGGTAATTACCAATCAATATGAATTTATTAAGTGCCTCCTCCATGCCATGGGTCAAGGTATCAAGAAAACATAGAAAAATGAAAGTCTTTACACTCAAGAAAATGACATTATTTGAAAATATATAAAATATGCCAAAAATAAATAAAAGGTGATTTTGGAGAGGAGCCAGTACGGAATCAAGAAAGACCTTATTTAGAGGTGGGGCTTCAATTGAGCTTTGAATCAGTCAGTCAAAACGAACATTTATTAAACACCTACTATATGCCAGGCAATATGCTAAGCACCTTGAAGGAAATCAAAGCTTCTAATAGGGCAACTACATAGCAAAATGGATAGAGCACAAAGCCTGTAGTCAGGAAGACTTGAGTTCAAATTAAGCTTCAGACACTTACTAGCTATGTGACCTTGGGCAAGTCACCGTTTGCCTTAGTTTCCTCATCTATAAAATTAGCTGGAGAAGGAAATGGCAAACCACTCCTTTATCTTTACAAAGAAAACCCTAAATGAGGTCATGAAGAATTGGACATAATTAAACAACCTTAAGAGGCCAGGGAAAGGAGGGTATGCCGTCTAGGTATAGGAGAGAGTCTGTTCAAAGGTTTGGAGAAGACGGAGGGAAATGTATGAGGAATAGTAAATAGCCCAATTTTGCTGAAGTAGAAAATATGTGAAGGAAAATAATGTATAATAAGTCTGAAAAGGTAATTTGGAGTCAGAATATGAAATTATTATTATAGTTTTTTAAAATTTATTGTGTTTAGTTACGTTTATGATGTTAGAATAAACATTTTCCCCCTTAGAGGACTCTGCCTGGCACAAGTAGATAAAAAATTTGCTTGGGCCTAAATTAGGGGAATGTTGTTAAGTATTTATTAATAATTCATTCAAAACAGGAGAGCTTCTTAGAATCAAAAATTGTTCATGCTGGAAGAGACCTTAAAGGTCATTTGGTCCAACCCTCTCTTTTGACAGAGAAGGAAATAAAGGTCTAAAGAGGTGGTTTGATCCGTCCAAGGTCAGCAGGTAGTCAATGGAAGAACCAGGTCCTCAGTGTGAAAGAGAAGCAGCCACAGAGTAAGATGTATCTGCCGAGTTCTGCAGAATAGAGAAAATCCATTACTGACTGTAGGGAGAAGAGACACATTGTAATTATCAGGAACAACCTGATGAAGGGTACAGAGATTGATCTGCCATGATCAATTAAGAGGTGTGTGATGTTCCTAGGGCATGTGTTCAGGGTATGGTGGAGTGCCTTTCAATGTCAGGAGTTTGGGATGGCTTGGTCTGAGATGTTCTTTGTAAGAGATTTTCCCTCTCCATCTCTTGGCCTTGAGGATCACCTGGCACTGGGAGGGAGGGATTCTATTCCCAAATTGTTTGGAGGTAGAGGAGAAGAGCTGGTCTTTAGCAGCATCAGGAAGTAGTCATGTGAAAGTATCCTGGGGCTATGGACTTGGCATCATTGGAAAGAATGGGTAGCATTTGCAATGAATACATGTTATAGGGATGTGTTTGGAGCAAAAAGCAGCTGATTGAAGAGTTCAAATTCCAGATGGCTTGTTTTATAAGTGGCCTGGCAGGTAAAAATATCAGTAGATGAGAGCAGAGGTTTGGCATCCCAAGCAATACACAACTTGTCATGGAACTGTTTCCTTTGTTATAAAGATTGTATTATGGGCACAGAACTAGAATTTACAGCCTGTTTCCTAGTGCCCTGCCCCTTTACCAGAATGTAGTTAACAGTGATAAAGAGTTGGATGATCAGATTTTGTCTAGTATAACCTGCCTGAATTTGGAGACAGCTGAGATCATCTTCAGGTCTCTGTTTTAGAAGGAGTCATTGGGGGTAGGGGTAGGAAAGGAGGCAGATTGGGTATCCTAACACCAAAGATTGATCAAACCAAACAAACAGCTGCTATTCACTCCTTCCAATTCATGTTGGAACAAATGGTACTGCCAGAAGTAACTTGGAAGGAATCTCATGGGACTTTGAAGCCCTGGGCAGGAAACTAAAGTAGTTTAAGGTACAGGTGGTGTTTTCAACACTACTTCCGAATGAAAGCTGGAACTTGAGAAGAAAATGGAAGAGATGGGAATTTGCCTAAGAAGATGGTTTTTCCACACAATGACTTAATCTACAGGAACAAAGAGCTCTTGGTCACAGACAGATGATGATTAACAAAAAACAGGAAAGAATATATTTACCTGGAAATTAGCTCCAGTTTAAAAGAAGGACTTTAACTAGATATAGAAGGAGAAAGAAAAGAATGACAGGATAGAATTATTATGTCAGAAAATTTAAAGATCTCAATCTTGAACAATTTTTTTTCTCTCAAGCACAGATCCATATCTGACACTTGCTGATCGCCATTAAAAAAAGAGGATCTCCTTAAGAACATTGATCTCCCCACTACATCTTGTGTCCCTAGTTTTTGCAACCTAGCCATATCCAGAATAGTTCCATCTGTAAGGGGGGACAGGGTGCACTCCTACACTAAGTAATAAAAGAAAACTTGGCCATTTCAAATGAATCAAAAGTGAACTAGTTACGTATAAGTTCTTAGTTACCTTGAATCATCAGAGCTTTGGGTCATTGGATGAAAGCAAATGATAGCATGAGACAAATCCAACCTTGGATGCCACAACCAAACATGAGATTTATTGGAGAGAACCATGCCCTATGAAGCTATGTATAAAAAACAGCAAATTTCAAAGTCAGTTATGTTGTGTTCAAACCAGTCGTGAAGGACTCCTGAGAGGAAATGGTTTCTTAGAAGCTGGGGGGTGGGGTCACTTGACAGTCAGTCAGGTAACAACAATTTGTTAGGCATTTATTATGTGCCAGTCATAATGTTAGCACTGGAAACACAAAGAAAAGCAAAAATTGATCATGCCTTCAAGAAGCTCACACCATAAAGGAATAGACAACCATGAAAAAACACTAGGTACATACAAGATATATACATACATACATATATGCATATATATTGGATATTAATTAAGATATGGGGAGAGAGAGACAGATAGACAGAAAGAAAGATACAGAGAGACAGAGAATAGATAGGAGGTGCTCTCAGAGAGAAGGCACTAATAGCTGCAGGGGTTATCAAAGACATCCTTCAAAAGGTAGCATTTGTGTTGAGTCTTGAAAGAAGCCAGGAATTTAGTTGCAGGTCAAAGGAATAATAAAATGAGAAAGGACAGAGACATTTACCCACGGTTCATGGGCAAGAATAACTGGGCCACAGGGAAATAGGGCCCTAATTATAGCAGGTAAATTGATTGGTAAATTCACTCAACTTCATGCTCATCCCTGATGCATCAAATCTCACAATAGTAAGTTATAGAAGCTTATTAAAGCTGAAAGAAATCTTCAAGATCACCTAACACAACCCTTTATTTAATAGATGAGGAAACTGAAACTGAGATGAAATCACTTGCTCACAGTCACACAGCTAGCTAATTAATCAGTGCTGTAGCTCACATTTCTTAATTCTCAGCTCAGTATTCTTTCTACTGTACCATCCTGCCTCTCAGTTCACCCAGGTCACATTGGAGAGAAATGGACGAAAGAATTATGCATAATCCTGGAAGGAGGAACCAAGGCAAAGCAAGCTCTAGAGTGAATGAAGTAGCAACTTACAGCAACTGAAAAATAAGAAGTTAATCAATGGGAACTTAAAAACAACTGGTTCCTATTTTAACTCTTACATTAAGTGATATTCTCTATAATATTCTCATAGAGAATTGTTTGAATAATAGTGAAACTTGGATGGGTCTGTAATCAATGCGAACTTAAAAACAACTGGTTCCTGTTTTAACTCTTACATTAAGTGATATTCTCTATAATATTCTCATAGAGAATTGTTTGAATAATAGTGAAACTTGGATGGGTCTGTAATGTCATTAAAATGGGTAATCCCTCTATCAGTATAGATTGTCACTGCCTTCAACCTCATCTTGTAAATTTCCTATGGCTGTATTTCCATAAATCTTCCACAAATAATCTACTAATCATGCTGGGCTATTCTTCTCAGTATTTTAATTTTCCCCTATTGTGTCTCATTCTCACTACATGACCCAGCCACCTCCTTTTCCGGTTACGACTGCCCTTGATGTCTTTCATACAACTCATGATCGTCAAGATGCTACTGCACATTTGTGCCAATTGTGGGCCTACCCATTACCCTTTGGGCTTCTTACAATTTTGATTCTTTCACAATTGTGGTGCTCCATGATTTAGAGTATTACAAGGAGCATATTGATAATAAAGAGAAAGGCTTTAGCGGCAGTGAGCAATTTGGAATAATTGTAAGTGCTGCACAGTTTCTTAAAGGCAATCCAGCCCGATCTCTTCCTCCTACTCAATTCTAGGAGCAGCTCATTGGCCATCTGCAGCTCTTGTTTATGATATGTAGAAATGGGTCATCTATCCAGCTGCATGTTATAATCTGGGCAATATGGATGGTGATATTTTAAGAGTTCCATTTAGCTTAGAAAAATTGTTCATTGGAGACTTCACATGCTTATTTTTGAACTGGAAGCTTGCACCCTCCAGATCACCTTTGGCATCTTGTGGTAGCCACCAGAAACGCAGTTTTATGTCCCAGAGAAATATCAACCTCAAAAGTGGTAAAGTTATCTAGTGCAACTCTTTTCATAAAAAAAATCACAATGTTTTAAAGATTTGGCCATTTTGTTGCTGGATAGACTATTCAGCTGGGTGGTACAGTGGGTAAAGTGCTGGGGCTAGAGCCAGGAAGACCTGAGTTCAAATCTGGTCTCATATTTAATAGCTGTGTCACCCTGGGAAAGTCACTTAACCTATGTTGGTCTCATTTGTAAAATGAAGGGGGTAATAATAGCTCCTACTTCCCAAGGTTGCTGTGAGATCAAATAAGTTAATTATTAAGCTCTGAACACAGTGCCTAGCACATAGCAAGACAGGTATAAACGTTAGCTATTAGTGTCATTGAATGCATGCTAAACACTACATTACAACCTCTAATGGCTTATAATCCAAGATCAAAACATCTGACAGGACAAATATGTACAAAACCAATACAGCAAGTAAGATAACAGTGAACCAATGCAGAGCCGTCACTGATACCAGGCAAGTAGGACTTTCTCTAGGGTGTTGGCACTGGCACAGGGAAAGGCATGTTTCCTGCTCAGGGGAGTTCTCCACAGTGTGACTCCAGTTTGTGATTACTTTGGCAATGCTCTACTGTTGCTGGGGGGGCCAGCTCCAGTCATCCTGATGAATATCTGGCCACTGGATCCAGATGGCTCTGGAGGAGCAGTGAGGCTGGTGACCTTCATAGCCCTCCCTCACCAAGTGCAAGTCATGTTGTCATTTCTTTGATGTCATGGTCTTCTCTGAAAATGAAGGACCAACATGACCTGTGAATAGATCGAGCTGCCTGAGTGGGGACCCAACTAGCTGGGTAATCCAGCTCATCCTCTTCCTTCTGTCTTACTCTCCCCTTGTTTTGGACTTACTGGCTTGATGTGCTTCCTTCCTTCTTCCTTTCTTCCTTCCTTCCTTCCCAAAACTTTAAACTCAGTGCATTCTGAAGCCCAGAGGCTGGACAAAAATAGGTCCCTGCCCAAGCTCCCCTTAATGGCTGGCTTAGAGTGATTATCAATACTAACAGTTTCTCTTTCCCTCCCAATTTGATTTAGTTATTTTTTTTCCTTTGGTTCATTTAAAGGGACTAGTTCTTAAGGAGGTCTATTCACTCAATGGGCATTACCTGCCTCTAAGCAAGCAGGTGAAAATACCTAGTCTAAAAAGAGCAAGGTCTCCCATGGCATTTCCATGATGAATACCTGATCACTGCATCCAAATGGTTCAGGAGGAGAAAATGAGGCTGGTGACCTTGCACAGCCTTCTCTCCCTCAAAACAAAGTCAAGTGCAAGTCATGTCATCATTTCTCTGATGGCATGGTCTTCCTCAAAAATGAAGGATGAATATAACAACTATCCCTGGACCATACACCTTCTGATCACCAAGAAATTTGCAAAAATTCCTCCATGATTCTGCTGTATATTGAGATAAATGGATTACACTTACAAGCATGTCATTTAATGTGGTTACAGAAAAGTGTTACTGAAAATGGTGGTGGGGGTAAGGGAGCACAAATTGAAGTTGTTGAATTGGAAACCACTAGTCCTAAGGAGCTATGTAAATTCCAGAGTCACTTGCATCACATAGTTCCTCTGACCCGTCTGCTGTTTCTGCTTCTCTGTCTGGCTTTGTCTCTCTGTCTGTACCTGTGCCACTGTCTCGCTCTGTCTCTGTCTGTCAATCTCTCTCATAATCTCTTGGAATCTCTTTGTGTTTGTCTCTCTTCCCCAGTATCTCTAGCACTTCATTCTCTATAATCCTCATAGGTTCCCAAAGTTGAAGATACTACCTCATGACAGAGCCATGGAACAATGAGGGGCAGTAGTAGCCTCAGGTGCAATGGGGGAGAAGGTATTGAATAGCATGAGTTAAGTTGGTAGTAGCATAAGAAGAGAAAACAAAATTTGGAAAAATAGGGATTACATTTTTTCCCAAATAAACAAACAAAACATAAATTTTATAACCAATTAGTGGTCAAGTTCACTAGCAGGTCTTAACAAGCAAGTGTTGGCATGTGAGTGTTTTGGGCATTGTTGGGAAGTACAGCATGCATCAGCAGGAATATGTGCTTTTAATGACGTTTACAATACAGTAGTATATGGTTACATGATGCAATATTGCATCATCAGAATTTCAATGCAGGAAAAACCCCACATATTTGCAATAAATTATTAAAGATGTCATTTTTAAGAAAAACATATTTTTCTAAATGATGCCAATTTCAAAGAAATTATTTAAATGTTAACATGTTAAAGAAAGTAAATTTCCAGAGGAGTACTGAATAATTTCTCCTTTGAAAAGGGGGCAGTAGGCTAAATAAGTTTGGAAACTTTTGCTCTAGATCTATAGCAAGGCTATAGATACCTTCTCAAGGAAGGCAATGAAGAGATTCAAGATTTCCCCAACATTTGCTGCCATTTCCCCGAAGGAAAATAAAAACTCCCTAATATCAGTCTATCTTTTCTGATCCATGTTATCACTCCCCCAGTTGCTGACTGGTCCCATCTTTTATCTCCAATACCCATCAGATACTAACCCCACTGCCATTTCCACTAACTGTTGCTAATTTCCCAAATAGGCTGAGATGAAAGAGGGAGAAAAGTCTATGCAAAGCTACATTCATATGACATGTTTTTGAGACACCCCTCACTCTACTCCGGGCGAACTAATGTTTGTTATTGCTTTTCTTTATATGTGGCATCCAAAGGAGAGCATAATTCTCCAACTGTGGTCTGACCAGTGAATGCATTTGGACTATTATCTCCTATAGTTTGGAAATTATTAGTATTACACAAGGAAATTGTGGGAAATTATATATTATATCACCATGGATTAAGTATTTAGCACCTCTCCAATATATAGCAGGACAGAGCATAGTAGCTAGAATTATATCCTCAGGAGCTCCCTATCTTTCATGGCCTGAGAGAGAGCAAATCTCCTAACTAAAATACAGCCCCCAAAAATATCCTAAATATTGGAGCTGGAGCAAAATCAGATATGGGACTTTTGCTTCCTCCCCCCCATTTTCTAGCATAATATCCTTGATTCATTTGAACAAACAGCAACAATAAACTTGAGAACAATGGTTTTCATAGATGTCACCATATCAAATACTCATAACCTTTAAACTTCTTGTAATGAAAAACTTTTAAAGTACAGAAATATAACAGAAGATAAAATAAATTGGGGAGAGGATAAAGTCCATGTAATCCCATCGTCATGTATACTACTGAAGTTTTACCAAGGATGCTGTCAGTGAGCCTACAGAAGGTGAATTTAAATCTTAACAATTTTATTCTACTTCAAAAAGTGGTTATTATACCTATCTTTATAATGTACAGAAAATTAAACATTTTTAAAATATTATGACAAAATTAATATCTTATATAGGGACTGTTTCTATCAGAATTCCACCTAAGAAGATGAGAATGATTTTGTAGTCATAGTTGTGATGATCATATATGAGTTTACTAAAAATACATTAGTTTTAAACATCAGAAGACCCGAGTTCAAATCCTAGCTCTTCTACTTGCTACCTTTGTCACCTAGGACACATCATTTAATCTCAGTGAGGTTCAGTTATCTTGTCTGTAAAATAAAAGGGCTGGATTAGATATTCTTGAAGTTCTTTCACTTCTCTAATCTATGATCTTTTGAAGAAAAAAACTGATATAGTATCTGAAATTTTTCAGTGATTTATAGACATTTTATTACACCTGGGACTTATATTAAGTTCATGGTCTGCTTTTTACATAAAGAGTTATCAAGCCAGATCTCCCATCCCTTTCATGTAACTATAGTATAGCTCTTGGCTTTATACTGATAGCATCTATTGTGCTGCTTAACTCAGCTATAGGATGAAGGAAAAATTGTCAATAGTAATATTAAGATCAGAGATGTCTCTTTGTATATAGGTGTATGTAGGTATATATTGGGGAAAATTATATAGTAAGCTCAGCCCTTCAACGTTTGAATCTAAGGGAGATTTGGGAAAAGGAGAGATGTTGTCAAAAGTTACAATTAATGTTATAATTGAAAGGCAGGCAAGGACTTCTTCCTCAAATTCAAGCAAAAATCAAAACAAAACAACAAACAAACTAGTTTCTACCCTCAAAGAGCTTACATTCTAATAAGAGGAGACAATATATAAAGGAGAATTAAAGGAGGGATTTGGGAGTAGAGAGAAGGTAAGAAGGCCGGAGGCAGAGTCTAAAGAGAAATAATTACATTCAGGAAGGAAATGAAACATGGTTGGTCTGAGTTTGTCCCCCAAATGGAAGGCCTCAGAGGGAATTTGTCAATAAAAGAAGAAGGTTAGGAGCATGTCAGAGGGCTCTTGCACAATGAGAAGACCTTGAATGACAGAACTTTTAGAGTGAGAGAATAGCTCTCGTGGTAGTGGAGCTTGTTGTGTGTGTGTGTGTGTATGTGTCTGTGTGTGTGCATGACTGTGCATGTGTGGGCTCAGAGAATTAACATGAGATAGTATTAGATGCCTGAGGCACAAGTATCAATAGTCAAACTAATCTGACCGAGCTGAATAACTCTTCTTTACCCCACTTTATAGGAGTGATCAGCCAGGAACTGAAGCAAGTGTTGATAGCAGTTGGCTAGACTGATAATGAGAAATCCATTGATCAGAAAGGGTGCTGTGATATGGCCCAAGACATGTTAGAAGTGCTAATGGTACTTATTCATCATATTTGTGATCAAGTTTGCAGTAATCACAAACTTTCTTTCTTTTTTTGCCCTTTTTTTTTTTGATTACACAACCAATATTTCACATGGACATGTCTTCTCCAGACAATTTTCTCTAAGAAGAGTATTAAAATATTAACTTCTCCATTTCCTACAGAGGTTTGAAAATCACCCCCCTCCAGCTGATAATGGCCCTCTGCTTAGGCGGTCTTTTGTACCCAGAACATCTCAGGTGATACCATTAAGACTACATAAAACATCACAAAATACCCAGAGATCAAACCAAGGAGCAATTACCCAAAACATTTTTCTGATATCTCCCTAGATTTTCCTTTGGGGAGTGCTAACTCAGTAAATGTTCACTATACATAAACAAAGCACTGGCTATAATCCACAAAAAAAACCCTTAAAATCTTTTTTAAAGTGTTTTTGCTTTGTTTGATAAAATAGTCTTTGGGGAAGCACTAATGGACAAAGCCAAAGATCCAAAGAAAGGAAACTTGATCCATTTGAAAGTGAATAGGGGGCTGAAGCATGAAGTAAAAATATGCTAGTGTTCATTCAAAAAGTGCTGACTTCCTCTGCTGGGTCATCTTATAGGTCCACCTTATACCACATAATAGTCTAATTAAAAAGTGCTGACATTGGGTACCAGGAAGAATTTGCCCTCTTCAACCCTTGTTTGGCATCAGTGAGTTAAACTTCAGCAGTAGTCACTGTAGTGTGTCTGTAACATTTCGGCACCTTCAGGAGCTCTTGACTTGCAAGGATGCAATAAAATCTCACTAACTTTAACTCCACTAAATCAATATTTAGGACCATTTCAGCCATCACATACATGTTTCTTTATGAATTAAAAAAATAAACCTCCATGAGATACCTTCTTTTGTTCACTTTCAGAATCTAGAACCACTATGACCATTGGTCAGGCTTTGGAGTCAGAAAGACTTGGAAGCAAGTCCTGCCTATGACACACATTAAATCTGTGTTACCATGGGCAAGGCACTTAATCTTTCAATATCCTATAATAAATGAATTTAGCTGTACATTTTTAACAAAACATTCATCAAAGTAAAAGCCCTGCTAAGGTTCTTCATGACCTCCTAGAACCCTGCTAGTCATGCAAAAGTCTTCCTTTTTGTCTACAGACTTTCTCTCTTCTGGTACAAGGATCATATCAGAATTGACTACTGTATTCAGTTACTTTAAAAACTCCTTCAGAGAGAGAAGAGTCATGGGGGTAACAGATTTTATTTGTTTACAGATATTCATCCACAAAGGTGATTTCTGCATCTAGTCAACAAGTACTTATTATACACCTATCATGTGCCAGGTGCTGAGATTCAAAGACAAAAAATAAAACATCCTCTGCCCTTATGTAACTTACATTCTACTGGGGCTGGAGGAAGTAGGGAAGAAGGAAAATCATATACACATATGAGGAGATATAAATTGCAAGGTAAGTGCAAGATGATTTGAAAGAAGTGGCGAGAGGAATTAGCATTTAAGGAAGAGGAGTGATGAAAAATCTCATGTCACAGGTGGCATTTGAGTTGAATTTAGAAGGAAGCTAGGATTCTAAAAGTGAGGTCTAAGCCTAGCTAAAGATGTAAAAACAATAGAGAGAACGTCTTCTGAGAGGGACAGCAAAGATGCCATTTTTGCTGTACCATAGAGTTTGTGAAAGGTTTTGAAGAGAAATAAAATAGAAAAGGAAGACTTCAACCAAATATTAAAAAATTCAAATGCCAAATGGAGGAGTTATGTTATCTTGGAAATATAGTCAGTTGACATTCCTGAGTAAGGGAGTCATGTCATCAGACGTGTTTTAGGAATGGCAATTTATGGGGGATCCACAGGCATGGAACTCTGTCTATATTGTCAAATTTTGTTGATGTCTTGATAGGTTTTGCTGATTTTTCTGTCTTTTCTTCCTCTTTTAATTAAAAAAATATTTTCATATGAAATGATTCTCTAGGAGAAGGAAGAAGCAGTATACAAAAGGAAATTTAAGTGACATTAAAAACAAAATATTCTTTGCATGACCTTTCGTAGAGTTTGGACTAGAGAGGGAAGAAATAGGAGGGAGTGAGACCATTTAAAAAGATAATAGCAACCATTGTGATGAGAGGTTATCAGGGTCTGAATTAGGGTGATAACTGTGTGAATGAAAAGAAGAGATAGATATGAGTGATGTAGTGGAGGTGGAATTGGTAAGACTTGGCAAGTGATTGGCTACTGGGGCTGAGGGAGAGTAAAGATTGGAGAATGAATAAAACTTGAGTATTAAGCATCTGCTTTATGCTAGTCATTGGGTACATGAGGACGAAAATAAAACAGGTCTTGCCATCAAGGACCTCCTGTTCTGCTAGAATAGACAGTGTGCAGGTGTATGTGCAAAATAAGTGAAAGGTAATTTATTGGGAGGTAGGACTGGAATCAGAAAGGCCTCATGGAGAAGGTAGAACTGGAGCTAAGCTTTGAAAAAAACAACCTAGGGAATTCTATGAAATAGAGACTAGGAGAAAGTATACTTTAGGTAGGGGAGAGACTCTATAAAAAGGGACAAAGACAAAAGATAAAAAGTTGTATATAGACAAATAGGCATGTTTGACTTGACTATAAAGCAACTGAAGGAAAATAATGGAGGCTGAAGTCAGAGTATAGTGGATTCTAAATGACAGGCTGGGAGAAGTCTGTTTTTGTTCCTAAAGGTAATTGGTACCCACTGAAGTTTATTAAGCAGGTAGTTTCTTTATTGTGCTGTAGAAGGTCATGGAAGGTCATGGAGTCCAACCTCTTTATTTCACAAATAAGGAGAGTGAAACATTACTTAATGACTGTCCATGGTCACACAACTAGTTAGTAAGTGTCTGAGGCAAAATTTGAACCTGTCTTTTTGACTGCAACTCCATCCAGTGCCCCATCCATAATATCATAGCTTATTCCCTAATTTAGAGAGATATGGTCAGATAGCTTAGGAAAATCACTTTGTCAGCTGAAAGGAGGGTGGACCAGGGAGGAAAGACACTTGGGGCAAAGAGAACAACTGGCAGATCACTATTGCATTTAGTCAATGAGAGTCTAAACAAGGAGGGTGACGGTGTGAGCAGAGAGAAGGAGATAATAGGAGAGATGTTGTAGAGGTAGAAGTGACATGTAACTGACTGAGGAATTGAGGAGGACTTAAAGGGTATGGACACGGGTGACTGGAAGGATGATAGTACCCTTGACAGAAACAGGAAGGTTTTAAAAAGAGGACTAGGGGAAAATATAATGAATTCTGTTTGGGACGTGTCAAATTTGAATTGCCTATGGGAATCCAATTTAAAATGATGTGGGACTAGAGAGCATGCAATGGAGGTATAGATCTGGGAATCATCTGCATAAATATGACAAACCTGTGAAGGCTATTGAGATCAGTCTACAAGCAGAAGGGTACAGACTAGAGAAAGAAGAGAGGTGGCCCAGAACTCAGGGGTAAAAACCTACTGAGTGGCTATGATATTGATGATGATCCAGCAAAGGAGACTAAGAAGGAAAAATAAGAAAAATAGAATGAGAATAGAGAGCGAGCACAAAAATCCAGGGAGAAGAAGATAATGTAGGTCGAACGAGTGGTGAGCAAATACTGGAGAGGTCAAGAAGAGGACTGAGAAAAATTCACCCAATTTTGCATTTAGCTTAGGAGAGAAGAGTTCAAATGGAGGGACAAAGATGAAAATCAAATTCCAGGGGACTAAGATAGTAGGAGAAGGCAGAACGGGTTTTCTAGGAGCCTCGATTATGAAAGAGAGCAAGAAATAGGAGAATCACAGGAGGAGATAGGGTTACATGAGAGTTGTGATGTTGCTGTTGTTTTAAGGATGAGGAAGATGTGGATGTGTTTGTAGAGAAGCAAGTACATAAAGACTGACAATAAGAGAGTGAAAAGAGAATGATTGTGGGAGTTGTCAACCAGTAGAGACAACAGGAGATTGACAGTCAAGGCTAGATCAAGTGGAGGGGTTGGTCTCGTGGAGTAGAAGGGGCTTTATCCATTCACTTATCATTTCCTTGAGGGCAGGGACTATCTTTTGCCTTTTTTTTGTATGTTCAGTGCTTGGCACATAGTAGGCATGTGTGTTCATCCTTCGTTGCCAAAGAAGACCATGCCATCAGAGAAATAATGAAATGACTTGCACT
>CM053772.1:207506060-207531960 GCA_028658325.1 Potorous gilbertii | reverse complement strand
TAGATTTGAACTCAGATCTTCTGAACTTTAGGTTCAGATGGAAAAAGTACATAAAATATAGGTTCCTTAATGGCAATGAATACTTGGTCTTTGGTTATCTTTACATTCCAAAGGCACAATGATTTAAACTGAGAAAGTGCTCAACACATTTGCTGAATTTAATTGAATTAGCTAGTTGTTTGGTTTTTTTCCCTTTCCACGGCATGGAGAGTACTCTCCATTTTTGAACAGTATGGTAAGTTCAGTGTAAGAACTGGCAAGTCTAATGAAGCTGGAAAGATTTTTAATACAGATCTCATGTTTGTCAACCAAGCACTAACCTCATCAAATTCTGAGAACATCCATTAAACGGAGGGATGGCTGTCTATGCCAGTGGAAGGACTTTCCCACAGTGATCAAATCATGACTCCTTGAAGTATTAGTATGTACTTTTTGTTGTAAATTTAATTTTTTGAAGGCAAATGAAACAAAAAACACACAAAGCATCCTTTTTACTATGTCTTTAGGTGGCTTGTCAGTCCCTGTTGACTCAATTAAACCATTGTCCGCCATTTATATTTTATTTTATAACATGCAGAGTAGTTGAAAGCAATAAAACTACTTTGGTTTAGATTGTCATAATTTGTAAATGCATCAGGGAATGTTTATTAAATATTCTCTTTGTAGCCAGTTTCCAGCATTTGACATAGTCTGGTGTGGATAAAACTAATATTCTTTGTGAGGAAAATGTTTGTCCAACAAAAGAACATGAACTCTTTTGATGGTTCCAGGGAATTGTCTGGGAAAGTTTCCCTTCCAAAGTACTAAATCAGCTTTGTTAACAGTCACTCAAAACTCTTGCCCAAAGTGATTAATAATTTACCCTGGCCAAATGCAGTTCATTTAGTTTCCAACATGAGCTGTTTTCTCAGGACTTGCAGCATGCCCTCATGCCTTGGTGACCTGCTGTAATCTTTTCAAAACCAAACCAAAGCAAGAGGAACTCAGAAGTCCACCGTTTAGATATGTTGTATGAGACAATATTTGCTCTACTAACCTTTTCACCAATACTGGGACCATATTGGTAGCCAGATCATGGCTATATCCCTATACACAGTCTTACTCAAACCAGATCCTAATGCAAAGCAAGGACTCCTATATTCTACAAAGTCTGGGAGACATTGACTTCCTCCCTAACTCCATCCGCTATATACATGCATGTTAACCTAAACTTATTTCTACCTCCCTTCCCCCCTCTCCTTTTCTGTCCTCTGACTCTTCTCTTAACCCCACTTTCCCACTTTTGCTCTCTCCCTCCCTCCCCCACTGAGGAGATCAGACTGCTGAGCACCAAAGCATTCCTGGCTCCAATGGAATTGTACTGGGAGGAGAAAGTGGAGTCCATTCCCCACACAATCCCATTGGAGTCCATTCCCCACACGATCCCGTTGGAGTCCATTTGCCACAGAATCCCACTAGAGCAACTGGGTACTGCACCTTAAAAGGGCTTACCACTAGAAGGAAGTAGGCTCTACCAGCTCCGTTGGTACACCTTAGAAAAAGCCCTGTTTGCCCCTGTTAAGACTCTTTCTAGATCAGTCTCTCACTCTCTAAATCAATCCACCTTGAGACCTGCTGCTCCAAACATATGTCTGCGCTTTCCTTGTGGTCTCTAGGTCACCCTGCCCATCCTATTTCATTGCAGGCCACAACATATTCCAAGCTTTTGCCAATAACCTATTCGGGAGAAGGAGGGAAACTTTGACAGTGATTCACAATAGTGACACTGTGATCAAATGATGTCGGCATTTTACTATCTGCAAATGTACCTCATTCGATCCATATTTCAATGAGATAAGTCCCATGTGAGGTGTAAGTGTTTAATCTAGTGAACAAAATTCAAATGCAATCTTTGTTCAGGGAAAAGATAGCTGTACCTCCTGTCCCTTTGCATTGTGTTCTACTACGATGGCACATCCGGCCACCACCAAGCCAATCTCATCGCTGTCCTTGAGTGCTCTGTGCCCTTTTATGATTCCAAGTCTTTGTTCTCACTTTTCAATCCACCTAAGTGCTTTCTCTTTGCCTTTCAGTATATCCAAATCCCACCCATCCTCCAAAGATCAGCCCTTTTATTTCACATGAAGCTCCATCTTGTAATCCATATGCAGACCAGATTGGTCTACCTGTGATTACTGGCATGAGACATTCTATCTCCTACTTCAGTGATTCTGAACAGACTATCCCCAATGCCTGGCACGTTCTCCTTCCTCACCTTTACCTCATAAAATGTATACCACACAAGTCATATCTCATACCTAGATTCCTTCAATACAATGCTTGTGTAGACCTCCTACACAAAATCTTTTCTTATTTCAAACTTTCCTTCTCTGAAGTAGTTAGTGTTGCTCTCACAACCTTGAAATCCTTTTTGTAGAGGTTCCTCATTTACTTTGGTTTTTTTCCAATAGAATCCAAGCCCCCTGAAGGCATTAACTATTTTGTTTTCTTTCCATCACTAGCACCTGGCATAGAGCCTGGCACATGTTAGCATTTTTTAAAAAGCTTTCTGAATTTAAGTTGAATTAAGGCTTACAAGGAGGTGAATGGTTTCAGAAAGATCTAGGAAGACTGTTATGAATTGATACAAAATGAAGTGAGCATAACCAGGAGAACTAAGGCTCCCATCAATTCTGACCTTCTCCTTCCTCTTCCTTTCCCTCCTCTACAAAAAACTTCTTCAGTTGTTCCATCTTCCATTGATTGCCTCCTTTTCTGAATTTCTGCAATTGCTTTCATTTCGTTACCATATACTGTTCATTATTTTACTTAGCTGTTTCATATGAATGTCTTGCACCAACATTTCTTTTGTATCCTCTCCCACCCCACCCTCACTAACAATTTAGAGATAACTGGCTTGTATGGTGGATCAAGTGTTGGAATCCTGACCTGAAGTAAGGAAAACCTGAGTTCAAATCCCACCTGAGACTCTACCTGTGTGACTGTAGGCAAATCATATAATCTCTGTCTGCCTCATTCCCTTTACTGCAAAATAAGGCTAATCATGGCACCTGCCATCTAGAGTATCTATGAGGATAAAATGAGATAATATTTGTAAAGTCTTCACAAAAATTAAAGTGTTATATAACTACTAGCTAAAAGAACTATCTATATAGCCTTATTACATGTTATATGCCTTGAATGGGTAAAAAAATATAAAAAGGGAAGGCATGGATGAATGAATGAATGAATGAATGATCCACTTAACTTCATTATAGCCTCTAAATAAATACCATCATGAAATTACTGTAACCAAGGCACCAGAGACATTAAAACAAAAATGATATAGTTCTTGCCTTCAAGGACTTTTCATTGATCATACATTCATGAGCAAGAATAAGTTTTTAATATCGACTATGTTCAAGGTTGGAGCATGGTGGTGGTGGGGGCACCTTCCAGCTTGGAAACTATGGAATGTACTAAACAACTCTATGTGTTTTTACTGCATTTAGTTCATTACTTAGGATACAGAGGCATCAAATTAACTCCGTTCCAGATGTACATAATCATATATACGTAATCATATGTTCCTCTACAAATTAAGATTATAAGGGAAGCTCTGAGTGGTGGCAGAAACAGCTCTTTCCTTTGGAAGAGTCTCCTCTCAGTAGCATCACACAGTGTCTCCAGATGTTTATTAAGCATCCACTCTTTTTACAACTAGCTTCCAACTGCACACAAGCTTCTGTCTTTGCTGATTCTCAGCTTTATTATTATGTAGGGCACGGTCAACTCTCTACATTCTCACTATCTAATTATTGTTTATAGTTTTACTTTGTATCCTGTACTTCAATTACCTACTCTGTATTGAACAAACATACTAAATTTCCCTCTATTTATTATATCTCCCATAAATTGTATTGCCCATCTAACATAATAACCATACCCTGCCTGCACATTGATAACATTTCAAATAGCCTAAATTTCTTGATAGCTTAAGTGTAGGGTGTACAGCTCTATAGTTTCAATACTACATATTGCAAAAAAAAAAATGATAGACTTCTCCAAGCTGCATGTTTTTATATTAAGGTTAATCCCCTCCCCTTCCACATAGATACTATCATAAAGCTAATGTAGCTACCATCTAGGATTATGGGAAGCAAAGAAAACTGAACTTTCACTTTAGTGCTTTTAAATGCTGTCTTTTATAAAGAAAGAATTTAAATCAGAGAAAAAAACCTTAAACTTTCAGAAGAGAAAAGTGCACAGTGATCTTGGTGCTCCTGATAGAATAGAAAGCACACATGGTTGGGGTCAGTTACAGTGCCACTTGACTATGAAATATTAGCCAAGTCACTGAGTCCATTTCTTCAGCTGTTAAAAGTGAATAATCATAGTTGTACTGTTTCTCACAAATGGATCATCTGAGATCCTGGGTGTTAAATGCTTTTTTCAATCAAAACACTATACAAATGTAAACTTTTATTTTTACTCCTTTGAAGCTAGAGAGAGTAACTATCTGCAATTTCAATCTTTACTCACTCTTTCTTTTAACATCAACTGCTTTGGTCTGTGATAGACAGAAAACTCCTGGGTTTCCTATTATAAATTGTAATCACTTGGGCCAAATTACCCATCTCTGGTCATTCTCATTTGCAAACACATTCACAGGTTTTTTAGTCCAATATGGATAGATTTGGGAAAAATTTAATTTCAAGTGGGCAAAAAAAATCCTTGGATAATGAGTTCACATACCTTTTTATTCAGACTTACCCCCAAGCTAGTATAATGTGATTAATTTTGATGTAGTTTCTTTCTACCACTTATGAGAAATCACATCATCAATCATATTACCAAAATTAGATATGGAGAAGCCCTAATGGGTCACCAAGAACATTCCCAGCACCAGTACAGACTTGTTTCTCCCAGTGTGCTACACTTTCTAATATTTTGTTCAATCTAATATCAAAGGTCCCCTGTGACCAGGTTTCTGTCACTTCCATTGTCAGAACATAAATCTGTAGAAAGGGGGGCAAAATTTGAAGAGGATACATCAATGCTGATGGACTCAGTTATCTCCACAGGAAAACCTTATAGGGAAAAAAACATCTACTGCTAAACACTCTTCAGGCCTGCAGGCCTTAAAACATGAGTGCAGCAATACAGCAAGGAAATTCTCAAGTGCAAGTGATTTATGTTGACCATGATTAGTATAAAGACTTCTTACTTTTGGGAGGACCCACATGGTGTAGTAGCTAGATCTAGGCTTGGAGTAAGAAAGAACTAGGTTCAGATCATGTTTCTAACACTTATTAGTTCTATGGCCCTAGGCAGGTCACTTAATCTCTAATTAATCTCTATCTACCTTAGGTAACTTGTTAGGATTTATCTACTGGGTAACAGGATGGGATTCTGGCTGCAATCTGCACTAATGAAGATAGTTCCCACATTGGGAGTCTTGCCACCCTGAAACAATCAAAGATCTTTCCTGTCTTATTTTTATTCTGATGAACAATGGATCCTTAGCTTCAGGGAAGATTTGGCTTAAATGATCACCAAGATCCCTGCCAATTCTGGAAGCCAATGATTCTATAAATTGGTGAACATGATGATACATGGAAATAATTTCTAATTAATGCCTTTAACAATAACTGGAATTTGAGGTAATGAACACAGTGACCAAATTCATGAATAACCTTACTGGGTTCTGTCCATTACCTCCATTTGCCCAGAGGCCAATCAAAGTCAGAAGCTGGTTTTATACCAAGGTCTCTGTTTCCGGTTGTCCAGGTAACATGGGTCTGCCTTCTGTGAAAAAAGGAACCAGCAAGTATCCTTTTTTCTCATTTGGATTCTCACTGGTGTACTTATATGTTTCCTAATACAATCAGAGACAAACAACCAACTAAATTAAAGGGGATAGGACATTTATACTTTAAGATCAAGTGGGATAGCTAAAAGAATACTGGATTTAGAATTAGAAAACCTGACTTCATTACTTGTTACCTATGTGGTCACCACTCCATCTCAAAGGGTTCACTTTCTTTGTATATCATACAACAGGGCTTGACTACCTAGTCCCTTTTTATCTCAAAAACTTATTATCCTATAAGCCTCTGACTCGCTAGTTGAATGATCTTCAGCAAGATACATATGTAGACCAGTGATATTATTGATATAAAGAACTTCTACAGAGGCATCCTCACCCACAGACATAGCTGCAATGAGTTTATAATATATAATCTGAGTGAGTTGCCTAGAGGAATAAGGAGCCAGTGTGTGTCAGAGACCAGAACTTGGATCCATCTCATTCTAAGGTTGCTCTGTTATCCATCACTCCAAACTGGTATTCATCATACTCACTTAACTGGAAACACTAAAAACTTTGGTGAAACAGAGACAGGACTAGCTAGAAGTTGTTGGGTATGGTCAAGAGAAAAAAAATGATATCTTGAACAAATTCATGAATTTTAAAAGTTAAATTACAAACATCAAAAATCCTATTTTATTCCTGAGAGATCAAATAGGTAGGAAATGAAGCACAGAAGCTTGGCAAACTTGATGATTTTTCAATACATCATAATTACTTGCACAAGCAAATTCATCAAGAAAGTTTGGGTAAGCAATTAGGCAGCTAATTATCTTGCAAGTGAAAGTGAATGCTCCAAAAGATGACCATAGCCTCTGCCTGGACACTGGCAGACTTTTGATGAGTATGGAAGGAAGGAAAAAGAAAGAGATACCTTTCTGGGGCAGATAGATACTTTATTTCTCATAGGTCTCATCTACTAGACCAGCTTATATACCTGATTGCCAAATTAGATATTCCTTCAATAAAATACAGATATACAGATATATAGATATACATATCTATCTATCTATCTATATATATATATATATATATATATATTTAACCTTGAGAGCATGCACATGAAAGTCAAAAGGATAAAAATAAGAGGAAAAAGGAGGTAGTGCATTAGGGAAATGTATTCTTTAGGAGGGGAGGGACTATAATAGGGAATTACCAAATGAGTTGGATTTGGGTTGTATAGGTCAGCTGTTGGAAGGTCAGATCCTGAAGCAATGATATTTAGTTTTAACTAAATGAGTTATGAAAACTGGGATGCCTAATCGAGGGTGGTATTAGCTCCATTTCTGGTTTTAGGAAGCCTGACCATTCCATTTTTACAAACTATTTAGCTCATTCAAAGCTCTTTAGACATTTTTCTTAGTCTACCTTATGATGTCTCCAAATTTGTTGGTTTTTTATTGTGATTTAAGTTTTCATGTAGATGAATTTTTTTTCTCAGTAATGAAATGAATGAAAATGAAGAATGTGGAATGAAGATGAGTGTTATGCTTCTTTGCCTTTTCCCATAAACCTAATCTTAGCCCTACATCTAGAAGATATTACAAGATTTGTAGATTGAATGGATGAAACTTCTATGTTAGTATGGTGGAGAAAAAATAATTAATGTGAAATATACCAGAGGGAAAGGACATGATAAGGATAAAATGCCCATGTGTTTCTCCCATCTTCATACAAGACTTAGTGGAATGCAGGCAAAGCAGACCTGTCAGGACAGGCAGAAGATCTGGAACAGTCCTAGTGATATGTTTTAAGGGAAAGTGTGACCAGGAAAATGAAGTATAGAGCCCCATCAAGGTAACATCTCACCATTTTCATCGTTCCAGATTGGAAGAGGACTGGGAGAGCACATGTACTGGCTGTGGGATCATGGATAAGTCATTTAAGATCCTGCACTTCAATTTCTTCATCTATAAAATAAGAAAGTTGTACTTTAAGGTCCCTTTAAGGTCTAAAACTATTTCCCTCCAGTCCTTAGAAATAGAATTTGGAACAGTTCATCAGCCTGTCAACATGTATTAAGAGCCCACTATGTGCCAGGTGCAGAGCTAAATACTAAAGAGTCAAAGAAAGACAGCATAATCCTTGCCCTCAGGAAGCTTATAATTGAATAGAGAAAGACAACATCCAAAAGAAAAGGCTAGCTGGGGGAGAGAAGATATAGGAAGTGATGAGGGAGAAACTCAGAATTGTGCATTCAGCAAGGTGAATGGGAAATGAAAAATGACTAACCTGGGTTCCCTCCAAAAATAGAGGTCCTGGAAGGAGAGTTTCCTGTCTTCCAATCAGAGGAAGGATGGTGTACTAGGTTCAGAGAATACTGACAAAATATGAGTTCCAGGGCTAATGTGATCTTGCAGAATGCAACATGATAGGAAAGTCTAGAGTGATGCAACTGGGTGAGAAATTGGGGTACCAAGCCAGGGAGACAATGGTTAGGTTCCTGCACAAGGGTGAAAAGTAGTGAGCTTAGTGAACAGTTACACAAGAAATGAGCTGCTAGAACCAGCATGAAACAGAAGACTCATACCAAGACTTACATTGCTCAGTCATCTGAGTAACTATGAACACAGCTGTAATCAGTATGGGGTCAGTGGGACTTTGGCTCCAAGTGACTGTGTTAGTAGGTAGGAAGACTTATTCCATAAGAAGTCATGAGCCATCAGACAGAGCAATTGTTCTGAAGGTGCTATCCCCAGGATCCAAGTATCATGATACTTTCTCTCACTCACTCTCCCACGAGCACAATGCACACGCACACACACACTCACGCACACACACACACACACACACACACACACACTCACTCACACCCATGCACACACACACACCATACACATGTACATACATCCACATGCACTCATACATTCATGAAGCCTAGACTTTCTGAAGGATGGGCTGTGTACACTCCAGCAGGACCATGGCCATGGTTAGACTCCCTTCTTCCTCCCTCCTATTTTTGCCACATACTTTGTAAAAGTCCTGCTTTGGTTGTCTGTGGGCCCCTAATTTTTTTCCCCTGAATAGAAGCACAATTGGTCCTTGATCCTTACAGGATTCCTTAGCTGAAAGCCCCCTTCCCAGGATCCAGTGACCTCTCTCATCCCTAAGTCTTACAGTGTGAGGGTCAGGCTTTTTGTCCATCCATTTGCCCAGCAAGCTTTCACAGAGACTCAGGCTGCCTTCTCACCTGTTACTCACACACCTCTTTCATCCTCTGCTCAATCATTTTTTGATGCAGGTTAAAAAAAAAGTCCTAGTTATAACACTGTTTTGGGGCCGTTCTTTCTCCCATTGCCTAGTCACCCAGTTGGTCCTAGGTCCTAGGAGATTCTCTATTTGAAAGCTAAGAAAGTCATAACATCACCAGATTCCTACTCATTTAGAAGCAAAACTTTGTATGTTTGTTACATATATTAATATATGTATCATATGTAATATATATAAATAGATATGTCATAGCTATTTGTAATTGCATAACCTTTCTTCTGGGTGTGCTCCATTTTTGTTTGTTGGTGAGTATATGCTATTTATCATGGAAGCTGCCATTTATGAATATACTTTTCCTCAGAAATGAAGATGACCTATTGATCTGCCAGCAATAGCTCATGCTCTCTGACTTATTTCCCTTCCAGTATGGGAACTGGTTATATGAAACTCCTATATTTTCCCTTCAAACAAAGCTAATGGGAGGATAGTATAATAATAGATAATGTAGACTTGGAATCAGGAAAACCTGTGTTTGACTCTTGTCTTGGACAGGTTCTACTTATGATACCTTGGAAAGTCACAACCACTGTGAACTTCTCACTTGTAAACGGGAGATAATCACTTTAGTACTTCCCTCACAGGCTTGTTGATAGGATCAAACAAGATAATGTATGTAAAGTGTGTGATAAGTTTTAAAGTATTATCTAAATCTCAGATATTATGACTGCCCATGGACACAAAGTAGAAATAGTTATTGGTTTTAACATGGGGTTGAAAGTATAACTTTGATCTCCTGCTCTAATCAAATGAACTGGAGGAGTAGGGGATTACTACATAATTATATAACATAGTAATAGCCCAAATTCATATATAACTTATAGGCTACTCATTTGATAAACCACCAGGGATGGGGAACCTTCAGCCTTGAGGCCACATGTGAATCTCTAGGTCCTCAAGTGTAGCTTTTGACTGAATTCAAAGTTCACAGGACAAGTCCCCTTAACAAAAGGGTCTATTCTGTAAAACTTGGGCTCCATCAAAAGGCTATACCCAAGGACCTAGAAGGCCCCATGTGACCTTAAGGCTGCAGGTCCCTCACCCCTGAAACCATATGAGGTAAGTGCTATGGATTTTTTTTTTACAAATGGGGAAACGGAGACTCAGAGGTATTATGTGACTTACCTAGGGTTACACAGCTAGTATCTGAAGTAGAATTAAATCCACATCTCCCTGATTCCAAGTCTTGCACTGCATCCATTATACAAATTGCCTTCACATCACATGCATAGTATACATATGAGGTCACATGAATGATATACATATGAGGATGAAGATTGTGAAAATAGGCATATGCTGCATAAACCTAAATGATGAATATATTTCAATCATTGATAATTTTGCTGGTATATAACTTATAAAATAATCTTAGTTCATTATTTGAGCCCTACTCCTTAACCTAACAGACAAAGTAGAATAGAAACATGTCTTGGACAAAAATAAAAATTCATGATTTCACATAAGATAGAGCATTTTTAAAGAAATGCATTGATTTAATGTTTTTAGTCACATGAAAAATCTGTTTGTTTAAGCTAACTGCCATTAGTTTCAATTAAAATGTATTGATCTGGGTAAATGTTGGTTAGGACAAATGTTGCCTGACTGTGAAAAAAAAATATTTATCTAAGCTTGCCCTGAAGCATAGGCAGTGGGTGGAGAGAGTCCAGCAACTAGCCAACCAGGCAGATGAATTTTTGTTTAGGGTATATACCATTGACACAAAACCAACTGAGAAAGGTGTCAATCTGGGTGATAATATCCCCCTGACTTATCATTAACTATAACTTATAGACTATCAAAGTAGCCTGGGAGGTAAGTTATTTTTGTCCTGCCCTGTCTATAACAATGCCAAAAACAACAGGTCAATTCTGTCAATTCATTTTTTTTTAAATCAGGCAAAAAGATTACCAGCCATCATATTGACAAACAACTACTGATTGTCTGAATTTTTCACTTCTGAACAAATTGTTTTGGTGCCTGTGGATACAACCTAAGTGTTCATTGGAGAGGGAAAGGAGTTCTGTTGGAAGGAAGGGGTTAGTGAATGGGGAAATGAGGAGGCAGGAACTGAGAGGGACCAAGACTGGTGGAGAATTTCAATTAAATTATTTATTGAAACCATTTAAAGTCTTTCATTGGAGTGATGAATATTCTTTTTTTCCCTATGTGTTTTTAATGACTGTAAGAAGCCAGATGTCTTGGCAATGAATGCTGTGTAAAACATACATAAATTAAGCAAGTAGATAAAAGGCCAGGCAAGTTGGTGAGAGCAGGGAGGAGACAGCAGATGAAATTAGGGAAGGGGGAGGAGAGAAGTTAGGACCATTGGGAGATGTAATTTGGAGAAAGATGAGAGGGGGTTGCCTGAAGCAAAAGGGATATGAAACACAGAAGAAAAAAGGTAAGACAAAGAAAATGAAGGGAAGCCAGAAAATGTCTAAAACAATGAAAGAATGTAGACAGAAAAGAGGAGATGGGGTACGGGGAATTTTCCATGAGCTCTTCATTGATAAACTTACCAGTCAGCAAATTTATTACATTAGCCCATTCCTAGATGCCCTGAATTTTAAGTTAGAAAATGACCCTTTTTCATTTATGCAAGCTGTCCCATCTCTAGGTGAAGCTTAGAAAGTAAGGGAATTTCAATTGATTAGAAATGTCATGATGGCAAACAAGGGGAAAGGTTATCACCATGACAATTCCAGGATGAGATATTTCCTTTTTCTGAGCTCATCAGAATTTTGGCTGGATCACTTATGTGGCATTTACATACATGGCTTGACTCCTCTACTAGACTATAAATTCCTTGAAGGCAGGAACAATATCTCCTTTGTTTCCTCCTCAGATGCAAGCTTCGCACAATAGCAGATAAAAGTGTATTGTGGTGATGGAATTAATTCCTTTTCTCCTCTTTGTTCTTTGTCCTCAAAGAGGTTTTTTTGCTTAGAGGAAAGTCTTGCCAATATAACATTACTTGGGTTTGTGAGGAAAGAAAGGGAGAAGGATATCATAATCAATGAAATTATTTAGACCAATGTATCTATCTAAGACTCTTCCCAGATGTAAAATTCAAAGTTTCAATAGCTTTAAAGAACATAGAACAATGAATATCCTCAAAGTACTGTCCTATAGAGGTTCATAAATACTGCACCATTTCTACTACAAAGGGTCTTACGCTGTTACAGGGAGAAAATAAAATACATACACAAATACAACACAAAACTTGAAGCATCAGTGAATATCTATTTCTCCTGAATGGTTTCTCCCTTCAAAGATATAGATCTCTCTCATCCTATGGGATCCTTGTACATTTTTTCCCATAAACTCTGCAACCTATAGCCTACTGAATATTCTGGGGAAACTTTCATCTAGATCTCATCAAATCATGTGGATACAATTAGAGTAAATGGGTGGTTTGTCTATATCTCTCTGCGTGCCCAACCCACTTATTTTTCTTCTCATCCCTTTGTTCCATGCCATTTTCATTGCTATTATGTGATTCTTTGTATTATGCTGCAATTTAGTATCCACTATGTATCTCTTCATCTTTTTTTTTCCTACAGATTTAATTTTTGGGAGACTGTTGTAGTCCATGATTCACAGTGATAGCCATTTAGCATCTCTGGAAGATAACTTGTGTTTAAAAAAAATAAGACTTGGTTTCAGAGGGCAGTATGGGATCATTATAAGAATGGATAATTTTCCAAATGCAATTCAATTTGCTCTCTCCCTCCTAATCTCATTCTGAGCCTAGTTCATCATCTATCTGCAGTGGCTATCCAAGCTATATCTACTTACAGACCAGCTTTATGGAGTGTCCATCCAACTCTGTATCATCAAGTGAGCATTAGATGATCTTCATCTACTTAATTTTTCCCACATTGCTAGTTAGATAATTAGACCTAAATCTTTATAGTGATTATGGATCTCCTTTAGGAAACGATACAGTGGTTCTGCAAAAAGATGAGTTGAGAGAACCTCAGCATCCATAAGGAATCTATCTCCCATTTGCATTCTTCACTGGATAGCACCCATATTATGACAACCCCTTTGGCAAGTTATCTCTCTCCTTTTTCTATGCCTCACTATTAGTAACCAGAAGATCTTCAAATAAATATATTTCTTTTGCCAAGTTTTTTTTAAATTTTATATCTTATTTTATTTTCCAATTGCATATAATACAATGTAAACATTCATTTAAAATTTTTTTTGAGTTCTAAATTCTCTTCTTCACTCTTTTCCCTACCCACTTCTTGAGAAGGCAAGAAATTTGATCAAGATTATACATGTGTCACACGAAGCATATTCCCATATTAGTATTGTTGTTGCTAAGTCTTTAAAGGAATTATAAGTGGTTGGAGACATTTGGTTGAAGGACGTTCTAAGAGTCTATTTTGTTCTATATATACACATGAACACACAAATACATATACACTTACAAATACACGCATATTTTCTTATGGCTATTTTTTTAAAAGCATGGTGACATCCATTTTCTGATCCACTGAGTTCATGAAAGATATGTAAAGATAAAGATATTTCTACAGGACTGTCATTTAGGAAAGCCTTTGCTCTTACTTCTCAGTCCTTTCACAGGGTGCCTTTATAATGGTAATTTAAATTTGAAGATCTTTCCCATCCATTAGTAGTCCTGTATGACCTGCTTAAATCACACGGAAGCCTAAGTCAGGAAGAGGTGACACTGGAGCAGAGCTGAGAGGAAATTGATCAGAGCAGTCAGAACTGAGGGAGAGAGAGGAGGCTGACAGCTCTTGAGAGTTCGTTTGCTTATGGGAAGGCCTTAGCAGAGGAAGGCTTGGGGATGGTGTTGTCTTCTGCACTGTGTATTATTGTGTATAGATTTTTTTTTTTACTAGGATGGATTTGGCTTTCTGTGTCTGAATACACATTTTGGTCCAGTTTTCCATGTGGAGAATCTATTGTATTTTGTGATTCAGAACTGTGCCAGCATATTCATGACTAACATAAGTGCTACAAATATTATGTTAGCACTATTAGCCTTCTATATATATAGAGAGAGATTATTTTCTTTTAAAAAAATTTTTTTAAATAAAAATATATGCTAAAGCAGGCAAAAGGGCCAGAAGCTCCTCCTTGTCTTGTCTAGAAAAAAACCCTTTGCAATCTGGCTTTAGCCAGCCTTTCTAAGTTTATTGTATATTATTTCACCCACTATAAATTTGAAATTGACCTCCCTGTTGTTCCTTGGACATGGCATTGCATCTTCCATCTTAATGCATTTTCACAGGTGTCCCTTCATGCCAAAAATGCAATCCCTCCTCCTCTCCTCATAGAATTCCTCAAAACTATGATAAACTATTTCCTCCAGTAGGAGGGCTGCGCCAATCTCCCTTGTTGCTAGTTTCCTCCCTCTATCCAACTTCCCTTCTATCTTTGTATATATTTTGTACTTATCTTCCTATACATGGTGTTGTTTCAGCATAAAAATAAATCCCTTGAAACTGACACTGTTTCTTTTCTCTTTTTTTTTCTGTGTATGCTCAACTTTTAGAGTAATGGCTAAGACAGAGCACTTAACAAATGCTTCTTAAATGAGTGAATGAATGAATGAAGGTGGATCATAACTACCAATATTTTCTTAGTTATCTCTTTAAATACTAATTATGCAGAACTTTAACCATCTGTTCAGTGTCCTTATCTCTTCCACACATACAAACAGAAAAAAGTAAACAAATAAATACAGTATAAAATAGTGTAGAAGTATAGATGGACAGATACGAAGCGTTTTGAGAGTTTTCAGGATGGAGGAATACTTTGTGTCTGTGCAGGGATGAAGAAAGCTAAAGTATACAAGATATATAGATAGACAGACAGACAGATAGATAGATAGATAGATCAGTAGATGATAGATAACAGCCATACATGAAAATTGACGTTAATTGAATAATTCAGCAATTTCCAAATGGAATATCCCCATCAAAATCATCTTTTTGTTCAACAAATTCAAGAAATTCTATTTGGAAAGAAATATTCTGTGAGAGTAGAAATACAGACTCATGAAAATAATGCCAATAAGACCCGGATCTCACTAGAGAATTCATTACTCACTGAAAAATGAAATTCATTCTAAGGTGACTGTTACTGGACCCACTACCTAGAGTGAGACATTGGAATACCAAAAAGGTCTAGTTAAAAGGTGCTTTCAACTTTAAAGTGTCTCTTTTCCCATGGCTACTGTCCTGTGGGTAAGTGTCTTAGCAAGACTTCAACATAACATAACATCAATACCACTTTGGATTAGTTTATTTTTTCCTTCATTAATTAAACAGCAATCTAACACTAAGCATCTGCTGTGCTTCCAACATGCCAGGCTGCTCAGTAAGATACCAAGATGAATAAGACATGGTTCCTGCCCTCAAGGAGATTACCATGGTGCCTGTATTCTGTGCTCTGAGCATCTTCTCATGCTCAGAAAACAATAACCCTAAGGTTAAACTGACCAAACAGAGGAAATGGTTTAAGTTCCTCAGGATCTCTGAGACCTAATTATTGCTTCAAACTCCCTTACAATGGAGGATTAATTATAACTTAAAATAACAATTATATATTTTGGTCTTTGGGATCTCATAGATACATTTTTAATTTGTAGCAAAATCTGTACAGTTTACCTTTGGAAGGAAATAACTTGTCACAATTTATTGGTGCAGTTTAAGACACACCATGTACTTTGTTTCCCCACAAGGTAAATCTGGCAGTTCATGAAAATAGGCTTGTACTCAACCTCTCATGTCTTGGAAGCACAGGATAAGAAAATACTCTAGGTGGAAATGGATTTGAGTCACTTAGCCCAGCTTCTTAACCATGGAGCAACCCCACTCAGGCTGTACCTCACAGATGCTTATCCAGTCTTTTCTTGACCAGTTTCAAATGTGACAAGACATTCAGTTTTTTGCAAGACAACATTACTTTGTCAGAATTAATTGGCAAAACGTTGTCGTTGTGTTTGTCCTTATGTCAAACTGAAATCTGCTTCCCTGTAATTGTCCCTGTTTATTCCTAGTCCTGTCCTCCCCACCCATGCAACAGACATGTACTTCCTTTTCCATGTGGTAAATATTCCAATATTTCACTTTACATAGCTCTTTACATTTTGCACACTGATTTATACACTTCAGTTGGTCAGACAATGAGCATTCTAAAGCACCTTTTATGTACCTAGCACTGTGCCAAACACTAGGGATACAAAGAAGGGCAAAAGACACCTGCTATCAAGGAGTTCCTAACTAAAGGGAGATACAACAAATGAACAATTCTGTATAGGAGAAATGGACATAATTAAGAGAGGTAAAGCACTAGAATTAAGAGGCATTTAGTAAGGCTTTCTGTAGAAGGCAACATTTTATCTAAGACTTGAAGAGATGAGAGGGGAAAATATTCCATTTCTAAGGGACAATTAGAGAAAATGCTTGGAGTCAAGAGATGGAGGGTCTTGTTCATGGAATAGTCTCATGGTCAGTGCCATTGCTTAAGGAGTACCTACAGAGTGAACTGGAAAAGTGGATTCGGTTCTTGAAGAGTTAGACATGAATGAAAAATGACTGAAATAACAGCTAGTAATATGGTAATGGGACCAGGAAAACAAGGAAGAAGTCAAGATGGGAAAGTGAGAATAGAAGTGAGAATGGCCAATACCAGGCAGATGGCCTGGGAGAGAATTGAGGAAAAGGTTTAGGATGGAACAAGCATTCCAGAGGGCATAGTAGGAGTAGTTTGGATGAAACCATGTTGTCTTTTTTGATATGCACAACAACTATTTGGTGCTATAATTACTCCTACTTGACAGTTGAGGAAACTGAGATACAGAGAAATTAAGTGACTTATCCAGACTCACACAGTTAATAGATGCCTGGAGCAAGTTTTTCTGACTCCAAATCCTACACTCTTAGCAAGTGTGCCATGTAACTGCTTCAGGTCATTATTTTCATCTGGTCATCATTTTGTTTATGGACACATTACCTCTTATAAATAGCTATACCACATTGTGGGTGCATATTAAGTTTCTATTCAGCCAAAATCTCTAACTCTATGTCACATGAATAATTCTATTCTCATGCAATTATTTGAAATGTGTAGGATTTTACATATATTTTAAACTTTACTCTTAATTACTTTTGCCCATTGTTCTAACCTGAAAGGTCTTTTTT
The DNA here is from genome assembly GCA_028658325.1 of Potorous gilbertii. Taxonomy (NCBI): domain Eukaryota; kingdom Metazoa; phylum Chordata; class Mammalia; order Diprotodontia; family Potoroidae; genus Potorous; species Potorous gilbertii. Next base: position 207,514,659 of record CM053772.1, on the reverse strand, counting down.
AATTTTATTCTACCATTCAACCCAATAACTATCCCTCTAGATTTATGTCATCTGAAAATTTAGTAAGTCTGCCTTCTATGTCTTCACTGATAAAAATGTTGAGTAGTACTGTGACAAACTGCTAGAGATGTTCCTCCATATTGGCTTCAATCCATGAATCAATAGTCTTTTGAATATAGTTGTTCAAACAGCTATGACTCAACTTAATGGTACTATCACCCCACCTGCATTTTTCTGTCAGTTGTCTATGATGAGAGCATTCTTTTAAATGTTTTGTAGACATGAAGATATAGGATAATCTTTCTTAGCCTCAGTTTACTCATCTGTACAATGTGGGAGTTAGACTGTACAATACTCTAGGTGCCTTCTACTTCTAAATCTGTAATCTATACTTAAAATCTTACCATCCTAAACATTTTCTGAATAAACAAGTGCAACAACTTTGTCAGAAACATGAATGAGTTAAATTTATCATTTAGGGAATTCATGATTGCCTTAATATCTTTCTTTATATTTAATGATGATGGTGATGAAAATACTGATAAATTAAACAATAGAATTTTGCCAACCAACATTGCCAAATCCACCTCCCCTCCCCTTCCTATTCTCAAGTCTTCTAGAATAATCTATTCAATTAATCAAACACTTACTAATTACCTACTATGTGCAAAGCACTCTGTTAAATGATGAGAATATAGATTAAAAACAAAACAATCTCTGACCTCAAAAAGATTTCATTCCATTGGAGGGCTACACTTATATTCAAATAAGTATTATACAAGGCAAATGATGAATTATTACAGATTATGAACAGTGATTCCATTATCTTAGTTGCAAGTGTTTTCAGTACTCTAGAATGTAATTTATTTAGGTCTGGAGACTCAAGTTCATTTAAAGTATATGGATGCTTTATTGCATTTTATTTTCCCATATAACCATGCTGTTCTTTCTTTTCTAATTTAAAGATGACATTCCCATTGATCAAGAAAATTGAAGTAAAATATGAGTAGTTCTGAATCTTTATCATCTCTGCAGATTGTATTTTCTGAGGAGAAAACGTATTCCAACCTTTTTTCATCTTCTTACTCCAAGCATAGCAAAATATAAACTTTGTTGTTGTTGTTGCTGTTTTTCTCAGGATTTTTGAAAACCTTACCTCATTTTGGGATTAATCTTGCTGACAATATTCATATGAGTTTCTGCCTCCCTATTAGACTATAATTTCCCTTGGTTTTGAATAACTCAATCCCCTTTATGCATGTCTTTTTTAAAACCGGAACTCCTTAGCAAAGTCCCTGTGTAGCTATATTGGTTTCTTTAACTGTTTCCCATTTGGTTCTTTATTAAGTTTGTTCTTGCATAGTCAGTTACATTTTCCAGAATGTCTCATCTATTTGAGCTATATCGCCCATTAGAGTCTTAGGTCATGAGAACATGTCAATCATTTTTTGAAAGATGTAGACTTTTAAATCTGCTTTCCATAAGTTTTTAGTACCTATATATTTATTTATATTGCAACTCATTTTCTATGATGTTTTAAGATGTTTACTTACTCAGTCCAATTGAATAAATATTTATTATGTGACTGTGCATAATATTCTGCTAGCTTCTACTGATGCAAAGATAAAAGTAAAGGGTCTTAACCTCAAGGAACTTATAGTCAACCAGGGGAGGGATGAAATATGCACCCAAATAAGTATGTTAGAAAGAAAACTAAGAACTGGGGGAAGGCTTCACAGAGAAAGAGTCTCCTGAGCTGAGCTAAGCTTTAAAGGAAGATAAAGATTCTTAGTTGTCATTGTTGTTGCGTTCGTCCTTCATTTTCAAAGAAGACTATGACATTAGACATGCACTTGACTTGGTTTTGAATGACAGAGGTCTGTACAAGGTCACCAGCCTTACTTTCTTCTCCTGAATCATCTGGGTCCAATGACCAGATATTCATCAGGATGAGTAGAGATGGCCCAGCCCTCTAATGCCAAACATGTAAGTAATTACTGGATTCACACTCAAAGATCTTCCAAATCTATGTGCTCTACCAAAGTCCATATGCTATTGCCTTAATCCCTATTTCTGCTCTCCTGGATTGGAAGAACTAACTTTACAAGCAAATAATGGGAGGGAGATTGTTAGATAATGGTTCATTTTAATGAGAAGCTCAACACTATAATATGACTATCAGAGCAGCTAACACATTTCAGATGACATTAAGCAAAACATAACATCCCAAATGAGGAAAATGACACCCACTTCATTCTGTCCCAGTTAGATTATATTGGAAGTATTGTATTTAGTCCTGGTAGCAACATCTTAGGAAAAACATTCAGATAAAAAGGTGTTGAGTAGGGTAACTAGGATGCCACACAAAGAAGTGGATGTTTAGGCTAGAGAAAAAGTGTAGAAGGAACATTATGAATAGAACTTACAGTAGTCTCTCAAATAAGAGATTTATTTTAAAACCACTGTCTGCAGCATTATTCTCTAACCACTCAATCCTAGTCATACAACAGAACTTAGAAAAGTGGCAGTTCATTTCTGTTGCCTTAATTAAGGCAAAGTTTAATTCTCTGACAGAATTATAGTCCATCCAAACTTCTGTTCCCTTTAAATATAGGCAAGTCTGACTTTTCACTGCCTCACTCTGCACTGCCCTACTCTCTGATGATTCCTTAAGACTTTAGAAATGAAAATGGAGTGCATTTCAAGCACAAAGAACAGATCATATGAATGCATGAAGGTGGCAAATAAATGATCCAGTTCAAGGAATGGTTTTCCGACTAGGATTTGTGAATGGAGATAATTTAAAATAAGACTGAAAAGTCATATCTCATTCAGGTTATGAAAGACCTGGCTAAGTTTATGCTTTATCCTAGAGGAAATGAGGAGAGGAGAACACAGGCAGTTTTTAATCAGGAGAGTTACATGATCAGATTTGTGCCTTAAAGAGATTATTTTGGTTGTTGTATGGAACATGGACAAGAAATGAGAAAGCCTGAAAGAAGATAGAACAAATAGGAGACTATTATAACAGTAGAGGTGGGGTGTCTGACCTTGAGTGGGGATGGTGCATTAAGTGAAGTAAGCAGGACACACATATGAAATGTATTTAGATTGGCAATCAGTCAACTAGCATTTATAAAGCATCTACTTAATAGACACTAGATGAAACACTGAAGATACAAACATAGGGTGTGCCCTGTTTAGACTGAAAATTGTTGGGGAAAAACCTGTTTGGGTATAAAAGAATGTATACATTGGAAGGGATCAGAAGTTCTGCTTAGGTCAATTATATAAGAAAAGTCCAATGAAGATAATGAACTTGCCCCCAAAGTACAGGCTGCTCCATTTGCACAAAATCCCAATAAGAATATGAAAAACAAGGGTAGGTCCCTTATAAGGAATCCGATACTGAAATAGAAAGAACTGTTGAATAGGAAAGGCTATAATCTCTCCTCTATCCCATGTGAGAGGAATTAAAACTAAGAGCTAAGGCCATGAGGGAGTCAAAGAAGAGGACCTTCTGCTCTTTCTGTACTAAAATTTCTTGCCCTTTCTAAAAGAGCACTGTAGAAATCCAGCTGCAAAGAGCACTGTAACACCTAAAGGAAAGAGCACAGTAACACCTATCAAGCCAGAAGCTAGATGTGGTAGAGCTACCCCAAAACACTTTTACATTAAAAAAAAAATGAAATTTTCTCTGTCCTCAAGGGATTTATGTGTAACTGAGGGGGCAGCTGCTAACTTATATGCAGTCCTTTATATGTAAGCAAATGCAATGTATTGACCATATAATAGAGAACTCTGGAAGAAAAAGTTTCTTCCAATAGTGCAGATCAGAAGCTGCTCTTAAAAGGTTTTCTGGGGCATTGAGAACTGATTTGCACAGGAGGATACTGTCAGCATCAGAGGCAGAACCTTAACTGAGATGTTTCTGACTCAGGCTATACTATTCTCCAACTCACAAACAAATATAAGCAAAGTAAATATGAGGTAATTAGAGGAAAAACCATACTGGCAATTGGAGAACTCCACAAGGGTTTCATATAGGGGATGGATCTTGAACTGCTCTTTGATGAACGTTAGGGATTCTACAAGGCAAAGGTGAGGAGCATATTCCAAAAATGAAGAACAATGTCTACAAAAAAAGATGCTGAGACAGGAAAAGGAATATTTCCTAATATCCCCCACTCTTCACCAAATTCCATTCAAAAAAGAGAGCTCAGGATGTCCCATCTTTGTTGCTGTTATATTATCACTGGCATCTTCCTAAATATGTCCATTCTGTACTTCATGGAACATACTGCTGTTGTCATAGCAAATGATTTCATTGCACTTGCATACCACTAGATTCTCTTGACCAGGAAATTGACATTTCTCTGAATTTCTTAGGGAGAGGCCCCTTTTTCTGGTATTGAACAAGTTTAGTTTATGCCTTGATGCCAAGGACTTCTAGGGCCACCTGTGGAATATGTGAGTCAGTGGGAAGAACATCAGATTTAGATCCAGAGGTCTTAATCTATGACCTTGGGCAAGTCACCTAACTTGGACGATTTTCTGTTTTCTTTTCTGTAAAATAATTCAATTATTCAATAATTCAATTCAAGTTATTTCCAACACCTTTCCAACTCTATGCCTCATTCTCAGAAACATCTTTGTTCCTTAAGATAAAATGCTTTAGAAATATGAATTATGATGCAAAGACTAAAGATCTACTACAGGTACCAAAATTCAATTCTAAAACCATGAAAGGTCTTGGGTTCCTGGGGTTAGCTCTTCCCTCACTAACTGCTTTTCCCCATCTTTTCTTTTCTTCTCCTATAGATGAATCCCTTTGGCTACTGTAACAATAGGTGAGGAAATGAAGGCTCAGAGAGGGAAAGGGGTAAGGTGTATGTGTTGACCTATGTTGTTCCATCTACACTGTGTATTGAATTTTGCTGGACTATTTTAAAGTTATATAAAATAGGATTCTTTGCAGAAATGAGGGACTACAGCTGTGGAACACTACGTGCATTGTCAGAGTTTGTTTTCTTTTAATTGGCTAGCTCACTGAGTAGAGGAGGGAACAGTGATATATTTGGAAATGAAGGTGATATAAAAAAATAGAAGACATTGATATAAATTTTAAAATGTTCTCAAAGTGGACAGACATAGGGGGTTAATATTTTCCCTGGACTTTTCACACTTTAGAGTTCCTCTTTTTTCTCCAGCCTGCTTCCCAGGCCCAAGAACCTAGTTGGTAAATCATTAGCAGAAAGGGTTAATGACATTCATAAGGATAAAGCTAATAACTCAGGTTTATATGTTACAGGAAGGTAGGAGTTGTTAGTACTAGCCCTGAAAAGGTTAGCCTTTCTCCCACTGAGGTTCTCTGTAGGCGGCACGTAAAAGCAGAGCAAATCCAGATGTTTGGGTGGGTTGTTACTGAATTCGCTCGTATACCCTGGCTGCTGAGCTGCATGCCTTGACAGGAGTATGAACAAGACATGTCAGATAAGACATCTTTATGGCAGGGCATTTGAACTCCTAGAGAAGGAAGGTCTGCAATTTCTAAGTGCTTTTTTTATCTTTGTGTTTCATGGGAATACGTACGTCTCTGAGGAAATTTGGGGCACCAGGTTATTCTGTGAGATCTTGGGAATGGAAAACACTGGTGTTTATGAAATAATGACTGCAATGAGATCTGTGACGGATTCATCTATGACAAGTCTGTCTACATCCTTTTCTAATATTCTTGAGAGTGCTCACCTCAAAGTTTTTGAGAATGCACTCTTCATTGTATGTAAATTCCAGTAAAAAAGAGTAAGGGCCTCAATGTTTGAACCTTGTCATCTAATCTCAAGTAAAGCAAAGCATTTTTTTTTTCAAAAGGAATATTTTCTCTAATTTCCCTCCTAAGTTGGAACTGTTTTTTCCTTATGATGGCATTATATGTAACAGAGAGGGAGCTGTTGTCTTAAGACTAAAAATTAAGACTCAAATACATCATGTCCTTTTATCGCGATGTTCATTCATTTTACTCTTTATACTTTACATCTTCATTCTAAACTTCCTTTCCATCATGTGTGGGCAGTAGAGGGGGCATTGTGGGCAAGCAGTGTGTTATTTTTCCATTGTTATTGTTTTATCTTTATTGTGGCTGAGTACTTCCTAGATCAGTCTGACTCTGGCAGGGCCCTTTGGGGGAGAAAGTTAAGGATCATCATATGAAAAAAGACACAGAACTGAGGGCTGTTTTGATTTCTCTTCCTTAAAACACTCCTCTTCTCTTTGAGGCAAGTACTGAAAAATACAAATTTAGACCCTAAAAGCAGTCAGTAACTGGGATTTTAGGTAGAGACTTGGAAGAGAAAAGGAGTTTTCAGCTACCTGTTCAGAAGCAGAGAGAGGTAGAACAGAGGAAGGCTGGAGGTCTGCTTCAACTCTCACTCTGATAATAAATTGCCTTTGAACAGAGAAACTCCTGGGTGACATCTGAATGCCTCAGCCAACTGGAGTCTAAATCCTATCCCTCCAGGTAGTGTTCTTGAAATGGCAATACCTTAAAGGAAGGGAGATTTACCAGCCTATATGTCAGTGTTCTTCCTATTCAAAGCTGACACATCTGACAGAGCTGCTATCCAGTCATTCAAGTGTGGCTAAAGAGATGACTGAGTGACCTGCAGTCTGTTCCACACTCATTCTAAGTGTAGTCTATCCTCTCAGTAGCTGCTCTACCTACCCCCAGAGTTTCTCACTCAGTTCGTTTTACAGAGGCTGGCACTGTTTACCACTCTACCTCCTAGGCTACACAGTATCTCTCCCTAAGCCATGAGAACTTACCCCAAGCTGTTAATTTTTGCATACCAGTAGTCTTCCTAGACTTTTTCAAAGCTCCCTGGCAGCTCTGAAAAATAATACAATATTAGAGCTGGTAAAAGCTTTAGTGATAGTTTCCACATGTGGGGAACCTGTGACCTGGAAGCTATGGGTGGCCTTCTAAGTCTTTGGATACAAACTTTTGACTGAGCTCAAGTATTACAGAACAAATCGTTTTATTAAGGGAATTTGTTCTATGAAATTTGGGTTCAGTCAAAGGGCCACCCTTGAGGACCTAGAGGGTCACATGTGACCTTGAGGCCAAAGGTTCCCTACCCCTGGTAACCTCATCAGTGTTGGTGAAGGACATTGAGGCCCATAGAAGGGAAGCAGCTTTTCTAGCATCACCCAAGACACTAATGATAGTGTTGGGATTAGAACTCACATCTCCTAACAATTCAATCCTCTTTTACCAATACTGAGCCATTTCTATGTAACAATGAAATTATTTCATTTCATTATCTCAGATGTGTTCTTAATACCAAGGACCCAGATAGCATGGGATATAGACTAGCACTAATTTCTAATGCATCATATGAAATGGGCCCAGGAGCTGATGCTGGTCTCTAGAGGAGGCTGGGATTTTGGATTTACTATAGAGCAAACTCCCATTTTCTCCATCATGATTAATAACAATATTCTGTTTAACAGTATATATGGCACTAGGGAATATGCAAGAATGTTTTCTTTTTAAAGCAAAGAACTGAGACAACAGAGCTTGGACCAAACACATTTAATGATCTCCCATCAGCCCTGTTCTCCATCTCTCCTCCTCATGCTTTCCAGCTGAGAACATATTTATAGATTGGCTAACTTTGGGACACCTTCATTTTAGCAGCCTCAGTTGTTTACCCTCTGGGGCTTTGGGGCCCAAAGGGCTTTTTTACACTCCTCAGAAGATTCTGGGTCTATAAATTCATAAGTGGATTAATAAATTTTTAAAAATAAGACTACAACCAAACTCACATATACCAAAACTATTTAAAAAATAAGGGAAAATTTTTCTGATGATTCAGTAGCCATTTGGGGATCTTTTAGTCCCTCAGAGTCAGTCTTCTGAACACTGGCTAGCACATTATACAAAGGGAAATGAACAGAATACAGGACACCTAGAAAGAGGAGGAGTTTGAGCTGAATGTGTGCATATCTCAGGACATACATAGTTATCAGCTTCTCTATTTCCCATGTGTGCCTTTTTAAGTCAATAAGTCAGTAAGAATTTTGTTTCTTCTCTTTATTAAATTTATTTATTTAACTTTTAACATTCATTTTAACAAAATTTGGTGTTCCAAATTTTCTCCCCATTTCTCCCCTCCCCAAAACACTGAGCATTCTAATTGCCCCTAGCCCCAATCTGCCCTCTCTTCTAACATCCCTCCCTTCCCTTGTCCCCATCTTCTCTTTTGTCCTGTAGGGCCAGATAAATTCCTATACCCCATTACCTGTATTTCTTATTTCCTAATAGTAAGAACAATACTTGATAGTTGTTCCTAAAACTTTGACTTCCAACTCCTCTTCATCCCTCCCTCCCTCCCGATTCCCTTAGGGAAGCAAGCAATTCAATATAGGCCATTTCTGTATAGTTTTTTTTAATTTATTTTTAATATAAATTTATTTATTTAACTTTTTACATTCATTTACACAAGATTTTGGGTTCCAAAATTTTCTCCCCATTTGTCCCCTCCCCCACCCCAGTACACTGAGCATTCTAATTTCCCCTATCACCAATCTGCCCTCTCTT
>CM053772.1:207465741-207505560 GCA_028658325.1 Potorous gilbertii | reverse complement strand
GGTGTGGGGATATAAAATCTTAATTTTAAAGAAGTGATTGTAGAACATTTATAAATAAAATAAAAAAAATAAAAAAGAAAGAAAGAAAGAAAGAAAAAAAGAAAGCATTCTTCTCCTCATTGCCTTTTTGAACCTCCTTTGCCAATTGAGTTAGCCTATTTTTCAAGGTTTTATTTTCTTCAGCATTTTTTTTTGGTCTCCTTTAGCAAGGTGTTGACCTGCTTTTCATGCTTTTCTTGCATCTCTCTCATTTCTCTTCCTAGTTTTTCCTCCATCTCTCTAACTTGATTTTCAAAATCCTTTTTGAGCTCTTGCATGGCCTGAGACCATTGGATATTTATTTTGGATGTTTGGGATATCTTTCCCTGATGGTAGGCATTGTTCTTCCTCCTCTGAAAGGATGAGATGAGATATCTGTTTACAAAGAAAGTAACCTTCTATAGTCTTAGGTTTTTTTCCCCCTTTTGGGGAATTTTCCTAACCAGTTACTTGACTTTTGGGTCCTTTGTCAAGAGTAGGGTATACTCTGGAATCTGTGAGATCTCCGTTCCTCCAAGGTGGCACAATCAAGTGTGTACTGATCTGGATGCAGAGAGGGATTTTCATGCCCAGAATCTTAGCAGATACCTCTCCACAGCCACTTGGCCTCCAGTTCCAATAGTCAGCACTGGGGACTGATTTTCAGATAAGCTGGATGGGCAGGGCCAGCATTCAGTTTGAGACAAAGACCAGCTCAGCCAGGGCCTCCACCCAGGGCTGAGGTAAGACTCAGCTCTTCAATGCCCCCAGGGGTTTTTACGCTCCAACAACAGAGCTTCCCTATGGGCTGCTGTGCTGGCTCTGTGGCCACTGCCTGCTGCTGGAACTATGGGAAGGCTCTTCTCCCTTCCTGGCCCCCTGATAAAACCCCATCACTGACCTTTGGTGCCCATGGGCTGAGGGATCTGAGTACCCGGTACTACTACTGGAGATTCCACCCCAGAAGTGTCTTCCTCCCAGAGTCTCGTCTCATCGAGCTGCGCAACCCAGCCAAGGCTGGGCTTGGCTCTGCGCTCGGCTCCCACGTCTGGAGCAACCGATGTTTCCGTGGGCCTCTCAGGTCTCCTTGGGCTGGAAATCTCCTCCACTCTGTTGTTCTCCACTTCTACTGCTCCAAAATTTGTTGAGAGTCCCTCTCTACAGGTATTTTATGGGCTGTGGGGAGGACCCTTTCTAGCCTGCCATCTTGGCTCTGTCCCCTCTTAGTAAGAATTTTTAAGTACTGACTATGTACCAAATACTGGGCTAAGTATTTACACAAAGAAAGGCAAAAAAAAAAATGATCCCTGTTCTCTAGGAGCTTAGAATCTGATGATTCTGACAATCTTCAAACAACTAAGTACAAATAAACACATACACACACTATATCTATCTATCTATATACTATATATATATATACACACACACATACATATATATGTATGTATATACACATATACAAATATACGTGTATATATCTATATACATATACACATATGTATATGTAAATATATATACATATAAGCAGGATAAGTTGGTAATGATTCCAAAGGAAAGGTATGAGTATTATGGGGGAGGAGAGTTAGGTTAAGAGAGTTTCTTACAGCTAAACTTCTTAGAAGTTTAGCTGAGAGTTGAAGGAAAACAAAGAAGCCGGGAGATGAGGGAGAACATTGGAGGTATGGGAGATAGCCAGTGAAAATGCAGAAATTAAGGCTCTTGTGTAAGGAACACCAGAGGCCAGTGTCCCTGTATGTCAAAGAGTATAGAGGGGAATATAATTTACGTTATTTGGAAAAGCAGGAAGGGGCTAGGTTATAAGCAACTTTAAAGGTCAAATGATTTCATTTTTGATCCTGGAGGTAAAAGGGAGTCCCAGTGCATCCTGGGCCATCTCTAGTCACCCTGATGAATAACTGGTCACTGCATTCGGATGGCTCTGGAGGAGAAATGAGGCTGGTGACCTGCACAGTCTTCCCTCACTCAAAACAAAATCAAGTGCAAGTCATGTCATCGTTTCTCTGATGACATGGTCTTTGAAAACAAAGGATGAGCACAACAACAATAGGGAGTCATAGGCATTATTGAATGTGGGCAAAGGATGACATGGTCAGACATACATTTTAAAGAATGATTTTGGTGGCTGAATGGAAGAGGGAATGGAGTGGGGAGAGACTTGTGGCAAGAGTTATTGAAATAGTCCAGACCTAAGGGTGTAAAGGTCTACACAAGAGTGCTGGCCATGTCAAAGGAAAGATAGAAGCATATATGAGAGATGTTATACACACATGCACAAAAGCCTATTTTGTAGCTTTCTTGTTTTTCTTCTAGACAAATGTATACAGTGACAATATTTTGTCTGTCTTCAAATTATTTGGCCTCTTCCTTTATCGAAGGCAGAAATTGGATTTTCTTTCTCTACTCTGCCTCTATTGCTCTGCCTTGGTTCAGCTCCATGGAACAAGTGTGCTCCATGCCAGGTAATTCCTGGTTTCCCCCTTTTATTAATTGTATCCCCAGTACCTAGGACAGCACCTAGCACAGCACCTAGGATAAAATTATCATTGAGGCAAATCAGGAAATTATTAGCTACATTGCTTTAGACAGAGGGAGAGCACTAGATGAAGGACAGATAATTAGGTCTCCATCTCTACTTTATCATACCTTCTTTTGAGATGTTGTGTTTTTTGAAACTCTTACCAATTTCTTCCTTCTGTCCATATGTTCTGTGTACATTGGTGACAATATTATTTCTTTTTTTCTATTTGTTGATCTTGAGGCAACTGTACTTTACTATGTCTCTTTCCTCTCATTCCTAGATTTTTTTACATGAAGAAATTTCTCCTTTTGTGAAATGTTTTCTTTATACTTAATAGCAGTTAATGATATAGGCCAATTGCCCCTGACATATATATATATATATATATATATATATAATACATAAAATATATACATATATACACATGCATGTATACATACACTTATGTACACATACATGTATGCATGTATATTAGCTAAAAATTTCTTATAATCACATGAATGTGTCTTCTTAACAATGAATTCTATTCCTACACCATCATCTTCTTTAAAAATTGATTCAATACCTTTGAATAATTTGCACTCTTCCAGAATATGTTGAAATAATGGGTACCAAAGCATGAAGTCTCACTGATAGCTTTTCCATCCAATTTGCCTTCATGTGTTAACATCCCCAATTTGCCTTGTTTGTCTATCTTCATACATATGATTATAGGCATATGAAATCATACATAAGTTTTATTGCTGGTTTCATTCAATTTGCTTTCCCTCTTGTGAATTATTGGACATATTACTGTTCTTCATACTGTAACTCTGTTATGAAAGTTAGTTGGTAGATAACTATAGATAGTCTTCCTGGTCTTATATTCCTCTTACTTTAAAGCCTCTATGATTAAACTTACTTCAGACATATATTTTTATGGTGTACTCCATTAGGTGTACTCCATTACTATTATTAGGTGTACTATCGGGTATGCTCCATTTCTAACCAAGACATATAATTTTAATATTGAATAGATGGCAAATATTAATTATTTATGTTGACTTTCTTTGGAAACTCTCAGCTCTTGAAGACCAGTAGCCAAAGATAGTTTAATTTGTAGAATATGCCTTGTAGAACAAGAGGTACAAGATGCTCTTACTTTTCCAAGCTCTTCCAAAATTGTGGTCTCTTCAAGTTGCAATGGTAGGAAGGAAGAGCCAAGATAGTAGCGTATCAGATAGAAGTATAGCTTGAAATGACATACTGCTCCATGTTTAATGGAAAAGGCAATTGATTTGAAGTCTGAAGACATAAATTCAATTACAACTACCCACAATTATATAGCATTCATCTGAGATAGGTAATATAAGTTTATAAGAATTATCCCCATTTTATAGATGAGGAACCTAAAGCTCAGGATAATGCAGTGATTTTTGCCCGTGATCACATAGCTAATATTTTAGAAGTCTGAAGACCCAAGAGACCCTCTAAATAATTTAGTGTAGCAGCATTAAAAAGACATAAATTGAGGAGCTGGACACTGAGACCTCTGTAAATCCAAAGAACTAAGACCTTCACAATATTTTCTTAACATTCCTAATGTTCCTCTTATCACTGGGACAATGCTATAAAATGATGATGATGATGATGAAGAGGAAGAGGAGGAATAGGATACCTAAAATTTGTATAGCAACTTAAGATTTAGAAGGCACTTTAAAAATATCATATCATTTCATCCTCACAAAACCCTTGGAGGCAGGTGGTACTATCATACCTATTTTACAGATGAGAAAACTGAGATGGGCAGTGTGACTTGCCCAGGATCACACAAGCCAATTAATGTTTGAGGCTGGATTTGAATACAGGTCTTCCTTATTCTAGGGAGACTACTTATTTCCAGCATTCTATACACCTAGAAGCCTGGGTAGTTACAAGACATTACAAAACCATATCTGAGAACTACATAATTTGTCCATATCTATCCTTTTATGGAATAATGTTTTTTCTTGTACTTAGTAATAGCTATGATCCAGCCTAACTGCCCTTGATTTTACTTCTTCATTTTCTTTTTGCTCTATATATACTAGCTGAAAATTGCTTATAATCAGAGCTTTGGGGCTGTTAAAAGGGAAACTGTCAATCCAACAGCTCTCCTAACAATTGCTTGTAATAACAACAAAAGTGTCTCTGACAGACTTTAAATAAAAGCATAGAAAAAGCATGTTTCTTCCACTGTGCTAGGTCATGAACCTAGGCCTCCTAACTCCCAATCCAGTGCTTTCCCAGTATCTAAGTTGCCACGCCAACGCTTGTCATTCACTTGCTGTGTCATCATGGGCAGATCACTTAACCTCCTCTAACTTCAGTTTACTCTTCTGTAAAATGTGGAGATTGGATGGGGTGATCTCTATGATTCATTCCAACACCGTAGCTCTATTCCATTAATAGAGCATATCTAGAAAGATGGTGTCTTTTGAGAGACTAGAAATGTCAGTGAGTCCTTAAACCATTAAAGTAAGTCTAAACCTAATTCTCACAGATCATTTCCTCCTAGATTTAATGTGTGAGGAGGAAGAAGAGGAGCATAGCTAAAAGGAGAAAGTCCTTCGGTGTATTGAGTAGGTCCTCCAAAGAAAATTCATAAACATACAGGAACAAAAATATGTAGGAAAGAGAGCATAATCTAAATCAGAGAAGGGAGTAGACATATATAACAAGGTGTAAAATTACCCATTATTCAATTCCACAACATAAGATGCAATTTAACAATACTTTCTTAAGTGCCCACTATGTACAAAGAAAGCACTGTACCAGGCACTTGGGAATATGAAGACAAAAATGGAAGTCCCCACTCTCAAAGAACTTTACCTTCTACTAAGCATGGTCTCTAAATATATGAATGGCACGAAAATCTGTGTGCAACTATCTCCAGAACTGCAGACTGATATAGCACTCAGTTGACTGCATTAAGTAATACATTGAGAAATCAGAAAATAATCCTTAGACCAGGCTTCTTGTGCCACCCAAAAACTTTAAATTGAACAAAACCAGGTCTAGCCCTTGTGGAATAAACTGAAAAAAATCTATGAGATTTTCTAAGCAACAGAGATCCCTGAGATAGCCTAAGTTTGGGTTCTCTAAGCAGAGTTGTTCCAGACTAAAACTGTGAGATATACAGAATTTTCTTCATGTCTTCCCAAATTCTCTTTCGACATTTTCTCCTATCCTTTCAGCACTGCTTATCTACCTTCCTGCAGCTTTCCTTTGCCCTTAGCAAGTCCTCTTGTGCTGGTCCAGCTCTCACCTGTGAAAACAGGCTAATAAAGCAGATCTCCCAGAAGTCTTTAGGATTGATGCTAATGGCTTTCTGACTATCCCTTAGCCTCATTAACCTGGGAGATTTCATTCAGTGAAATCAGGGTGGTCTAGTTAGGAGTTCATCCATGTTTGGTAACTGGTGGAGCTCTTCATCCTCAAGATGATTCCCTTCCTTGCACGAGGAGACAAGATATTGAATAAGCACTTCCCTGGAGAAGGGGAAAGTTATTTGGAAGAGGCTGGACTCTGTCAGATAAGTGAGAACTTTTATAAATACCTGACTTGGACCTGAGTGAGTGAGCAGGAGATAGGTTTAAAAAATAAAAGTGCTAAATTAAGAAGCTTAATTTTGGGCATTTCTGCTGACAGAGTTGTTTGTGGGAGGGAGGTTTATGCTCTTAATTCCTCTGCATCCAGGGGATCAGGAGCTGAAGGAAATGATAAGATAGCCTGAGGGGTAGGAAAAGTATGTCTCACTCCACTAGCTCTGTCTTCAGAAAGCAGTTGAGTGGCACTGAGTCTTAGTCTATTTCAAGGCCATGCTCAGGAATAAATAGCTACAGCATACTGACTCCCCCCCATCCCCAGTGCACCCTCTCCCTTGAGTAAAGGGGCTAATTGTCATAACTCTCAAAATTTCCTAAGAAGGAGAGAAATGAAAAAGAAAGAAGAAAGGAAGAAAATAAAGAAGGAAGGAAAAAAGGAAGGAAAGAACCATAGGAAGGGAAAGAAAGATGTGACAAAGTAAACAAGCAAGAAATAAAGAGAACCCTTAAGGGGGAAACCCCCAACTACTTTTGGAAATAGTCTTTTAAAATATCCAGAAATTTGAGTAAGGGGTACCAAATCAGGCCATTTTGACATAAACACCAAGGAATATTAAGCTCCAATTCTAGCCTTCAATGTCATAACTCACTTCCTTCAGTTTCTTGAGAGGTAGGTCACATTTGTCTTTCATAAGTTGAATAAGTCTGCCATTATCCAAGTCTTTGACAGAAACATGGGACAGAACAGTAACAAATGTCAGCCACAAATGAGGTCACTTAATATGACCAATAGGATCTCTCTTTAAGTCATGGTTTGCCCTTAACATGGCTGATTTCCAGAAACCTCATCCCTACTAGTAACCCTGGATGATTTCAGAGTTACTATGCAAGGTACTTGTGACTGCTAGTCCTCTAATTGGAAACTGTAGAAGAGAATTCTCTCATAACAGAGCTGATAAGATACACGTTAGTAGGAGGCACTGTATGGGATTATAATCACCATGGTAATACTGCACTCAAACATTAAACTTTTTTTCATTTTTAATAATTTCAGTTTTTATTTGCTCATTAGTTTCTAGAGAATTTATTCTGGACTCTCATTTTTCTTGGATGAGTAATATTGGAAATGTGAGCCAAATATATTTGCTTATTCTATGTGATTGTAAATTTTAAGTAATTCCTCGCTAAAAAGACTGAATAAAATTTTAGCATTTTGGACCTTGGAATGCCCATAAAAATCACCCAGTTCAAACCTTTCATTTTAGAAATAAGGAAACTGAAATTCAGGGAGATAAGACAGAACTAGTTAGTGGCAGAATTAGAATTTGAACTCTTGATTCAGTGCTGAATCCACTATATCAATAAGCCTTCTATTTTTTAGGCCATTTCAAAGGCAAAGTGGTAACTATTTTTTAGACCTTAGAGCAAATGACAATTTTACAAGATAAGAATTTCAGTCAATTTCAAGATGAACTAATTATATATCTGAGCTGCCAAAGTTTATCATGTTACCTTGTAAACTTATGTAATTCATTGCCACTCTGGTGTCCATCCATCCCCCATTGTTTTAGCCACTATTTCTTCTGAAATAGACTGAGTAATATATACACTCCTATATACTCTGGCTCGAGTTCTGCCCACACCTGTCTGAGGCATATCATTTTCCCATATGGGAGCTCAGAGCTATGTCAATCATACATCTTGCATTAGTCTGGGCTTTGACATCAGAGCCCACAAATGAGTTTTCTCCCTTCTGGGTACAGAGTTGCTATCTTTTCAAAATCTACCATTATCCTTCTTTATTTACCTCCAATTTCCAGAAAGGAAATGATGTCAATAGGATAGAAACCTTGCCAACTCTCATGTGGCCATCTCTCATCCAAACTGTAACAGAGGCAATCTCAGGATGGTTAAATCATACAAAAGACAAAAATTAGTAAAACAAGAACTTGTAAATTATTCTCCCAATTGCTGTTTTAAGTCCAAACTACAAATCCAATTTTAAAAGCACTCAGGGATCCATTTCTTAGTTATTGTAAAGAGAGAAATCTAGTTCATTTACCCCACCACACCCCTAAATAAGTAACTAGGAAGACATCTGTCCCTACTAAACCAGACACTTTCTTTAATCATCTCTACAAAATTTTCATGAAAATTGCATATGCCTCCACTCTGTCAAAAATAAGAAGCTGGTAAAAATATGCTTTCACAGTAAAGGAATTTTCCATGATAGGACCATATCTTTGGACTTATATAACTGATTGAGAGGTGTAGAGAATATAAGATTGTATTCAGTCCATTGTTAATTGATTTTTTTAAAAAAAGATTTGATTAGGAAGAGATTACCAAGCATTCTATGAAATGATTTTTTTTAATGCCTGTAGACAATAAAGCCAACTCTTGGATTTTATAAAGACACTGTGTATGGGTACTGAACTCATCTGAGAATTCAATGGGAAGGGAATAGTCTGAATTTCCTATGAAACATTGGTACTTTTAATGGAATGAAGGACCTTCTTTTTAATATCACTAATCTTCTAGATGTGCAGTATGACTGAGTCATACAGTGCCATAATCCTCAAAGAATTAAAGTTGTGAGTTATCCAAAGATCACTGAAGAAGTATATGATAGGAATGATTTGTTTATGACATTTTTATTGGAGAAGTACATGGGAAAAAATGGCATAAAGGATAACATCAGAGTTGTATGACTGAAATAGGAGCTT
This sequence comes from Potorous gilbertii, assembly GCA_028658325.1. Taxonomy (NCBI): domain Eukaryota; kingdom Metazoa; phylum Chordata; class Mammalia; order Diprotodontia; family Potoroidae; genus Potorous; species Potorous gilbertii. The sequence goes on along the minus strand of CM053772.1, from coordinate 207,496,711 downwards.
TGGCCATATTGTAGTAAAAGTAGGGTATTTCTTAGGATGTCAAGAGAGGTAGATTAAGGGTCCTACCATTCTGGGTGGACCCTTGTAAAGGAAAATAAAGGCAAGAGTCCAACTCAAAGAAAGGGAGCTAAAATTGATGTTACAATCTTCACTTGTTGCAGAGTACCCAAAGTAATGAGATCACATATTTATTGAAAGAGTGAAATTAAGATGATTAGATAGAAAAATACAGACTTGAAAGTTTTTCCTCCCATGACATTAAAATTATAGAAGATTTTATGACAAATCCAACTAAAGGCATTTTTAACTAAATGACATTATTGTATCATCAATCTGTGCTGAGTATTGACAAGAAAAAAATGTAAAACAGTGAGATACATGTTTAACTAATGTTCTGCCTAATACCACGAATTATGTTTGTCCTTCTTTGCTGAAGAAGACCTTGGCTAAAATATAGTTGAGGATCAGTGAAGTAGAAGAGCTGCTAAAACTGTCAGACCTTAGTATCAGATGTGTCATCTACACGGATGTTTAAGGGAAAGGTTATAAGAGACATGGACAACTTGGTAAAGGTAACAATTAGTCCTGAATGGTTGTTGTTGGATACGTTGGAGATTGCAGCATAGTCCAATGACATGGACTTCAAATGGTTAGTAGATGAAGTGCTGGTGCAGATCATTGTTTTGGAAAGTTAGCAGAAAGGAGACTGAACTTGCCCTCCTCTTCTCTCCCCTCTCCTCCCCTTCTTTCCTCTCTCCTCCCTTCCCCTCCCATATCCTCTCCTCCTCATTCCTCCCCTTCTTTCCCTTCTCTTCCTCTCCCTTTCCCCTTGAGCCTACTGTACTCTGAAGTTCAGACACCATGGGGCCCCTGCCCCCTGTCTAAAGGCTCCCTCTTCTGGACCCTCCTGGCTTCTGAGTGATTATCTGTAACTGTTGTTATTTTTCCCTCCCAGCCCGATGAGATATTTTACTCAAAGTCCGAACAAAATAATGCTTCTCTATTGATGCTGAAGTTTTGTAAGTGTTCCTGGTCACATATGATAGTACTCGGTGGCATAGAAGATAGAGTGCTGAACCTAGAGTCAGGAGGGTATGAGTTCAAATTCAACTTCCACTACTTAGTAGTTATGTACCCCTGAAGAAGTCATTTAAACTGTTTGCCTTAGTTTCCTCAACTGTTTAATATGGATAGCAATGGCACCTAACTACCAATATTATTATGAGAATCAAATGAAACAAATCTGTAAGGAGTTTTGCATAGTGCCTGGCATGTAAAAGGCATTTAATAAATACTTATTCTCATCCTCTCCTTTCCCCTGATAATTGCTCCAAACTCCAGATACTACAAAGTATCCTTAGTGAAATCCACAGCAGTGTCTGATAAAATATATTAAAAATATATATTACCTAAACTATGAATGCAGCTGGATAAGAAGCCTGTCACATTTGTCCATCAGTAAGCATAGCTCGGGCAGATGGATAATGGTACTGAGCCCAGAATCGAGTAGGAGGAGATCTGGCTGGATCATATTTGGGAAAATGTAAAGTGATTTCATTTCTTCTGAATTGCTTCCTGATGCAAAAGCCAATCTCTTTAATGCTGATATTCACCCAGTAATGTTAAATGACTGTGCTTCAAGAACCACCGTGATCTCAGAATAAAACCTATAAATAACCCAAATCATAATGGAAATACATGCCAAACATAAATTGGGTGACATATTACCGAATGATGGGCTGATCGCGAGAAATATAAAAAATTCTAGGTATAACATATAAGCAGAAAAGAATGTGAATCTGTTATATAGTGAGAATGAGACAACAGGTGGCAAGTCTAATCACTGTAGCAATGCTCATGAGTTATTAAAAACAGGAGAGAAAGACATTGGGCAGACCCTACTTGGTTGATATGTGAAAAGACAAACAAGGTTCAAACAGAGAGATGAATCATAGAGGGATTTCAATCTGTATTGGTGAAAGAACAAACCTCACCAAAGAAGAAGTAACACATTTAAAATAAGAGTAGAAATCTAATTCTTACACAGACACACACACACAAACACACACTTCTCATGGATTTGAAATATAGGCAAGGAGATGAGCAACATGGGAAATCTGATCATTTATTATGATTTATTTATATTCCAGTATAAAAAGTCTATTACATTTAGAATTTTATTCCAGCTTATAGCACTTCAGCATTTCATGATAGGAAGGAGGATATAGTGAAAAGAGTTAAAGTCACATCATTTCCCTAACTAGTGTTATGACTGTGAATAAGTCACTTAGACTCCTTGAGTTTCCGGTTGCCCTGTCTACAAAATGGAAATAATACACTGTGAGTTCATTGACAGGGGATCTAAGATAAGCCAATGTTTATGTCCTGTTGTTTACTGCACAATGTTTCTCTAACCAAAGTTCTACAATAATATTGTTCAGTCATTCTAATCAACTCTGTTCGCCCTCACATTGGATCATAGACCTAGAGTGGGAATGGCCCTTGTGAATTATTTGGTCTAATGCTCTCACTTTCTCTGTGATACAGGTCTTGTGTCTCCTCAGGTCAGTACCCTTTCCTGTTCTGCTTCTACTGTTCTAATCCATGTTCCATCTCCTACCTCTATAAAGTGTTAAATGCATTATCCAAACCCAGCTTATTTCAAGCTTCGGTTTCTAGACTCTACTTCTCATAGCTGTATTGTGTTTGAAATCTACATATCTGATTATATTTATCTACAACAGTTTTTTTTTTTTTGCTACTTCTTTTGAACTGGCTATATTTTGGTAATATATATCACCTTATTTATGTTTGATATGTTTTCCACTGTCATTTGTGTTTTTAATAGATTCTATCCACTTGAAATCATGACGTTTCATGAAGCACTGATATTTAATATTACTGGGGGAATATTGGTGTAAAAATGGGCATGTGTGTACACACACATCTAAGTATACATACATATATGCCATGTGTATACACATATACATGTGTGGTGTTTAAGTATATATGTACATATGCTTTTCAACATATGTGTGGACATGCATATCTGTATATTGTATATGTGCGTGTAGACATCTATACATCCACATATATACACACATATATGTCTATGTATCTGTTGTAGATACATATATGAACACACACTAAGAAGGATTTTTTTCAGACAATGCATCACCCCAGATGCAAGATGTTACTTGGGTGGTATCTTTTTGACTCATGGTCTATATGTCTACCTATGTGGTTCATCTTTGGAGCACTAATCTTAGTTAATGCCACATGGACAGTATATTTGTTTTTACTGTAAGTCAATCTACTTATCTATTTATAATTTTTGGAGAAGCATTTCCCTAATAGATAATGTTGAGGTTAAAAGGTAAATCTACTCATTACCCTCAGTTGTAGAAATCTACAGAAGAGTTAATGAATGGAGATACCTAAAAGGTACAAGAAGGATATCCACATCATCAATGAAATCTGAATCCCTCTTAGTGAAGGTATATAACTGGCCATCTACCGGTGCTCTCTAGCATATCTCCTAGAACTTTCTAGAGAATGAGCTTTCTAGAGGTACCACTATTCTTCCAAAACAATGATGATCCTATGTTTTTTTGCTATCAAAGGTATCTCTGTATAAAGCTAGAGGAACTATTTTGGATTAAAACATTCTACAACAAGGGAAAATAAAAGGTAGGATTGACTTGTACAATCACCCCCAAAGCCACTCCTATGCTACATGTCTCTGCTTTGTGCATAGGTACATACGTATTCCTTATGTGTAGCAGATACTTGGGAAATACCTATTGAATGAATGATTGAATGAATGAATAAATGAACTTCTGGATAAATCAAAGTTCTTTCCATCATCTTTGAAGTTTTGAATAGGCTAGCATATAAATCCACATCTTTACTCTTCTTTCCAACTTCCCCTTTGTTTTTGGAAGTTATTTTTAAAATAATAAGCGAAGCATCAAGTTATAGGCTTAAATTACAGCCAGATACAACAGCTGGAATATAAGAGTTGGAGTCACCAAGGCCTGAGTTCAGATCCAGCTTCTGATACTCCTTAGCTGTTATGACCATTGAAAAGTCACTGCATATGCTTCAGTCTCTGCATCTGTAAAATGGGAATGATTATAGCACCAACCTTGTCATGATCAGGGCAATACATAATGTACATTTTGCCAGGGGTATGCTATCTTCACCTAACTGAGCCCTTGTCACTATTTATCTACTGATTTCACTGTAAGATAATGGAGACAGAAGAAGTAAATGCTCTTTTTTTCCTAGCTCTACTCAGTGTTCAGGCATCTTGGTATAATAGGATAGATGAATAACTTTAAAATATTTATGTTCCATAGAAGTTATGAAAGTACTTTTGGTGCCTTCTCTCTGTGTGTGTCTCTCTCTGTCTTCTTCTCTCCTTCCTTAACTCCTTTTTTCTCACTTTTTTTCCATTCCTAGTACCCAATGTGTGTTTTTTCCCCTTTCTAGTCCTTAAGTTTCCTGGCCCTCTTTCAAGTTATGCAAGCAATTCATCTGTCCTCCTGCTAATTAATCACACAATCACTGCCTACACAACTTCCCCTATTTCTATTGCTTTCTAATGGCAGACACTAGAAGCCAAATAGCAAAATGGAACGTATGTATAAAAAATTTATTTAAAATTACTTTACTTAATTTCCATTCCTTTCTGATGCCCTTTGGTCAGCAAATGCCCAAGAGCTGCTTGCCATTCTATCTAAAAATTCTAAGTTATTTGTATTTTGGTTTGAATGTTATGTAATAGTTCTCCAATCTCATTAAAGATGAGTTCTAAATTTGTTGCACATGTGTATGTTTGAATTAAATGGTCAAATTGAATTTTAAATACTTGTTCTCAATGAATAGGAAAGAAAAATGAAATATTAAAACTACTAATCCTATAGAATTCTCTAAACTGCATCCCCTCCAAAAAATTGGCTATTTCAATCTTTTGCTAAAAGATTTAGTAATTTTAACATTGCTGCCATTTTAAAGGAGAAATGTTGTTTTCAAGATGTTATAGGAAGTTACAGAAACTTTGAGAAAAAAGTAATATAGAAAGATCTGAATTTAGGAATTAGATAACTCAGAAGTTATTTCCTCTTACTTCCTAACCAGTCCTCTTGACTCATCTATTTCCTCGCCATTCTGATCATGTCACTCTTTTCAAAAACCTTATTTGGATTCACATTGCCTATCAAATAGTCAGGTAGTAAGTCGATATACATTTATTAAGCATTCACTTAATTCATTAATTTGTTTATTTAGCATTTTGAATTTGAATGGGTATGCCAAAAGGAAAAGAAAAGACAAAGCACAGTCCCTGGTCTTGATGAACTCACAATCTAATGGGGGAGGCAACATGTAAATAATTATGTACAAACACGACACAGACAAAATAAATTGGAAATAATCAGAAGAGAGAAGGCACTGTCATTAAAGCCAGTCTGGAATGGCTTCCTATTGAAGGTGGGATTTTAACTAGGAATTTGAAGGAGGTCAAAGCCGGAGTGTGGAGGTGAGGAAGGAGAACATTCCAGGGCTAGTGGAGAAAGTCAGTGAAAATTCCCAGAGAGTAAAATGGGATGTCTTATTTGAAGAACATCAAGGATACCAGTGGCTTCCTTCACTGCTAGGGTAAGTGTGACTTTTCGGGACTTGACCACTGATGATAAAAATTGCCAAGAGACAAATTTAGGCATAATGTATGGCAAGACTTCCTAAAATTGAGAAAGACCAAGAGGCTGCCTTGGGAGGTAGTATGTTCCCATTTTAAGAAATCTTTTGGCAAAGGTTGGATGGTTACTAGTCAAGTATAGGCACGGCTGAAGTGGATTCTTGTTCATGCACTTGTTGGACCAGGAAACTGTCAAGTCCCCATTACAATTTTGTGATTCTGTAATTCTATGTATTCTATGTATGTATTCTATGTATTCTTGTTGACCTTACATGATATTTCCTTTCACATATTCTATGTTCAAGTCACATTGAATTAATATTTTCACCCTATCATTGTCCCATCCTTTCCTATACCCATTCCTTGTTCTCCATCTCTTGTGCCTAGAATGGGTTTCACTTTTCCTCACCTTCCTCTTTTTGAAGTCCCATCCGATGACATATAATAAGTACTCATTGATTTCAAGTCCTAATGAAGTGCTATTTCCTCCATGAAACCATCTTTGCCCACCCCAAGGCTCCACCTTTACCTTCATTCTGTCTTTTCCTTTTCACCTGATTGAAAGTTATTTACTCACTCCAGATTTCCCAGATCTCTTGACACTGTGGCTTTTGATAAACATCAATATCATACAAATCTATGTGTTTTCATAGTTTCTTCACAGGGCCATCTGCTCATAACTCATAGCATTAATTTGATGGGACTTGAGAGATCACCTAACCTCACTATAACTCCCCCCTCCTCCAGTACACATTAGGATTCCAAAGTGGTTGGGATCTTTTTTAGAAATTAAGGTAAACATTAATAAGGAACAAACTTAGAAATATAATTCCTTCTTCTTCTTCTTCTCCTCCTCCTCCTCCTTCTTCTCCTTCTTCTTTTATTACTATTCCCATTTTAGAGATGGAAAAATATCAGCCTGGTCGAAGAATTTGCCCAGGGCTAAAGAACTAATAAATGATGTAAGAAGGATTTGAACTCAGGTTTTCTCAATTCCAGTTCAAGTGCCCTATGCCCTGTGCCATCTAGCTCCCAGAGTTCTCTTCCAGTTACAGATCTGTCTTCCTTCTGCAAAGCAGTTTTCAGAGGGAATTGTCTAAATACTTCTCCCTCATACGTCTTCTCTTGTGTCTTTAGGTTTTTCACAGACTGCATGAGTGGAAAGCTGGGAACAGTGAAGAGGCTGGTCCCAAGTGATCATCTCCATCAGTAATAGGAAACTATCTCATGTTAAATTCCCAACTGAGGAGAGATGGGGTAAGGACTCACATCCCAGCATTACCCCATCTCTCTTTGCTTCCTTCCCTCTCTGTTCAGTTGAGTGATCACTGTATGCCAGCACTGCATCTGTGCTTGGACTCAAGGTTTTGTTTTTGTTTTGCCAATCTGGAACACATCATATTAGCACTGAGCTTGGAGCCAGGGGACTCAGGTTCTAACCTTGTCTCAGTCATTAATTCATTATGTGGTCTTAGATTCCCTCTCTTGATCTTATTTCCTTCCTTTCTAAAATGAGAGTAGATTAAATGACCTCCAAGTTTGCTTTTTTTCTCAACATTATGGAGGTGTTTTTTGAAAAAATTTGCTGAACTGAATAGAAAAAATAATGTGTATGAATTCTAGATTTCAATGATCTGGTCCTTCTTCTCTCCACCCCAGCTATTCCCACCCCAGATAGAAGTTGGATCCTGCTTCTAGGCAGCTGTCTGCCAGGGAGAGAGAAATTACAGATCTTCATTTCCATTCAAGCTCACACTTTAATATTTACAATGACTAAAGCAAGCAAAACAGAAAAATGCCTTCCCTAGAATCAGATATAAGTGAAGCCAAAGAGTTGATATTCCCAGGTTGCTTCACCCCTATTATTAGTGGGCAGCTAGTAAACATACCCTCACCCATCATCCTGTAGACTCATTCTTCCCTTCAGTATACAGGAATTCATTTTCCTTAGGCTGTGAGGCCAGAGGAAGACAGGGATTATTGCATTTTTGTCTTTGGATCCCTAGCACCAATTGAATTTAACCAACGTTAAATGCTGTTTAAATTGAATTGAACTGAATTGATAGACACTACTTCTCTGTCTCTTTCCTTCCTTTTATCTGAGGTACCAACCTGGCAAAATTAATTGACTGTCTATGTGGACTCTGACTGTGTCCAATAACTGAGGATCAACTTTGTGTAACCATGGGTAGCCTGGGATATGAATAGTTAACTGGATCAGGAGAGAATGCCTGAAAGACATTGTTGCAAATCATTTTGAATAAAAGGTTCTACCAATAGGGAAGAATCTTCCCTATATGGAATGTTCTTTAATGGTATCACTCCTCGTTCAGGACAGTCAAGTTGAACAATAATAGATTTAGAGCCAAAAGAGCTGAAGTCACACCCTAACTCTTCTCCTGGCTACCTATGTGAGTATGTGTGTAAGTTCCTTTGTCTCCCTAAGATTCCACTTCTTAGCCTGCCATATGTAGGGCCTAGACCTCATCCCTATTCTAGCTTTAATCCTATAATCCTGAATCAGACTGCCCATTGGTTTCTTGGGAAAGTAGGAGTTCTTAATGTAGGAAAGACTTGGAGACCCATAAAACTGAAAGAGAGGTTTGAGAAAGGAGGCAACGGAAAGCAGGTCAGAGTTGGTCACTGAGAGGGAAGAATACAGTGAAGGCTGTGATCGATCCTGTGGGGAACAGAGGCAATTGAGTCTGACAGCTGCCACAATTGCCTTTGATGATCACAGAACCACAGTGTATTAGAATAGAAAGCCTTGGAGGTCATCTAGTCCAACCCACTCATCGTCACATATGAGCCTGAGGCCAAGAATAGGTCTGAGACCTGCCCAAGGCCATACAGTAAGTCACTGTTGGATTTGGGACTAGAATAAAATGCTGTCCTGACTCACAAGTCGTGCTATTTCTATTACCTTGCCTTTCTTGGACAACTCTTGGGGGCCTTCCCCTCCTGGTACTTAAGTGCCCTGAACTTGCCAGGTGTTGATACTCAATTTCTGATAATAGCTAAGAGGAGCAGAGAGTACCCCTTTGAGTCTATGAAGTATCATGAGTCTCCAGCTAAGCCCTTAAAGCATAATGCCTTAACCCTAATGAAATAGCATGGTTAGTACCCTACTCTTTTTATTTATTAAAATTAATTGAGGGTATTTTTTTTTCTTTTGGGTGTTTATGACCAGAGCCTGATTTTTCCCTTGATAGACTATTCCCAGGTATCAAAAAAATCAGTATCTCTAAGGTCTTGTAAGAGCAATAAAAGTTGTTTATAGAATTTCAGAACTTGTACCCCAAAAAGATTATGCTTAAGTTCAATATATGCCTCTTATCAACCTAAGATTCTTAGCTACTAACAAAAGACTGGGTCTGGGGAGGCATGGACATTTTGCTGGGAAAAATAAAAATACATACATTTATGGGAATAAAGAGAAAAAATCTTCTAGCAAATATGTACTATGTGTGAACAATGTGCTAGAGATTAAAAGGATGTGAAAATAAAAATAAAAATGTGTCTCCAGGCATTTCCGTTGATTTGGAGGCAAAGATGTTTGAGGGTCCTCCTTACACTCTTAATTTGATTCAGCCCAGTGTCAACTTTTCTTGGTTCTCAAAGTGCTGAGACCTACCCAAAAATGTAAGTCTGAGTGTGTGATGCCGAAAAGGAAATGGCTTGTTCTCTATTATAACAGAAACAAAAGGAGCTTAACTTTCCCCGGAGAAAAACAAGATCAGAGAAAAACTGTCTACCCCTAAAGTAAATGGCATGGCGATGCTAGTAACAATGCCAGCTGGTAACAAGCAGGCGGACTCTGCCTAGCCAGATCTCCACTCACAAAATATGTGGCAGCGCTTTCTCTGACAAAACAATAGCACAGATTTCAGTAAATAAACATTGATTTAGCAGGAACTCAGACAAATCCATCTTGATGGAGTGACACACTCCTGCTCTCTCTCCTAACCCACAAAACAGGGCATTTGGAGCATACAGAAAAGAATGAGACTGAATCCAGCCCAGGACCAATCCCTGTCATCACTAGAAAGTTCTTGAATAGTGACTCTCCTAGAAGTGCCCTCCTGATCATGATTTTAATAGGCCCTGAGAGCCGCCATCTTTGATAGAGAACTGGCTTTGACATCAGGATCAAGCCCAGCCCAAGACATGAAAGGGGGCTCTGTGAACCTAGGCAAATCATTTCATCATACACACCTCCGAAAACTCTCCAAGACTCCACATTATAGATCTTCATGGAGAGAGGAAATTTCTCACACAATATTCCTTATAAAGATCAAATCACAGGTCCAGTTAAAAAAAACATACTAGCTACTAAAAAGAGTTTTCCCAGTTCTCTATGTTATAGTGATGGTGGAGAGACTGGCTGTTAGATCCTTCAAAGTAAGAACTGTGTTTACCTAGTATCATAAAAATCATAGACAGAGTTAGAAGGGACCCATGAGGTCAGATAATCTAACCTCTAACTTCTGCAATATCCCCTAAAAGTGCTCATCAAGCCTCTGCTGGAAGATTTCCTGTGATGGAAAGCTCACTTTCCCCCCTAAGGCAGCCAATTCCATGTTTTTTGGACAGTTCTAATTGTTTTTCCTTTTATTGAACCAAAATCAACTTTGCTGTACTTATACTCATTGGTCTTTGTTCTGCCCTCCAGGGCCTAATGGATCAATCCACAAACTCAATCCTCTTCTACATTCAAGTCTTTACATACATGGAAACTGCTATTATATCCTCGCTGGGCCCTTTAAAGCTCCAATGTGGCCCTTCGTGGTTCTTTTTGATGATATATTTGTTACTCTATCCTATTGTTACTTTGTGATGATATATTTTGTTACTGCATCCTGGAGCGTGTCTTTTCTGATCTCCTTCTCCCACTCACCTCTCCACTGTGTGTTCTTTCTCCTACAGAATTCATAAAATATTTTCTTTGGCACCACAAATGCATTTAGGACATGTTAATTTATATCACGACTCCATGTAGGGTCACAAGCCATAGTTTTAGAAGTGCTGAAAGTGTTGTGAGTGGAAAAAGTTTAAGAAGTCCTGGTTTATATTAAGATTATCTTTGTATGTATCATGTTCCCTATACAAACTGTAAGCAACATGAGGGCAAGAACTGTATGCACAGCATGATACAGCCTTGTCTTTGGGGACCTGGGACTTGGATTCATATCTCCTTTGATGCTAATTAACAGTCTGACCTTGGACAAGTCACTTAATATTCTTGGGTAAGAGTTTCCACATCTGGAAAATAAGGACTTTTTAGGTGGTCTCTGAGATTTCAATTCGCTCTAAAACTGTAGTTATATGAACCAATGAGCTAAACTTTATATCTTATTTAGTTTCAAGTCCAATGCTCTGTACAAACTAGGCAAGTGTTCATTTATTTGAACTGATTCCTATAAAATACTGTCTTATGAGATTTGTCTCCATCATTCCAGTTTCTTAAGAACTTTTTGGATAGCAGTTCTTTTTTGTACTGTATTATTTATCCTTCCCAATTTCCTGCCATTCGTAAATTGTATGGACATGCCATCTAGGGCTTGACTGAAAGTCATAGACAATGTCTTGAATATGTGACTAAAGACAGAACCTGTGGCATTCTATAGGAGACCTTCCTGGAGGTTGATATGACTTAATTTACCACTTTTCTTTGGGCTAGTTTATGAGTCAATTCCAAATCCAACTAAGTATGACAGAATCCAACATTTCTGCATTTTTTGATGGTGATATAATGAAATACTTTGTCAAATACCATAATGACATCCAGATATACTGTATCTATAGTATACATCATCTGGGGGGGGGGAGGTGTTCAAGGAAGACTAGCACCTCTGGGGAGAGGGCTTGCTGAGCATTTTTCAGGGCTGCTCATCTACCTTTGTTATCTACCTTTCACGCAACTCTCAACTGTGGCTCTAAGAAATGTAGCATGTGCAGTGGCCACACCCTAGTAAACCATCTCAGCAGACAGGATAAAGCAAGTTGAAGATTTTTGACCAGCCACAAACTCATCATTGAGTTAAAGGTATGTCTACCCCAACCATGTGAAGAGTCCTCCCTGCAGAATGGGTAGATGAAAACAATTTGTTCCAATGCCCATGAAGGTGGCTGAAGCTTAGAGCTTGGGCAGACATTGAAGACACCAAAGTCATAAACTGCATCTCAAACTGTGACCAGCTGTCTTACCAGAGGACTTTGTTGACTCTGAAAGAGGGAGAAAGGCTGATGACTTTGGGTAACTCTGTTTCACTTAAATCCAATTCACACATGAGTCAAGACATTACCCCATGATGTCATTGGTCCTTGAAAAATAAAGGACAAATGTTATCTACAGTATTCTCCTGAATAGAAGAACCCTGTGAAAATGAAAATGAAATTAATCTGGCATGACTAATGAATGTTGGCTTTAAATGATCCTCATTTCCCTTTCTAACCATTCCATTATTTGTATATTCTAAAATTTTGCCAGGAATCAGCATCAAGGTCACTGGCTTAAATTTGAAAGACTCTAATTGAATTCAATTCAGCAAACATTTAATGCCCACTTTGTATTAATTTACCTTCGTTCCACTTTTGACAATTAGGACGTTTCCCTGACCCTTGTCTGTTGGCATTTCTCCTGCTCTCTCTGATTTTTTAGAAGTATGCCAATGATGGTCCAACAATCACATTCTCAAATTTCTTCAGATCCCAAGGATATATTTTATTCAACCCAGATTATTGGAACTTGTGTATTATAAACCAGAATTACTTTTGGCTGCCCCGTTCCTCTGTTTTGCAAGTAAGTTGATTATAAAATGAATATTTTAGATTCTTTTGGTTTCCTCATTATACATTGTTCAATCAACAAATATTTATTAATTCTTTACTACTTGACTGGCTCTGTGCTAAGTACTAGAGATTAAAAGAAAGGCAAAAAAAAAACCCAGTCATAGTCTAAAGAAACTAACAGTTTTTGGGGGAACTAACATGCAAATATGTTCAAACAAGATACATACAGGATAAACTGGAGATAATTAACAGAGGGAAGGCAACTACCATGTAGGGCAATGAAGAAAAACTTCTTATAAAAGGAAATTCTTTAGCTGGGTCTTGAAAGAATCTAAGAAAGCAAGAAGGTAGAGGAAAAAAAGGGAAAGAGTTCTAGTCATGGAGGGATTGGAGGGGGTCAGTTTATAAACCTTCAAACAGAGGATTGTATATTTGATACTGGAAGTGATAGGGAGTCACTAGTTTACTGAATAGGGGATGCCCTTTAGTGAGATCAATTTGACAGCAGAATGGAGGATGGACAAGGATAGGAAGAAACTGGAGGCAAGATGACTAACTCAAAGGCTCCTACAAGAGTGAGATGATGAGGGCCTAAATGTTGGGTAAGGTTTCCATATAAAAATTACAGTTGTAATCAATAACAATGTCTCTTCTACCTACATCTCTTTTTCATTATAAAAAATTTATTTCAACAGATTATGTCAAATAGTTGTTTTTATCACAAGCATAGCTTTGTATTAATGTTGTTCTTTCCTATTTCAAGTCTGGTTATAAACAGACAACTAAGGAATAATGGAAAAGAGCTCTTTCCTGTCTGTTGAAATAGAATCCCTTTCACGTTTTGTGTTCATTCAATGCTGGTCACAGTCAGTGTCTTCCAATTATTTTTTCTAATAAACTATTCATGATATATAAGCATACAAGTCTTTGACTCTCATTCCTTATGCCTGAACCATAGTTTCCAACACATTCTTTTTACCAAACTCATTTATTCTTACTTTTGCATTGAAGTTACCAAATATCAAGGTACAGATTGATTTAGTTTGGATTGTCCATAGAATTTCTCTATCTCTATGTCTTCTGCAAAATATGTTGTCTCATAAGTTCTAATTATTTTCATGGTGATCTTTTGGCAAATACTTATCATGGGTAATGTAATAGAAGGGGACAAAATATTTCATTAAATGATATTTCTTGTTCCTTATAGATACTTGATAAACCCAACACTGCCAACTCTTCATATAGAACATGTGAGCAATTCTTCCATTTAACTGCAACTGCCTTCAGTCTCTGTTTCCACTATAGCAATGAAACAATATGCTTCAGTTATTTCATGATTATGTTTACTGGTTTATCATTGGACAAGATGCCACATTTCAAGTGTCAGTAGCTATGTTAATATTTATAGATGGTCTAAGAACTATGATTTTGACACCTCTGTTTCCTTTTCCTCTACCTTGCCATCCTCACTGCATAGAGATAGAAATAGATATAAAAACAGAGATGTATGTGGACTTGAATATTGACATATGAGGGGTAGCCCAGAGTAGTGGATAGATGGCTGGTCTTTGAGTCAAGATGACCTGGGTTCAATCCTGCCTTTAACAAGAAAGTTGGGTCAGTTCTATGCAATACACTATAATTAATAAGTATACATTGAATTTTCAACAAAATATTCTTTAAGACAAGCCTTATTTGTTCAGCTGAGGTTCTTCAAGACCTCTCAGATCTCAGTTCAGATATTCAAAGATCACATTTTTAAAGCAACAGGAATTCATTATTAGATTCAGCCAATATTTATTGAGCAAGACATTGCCTCAGGTACCTTTTATGATTTTAAGTCATACAAGACAAAGTTGCTGTCCTCTAGGAGCTTACTCTCCAAAAAAGGGAGACTATGAATGACAGAAACAATTATCTACAACGAAAACAATATTTGTGTAGCTTTCATGAAGTCAATTTGGTTCTTTTTATGCCTTTGAAAATCAACTCAAGTTCCCAAAGTTCAGACCCTTATTATCCAAATCAAATCCAGGCTCTGAGCCCTTAGAGGTTTCCCTGTCACTGCTTTTATTAATATTTTGAAAAATAACCCTAGGAATACCTAATTAATTGCCCCTTCTTTCAGTTTTCCTTCCCAGGTAGATGAATACCTACACAGCCCACAGATCAATGAGGGCTGGAATTTCCTACAGCTAGATTAGCACATCTGTAGTTTAAAGCCAGTTTGCATTAGAAGAAAACAGCCTATTCCCATGAGGCATATTTAGGGGATCAATTCATAAGGAAAGAAAACATGCTATTCTCAGCAAGGAGACAATACATGTTTTGTCTGTAGCCCTGATTAATAATGCACCACAGCTTGGAGAATGTGTTTAAAGGGCCACAGTCAATCTTTCAAGACCCACAGTTTGACCTGCATTAAAAGCTGAGGAGGAATTGCCTCCTAATTCTGAGGAGCTTTTTGTCAAAGGCCTGTTCCAGGAGAAATTACAGCTAGCAAAAATGGGAAGCCTTTGTGCAAACAGGTAAAGCACAAAAGCTGCAGGTTAGCCCACCTCCTGTGACTGATTTCATTAATGAATCCCTGGTTAAAACAATCAACCCTCTTTCTAGAATGTCTCATCAGTCATTGGCATAAGATCTGTAGTGCAGGAAAGGAAAGAAGAGGAGAGGAGAGAAAGAGGGAGAAAGGAAAGGAAGGAGGGATAGAAGAAAAGAAGAGAGTGGAAGGGAGAAAGGGAGAGAGGAAGGAAGGAAGGAAGGAAGGAAGGAAGGAAAGGGGAGGGGAGGGAGAAGAAAAGGAAAGAAAAGTAACAGAGGAAAAGGAAAAGGGAAGAAGAGAGAAAAGGAAGAAAACAGTGAAGAATTCATTGGAAATATTAATAATTACTGACATATTTGGAAATCTAAGGTTTATTACATGCCTTCTTCTTTTAAAGATGAAGAACTGAAAGAAAGTTAGCATCAGAGTTTGTCCTTCTTTTCCATCATACGTCTAGTGTCCGAAATCGAATTTGAACTCAATTATCCTGATTCCACATCCCGCATGTTGTACATGACACTAGAATTAAGGAAATATATTTCAAGTCCTTTAGTCTATTGAGATCATTACATATGTATGAATTCCTAAGAACTTTCACAAAGACATAACAATCTAAGCTTTACGTAGCCCTTGAAACAATTTCCAAAGTTCTTAAAGATTTATCCTTCTGAAGTCAACTCCAAAAGGCAGTATTTTCTTCCAAAGCCCTCTACGCTTCAGCTGGGCTCCAGCACTTCCCCTGTCTCCTCTCACACTTCCAGTTCCCTCAGGCATCCCTCATCGCATTTCTTCATCACAGCTTTCTATTTATGATGTAGTGCTGCCTCTCAATGACACACCTGGCCCAGAGCCGCCCAGCAAGCCCGGTGCACTAAATATTTCTTCTTCTCACCAGACAGTCTGAAAGCATACCTCTTCCTTGAAGTGTTCTACTTACCATGACCTCCTTCCTACACCATGTCATCTTATTTCATTATTTCTGTACTTGCAATTCTAGGAACTCAATATGATGAGCAAAAACTTTTTTTAAAAAATTTCCTCTCATCTCAGCATAGTTTCCTTCATCATTTGGTGTAATAGACCCCCTCCTACCTTTAATTACAATCATAATTAAACTGATTCTAATTTTAGAAAATCAACCTTACCTTTAGGCAGTGACCCTGGCCAATCTTAAAAAGAAACAAACATGGAATTTGGACCCTTGCTCTCTCTACGAGAAGGAAGATTGACTATCATCAGATTTGTTTTCTTTGTTGTTTGAGAGATCTGGGATGTGATCTTGAAAATGTAGGAATGTAGCTTGAGAGCTAGAAGGGACCTTAGAGGTACAAACCTCCCACTTTAGAGATGAAGAACCTGTGACCCAGAGAGGTAACTTACTGAAAATCACAAAGGCAATGAGAGATGTTGGATTCAAACCCAGGCCTGTTGACTCCAAACAGGCCTTTTTCATTCTAGGACAGGAGATCAATATAGAAAAATCACAGTTTGACCACTACAGAGTCTTCTTGGCACATGGGGTGATCAGAGAAATCAAAATTCCCAAGATTCGTTGACCCTCTTGGGTCAGCATCTGAGTACAAGTAAGACATCTGCAGATCAGTATAAAAACTCCTACCAAGCTAGAAAGTTTTTCTTCTTTTTTAAAATTTCTCTGGCAAAGCTTTTTCCTTACAATCTGTAGAGATGATGAAGCTAATGAGAATTATGTATTAGTAGGCAGAAAAAATATGATAACTCTACTGTGAGCTGGATTTCAAGTTTCTATTACATTTTTCCCTTTTCCTTACCCCTAACATTGATATTCTTATATACCTGTCCTAATTTCCATGAGGAAAGTGGGACTCCTACATGAATGAGTCAGTCAACACTACCTCCTATATCTTAAGTATTCCACTCATAGCCTACATGCTGACAGAAGTTACAGCTGAAATAGCAGATTTGGTCCTTACCCTCAAAGACTTTATTATCCCTAAGGGGAGAAATGATATGCACAAAAGCAGTCAAGAAAACAAACCAAAAAAAAGAGGAAATAAAAAATTACATATCATGGCTTATGTCCAAACCGACTCAAGCCAGTTTCTTCATCTGTTAAATGAAAAGATTGGATTAGAGGCTTTCTAAATTCCCTTACAAATCTAAATCACTATAGATAATGACAATATCTGCTGGCTAACATTAATATTAGCCAGGTAAATCTGCTAATAGCTGATTCTGCAGCATTGTTAACAATTAAACAGCATTATCACAGACAGCACAGGATAGTGCTTAGAGAGGTGTCTCTCTAAGCTCAAGGAATGGCAAATCCACTGTTTGGTTTTCAAAATATTTCAGATTGACTTGTAAAGAACAGCCATCTATTGTTCACAGTATCTACATCATGGATTTTATCTTTAATCAAGTGCCTGGGGCCTCCTATTAATTTTCCTCCTAGACATGGGAATACTTCAATGTGGAGGAAATTCATGGACTTGGTAAAACTGATATTGAAGTCCCCTTTCATATCAGAAGTCAGTTCTTACGTGAATTCTGGTGCTTCCGTCACCTACATCAAATGCTTCTACCGGCCCTAGAGACAAACAAGGCCAACTGTAGCCCTGGGCTGCCATTTCCCACTGAGAATAGAGGCAGACTTTCTTCCTAGGCCCTCAGGCTGTAATTGAATCCCTAAGGAAGATACAGAGACACTCACAGATATAACCAAGTACAGGTATGCTCAGGGATGCAAAGGAAAGCCCCACACATCAAGACACAGGTTCCTAAGCAATCCGAGATCATAACCTTTCTGGTAAAATAATGGCTGCTAATATGTCATCAATAGCTTCTGAAGTCAAACCTCGAAGTGAGGACCCTGGAAGCAACCTCGCTCCCCAAGGATAAGGTTATATAGAGGTTCAGCCTCAGCTAGCAAGATCTAAGCACTGCTCCATCCCTCTTTCAACTTCACTGACCCACTTTCAGCATACTTCAGCAGTGAGACTGCTGACAATAACACACATGCAGCCAATTTCACAAACAAAAGGCATGTCCTGCAGAGCATTGCTTCTATCCAAGTTATTTTACACTAATGTCAGTAATATATTATGACCAAGCCCTACCCTACAGTCAAGAGCTTCTGGTGTAACTTTTTTTCCCCTAGTTATAGCCCATTTATAACATTTTTAATGTTATTCCTGTGGATATGCCTTCCCCCTGTGATGTCATTTCACTTTTTTTGTGTGTCTATATGCATGAAACAATTACTTTATGCTGAGTCTGCAGCATAAAAGTGAGTCACCTGCCTCAGGGGAGGGTCTTGAGCTCTGGCAGCTGATCCTCTATCCTCAAAGTGAAGGCTGTCATCAGGAATGCCAAATCGAATCATACAACCAAGGCCAAAATCAGAAATTCTGCTCAAGTGATCAGGTTTAGGTAACCAGGAGAAAAAAAAAATATGGAGATCATGAGAGGCAAAGGAAAGGAAGCCACAGGGTACAGCAAAAGCAAAAAAGCTAGAAGCGGAGGAACGTGACTATCAAGAATAAAACAAAGTGAACCTTTACTTATGTCTAACAAGATAGTTTTCCATTAAGCCCCGCAACTTCTTGCCTTGTCCTTCATAATTTGTCTTGACTACAGCAGTATGCATTAAGGATATGTTTTAGCCCTATGAACAGTATCAGACAGAGAGAGCTCACTCTGAAGGAGCTGAAGTTTACCATAAAGGCAGAAGATGAAAGGAATTTTATTAGATATGTTGGAGGCAAGAGAAGAGAAGGGAGAGAACAATTCTATGGAGCACCTGGGAAGAAGACTGGACAATGAAAGAGAAGGCTGAACTACTCTATTCCCATTTTGTTCCATTTTCTGTCTCAAGGAGAAAGATCTAGAAATTGGGATGAATGGGACAAAAATCATTAATGCAAAGCTGAAATCCAAAATAAGAGAGGGTATAATAAAAGAGTAGCTCAGCTTGATGACTTAAAATCAATATAATTAGCATTAGCATTACTGTCACTTGACCTGAGACTGCTATCACTCAGTGCACTGAAAGATATTTTGGAGCCGATTACCGAAGTCCTGTTGGGAATCTTTGGGGAAACAATTCAAACAAGAAAAGTGGTACAGAACTGGAGATGGGCAGCCACTATCCCAATTCTTTAAAACAGGAAGGTTGTGTATATTTCAGCAAACCTGAAATCAATACATGATAAAATTCTAGGGGAAAAAAAGTTAAGGAATAGTTTATACATGGTTAGAAAAAGGAAAAGTGAGAATAAGTGTTTCCAGACTAACCTATTTTTCTTTTTTCCACAGCATTAATAGACTGCTAGATTAGAGAAATGCCTCAGCTATGATATGCCTTGACTTCTACAGTACATTTTGAAGAGTCTCTCAACATCATTTGGTCATAAAGAATTATAGACTGAATAATAATACTGTTAACGTTCATTCAAATCTTGTTAAATAACAGGATGTGAGATAAGTCACAGTTACAGAGCTGAGAAGCCCCTCAGAGGTCATCTAGTCCAACCCACTCATTTGATTGTTGTTAAGTCATTTTCGGTCATGTCCAGCTCTCCTTGATTCCATTTGGGGATATCTTGATGGAGATGCTGTAGTGGTATGTGGTTTCCTTCTCCAGCTCATTTAGCAGATGAGGGAACTGAGGCTAACAGAGTCAAGTGACTTGCCCAGGTCACATATCTAGTAGGTATCTGGCGCCAAATTTGAACTCGGAAAGATCAGTCTTCCTGATTCCACTGTGTAGCATAGCTGTCCACTCATTTTACAGATGAGGAAATTGAGGCCAAAAGAGGTTAAATGACTTGACCAAGGTTTCATAGATAATAAATTTAGAGCTAGGCTTTGAACTTGGGTTCTGTAATTGATCAATCTTTCCACTCAACTATTCTAAGATCTAAGGAGGAAAAAGTAATGGTAACTAGAGCTTTTCACAGTGCCTTAATATAATAGTAGGTATTTAATAAATATATATTGACTTGACTGACATCATAGATGTCATAGACAGGATGTGTTGTTTTCATAGAATTTAGACTAAATGGTCTCTGGGTTCTTTTCAAATTCTATCCTTTATTCTACATGTGAGGAAATTGATATAAATGGAGGCTGATTGCTCAAAGTTTCCAGGTAGTGAGTGATAGAGGTGAGAATTGAACCTGTGTTCTCTGTTTAAAAAAAGATTTTGCTTCATGAAAAAGCTAAGGGTCATTAAAATCTGCATATCCACATTCAGGTTCAAAAATGAGTTTTATCAATTAAGTTTTCAACTGAGCTTTAGGCTTATATTACCCATTGCTTATCAGATATTTAAAACATCTTAAACTTAACATATGAAACTGAGTTCGTGATTTTCCTCCTCTTCTAAACTTCCTTATTTCTATCTTTCCAGTGTTTCAGATTTGTAATCTGAGTAATTTGTAATTTGTAATCTCTCTCCCTCACTCCACCCATAAATTTAGTTACCAAATACTGCCATTTCTATATTTATAATATCTTTAGCTATGTGAGCCTGGGCAAGTCACTTAACCCTGTTTGCTTCAGTTTCCTCATCTATAAAATCAGGTGGAGATGGAAATGGCAAACCACTCTCTTTGCCGAGAAAATCCCAAATGGGGTCATGAAGCATCAGACAAAACTAAAGAATAACTGAATAACAATATATAATATCTATGTTTTTTATAATAACCCATCATCTCCCCTAAGAACTTTAGTTCAGGTTCTTCTCACCTCTTGCTTAAATTAATGCAACTGCTTCTTAACCAGAATTTCTTCCTCAAGTTTCTCACCACATTAGCCCGAAATAATTTTTCTTAAGGGCAGACTGTATGACCCTCCCACACAACCAATTCCAATCACTTCCCATAGCCTCTAGAATAAAACATAAACTCCTCTGTTTAATGTTTAAAACCCTACACAATCTGACATTGGACATTATGCTTCCTGCTTCACTCAGCAATCTAGTCAAACTGTCCTTCCCTTTATTTCTCAATGACAATATTCTATTTCCAATCACCATGCCTTTGTAATGTCTATCCCATGTACTGGAGGAGAAAGTGAGGCTTATGACTTTGCACAGCCCTCCCTCACTCAAATCCAATTCAATTCCAAATCATGTCATCATCTTCCTGATGTCATGGACCTCTTCAAGAACAAAGGACAAGCCACAACGCAACCCACATATTTGGAATATATTCTCTCCTTGTGTCTTCCTTATAAAGTTCCTCGCTTCTTTCAAGATGCAGCTTAGAAACCATCTTTTCAATGAAGCCTTCATTCCAAATCACATTATATTTAACTAATTCATGTGTATGTGTAATATTTATATTATTTGTATTTATTGACCTTATATTTCTATCATATACATTATATGCATTTGTTGTCTCCCTATCAGAATTAAAGCTTCATTGCAAGTAGGCACTATTTTATTCTTTGTTCTTTTATTGCCAGTCTCTAGTACAGTGCTTGTCATCCAGAGGTACATAATAAATATCAGCTGATTGATTGATTTAAAGCATCAAATGTTTTTCATAACAGTCTCCTTCACTGGCCATCTTCAATGTCTGTTTAGGATATATGTGCTAGTAGACAGGATGTGTGGGTGGTCCATTTACCCAACTATGTATCATTGCTTGGACATAAAGCATTTTTCATCCACTTTGTTTTATTGTGTGAATAATTGGACCAAACTCATAGAATAATTACAGATTTCATTTTAGAGGTTACAATTCTCCAGAGCTTGATGCAATTTGCACAATGTGCTTCACAAACAGAAATATCTGGAGGACGTCACCATCTTTGATTTATAGGGAAATTCTTTTCTCCTTTTGAATAACCTCCACAGTAGTGAAAAATGCCTTTAGTGAGAATATATCTCCTTCTTTTATACCTTAATATTTATAATGGGAGTTGGGGAAGAAAATTATCTCTGTTGCATCTTTTAGGAAAATTTACATGCTCTTAACATATGCATTCAAGATTTACATATGGAAGAAACCTTGTTGCAGGAAAGACTTTACAATGGTATTTTGTGTTATTGAATCAAATGTCTTTTTTTTAAAAATTTGCCAACAAGCTCAATGGGATTTTGTGTTCTCTTTAACTTTCAGTTAATTGTGTAACTACAGAGGGTGATATGTTGTAATGTGTGTGTGTGTTTGTGTCTGTGTGTGACAAAAGTTTACCTGTTCTCTTCTCATAACTTCATTAAAGATATACGTAGATGGATTGTTCTCAGAAAAAATTTAGAAATATGGGAAAGTAGCACATGGGTTGATAGTTATTGATATTTTTTCAATGGGCTCTTGTTAGTAATAATCTCAGAGATTCCTCCTCTCAATGTTTTAGGTTTTCTACTCTTCTATACCCCTTAAGAATAGCTCTCTCCTTGCCCTCAAAATGGTATAACTTCTCTGCGTAGTTCAGCTGATATTCCTATGTTTTGTTTTGTTTTTTCAAACTGCAATTTCTGCTTTTTCATGTAATATATTAGTTACTTAAATGTTAAGAGTACTAATGTGGGGGCTCCACTGTCATTGATGGAGAGAATAGCTTACTCTGTACAGGACGTCCCTAAAGATGTTCTGTAGTAATCTTGACAAATCTTTTCCATTTTTCTTCTGTTTGTTATCCCCCTTTCAGTTTCATCCTTAAGTGCCTCTGGATGCTCTGGTTTAATATTAAATATTATTATAATAATACAAGATATCAAAATTTATGAGATGCAGTGGAAGCATTTCTTAGAGGCAAATTTATTTCCCTGAGCGCTTATATTAACAAAAGATAAAAAGAGAAGATTAATGATCTGAGCTTGAAGTTTAAAATGTTACAAAATCAACAAATTACTATCCTCAAAATGAGCACAAAAAAAGAGAGATCACCAAGATCAAAGGAAAAAATGAAGGATTTTGAAAGTTTAAAAATAAGTAAATTATTAAGCCAAAGACCAGGGTTTTTTTTAAAAGACTCATAAAAGTGATTAACTATTTGGTAATTAAACCAAAAAGGAGAAGGAAAATTAAATTATCAAAATAAAAAATGAGATGACAGAAACCATATTGAATATTCAAAATACTCAAATATAGATATATGATCTCATTAATTTGTATTTTCCCTGTGAAGTTACAGATCAAAATCTGTTCATCCAGACAGCTCTTCTCTATATATATATGTCTTCCCCTCAGCTCATAAGAGTCTACCCAGCAAGTTCCTTCCTCACTTTCTATTGACATTGAAAGAATACCATTAGACCATACAGTCTGTCTCCATCCATCATACCTCATATGATCAACTCACACATTTTCATCATCAATTTCTTTCATGAAATCTTTACTCTTGTCCTTTGCTTATCTGAAACCTAGTCATACCTGTCATGTAGCTCTCCATCATTCTATGAATTTTCACCTCCTTTAGATTTTTTGGAGACTGGTATGGTAGTGGTGGTAGTGGTTTGTCCTTCAGTTTGTTTTTTTAATTTATTTTTTAAATTTTCCCCCAAATTTATTTATTTTTTTTTCAGTTTTCAACAATCACTTCCATAAATTCCAAATTTTCTCCCCCTCCCTCCTCCTTCTCTCACTAAGATGGCATACAATCTTATATGGGTTTTATACTTGCATTCCCATTAAACACATTTTCATATTAGTCATGTTGTACAGAAGGATTAAAACAAATGGGAGAAACCATGAGAAAAACAAAACATAACAAAGGAGAAAATTGTCTGCTTCGTTCTTCATTCCAACTCCATAGTTCTTTTCTCTGGATGTGGATGGCATTTCATATCATGAGTTCTTTGGAAATGTCTTAGGTGAAGGACTAAATCTATCAAAAACATTCCTGGCACACTGTGGCTGTTATTGTGTATAACGTTCTCCTGACTGCTCGCTTCACACATTATCAGTTCATATAAGTCCTTTCAGATTTTTTGGAAGTCCTTCTGTTGGTCATTTCTGATAGCACAATAGCATTCCATTATATTTTGTCCTACATTTTCAAAGAGGACTAATGACATCACTGGGTGATGCCTTGACTTGTGCACGAATCAGATTTAAGTAAGGTAGAACTGCACAAATTTGTCAGCCTCATTTCTCTTTCAGAACCATCATAGTTCAGTGGCAAGACAAAAGTCAAGATGACTGGTGATGGTCCAGGATGCAGTGAATGACCATGGCATCTTTCATGTCTGCCCAAGTTCTAAGTGCCCTACAGCACCTAGTTTAGCCATCTTCATGGACATTGGAAGAATAGTTCTCAACCACCCATCCTCCTAAACTCATCAAAAGGTTTGAGGCCTGTTGATTACCCTCAATCTAATTTAGCCTGTCTTGAAGTCATAGGATAATACCTATAGAAGATTTTATTAAAAATTTAGAGCTGTTTCAGGGAGAAGTTTGGGTTCATTAAAGGATCTTTGCAATGACTTAAAGGCAATTCTGGTAGTCAACCCAACACTCTGCCTCCTATTTGATTCAAGTCCCAACTTCCATTTGCAGCAATTGTCCAAGATATATGGACAAAACTGAAAGATGACCTCTATAGGCTTCAATATTAGGAAATTATCATAATAAATTATGTTAAAACAAAAGTAATATCTATGTGATTATATCAATAAGTTCAAGAGAGCCTTTGATTAAATATACCTACTTTTTTTAGCTTTGGAAAATATAGGATTTTTTTCTTAGAAAAATAAAAAGGTTTATTTGAACCCAACAGTCATCAGAATATGTAAGGAGGAAAACTCAGTACCTTTACAACTCAGATCTAGGATCTTGCAATGAATTTTTTTTCAGGGGATGGGAGGTTGGAGTGTTGGAGGAGGTAGATCAGAAACACTTGTGATCACCATCTTCTGGAAGGTGAAGAAAAGTTTCAGTATTAACTCCCACTGTGGGGAGGGTCTGTTTGAGAACCAAGATTAATTTTATTTCACAAGAGATTACATAAGGGTCTTAACCTTCCTGTTAACGTCTTTCATTATTCATCTAGATCTATGATTTCATCAGTGCAGACAGGAACTCTCAGTGTAGAAATTTCCTCCACATATGTAGATGGGTCAGTCACCTGTAGAATATAGATATTTGTCTGGTATACTGGGGCATTAAGGGATTTGATCTTGGTCATGCAGCTAGCTACTACACATCTCTTGAACTTGAGGTTCAAGACACTGAGACTGGCCACTGTACAGAATGATGATGCTAAGAGAAAAAAAATGGTTCCTTAAGATTTTTTTGTTTGTTTTGTTTTTGATTTTGAGTCAATCAGGGTTAAGTGACTTGTCCAGGGTCACACAGTTTGTAAGTATCTGATACCAGGTTTGAAGTAAGGTTCATTAGCATTTAAAAAGAGAGTGAATCATTTTAGAAGGAGAATCCTATAGAGAAGGAGAGATAAAAGAACAAGACAGAATAGTAGGAAAAGTGGAGAGAAAAGCCAACTGCTAGGATCTCTCCTTACATATTCAAGAAGTCTGCAATTAACTAGTTTAGTGGGTTAAATATTCACCTCAGTTACAGGAGCTGGGAAGGGGGCATTTTCTGAGAAATTACACAACATATTTACGCAATATAATGAGTGAATTCCATCTCCATATCTGTAGTACATAATAAAATGTGTGCTTGACTAACAGGTATTTTAACTTTAAGTGCTTCTTGTAGTGTATTAGCAGCCTATTTTCTGAAACTGGTTATTACTTATTTCTACAACCTTTATTATGGAAGCAGTTAAAGAGTAACTTCCTCCCTTATAAAGGTTGATTTGTTTAGATCTGGGAAGGAATTTATTGTGAAGGATTCAGGAGAGCTTTGCTTAGAGTCATGACCTAAAGGCAAACAACCATTCCCTGAACATACTCCCAATGCTAGGTTTCTTTTACCTGTGGCTCTATACTCGTGTGGATAATTGATCAGATTTCTCCTTTGTTAATTTCCAAGTTCTACTTCCATATCTATCTATATGTCTGTCTCTCTATCTTTTTTATTTGCTCAGTGCAAATGAAAGGGACAAGGAGAGGCTGGTAAAACTAGCACTAAATATAGCTTTAACATATAAGTTTAAGTTAAAAATTCTCCATTTTGTACATGCTTAAATTGTTTAATTGTTTTGTGGTTCCTAAAGTATTTACCTTGTAAGGATATTCATTATATGGACACATGCAAAGAGAAATCCATCCTGTATGCCTTTTCTTTTTTCTTTCCTCTTTTTTTTTAAAAAAAAAAACAAATATGTTGCTTATTGAACTTTCTTACAATATTCCAGTCTTTTTACTTATTCTTCTTAAAAAAAAAAAAAGCAGGTCTAAATGCAAATTAACATTACTGTTTAAATATCACAGACCATTTTCTCTGAGCCCAGTTACAATAACTAGTAATTATAAAAATTGCTTGCCTTGGGCTTCTGGCTAAGCCAGTGCTAAACTTGTCCTTTTATTAGATCTGTCAGACTGAGTTAATTATCTTTATGATAATAGATGTGCCTTACCTCAAACAAAACAAATACGCTTATAATTAGCTTTTTAGTTAGAATTTTAATTTATTTATAAAGACTGTTTGTTTTGTTATTTTTTTTAAACAAAGACAAGGGGATTGGAGAGTTCATTTTTAACAGGTTACTAGTCTACTTAGAACTTTTTAAAGGGGAAAATGAATTCATTATGTTAAACAACTAGTTCTAGTGGTTAAAATATGATATTTGGTCAGTTTAAAATCAATAATCTTCATGAATAGATGGAAGGACATGAAGGAGGAGACAAGGGCTTTATTTTATTCCAGAAACAAAAGATACTTTTTCTCTATTTTCACAATAGAACAGTTTTATGGAAACTATTTGTGGAACTCATGAGGAAGGATAATTTCTAAGGATAGAAAGGTAATGATATACTTGTACTCTGCCCTGGTGGCCAGACAGTGTCTGCAGTACTCTGATTGGTTCTAAGCATCATAGTTTACGAAGGTAAAGAGTATCCAAAAGAGCAAATAGAATAGTGAAAACCCTTCAGATTATGACATATGAAGATTAGCTACTGATATGGGTATATTCAGGGTAGTGGTAGGGAACATGGTAATTGTTAGAAAATAATAATAGTATTAATGATATCTAGCTTTTAGGTAATGTTTTAAGGTCCCCTGTGAGATGTGTTATCATTCCTACAAGAAAACTGAGACAGAGATATTGAGTCACTTGCCCAGGGTTATACACAGAGAGTAAGTTCCTAAGACTGGATTTGAACTCAGGTCTTCCTGACTCCAGATCCACCGCTAGGACTTCATGTAGAAGAGCTATTTGATTTGACCTTGACCATAAAAGGCATGATAAGGAACCATAAGTGATAACATGAAGAGACAGATTTAGGCTTGGTTTAAGGAGAAACGTTCTAACAATTAGAATTTTCCCTAAATTGAATGGCCAGCACAAGAAGGTATCTGGTTTACCTTCACTAGAAGTTTTCAAGCGAAATAAAGATGGGAAATGTTGTTAAGTTGTTTTAGTGGTATTGGACTTGCTGTGACCCCATTTGGCGCTTTCTTGGAAAAGATACTGGAGTGGTTTGTCATTTCCTTCTCCAGATCATTTTATAGCTTGGGAAATTGAGAAGATTAAGTGACTTGCTCAGGGTCATACAGCTAGTGAATATCTGTGGCCAGATTTGAACTTGGGAATGAGTCTTTCTAGGTCCAACATTCTATCCACAGTACCACTTGATGATCCCTTCCTGGGAAATGGAATTTTTCATGTATATGTTGGACTCAGTCACCTGTAAGATACTTTCCACCTCTGAAATTCTGTGTTTTGTGAGTTTTTTTTTTTAACAATTCAATCCATCATTGCAGTGCAAGTTAGCATGTACCATATGCTACTATGTAATAACATGCTCCATAAGAGAGATTCCAAAAAAGGGCATTGTGGCTATTCAGAGGAAAGAGAATTCATAGGATTTAGAGCTAGAACATTTCTTAAAAATCATTTAGTCTGATCTAATCATTTTATAGATGAGGATACTGAGGTCCACAGAAATTAATTGACTGCTCAAAATCTTAGAGGTGGCCCAATTATAGAACCAGAATTCAAACATAGGTTCCCTAACTCTTAACCAATGCTCTTTTAGCCACACTATCTTTCTCATGGCATCATTCTTCCTTTCTGAAAACAGTTATTCAAAGATGATGATGCATAGGTTCACAATGCTTGAAGCTAAAAACCAAGAAAATTTTATGTATAGCTTCTTTAAGTATTTGTCTACCATGCCCATGCCATCCTATTCACTTCTCTCTGTTTTCTCATTCCATGACGGCAATGGATGCTATCACCTTTCAGATTCTGGTAAGCAGAACCTACAATACTGAAATTTATTGTTAGCATAGAAAGGAAGGTAATGGAGAGACAAAGGCAGCAATGTGAGAGCTAGAGTCAGTCCTAAGGACTGTGACAGTTTTTCTTCCATTTTGGTTGACTTTAGACAGTGGACAATATCAGGGAGGATTTCTGTGTTGGTGTTTATTACATGGGTTTGTTCTCCCATTTTCACAGAACTATTGGTTTTGGAAAGAATTATGGATAGAAAGCCCAGTGAGACCTCTTTGTGTTGGAACAGTGTGGCTCTGGAGGGGTCTGTGCTTTCTAAGAAGTTTTGCTTCAGACTCTGAGATTCCTTGTATTAGGGAGGAAGTCTTTCCCTCCCCCTTATTCCTCTTATTCATTGAGACAGTCTTGTATGTCAAGCCATGCTGCAAATTGTCTGAGTTCTTTGACATGGAGAAAATGTCTTGGCTAAGACAGCTGGGACACCACAGTTCACAGAAAACTTCAGGTAGGGCCCCAGACTCAATTACACTCCAGCATCCCAAAGGATCTGTGGCTACCTGGGATATCACAGCTGGCATTTGGATACCCTCTCTGGACATTTCCCATGAAACTTCTAGTCAACATCTTGAATTTAGCATGTACAAAACTGAATATCTTCTCTACAACCACCCCAGCTCAAAACCTGACCTTTGCTAAAATTCCCTTGTTTAGTCAAAACAACTCATAGTCAGCTAGACAGCACAGTTTACAGAATTTTGGGCTTAGAGTCAAGGAAGGCTGATATTCCTGAGCTCAAATCTGGCCTCAGACACTTATTAACTATGTGACCCTGGGCAAGTCACTTAGCTCTGTTTGTCTAGGTTTCTTCATCTGTAAAATGAGCTGGAGAAAGAAATGGCAAATCACTCCAATATTTCTGCCAAGAAAACCCCAGATGGGGTCATGAAGAGTCAAACAGGACTGAAAAATGACTGAACTGAATTTGGAGCATCAAAATATTTCCTTTCACCCAGGGTTAATGACCCAAGTATTCTATGATTCTTTCCTCTCTTTCAGCACACATATCTGGTCATTATTGAATCTTTCTTTATAATCTAATGTTTATCATTTAAGGAACTTTTGATAGACCCACAGAGCCTGCAGCCCTGTACCTCCTCCTTTGGCCATTAAGGGGCTGCTCTAGTATGGATTCACAGATGTATGCTGAACCTGATTCAGACTGGATTTGGAGCTTAACCTCAGTTAGCTGAAATGGATTTATCTCTCTTTTTTCAACTCTGGCTCATTAAATGTCCATTCTAGTTCCCTGAGGGTAAATTATTTAAAGTTTAGATAGTACCTCTTGACCAAAGTATCCCAAAATGAAAAGTAGGAAAGCACTCAGGGTACAACATATATCAACTATAGAAGGGGCATTTATTTCCTATGCACAGAAGAAATGCTAAGATACAGAAGACTCACAGGAAAGACAAAACAGGATTCAATATTTTTTTCTCAATAGTTTTTTCTAATAGATACTATTATATTTCACCTCATTTCTACACTGTCCAAGCAATACCCATTCAATGTCCTCTTGCCAATTGGCAAGGAGCAATGCAATTAAAATTAGAAGGGAAACAGTTAACAGAGAAAAAAAATATCTTTACAGCAAATTCTCAGATAAAAGTCTCATATCTGAGAAATATAAGAAATTAATATAAATTTGCAACACAATAGCCATTTTCCAATAAAAAAGTGAACAATGGATATGAACAATCAGTTTTCAAAAGAAGATATCCAAACAATCAATAACCAAATGGGAAAGAAATCCACAACAGGGAAATGCAAATTAAAGCAGCTCTAGGTTCCTACCACCTTGGCAAAGAAGAAGAAAAAAGACAGTTATTAAAAGGACTACAGAAGTACAGGCAGATTAATATGTTGGTAATGAAGTCATCCTGTTACACAGGCCCTCTTGCATTTCCTTAAACAAGGGGACTTTGTCCCCTTGGCTTTGCATTGACCACCTCTGGGCCTGAAACACTGTCACTTCACCTCCTAGTTTCTCTAGGGTCTTCAAGTGTCATCTCAAAGGCCACATTCTGAAGAAGCCCTTTCCTCATCTTGTCAGTTTCTAATGCCTTCCCCTCTCAGATCATGTATTGAATATATGTAGTTATTTACATTTGGTCTCTCCCAGTAGAATATGTATTTCCTAAGCACCTCAGGGACTATTTAAATTGTTGTTTTGGTTCTTTTGTTTCTCATTTCTTTAAATCCTTATCTCTTGTTTTTCATAGTTTTATTTATTTATCAATGAGCCCTCCCTTCTATCACACCCCATCCTTCCCTTATCCCCATCTTCTCTCTTTTCTTGTAGGGAAAAATAGATTTCTATACCCCATTACCTGTATTTCTTATTTCCCAGTTATACGCAATAACAATTCTCAACACTTGTTTCTAATACTTTGAATTCCAGCATCTCTCTCTTCCTCCCTCCCCACCCATCCCCACTGAGAAGGCAAGCAATTCAATACAGGGTACATATGTGTCGTTTTGCAAAAGACTTCCATAACAGTCATGTTGTGTAAAACTAACTATATTTCCCTCCATCCTACCCTGTGCCCCATCTATTCTCTCATTCGACCTTGACCCTT
>CM053772.1:207449761-207465241 GCA_028658325.1 Potorous gilbertii | reverse complement strand
TATGTGTCGTTTTGCAAAAGACTTCCATAACAGTCATGTTGTGTAAAACTAACTATATTTCCCTCCATCCTACCCTGTGCCCCATCTATTCTCTCATTCGACCTTGACCCTTCCCAAAAGTGTTTACTTCTAATTGTTCCCTTTTCCCATTTTCTCTCCCTTTATCATCCCCCTCATCCCACTTGTCCCCTTCTCCCCTACTTTCCTGTGGTGTAAGATAGATTTTCATACCAAATTTAGTGAGCATATTATTCCCTCCTTAAGCCATATGGGAAGAGAATAAGCTTCACTTTTCCCCTTTCATCTCCTCCTTTTTCTCCTCCATTGAAAAAGATTTTTCTTATCTCTTTTATGAGTGATAATTTGCCCCATTCCATTTCTTACTTTCTCCTTCCAATATATTCCTCTCTCACACCTCAATTTTATTTTTTTAGATACCATCCCTTCTGATTCAACTCAACCTGTATTCTCTGTATGTGTGTGTGTGTGTGTGTGTGTATAATCCCTCCAACTACCCAAATACTGAGAAAAGTCTCAAGAATTACACATCTTATCTTTCCATGTAAGAATGTAAACAGTTCAGCTTTAGAAACTTATTTATGATTTCTCTTTCCTGTTTACTTTTTCATGCTTTTCTTGATTCTTGTGTTGGAAAGTCAAACTTTCTATTCATCTTTTCATCAAGAATGCTTAAAAGTCCTTTGTATCATTAAATGACCAGTTTTTCCCCTGAAGTGTTATACTCAGTTTTGCTGAGTAGGTAATTCTTGGTTTTAATCCCAGTTCCTTTGACTTTTGGAATATCCTATTCCAAACCCTTTATCCCATAATGTAGAAGCTATCAGATCCTGTGTTATCCTGATTGTATTTCCACAATTCTTGAATTATTTCTTTCTAGCTGCTTGCAACATTTTCTGCTTGATGTGGGAACTCTGAAATTTGGCCACAATATTCCTAGGAGCTTCTCTTTTCAGATTTCTTTCAGGAAGTAATCAGTGAATTCTTTCCATATTTATTTTACCCTCTGTTTCCATAATATCAGGGCAGATTTCCTTGATAATTTCATGAAAGATAATGTCTAGGCTATTTTTTTTTTATCCTGACTTTCAGGTAGTCCCATAATTTTTAAATTGTCTTTCCTGGATCTATTTTCCAGGTCAGTTTTTTTTTCCAATGAGATATTTCACATTATCTTCTATTTTTTCATTCCTTTGGTTTTGTTTTTTTAACTTCTTGATGTATCATGTAGTCATTAGCTTCCTTAAACTCCACTCTTATTTTTAAAGAACTATTTTCTTCAGTGAACTTTTGAACCTTCTTTTCCATTTGGCTAATTCTGCTTTGTAAAGCCTTCTTCTTCTCGTTGGACCACTTTTTCCAATCGAGTTAGCCTATTTTTAAAGGTGTTATTTTCCTCAGTATTATTTGAGTCTCCTTTACCAAGCTGTTGAATCACTTTTCAAACTCTTTCGTGGCCTGAGTCCATTGCATATTCATCTTAGAGGTACTGGATGCAGAAGCCTTGACTTCCTCTGACAGTATGCATTGTTCTTCCTCATCCAAAAGAATGGAAAGAAATATCTTTTCACTGAGAAAGTAACTTTCTATGGTTATGAAAATGCCCTTTTTTGAGTATTTCCCAGCAAGTTACTTGACTTCTGAATCCTTCGTCAAGAGGAGGATCCTAGAACTCCTCCTTCCCCTGGGACTGTGCTCAGGGCTGAGGTTCAGATCAGCTGCTCAGTTCCCCCAGGGGTTTTAGGCCAAGTGCTTCACAAATGGATGTGCCCTGCTGCCGTCACCCCCACTACCACTGTGCCACCCCTGCTGCCACAGCCACTACCACCACCGCCACCTGGGGTCAGCACTGGGGGGGGACCCTGGTCCCCTCTTGCCCAGTTGGGAAAGCACTCTTACTGACCTTTGAAACTTTTTTTGGCACTTGTGGGTTGAGGGATCTGAGACCCTCCCTGCTGGGTATTCTGCACCAGAGGCCTGTTTCAGTCCCATTCCTCCTGATGCCAAGGGCTGGGTTCTGCTTGGCTCAGTGTCCTGTGGGATAGACCTTTCCTGCCAGCCTTCCAGGTTACCTTTGGCTAGAAATCCCTTTCACTCTGTCGTTCTGTGGCTTCTTCTGCTCTAGAATTTATTGAGAGTCGTTTTTTTACAGGTATTTTATGGACTGTGGGGGAAGAGCTCGCATATGTGCGTCTTTCTACTCCACCATCTTGGCTCTGCCCTAAATCCTTATCTCTTAGCACAGTGCTAGGCACATAGTAAACACTTAACTGAGTTCAAATCTGGCTTCAGACACTTACTAGTATGTAACCCTTGGCAAGTCACTGAACTCTATTTGCCTAAGTTTTCTGTAAAATGAATTAGAGAAGGAAATGGCAAACCACTGTAGTATCTTTGTCAAGAAAATCCCAAATCGGGTCATCAAGTGTCATATACAACTGAAATGAATAAAGAACAACATGAACAAAGCAAGGAAACATTGCTGCTGTGAGTTGGGTCATACAAGGATGCTCTTATTACCGTAAAGACAAGTCTGCCCACAAGTCCTCAGGGAGATGATTTTCCCCAATGTGATTCAGAATGGTAACAACAGCATCAAATTTTCCATTTTCCCTCTCTCCTCGCCTTCCTTACAATGCCCCATACTCTGAGGATCAAGCTTCATGTTTTCCTTATTCCCTCATTTGTTTAATGCACCACTGGAAAGATTGTATCAGGAACATGAAGGTCTGTGGCACAAGAAATTCTGAGGTCCATACTTTAGCTATCAGTTCTTTAAACCCTCTGGTCCCAGGTCCATAGATCTAGAGCTATCTAGTACAGCCTCACCCCATCATTTTATTAAGGTCTAAGGTCTAGGGATTACAAGGTAACAGAACAGAGATTGCCCCTCAAATCATGGAAACAAAATCAAAATTAGAATCTGTCTTCTTGTCCCCATTTCTTCTCACCAGGCTGTTCTGCCTCCAATTCTGGGACTGTCCTGAGACTAATGATTGAAATCCAGTGACTCAGCTCAATTAAATCTGTTCTAATGAGGGTTTATTGCCTGTAGTTTGCTTTGCACCAGAGTCGATTGCACATCTTTGCTCCAAGTACAATTGAGGCCAGCAAGTCCAAATTGTTGGGCCAGAATCTCATTTCTCTTCATTCCCCACAGATCTCTTCACAGCATGGACATCTTTTTGAAGTTAATGGAAGTTCTACACCAGAATGATGTCTGGGGTCTTCAGGGAGAAGTAAGAACTGGGCCTATCATCATTTACCAAAGTGTAAGTTATTTTTCACTATCATCAAAGTGCTGGAAGAACCAAGGAGCTGAGACACAAACACTCAGTAGAACTAAGAATAACATAGGTAGAAGCATGTTTCTTAATGAGCCTTAAAACTTGGAATGACAGACAGTACTAGTGGGAACTGTATGCAGATGAAAATCCAGCAATGGGCGGAGGGCAGGGGAAAGAGTATGTCCCAATATCTGGCTGCTGCTTTTAGAATGACTGGGAATTTTGTCAATGTTTACAAGTGTTTCCGTAAACAAAATCAATTTCAATAACTTTTTTTCCCAAAATGTTCATTTTCTGCAAAATCAAAGCCAATATGTTTATTAAAGGTACATACTAACAATAAAGGCATGGATAGTTAGAAAGACAAAGTACTTAAAATGCTTCCTATATGCAGGCACTGTGCTAAGCAATGGGGGTATCCAAATACAAGCAAACATGATAGTCCTTGCCCTCAAAGAGCTTCTATTCTAACAGGAAAAGATGATACATAAAGAAAAGCTAAAAAAAGGGGATCAAGTAAAAATGATAAGGAGACTGCAAGAAATCATAAGGAGGCCTGGGTCCCACAATATAAAGTAAAAAGCTTACCTATCCAGAGAGATAGGAAGTAGAGTCCAAGTCTCTGATAGAGTGTTGATGGTCTGAAAGCAGGGTCATTGTAAAGAGATTGTGGATAATGCATCTATTGTATGCATAAATCTTTGTGTACATGGGTGTGCATATACATATATATCTCTCTAATGAGACACAGCATGTAAATAACATATGTTTTATATATATATATATAATGTGTATATAATATATATATGTTATATATGTATAATGTATATATACAATATATACATGTTTGTATATATATTACAGATATATGTGTGTATATATATATATATATATACATATACATACATATTTGTAATGGCAAGTAAAATAGGATCTTTTGCTGTTTTTGTTTTAGTGTAATCAAGTAGTATAATGCCTCTATTTGAATGTGATTAAGGAGGATCTTTCCCACACATTGTCAGGCCTGGGAATAGTTGTAGGAAGATCTATTCCTTTTGTTAATGCAGTATGGGTTTTCCAGGGATATGGTGTCCTCTGACTAAAAAGTGTATAAAGACGCTGAGGGTGAGGTTTTACTTTGGGGCTTACTGACTAGAAGTGTCCGTTTGTCAAGATGATGACTCCAGAAAGTCTCTAAAGGAACCCCGCTGGTAACTTCCCTCTCTGGCAACTATGGTCAGACAGTTGGATTGTCTGTCGAATTCAGCAGAGGAAGCCACATCTGTTGACTTTTAATTTCTCTGTATTTTCTTTGAAGTTCAGGGTGCTGACTTCCCTGAACTAGGTAAATGATATATGTGCTTCTTTAAAGTGTTTGCTTAAAATGATTGTTAACCCCTCAAAAGTTGCCTTTCTTTTTATGAATGCAGATCTAAGAACGTGTGGTAGCAGGTCCCCCTGTGTATGTTGGGGTGCTTACTGTTACAATATTATAGGATATATGTTCTATATTTGTATTATATACATATATACACATGTAAAAAGGCATGTATATGTGTGTGTACATATATGTATATATATGTAAGTATGTATATCATTTATCCTCTAGTCTCATTCTATGCTTCATTATTAGAATATACATTATTTTTAATTTGAAGGTCTTATTGAGATCTTTGTATTTTCTCTACCTCTGTATCCCATACAATGGATGTCAGCATGCATGCTACTATTACCTTTGAGGTGTTTTGCTTTGTTTTTCAAGTGCTTCTGAGTGCTGCTCTATAAGATCACTAAGTGTCCTATCATGTGATATTTCTTCTTGCCTTTGGATAAAGTATAAAACCACCTCTAGGAAGATGGCAGAATGAGAAATAACATAAGGTATGCCCAGCTTCCCATTTGCCAGTCCAAATAAACTAGAAAAATTCCCTCAAATGAAATAAATATAAAGTGATAGGAAGAGGAAAATTGAAAGAGCCTATTTCAAGGTGATTCTTATTTTTTTTTTAAAAAAAGAAGTAAAACCACTTCTTTAGCCTGTAACACCTGGTCCTTTTCCTCCCCCATCCTTCTGCAAGCCTAAAAGGTTCTTGTGCTTTGTGATAGCTACAGTTTTAAGCCCTGACTTTCAGAATTGATGCTGGCTCAGTGTTTCCTCCTAACCTATCCACTCCCCATCTCAAGTGGAAGGAAAGAAGGTACATGTAAAGGCATTCTACAGCTTATAGAAAATACAGCTTGTAGAAAATGAGGGGCCCAGGAATGTGGCAATGGTTACAAGTAATTATTATTGTACAGAAGGAAACAGGAAGCATGATAAGGGTAGGAGAAAGGTAGAAAAGAGAGCCAATTACAAAGCTGGTCCTGAGTTTCCCTTTAGCAAGATCTTGTGGGTCCTTCCCCAAATCCCTTCTCCACCAGTACTCCATGAACAATTAAGCAAGAAAGAAAATCTGTCTCAAAGCATGGTACATCCTAAAAAAGTAAAACTGAGAAAGGAGAATAGGCTTAATTAGTGCTGAAATTAGGAGCTTTCCAGGGTCATCATCCCAATCAGTTACCCTTAACCCCTAAAGGCTACAGATCTCATCAAACCCTTTGATCTGAAAGACCAAAGAATAGTCTGCAAGGGTTGTGGAAATGGAACAAAAGGACAAGGCCTTTGAAAGGAAAGACTGATGGTGAGAATCATGTTTACAAAAAGCAAAATATTAATGATTAGCCTTTATATAACACTAAATGGTTTGCAAAACACCTTATGCAGATCATTTCATTTGATCCCTATACCAATCTTATGAGGCAAGTGCTATGATTACCCATATTTCACAAATGAGGAAACTGAGGCTGAGAGGAGATGATGGCATGCAGGTTAACAGTTAAGTAAGCATCTGAGGCCTTATTCTCACTTAAGACTTTTGACTCCATATATCTATCAACTGTGCAACTTAGCTGCCATAGAGATAAGGAGAAATCAGCAGTGATAAAAAGAGGTAAACACTGAGGAGAAAACAACAAACATTTACCCCCAAAAAGAACTATCTCAATGAATAATTATTTTGTTTAAAAACATGGAGTCAAAGTCCTCTGGGAAATATGGCAGTATTACAATGAATTTTACTAAGTACCATGAAACAACAATGTAACAACTCTAAGAACTTCCAGGATGACCCAAAAGAGCAACCAAGGAATTAAATAAAAATGTCAAAGAAATAAAGACTATCATGAGATGTCTTAAGGAAGAAATGAATAATATTAGATCGCATTTATAAAGCACTATATGGCAGTCACTATTTTGAGCACTTTTTTTGTTATTTCATTTGATCCTTACCACAACTCTGAGAGATAGGTATTATTTCTATCCCCTGTTTTTGTTGTTTTATTATTAAATATTTAGTTATATATTTATATATAATAGTAATATTAATTAATATTATACAAATAAATTATTTATTATAAAAATATTGTTTTAATAAGAAAACTGAGGAGAGGTTAAGTGACTTACCCATGATCACATAGTAAATACATGCAGACATATCTGAACCAAAATCTTCCTGATTCAATACCCAGCACTCTACCTACTTTACCACCAAGCTGAGTCTAATAGAACAATAAAGAATTTAGGAAAGAAACATACTCAATAACAGGAAATTCTGTGAAAAGAGGACAGAACTAGATGGAAAAACAAAAATTAGAATGAAAAATAAGTGAATGAACTCTGAGGCAGAATGAAGAATGCATCAAAGAACTAGTTTATTAGAAAATAAAGTAGATTGGTCACATGGTAAGAAGAAAGTATTACTGTTGGACTGCCCTGATGCTCCACTGGTATTTTTGTGATGTCAGGAGAAGAGGAGGTAAGCACCAAGAACATCTCTTGAGCTACTTATAAGAAACTTAATGGAATGGTAAAAAAACAAAAAACAAAAAACAAAACCTTCCCTTCTTTCTAACTCCCCTATTTTGTTAAGTACAACAATTCTCTTAGTCATCAGGCTTACAACCTAGGTATGATCCTTGATTTGCTTTTCTTCCCAACCCCTATATCTAATATATTGCCAAGTTCTGGCTATTCTACCATCATAACATTTCTTATACATGCTCCCTTCTCTCCTCTGATGTTACCATCCTGGCATAGGACCTTTTCACATCCCACCAGAGTATTATAATAACTTTTTACTAGCTTTCCAGCATCCTCTCTCCTAACTCTACTTGAGCTTCCATATGGCTTCCAAAGTATTTTCCTAAAGCATAGTTTTGACTCCCATTGAATAAACTCCAGGGGATCCCTATTGCCTCCAGGATCAAATATAAAATTTTCTATTTGAATTTTCAAGCCATTTATGACCTGTCCCCTTCCTACATTTCTAATCTTCTTATACCTAACTCCCCTGCTCATACTCTGTAGTCTAGTTAAGCCAGAGTCCTTGCTGGTTCTCACAAAAGATACTCAATCTTCTGACTCGGTGCCTTTCTAATGACTGACACCCCATACCTGAAATTCTCTTCCTCCTCCCCTCTATCTCTTGGTTCTTCTAGCTTCCTTTATTTCTCAGATAAAATACTACCTTTTATAAGAAGCTTTTCCCAATCTCCCTTAATATGCTATTGTCTTTCCTCTTAATTTACCTCTGCTTGCACACACACATGCACACATATGCACACACATATTGTTGGTATGTGTCATTTCTCTCTCTTTAGATGTTTTGTTTCTCTCTCTTTAGAACCCCTTGAAAGCAGGGAAAATTTTTGTCTTTCTTCATATCCCCAGTGCTTACCAAAGTGTCTGCAACATAATAAGTGCTTAATAAATGTTTGTTGATGGTTGAGTCTAGTCAGCTCATTTTATGGATGAGGAAAATAAATTCACCCACAATAGCACAATAGCAAATAATCTTGAGACAATATAGTAGTGACTAGACCACTGGATTTGGAGTCAGGAACACTTGAATTCAAATTTCCTTTGGAATACATACTAACAGAAGGTATCAGCCTGGACAAGTCATTTAATGGAGAGTTGTCCCCATCTGTCAAATGAGTCCCTTTCCAGTCCTAAATCAATGATCTTAAGTAGCAGAGTCATATTCAAGCTCAGGTGGCTGACCTTGGAACCGGAGCCCTTAGAGATGGTCCAACACTGGAAGAGGTTTAACTGTGAGGAAAAAAGACTAAGGACCACTAGTGTCAGCCTCCTGGATTGACAGGCTCTAATTACTCTCTGAATGATCTAGACAGTTCATTAGCCTCAGTTCAGGAGTATTCTGGGTACTGCCTAGTTCAGAAGGTGGCATGGAAGCTCTTTGGATCCTCTCAGTACTTCCATGCACCTGCCTTAGCTTAAAAGGCACCAACCTAGACTCCTTGGTGTCTGCTGAAAAGCCCCTCCCCCTATTAGCTTGAGAGGGGATCTTCAAGAGACTCCAGTGCTCCTGCCCTGCAAAGGCAACTTGTTTCAAAGTTACTGAGTGGCAGAGGTTCCACAAAGAACCTCCCTCTGTCTACAACAGACCCAACGCATGGTGGTCCCCCAGCCACTGCTTGAAGGAGCTCTCTTTGCTGAGTTGTTTTCCTCTTACGTCAAGCCCAAAGTTCTGCCCTATGCTCACCACATGGAAGATGAGCAGGGCTAGGGGGAGTCCAGCACCTGCTCCTTCAGGGGTCCCACCAGGACAGTGACCTTGCCCCTGAGCTGGGTACTTGACTCTTCCCTTGGCAGGGCCCCAGGTTCCTGGGTCTGGAGGATAAATGTATGGATTCTGGGAGTTAGGGACAATTGGA
Organism: Potorous gilbertii; assembly: GCA_028658325.1. Taxonomy (NCBI): domain Eukaryota; kingdom Metazoa; phylum Chordata; class Mammalia; order Diprotodontia; family Potoroidae; genus Potorous; species Potorous gilbertii. The sequence continues at coordinate 207,456,161 of CM053772.1, read as the reverse complement.
ATCCTTCTGGGATCTGGAGGTCCTGGAGCAAAGACAGATCATAGATTAAGAACTGAACTTGACATAGACACAAGATGGGAAGGAAAAAGATGGGTTGCAATCTGCATTAATCATTCACTTCAACAAGATCGCAGAGCCATTTGAGAATTTGTGTGCATGGAATATTTATGCTAATATTTCAAATGATCTGTGATTTTGCATTTCATTAGTTCTAAGGGTAAGTATATGTCTTTTACATTTTTTTCCCCAGAACTGTGATTTCGTTGGTCCAGAGAACACCAATTATGGAACTTCTTCACCAATGCAGGTCAGTCCTTTCTCTGCAGTTAATAGAGAACTGCTTCGGGGGCACCTAGAGATTAGGCAACTTGCCAAGGTCACAACCCAGAGATGAGAACTGAGCCCACATCTTCTGACTCTGAGGGCAGCTCTCTAACCACTAGTCTATGCTGCCTCATTTGTATATGTGAAGTCAGGGAGACCTGAGTCCAAGTCTTGCTTCTGACACCACCTATGTGATCCTGGGCAAGTCATTTAACCTCTGTCTGCCTCAGTTTCCTCATTTATAAAATGTAGACAATAATTGTACGTATCTTTCAGGGTTGTAGTAAGGATAAAATGAGATATTTGTAAAATGTCTCAAATTTTGTAAGATCTCATATTGTAAAATTATAAAATATCTAATATCTAAATATCTAATAGTATAAATAAATATGATAAAATATATCACATTATTGAATATTATAGTTAAATATGATAAAATAGATAAAATCAGATATTTGTAAAATATCTAATATTTAAGGCAAATCTTAAGGCTCTATATAAATATTTTAGTTTTACATACATGTATATGTGTATGCATATACATATATATATATATATATATCAATTTACATGTATATTTATATCTTTTGGCTAGCTGGACCTCTCTAATTTAGTATGTCCTTGTTTTCACCAAGTCCTATTTTAACATATGATTCTTATGTTTATTAACTGTTTCATCCAGGTATTTGTCAACTCTATAACTACTCTAGACTATTCTTAAGATTAAGAGTTTACATTTATCTACATGACCCTTTCTGATTGTGAAATGCATTTATATCCATTATATCATTTAACTTTCACAATAGCACTTTGAATAGGGTAAGTATTTATTCTCCATTTTCCATATGGAGGAAAAAGACGCATAAAAGGGTTGACTTGCTCATCATCCTATAGCTAGTAAACGGTAAAGATGGATTCCAACCCAGGTCATTTAATTCCAAATAAAAGCAGAAGAAGTGAAGTGAAGTCTGAAGAACAACTTCACTTCTTCCACTTCAGTTTGTATTCCTTAGTGCCAAGCACTGGGTAAGCTCCTCAGAAGTAGGGACAATGTTTTGTCCTTTTTGCGTCTCCAGCAATAAGTACATTGCCTGGATAGTTGGGTCTCAATAAATGCTATTTGACTGACTGACTACAAAGTCCATAATAGGTGCTCAGAAAGTATATGAAATCATAGACTTTTATATCTTAATATATAAATTTTACATTTGCCAACCTATAACAATTTCTGTTCTGCTCAAGGAGATGATCTATCTAACCTAGTTTCCTGACCTACATGAGCTTTCCACCTGCTTTAGGTATTATCAACTTTTTCTGTGACAGAGACCCCTTTGGCATTCTGATGGAGTCTGTGGACCCCTTCTCAGAAAAATTTTTAAGAGAATAAGTATATTTAAATGCATAAAACAAAATTTTTAAAAAATATTGCAGAGGAAACCAAGTTAGCAAAAACAGATGTATTTTTTTCCAATTAAGTTCATAAATGCCCTGAAAACTACCTATTTATCATCAGCAGCACCCTAAAAGTTCTATAGATGTCACATTTGGAACTCCTGTCTTTAGACTGATTGTTATAAGGCTTATTCTATCACTGTATACCTCCCTCTAACAGAAGAGAAAAAAATCCTAATAATATTAAAGAAATATTTTTTCATTCATATATTTAGAAATATGTTTTGGTCATGAAATCAAAGTATGTTAACAGAGTAACTGAAGAGAGCAAATAGGGGTGAAAATAGACCACCTGAAATATGGGAGACTTCCTAAAACTAATTTTGATGAATGCACTAAAAAATGTAAAGTAATAATTCACATTCGCACTTTCATATAAAATTAAAAATGTCTTCATTTATTCTTCATGAATTAATCCATGAATTAAATATTCTGGTGAAAAGAGATGGTTTAATGGCTGTTTTAAAGCTGCATACAGGGATATAGTGACTACATTTAAAGAAAAAGCCAATCCGGTTTCCTTTTTACCTTTTCTTTGTAATCCATTTGGGGCTTTCCTTCTCTGAGTCAGTGCTCCACTGAGTCAGTCTAATGGACAGCTCCTTTCTCTATCTCTACAATGAATGGTAAGGATGCATGCTAACTAGACTAGGAAGGGGATTCCACACATGTTGTGACCCTGTATCAGCAAGGACCCTGACATATACAGAAGGGCCTGCTGTACAGGTTCTTAGATCTGCTTTTCTAAAAGGAAAGGTCAACAATCACTTTAATCAAGCATATATGTAATTCACTTAGTTCAGGGGAAAAAATCAGCACCCTGAACTTCAGAGAAAAGAAAAAACAGAAACAAAGATCAACCAACAGATAGGACTTCCAACTGTCTGATGGTAAGCAATACATACAACACAGATCAACAGACAGATCCAACTGTCTGACCAAAGCTACACATTTAACCGAGAGAGAAGCACCAACATCTGAGTTATCAAAGTGGTGGGGTGGAGGTGGGGGCCCTCATCTGGCCAAACAAACACTTCCAAAGAATAAGCCCCAAAGAAAAACCCCACCTCAGACTATTTAGACACTTTTCTGAACCGAGGCATCACAGCCCTAGAGAACCAGTGACTCATTAGAAATTAACAAAAGGTGTGAGCCTCCCCTAATCAAACTTCTCTTAAAGGGCAGATCCATCAAAGTGTGGGGAAGATCTTTAACTCTCTAATTAACATTACAAACCCTCATTTCTTCCTGCTTTATATAATCAAAGCAATGCATTGGGTTAACAAAAATACGTACCCAGGCAGCAGCCTACACTCCTTCTTCCTCTAGATAGTGTTTTCACCTTGACTACTTCTTAAAGAGTCCTATTCACTGAATGGCCTTTACCACTCTAAGTGAGTACCTGAGAAGGCCCTAGCCTAAAAAGGCCAAGGTCTCCTTTTGCATCCTGGTCCATCTCCAGTCATCCTCATGAATATCTGGTCACTGGATTCAGATGGCTCCGGAGGAGAAGTCAGTCTGGTAACCTGCACAGCCCTGCCTCACTCAAAACAAAGTCAAGTGCAAGTCATGTCATCATTTCTCTGATGGCACGGTCTTCTTTGAAAAACGAAGGATGAACACAACAACCTTTCACTCAATTCTTTCCAGTCATGTCACATATGGGGACACAATGACGGGGCAATAGCTGCCTGAAGAAGTACTTGCTATAATGACTGGAGGATCCAGTTTGAAATCTCTATTAGTGTTCTTTGTATCATACACCCATATTACTTTCTTGTTGTTCAGTCATTTCAGTCATGTCCGACTCTTCATGATCCCATTTAGGGTTTTCTTGGCAAAGATACTGGAGTGATTTGCCATTTCTTTCTCTAGCTCATTTTACAGATGAGGAAACTGTGTTAAACAAGGCTAGATGACTTCCCTAGGGTCACATCGCTAGGAAGTGTCTGAGATCAAATTTGAACTCAGTCTTTTTATCAATTGCACCATCCGGATTTCTTTCTGTCTCAAGCTAATTGTTCCTAATTCTGAGGCCATGCTACAGTAATAGATGCCTGTAGGGGGAGGCGTTATAAGTAATCCCCTATTTCCTGCTGCTCCAGGATTCAAGATCCCCCTACTCCCACCCCAATAGCCACTCCCTCCTCTTATATCTAGCTGGAGTTAATAAACCACAGAGGCATCACCCTAATAGTAAAGAATCAGAACACTTTACTTACAATAGCAAGCATTGTGATTTTAAGGAAATACACCATCAGCAAACACTCCCAACACCCATGGCCCCAAGCAAATAACTTTATCTCCTCCAGCTCCCTAAAGATGCAAGGTTGTGAGTTTAGCTGGGTACTGACTCCTGAGGCTGGCCCTGGTCCCAGCATCAAGGTCACTGTAGGGAACATGCAAACTTTGGGATAACAACTTGTCAATCACCACTGGAACACTGTGTCCTCTGAATTTGGATGTCAGTGATGCCTATAGCAGGAGCATTGCTCCAATGCAGTACATGAAGCCAGAGCAGGGTATGGAAGAGCCCAGACTCCATCAAGTCTACAAACCTGGCATCAGGAGGAATGAAATCTCACATTGCTATATCTATATTGTACCCAATTGCCAATTGCATTATGAGCCTCCCAAACCCTTTAGACCACTGGAAAGTAACATGGGGCAGCAGACCAGTTTTTTTCTCCACTGCTTCCTCCTTCCTTCATCTTCTTTCCAGTATAGATTTGGAAATCTATACTGCTACATGCTTGCCCATTTAGATGCTAATCATCTTAGGAAGAAAAAGGCAAACCAAGTGATATATTAAAGAATCAAAAATATAGCACTGGGAGGGGACTTAGAGACTAGTGAGTCCAGTTCCTTCATTTTGCCAATGAGGAAACTGACAGCCAGGAATTTAGGTTAATTAATCTATCCAAGATTATACAGATACCTTCATATTTTATTTTGAATTCTAAACTGATTATACTTACAGTTTGATTTTAAATAAAACCAATGTTAGTCTGATGAGTTTTAGGTGCAGCAAATTCTTTTTTTTTCTGATGGGTTCAAATCCATGTTCAAAGAATAATAGCCTCAATTTCTAATTCTATGAACTTTTTTCTCTCTCTCATGGCACTTTCTTACCCTAGAAATTTTCACCACCTCTAGAATCCCTTCCTCTGATTGACCAGTTCCTCCTACAGTCTCCCAGACCAGTCATAGCCACCTCTAGATATTACCCTCTAGGCTTCACTCCTGATTCTCTGAACTTCTTTTTTCATCCTACTCTGTAGGCAACATCTGCTACCATACCTCCCTACCTGTTGTTCACTTTTATGCATTGTCTTCCTCATTGGAATGGGGGTGGGACTGTCTTTTAGCTTCTACAGACATACCTTGGAGATGGTGCAGGATCAGTTCCAGATCATCACAATAAAGTGAATGTCACAAAAAAAGGAGTCACATATTTGTTTTGTTTTCCAGTGCATATCAAAGTTATGTTTACAGTATAATGTAATCTATTAAGTGTGCACTAGTATTATGTCTAAAAACAATGTACATATCTTAATTAAAAATACTTTATTGCTAAAACAAATTGCTAACCATCATCTGAGCCTTTAGTGAGTAATAATGTTTGCTGGTGGAGGTGTTGAGATCAGGGAGCCATTTATGTTGAGGTCTGGGGTGCTTGGGACCCCAAAATACCAACACCCCAAGTCCTGACTGAATGAATTCAGCTCAAGCCTTCTTTTAGTCAAAGTAGAAACAAAGTTTATTAAAGATTCACCATATTGGGTAGATGTTGTCAAAGCACTTGTAACACTTGTATTGACAAGTGGGTCAGATTAAATCTCAGCTAGACAGAATCTGAGATAGATTGAATCTGAGCACCTTCATCCAGACAAGGAGACACTTTATAAACAGAAAGACGATGGGAGGGATCTAGGGTTAGCCAAGTAGTCTGGGGTGATAGGAGAAGGGGGTTTAAGAAGGGTCTTGAAGAAGAGTCTAAGGAGGATCTTGATGGGATTGGGATGACTAGAGGTCAGAAGCAAGAGAGTAGGATTTTGATATGATCAAGGATGGGGAACAGCTGGAGGCAATCAGGAGGTAACACACAAGGGAGGAGTAGGCTACATTGGGCATGAAAAGCCAGATTAACTGGTAAGGTTAAAGGAGAGTTCAAGGGTGTTCCCAGAGTCTGTACCCAATAAGAGGATCTTGCCATGTTGATAGCTGTTGACTGATCAAGGTGGTGCTTGCTGAAGGCTGGACAGCTGTAGCATTTTCTTAAAATAAGATAACAATGAAGTTTGCCACATCGATTGACTCTTTCTTTTACTTGAACACTTAGAGGCTTTTGTAGAGTTGTTAATTGGCCTAATTTCAACTTTGTTCTGTCTCAGGGAATAGTGAGGCCAGAGGAGAGAGCAACAGAGGAACAGCAGGTCAGTGGAACAGTCAGAAAACATACAACATTTACCTAGTGTTTGACATCTTACACTGGTACAGTTTGTGGTGCCCCAAAACAGTTACAATAGTAACATCAAAGATCACCTAGCACACATCGTCGTAACACATATAATAATTATGAAAAAAATGAAATATTATGAAAATTACCAAAATATGACACAGA
>CM053772.1:207432337-207449261 GCA_028658325.1 Potorous gilbertii | reverse complement strand
CCAGCCTCTGCCTGCCTCAGTCTTGTCAGCTGTAAAATGGGGATGATAACAGCACCTACTTCCCAGGGTTGTTGTGAGGACAAAATGAGCTAATATTTACGAAGTGCTCTGCAGATCTTAAAGTATCACATAAATCTTCGATATTACCATCATTGTTATTAATTTAGCCACTGGTTTCTGGCCTTGTGTCTGCTCACCACCACAAGCTCCTGGACTTTACTGTTCACGGCTGCCAAGCTGGACCATCCTCTGTCTACACGGCCATCCCAACTGTCTCCACATGGACTCTCACAATCCGATTGACCTTAGTTCTGGCAGTGCCTCAGCCTCAAACAAGACCCAGAAGCCACTAAAGAAGGCTCTGTCTGCCCTAGCCACCTCCCACCTCTAAACCCCAGAGGTCTCTTGGTACAACAGCTTATTTGGTCCTCACAATAATCTTGTATGGCATTTCTGGCAAATCATTCTTTTAGTGTATTACCTTCCCCATGAGAAGGCAAGCTCCTTGAGGGCAGGAAATGCCTTGCTTTTTTCTTATATTTTTGATTCCCTAGTGTTTAGCATAGTGTCTGGCACATACCAAGAACTTAATAAAAGCTTGTTTCCTTCAGTCCTCCTTCCTTGCTCCTTCCTTCCTTTCCTCCCTCCCTCTCTCCCTCCTTCCTTTCTTCTTTTCCTCCCTCTCTCCTTTCCTTCCTTCCTTTCTTTCTTCCTTCCTTCCTTCCTTTAAGGCTAATAGGAACATTAGAGGGTAAACTGACAAATGCATCAGTGTTCATTGTAGAGTTGATGTGACCTTGGATCCTGGCTCCTAAGGAGCTCTGAGAGAGGAAGAAGCAGTCAAGTCTACTGTAAGAGAGTTGATGAGAAGGCTGTGAGAGAGATTGCCAGAGAAGAGAAGTAAAGCAAAGGTTGTCTGGAGCTTTCTCCAAAGACTGTTTTGGGAGAGGCAGACGCCCGTCTGGAGAGCTTGGCATCAAGGCCTAAATTCCCCTAGGTATAGTCTCTGGTAAAGGCTCCTAGCAGCTGGCACGGAAGCTGCGGAGGAGGTGTTCAGAGAGTGGAAATTGTCTGGGATGCATTTTCTTCTCCTGTATCATAAAATCTATAGATTCCATCAAGGCACAGCTCAGGGATGACTCCCTACAAGAGATCTTTCTAGGTGCCCCCAGTTATTGGTACTGGATACCTCTCAAAACTACTTCCCTTAATTTTTATACACTTCATACTGAGTCATTTGTATACATGTTTTTTGACCCTATGAGATCAGAATGTACATTGTCTGTTGGCAGAGTTAGTTTTCACGGGGCAAGACAGGGAAGGGGCAGAAGGAGGTGAACCAAAGTTGTTAACCTGAAAGGCCTTAATAAATATTTGTGGTATTGTATATTACCATTTGGTTGATTAGATTTTTTTTTTTGGCCAACTGAATTATTGATTTAGATTGCCACATAGTTGGTATGATCAATTCGCATGTGGCTGAACATGCCTTTGATTTCCAGACTGACCATGCTGTGGCCAATTTCCTTTCTTCCTGGAAATATAATCTGACTCCCTCTTTTTTGTGTCCAGATGCCAATAGCTTGGGCTAGAGAGATCTGGGATTATAAAACCCATTCCATTTCCTTTAGTACCATCTCAAAACCACATGAATAATCAGGGAGAAAAAAAACTTCCATAGGTGAATCTACTAAATGGAGGAGATGCAACCAAGTCAGTTTCCTTGATGTTCTAGTCCTATTTGTTTGAATAAATGCTGAGTTTGAATGAACTTTCCCCACAGTTGAATTAGCAAGGAAACCAAACTATGCACCTCAACCAGAAAGTTCCATAGTTCTTTCTCCTCATATGTGTGGTTGTTTTGTTGATTTGTGTGATAGTTTATTTTTCTACTTTTAAATCTAGAAACTTGTGAAGTACTCGCCTGGTCATGGTAGAGAGCATGAGGCATGCGCATTATTGGTGAGAGCATTGAAATCTTTGGGTGAGCATAGGGATGGATGTCTAAAGTCTGATGGCGCTATGGGAAATAATCCTTTAAGTTCAATGAATGAGAAGGAAGCTAAGGTGGTTGATGGGGGGCACAGAGTCAGAAATATAGCACATCTTAATTATTCTGAGGGAAAATTCATTATGAGAAAGAAGCTCAGGGAAGGACTTAGAGAGGCCTAACCTTGTGGCTCCAGAGTCACAGAGCCCAGTGGCCATCTTGGGCAATGAGTGGAAGAGGCAATCTAACTGGAAGAAAACTTCCTTATGAAGTTGAGGGATGCTTTTGGCTCTGTGGTTCCATATAGTCGTTTTTTGAAAAATTGGCTTATCTCACATACCCTTAAATATAATAAACAGATTTAATATTTGTAGAATCTTTCAATGAACTATGCAGGTTTTGCTAAATGGTGAAGCAACCCTGGTGAATTAAAAATAGCTGATTTAGGCTAACTTTTGGGGGGAATTGGGAGGAACAGGGCTAAGAACTATAATTTCCATGGTGTGATGAAACTCTTGCCTTTGCCCATACCAACTCTGCATTTATTAAGCACTCATTATGTATGTGCAAGGCACTGTGCTATGCCCTGAGGAGAGAAATAAAAGACAATCCCTGGCCTTGATGTGCTGGCACTCTAATGGAGAAAATAACACATAAAATGAAGCTGAAAACTGGATTGGGGATGAAGGGACAGATGCTGGCATAGTGGAGAAAGAAGTTAAAAAAGGCAAAAGCAGAGTTCAGAGAAAAATGGAAGAGTGAACATGGCTGACCCAGGCAATTCCCTTAACATGAAGGTTCTGGCCAGAACTAACCAATCAGAGAAGAGGTAAGTAGATGGGTGGTATGTGTGGGAGCAATTATTTTCCAGAGTGAGAAGGTTGCTGGGATGGAATGATCTTCCAGGGTAAGAAAGATACTGAGTTGTGATGGAGAGGGAAGTTCAGAGAGTCAAGAGGAGATCCCCAAAGGAATGAAGAAGTGACCTTTCCCAAGGTCACACACAGTTAATACGGTTCAGAGGTAGCACTTGACATTGTATCTTTCAGATTTGATTTTCATCTGACAATTAATGAAATTTTAGTGTACAAAATTCCAAGTGATTGTACATTTACCATGCAACAACAGAATTAGAGAATTAGAAATTATAGATATTTTTTTTAAACTAGAGATGACCTTAGAGATTACTTAGCCTAATCTTTGTACCAATAATATGAGAGACATTATGACTTGCCCAAAGTCACACAAGCAGGCAGTGACTGACTCAGGCAAAGAACCTTGTCTTTTTGGGGAAAAAAAATAGTCCAAAGCTTTCTCCACTACTTCGCCAGCCAGTATCACGCGTTTATTTCCTTTGCTCCTGCACTCAAGGGACTGTCTCATTGAATGTAAGTAATCTTCCTGCCAATCAATGAGAAAAGTCAAGATTTAAGAAAGTAGAATTAGAGACATGAGAAAGTTTAATGGTAAAATTCGATGTGAAATTCCTCTTCTGCAACATAAAAATTTACAAAATGAATATAGAGTGAATTTTACATTAAAATTATTTCTAAGAGGCAACTTTCACATCAAAGTACCTTCAATGTTGCAGGCAAAATTGAGTTTGACCTTTAGTTAAAGATCAGTTCAGCAGGGTAACCAATCTGAATCATTCCCATTGGAAATTACCTAAGAGTGGCTCACTGCATCTTGGCATGGTAAAATGGCTATTAAGAGCCATTGCAGCTATAATTCTTTTAGAAACAGATAGTTATGAGAGAGTCATATGATGGTTATTACTTTGTGATTTAGATATTATTTAATGAATAGTCAGAAATATCTATCAAGTCTAACTTGACAAAGAGAACAGAGAAGAATTCTAATTTAGCTGAGATGACTTGGAAAAATACTGTAATTCCTGAAAACATAGCCTGCAAAATGACAAGAATAACATTTTTGATATTTGCATGTCTTCTATTTGAAATTCTAAAAATACTTTTCCAACTTCAGGGTAGGTCCCATCATAAAGATAGGATTAAATTGTTCACCTTTTCCAAGGATATCAAGTACTAGAAGTTTAGCTATCAATATTAAGATATCCTGTGGTGATGGAATATGATAGCAAATAGAGCTGTGACTCAGATTGAACTGTCAGGCTTTACACCAGGGTCATCATTCACATTCAGAGAGGTACACTTAATTATTTTAATAATATTTGAATTTTCCCCAATTACATGTAAAAAAATAATATTTTATAAAAGTTTTGAGTTCCAAATTCTATCCCTCCTTTACTTTCTCCCTCTCTTCCCCTCTCCCAGAGACGGTAAGCAGAGAAATATAGGTTATACATGTACAATCATGTAAAACATTTCATAGTAATTTTGTAGAAGAAAATTTAAATTAAATTTAAGAAAACAAATTAAGATAAGCAAAAAAGAAAGAAAAATAGTATGCTTTAGTTTGTACTTAGATACATCAATTTTTTTCTCTGGAGATAGCATTTTTCTTCATGAGTCCTTTGGGCATATCTTAGGTCATTGTATTTCTGAGAGTAGCTAAGGTATTCACAGTTGTTCATCATAAGATATTGCTGTTACTGAATATAGTGTTCTCTGGCTCTGCTGTATCAGTTCATACAAATCTTTTCAGGTTTTTCTGAAATCTTCCTGCTTGTCATATCTTATAGCACAATAATATTCTATTACAATTGTATACCACAAATTGCTCAGCTATTTCCCAATTGATGGGCATCCTCTCAATTTCCAGCTCTTTGTCACCACAAAAAGAACTACAACAAATATTTTTTATATGAACAGGTTATCTCTCTCCACCCACCCTCCACCCTTTCATGAATCTCTTTGGAATACAGACCTAGTAATGCTTTTGCTGGATCAAAGGGTATGAACAAGTTTATAGCCTTTTGGACATTATACTTCATCTTTAAGAAAGTGATTCCTCCCCTGTGTAGTTTGCTTGTTGATTTACAGAGTGCTCTCCTGGTGCTTCATGGTCCTTCACTAATACTTATCTCATCACAATTGGTTCTTTGTCATTCTCCATCCCTAGTGCAATTGAACTGCCTATGCACACCCCACTCCTTTCCACATATTCACCCATATGTTCTCATTGCTATGAATTCCCTCTTTTGGGCATACCTTATTCTCCAAATATCTTTAGCAGCATTGATTGAGAGTGGAAGGAGGAGGCTCATTGTCCTCCTTCCAAGCATAATGTACTATCTTCCCTACTTCCTTTATCCTCTGGTACCTCCATCCCAATCCTCCTATATTCTTTATCATGACTAGAGACTCCACCTTTCCACTTTGCCTTAGATGGGGGAATTTCTAGTTTGAGCTCTAGTGCCTTTATTTCTCCCTCAAACCCAATACTCCTTCAAAAGATTTTCCTGTGATTTGTAGGCTGAGATGAAGAGGGTCATAATCTATTCAGTGGAAGAATCATTGACTGAAATGCAACTACAAGTATTTAAAGCACTAAAGTAAGTGAATTTCATTTATAGGAAAGACTTAGAAAGGTATAGATATTAAATCACTTTGAGTTAGATGTTTCTTCCAGTATAAAGTACTGTTTTGATGCATGTCATGGTACAAAGAGAGCGGTGAAATAGTAGAGGTAATATCTAAACATTTTCAATAAAAAGCAATTCATCAAATGGTTCAGAGAATAAAGATCATGAATTTTTAGTCTGAAGGGATTTTTGGAGGTAATTTTTTCCAAACTCTTTATTTTACAGGTGAAGAAATTAAGGCCCATTGAGGGTTAGGTAGCTTGCCCAAAGTACCACATTGAGTTAAGTTCACTTGACATTAACTTTAATGAAGCCACTAATTCAGGGCCCACTACATGCCAGGGGCTATCATATAGATTTACAAATAAAAGGGTTGCTATTCTCAAAGACATTGTATATGACACTTACTATAATTGCAAATAAGAGCTAATAGATACACAGTCTTTTTATTTTTTAATTTATTTTTAACATTCATTTTTTAAAAGTTGGAGTTCCAAATTCTCTCCCTCCCTTTTGCCAATCTCCCACTTTTTAAGAAAGCAAGCAATATATTAATTACATATGTGAAGTCATGGAAGACATTTCCATATTAGCCAAGTTACAAAAAAAATAATAAAAGCAAGAAACATAAAATTTAAAAAAGTATACTTCAATCTTCCCTCAGTTTATCAATTCACTCTCTGGAGGTGGATGGTATCTTTCATCCTGGATCCTTAGGAATTGTCTTGGATCATTGTTTTGGTTAGAGTAGCTAAGTATTTTGTGCTTGATCATCCTTAAATGTTGATGTTCCAGTGTACAATATTCTACTGGTTCTACTTGCTTCATTTTGCACAAATTCATATAAGATTTTCAAGTTTTTCTGAAACCATCTTGCTTTTCATTTCCTTTACAGCACAATATTATCCATTCCCTGACTGATGCTAGAAATAAATACTAGAAGTATTTTTCTATGTATAGATCCTTTGTACTTTTCTTCTATCTTTTTGGGATACAGACCCAGTAGTGTTATTTCTGTGTCAAAGGGCATGAGCAGTTTCATCGTTCTTTTGGCCTAGTTCTGAATTGCTCCACAACATGGTTGGACCAGTTCATAATTCCACCAACAATTTATTAGTGTTTTTATTTTTCCATATCCATTCCAGCATTTATTATTTCCTTTTTCTGTCATGTCAACCAAACTGATGAGTGTTGAAATGGTGCCCTAGAGTTGTTTCAATGTGCATTTCTCTAATCAATAGAGATTTAGAGCATTTTTTTCATGTGACTTATTGATAGCTTTATTTTCTTCTTCTGAAAGCTACTTGTTCATATCCTTTGACCATTGTATCTATTGGGGAATGATTCTTATTTTAAAAAATAAATTTGGCTGGGTTCCCTATATATTTAAGAAATGAAAACTTTATTAAAAAAAAAAAAAGCTTGTTCTACCCCTGCCAGTTTCCTGTTTTTTTTTTCTAATTTTGACTTCATTGGTTTTGTTTGTGGAGAAACTTTTTAATTTCATGTAATTGAAATTTTCCATTATATTTCCCATGTCCCTATCTATCTCTAATTTGGTCATAAACTCTTTCCTTCTCCATTGATCTGACAAGTAAAATTTTTCATGCTCCTCTAATCATGGTATTACCCTTTATGTCTAAATCACTTATTCATTTTGACCTTATTTTGCTCTAAGGTATGAGATGTTGGTCTTGGCCTATTTTTTCCAAACTGCTTTCCAATTTTCCCAGTGATTTTTATCAAATAATGACTTCTTGTCCCCAAAACTCGGATCTTTAGGTTCATCAAACATGTGATTATTCTGATCATTTCCTAGAGTATGCTATTCCATTGATTGACTAGTTTATTTTTAAAAATAAGTTACTAGATTGTTTTTATGATTACTTCTTTGTAATATAGTTTGCGATATGGTACAACTAGACTGTCTTTCTTCACATTTATTTTCACTGATTCCCTTGGCATTTTTGATTTTTCATTCTTTGAGATGAATTTTGTTTTTATTTTCTTCTAACTCTGTAGAATAATTCCTTGGGGGTTGGATTAGTATGGCACTGAGTTAGTAAATTAATTTCAGTAGAATTACCATTTTTGTTATATTGATTCAAACTATCTATGAGCCATTAATATATTTCTCCAATTATTTAGATCTGTCTTTATTTGTGTGAAAAGTGTTTTCTACTTGTGTTCTTCTAACCACTGAGTTTGGCTTGGCAGGTGTAGTTCCCAAATATTTTATAATATTTCAAGTGATTTTAAATGAAATTTCTTTTTCTGTCTTTTCCTGCTAGGTTTTGTTGGTACATGGACACATAGTCTTAACCTTCCCCTAAAGCAAACTCCAGTCCTCATACACCCACTATTTATGCAGGACAATTTCACAAGATTTGTGCATGAGTACTTAAAGAACATAGAAGGGTGGGAAATAGAACAGAGTAGGAAATAGTAGAAATGAATTAAAATACATGCTATACACACACACATATAAAACACACACAAGCATATGTATATATGTATACACACATCCTAGAAATTCAAACCAATTTCATTTTAGAAATATTTATTAAACACCCACTATATATAAACTCTTAGGCAGGTACTAAGGAAACAAAGATAAAAAATAATATAGCTCCTGCTCTCAAGGAATGTATAGTCTATCCAGTATAAATTAGGACCCAGATAGGTGAAAAGAATTGCTTATTAACACACAGTGAATTACAGAACTGGAAACAGAACCCAAGTCTCCAGATACCCAGTCCAGAGTATTCTATACTACCTCCTGCAAAGCCAAGTATAATAGAGATGAAAGGAAGAGAAAATAGAACGAGAAATATTTTTTTTGAAAATTTTCCCAACTTGATGCAATTGACAAAATCAGAGCATGAGTCATTCAATAGTCAAATGGATTTGTGATCTCATCTATTTAAAAATTCCCTTTAGTGATACAGATTTCATTCCTTTCATTCCTATGTAACCTGTGTACTCTTTTGTGCCCTAACATAAACTTATTATGGGGGTGGGGAGGGGAAATCCATTCAATGTGCTATACTTGATTTTTCTTGACATTGTGTGATTACTCATGGAAGTACCTGGCTGTTCATCCATCACCCATGGCTCTTGTCGTATGACCAATCCATTTTCTTTTCCTATTATACATTTCATTGATGACCTTCACACCTTCTCTTCTTCAAAGTTCTTCATTGGCTGTATGTTGCATTTTGCTCATATTTATCATGTTCATCCATTGTTTCCTGTGTGATATTCAGTTTTAATTTTTTAGAAACTGTTATATTCCATATCTCACTGCCACAGAGCAACTCAAGTAGAAGGTTTTCTGTTTTTTTTGTTTTGGTGTGTGTATGTGTGTGTGTGTGTGTGTGTGTGTGTGTGTGTGTGTATCAAGGTCAAGTGACTTGCCCAGGGTCACATAGCTAGTAAGTATCTAGTGTCTAAGACCATATTTAAACTCAAGTTATCCTGATTCCAGGACTGGTATTCTATCTACTGTGCCACATAACTGCCCTAGAATATTATTATTAAGATCATGAACCTTTCTCCCCCCAAGATTAGTTTAGGAGTCATCAAAGAAGCTTTGCAATTTCTAAAAGGCATTTTAACTCCTTCTCCTTTTATTCAATCCTGAGCTCAAATTGTTGTTTATCTGTACTCTGACCTACATATCTGTAATGACGGAGAGACAACTTGAATGTGTAGTACATCCAAATGGACTATAGTCATCATCTGGACAATAGACATTCTTCATGAGGTCCACCTCTTTGGGCCATTAATACATCTCTTTCTCAGATTTCTACAATGTTCTGCAGCATGATGCTAGGACAATATCGTTCATAATCAGAAGCAACCACAAAGAACACTTCCTCAGCCTGGACTCTCTGCTGCAATCTCCTCCATAAAAATATTGAACATCTTTGATGAATATACATTTTCTTGATTTATGCCCTACCTAATTTTCATGATGAAAGGGTCACTGAACAGGGTATTTCTGTCATTATGCCTCTGAAGGAATCGTGATATATGTATGGGAAGGAACAAATAAAGAAGATTGAAAAAAAAGTAAAAGAAGAGAATTCCCCTAGTATGTAAGGCCCTTCATTGTTTGATTCCCAACTGACATTTCCAGACTTATCTTCCATCATTCCATTACAACTGTCTGATGAATGTGGCATGTTAGCAAGGGTATGCTGATGAATACCTAACAACCATCTCCCCCAGGGCAGGGGGTGGAGATATGCCCTTGATACACTTTTAAGTTTAATCTTTGTTAGTAATATTTTCTCTATCACATTCTTAAGTCTAGGCAAGCAACAACATAAAAAAAAATAAAACCGTAATCTGTAATGTTTGTTAATTTCCAACATAGAAATGCTTACACTGACAATTTATTTTATTTTTTCAAAATTTTTTCAAATTTTTTTTGTTTTCAGTTTTCAACAGTCACTTCCGTAAGTTTTAAATTTTTCCCCCTCCCTCCCCAAGACAGTTTGCAATCTTATATGAGCTTTACATTTACATTCTTATTAAATACATTTTCATATTAGTCATATTTCATAGAAGAATTAAACGAATGGGAGAAAGCATGAGCAAAACTAAATAAAACCAAACATAACAAAAGAGAAAATAGTCTGCTTCATTTTGCATTCTGACTCCATAGTTCTTTCTCTGGATGTAGATGACATTTTGCATCATAAGTCCTTTGGAAATGTTTTAAGTTCTTGCCTTGCTGCGGATGACTAAGTCTATCAAAAACAATACTTGAACATACTGTCACTGTTACTGTATATAAATGTTCTCCTAGTTCTGCTCACTTCACGCAGCATAAGTTCATATAAGTCTTTCCAGGTATTTCTGAAGTTCACCTAGTCATCATTCCTTATAGTACAATACTATTCCATCAAATTCATTTACCACAACTTGCTCAGTCATTCTCCAATTGATGGGTGTTCCCCTCACTTTCCAGTTCTTGGTCACCATAAAAAGAGCTACTACAAATATTTATAAATTATTTATAAATAATATAATATTATATATATATTTATATATTTATAAATAATTTAATAAATACTTTTGTACAAGTGGGTCCTTATCCCATTTTTATGGTCTCTTTGGGATACAACCGTAGAAGCAGTATGGCTGGGTCAAAAGGTATGCACATTTTTATAGCCCTTTGGGCATGGTTCCACATTGCTCTCCAGAATGGTTGGATCAGCTCACAGCTCCACCAACAATGAATTAGTGTTCCAACACTCCCACATCTTCTCCAACATTTATAATTTTCCTCTATATTAGCCAATCTGATAGGTGTGATATGGTACTTCAAAGTTGTTTTAATTTGCATTTTTTCATATGACTATAGATAGTTTTAATTTCTTCCTCTGAAAATTGGCTCTTCATATCCTTTCACCATTTATCAATTGGGGAATGAGTTGGATTCTTGTAGATTTGACTCAGTTCTCAATATATTTTAGAAATGAGGCCTTTATCACAGATACTAGTTGTAAAAAATTTTTTCTCAGTTTTCTGTTTCCCGCTTAATCTTTGTGGAATTGGCTTTGTTACATTGACAATTTAACAATCAACATTAGTATACCCTGCATGTATATTTTTCTCCATGTTTTTGATCAAATCATTCATCCTGATGGAAGGGTTATTTTCCTCTGACTCTTTATAGGATGATATACTCAAACACTGTAACATATAGTGTCCTCTCCCCTTGACTTCTTTAGAACCTAATGCTTATACCACTTACTTGGATTCTATCTTCTACTGCCTCATGGTCTTTTTTTGCTTTATCTTTTAACATTTCATTCCTACTACCACTCAGTGTTTCACACAAAAACATCTTGTCCCCTCAACTGTCCCTTGAGGATAAAGATAGATCATGGTATATTTTGGAATCTTCTACAAAACCAAGAAGGGTGCTCTGTGGATTGTAATAGTTCAATTGATCATTCTGAAATGAATGAATAAACGAATACATTCTTATTTATATTTACCTGTTGAATTAATCTTTTTTTTCAAGACTATGAGGAAAAGTATAATTTATTTGATTGGGGACTGTTTTATTTATGTCTTTGTATGACCAGGGCCCAGGATATATATATAAATATATGGACTGGACCTGCCTTTACTTTAATTGGCATAGGGAATTCTTGGTGAGAAAAACACTTTTTTAAAAAAAATCAGTATATGACATAAACCTTATTCAACTCTACAATGTGGGTAGAAATTGATTATTTTGGTATCATCACAAACTAATAGGATACTTGTGATCCTAATATTCATCATTGCTCTGTGGGTTAAAGGTTTTATTGTTTCAATAAATCATAGAGTTAGAACTATAAGAGACTTTTAAAAGCCATCTAGTTTAATTTATCAGTTTTACAAAATCAGAACTGTGAGGTGTAAAGAATTTAAATGACTTACCGAAGGTAGGATTTGAAACTACATCCTCTGAATGCAAATCCATTGCTCTTTTCACTCTACTCTGCCCTCATAGAACAACATAACTACCCAAGATATAAAAATTCCAATTGAGCATGGACAGAATGTTCCACAAGGAAGATAAGCAGCACATGAGTCCTGTGATTCAGCTATTTTTAGACGAGGGAATTCTGTAACACAATTGCTGTTACATTCATTTATATTCTCTTACTCACTCCTCACAACTCTGTGGTAAATACAGAAGGTATTTTTATTCCTGTTTTACAGATAAAGAAACTGAGGGGCAGAGGTTTTGAATCTTAGAGGTCATATAATTAGTTAGTGGCAGAGGGTGAGGCTTGAACCCCCGGGCCATATCCGTTCCACTCTGTCCATGTTAACTTTTCCAAAGCTATGATTTCTCAGGCTTAAAGGGGGAAAAAAAGAGCTCATCATTCACTAAATAAACATAAACCCCCATCACTTGAAAGTCAGAAAATTAAAAAAAAAGGACGAGGAAAGGAAGACTCATGATCATATATATAGTAATTAATTAGCCCCAGGGAAATACTATAGGGCTACCTATTGTATGTGTACCTTCCAAAGTATAGAGAATGAAAGGGAAGACAGAAAACCCCAAAGCAATTGGTTAACATAGAAATTGTCCAAAAGTACATAATATTTGATAACACTTGATATCAAGGGATGCATTTGCAGGGCAGGCAAGGAGAATTAGAGGAGCTATTCCCATTCACAATAATATGATTTGCACACCCAGTGCTAAAAGCATAACCTTAAGCAGGTGATTTTCTTTTCCCCTTTATTCCTGAGCATACCTCCCATTAATGTTAATATGCACCTATCAAGGGGAAATATACCCCTGAGCATCCCAAATAGACTCAACAATATATTTAATTTAGACGAGTAGTATCGTTACTGAATATTAAATCAATATCTATTGGTTATTAAAACATTTTATTCAGGCTTGACATTTATAGGTTTCTAGTGGAATTTTTCTTAATATATATTATTTGAAAACCTGAGTAAGTGAGCACACACTTTAGGAACTTGTCCTGAGAAGGACACTTAGTACCAAAAGCTATCTCTGGATAAGAGGATTGTTTTTTCAGCCTCATAATTTCATTGTGTAGTGATTCCCAAAATGGAAACTTACTGCATTTTGGAGATCAACTACTGGTATTGGAAAGTTGCCTGGGGCAAAGAAGTTTAAATGACTTACCCATTTGTAAGGCAGAATATATGCGATAAGACAAGGACTTGAATCCAGGTCTTCCTAACTCTAAAGTTGACTCTCTATCTACCATGCCTCTCAATTTATCTAGGTGTATAATAAGGGGATATTAGGATCTTTTTACTTGGGATAGTAAATGGTATTTTTACTTACCCAAATGGTGAACAATGGAAATTCACTAAGTTCAAAGTCTACTATAATTATAGGCTATTAAATATGGGATGTCATCCAATCAATCCCGTATTTGAAACATGAATCTCATCTATAACATCTCTGACCTACAGCTATCTTCACCCTGATTAAGGACCTCTAGTGAAAGAGAATTCATTACCTATTGAGGCAGCCCATTCCATTTTAAGACAAATAAAATTATTAGGAAACTTTTTCTTTTGTTAAGTCAATATATGCCTCCATGGAATTTCTATCCATTGATGGTCCTATTTCAACCCTAGAGCACCAAGAAGAAAAATAATCTAAGCCTTGTCCCTCATGGCAAGCTTTCATAGATTTAAAGACACCCATTATAACTCCTCTAAGTCTTCTGTTTTCCAGGTGAAATGACTCTAGTTCTATCAAACAATCCTTGCCCAACATGATTTTGTATCCCTTTAGCATGCTGATCACCCACGTCATGGGAGATGTTTATCTTGTCATTGAGAAGCAGCCTGGTATGGTAGAAAGAGTACTTTACATGGATTTAGGAAGCCTGGATTTGAGTACTGCCTCTGACACTTAACCAACTGTGGGACAATAAGTTAACTGCTTTAACCTTGACTTTCCGCATCTGTGATATGAAGAAAATTATGCTCATACTGCTTACTTCATAGAGGTGTTATGAGGAAAGTTCTTCGCAAACCTTCACAAACGTAAGCTCTTCCTACTACTTCCTAAAATATAGCACCTAAAATGGGAAAATATTCCAGATGTTATTTTATAGGATCATAAATCCAGAACTGTAAAAGACCTGAGAGAATGTAGTCCAAGTCCCTCATTTTACCCTTTAAACTGAAGCTCAGAGAGGTTATGATTTGCCCAAGGTCTATGCTATGAGTGACTATGAGTGACAGGATTTGAAATCAGGTCCTCAAATTCTAGAAACAATACTCTTTCTACTCTACCACACTGACAGGAGGAGAAGACAATGAGATTAGGACCCTTCTCAGCTTTGGATGCTACTTTTTTCTATGAAATAATGCAGGCTTTTGAATATTAATATCCTCATTTTAAAGAAAAGAAAGCTGAGGATCAGAAATGTCAAGTAAATTTGGTCATAGTCTGATGACTGATGATAGGAGACCATCCATTAGATAAAATTTCATTTGACCATAGAAATCCATGAAACAAAGACAACTTTATAATGGCCTTTAAGCCTATTGCATCTTTCCCATACACTTTTGCATTGGAAATGGCAGAGTGCTACGAAAGGGTGTTAAGATTCATAAACTTTTTAGATCATCAACAAAATTCAAATTACTTATTACTATTTTAAGTGTGAGATCATGATCTAATGATCAATAAGACATATTGTTAGAGGAGCTAGATCATATCAAGGACATCCTTACTATAAGTAAAACTAGAAGAAAGAAGGAAGTTGCAGCTAAATGAAAGAATGGTTCACAGGTACTCCTTGGAAAGGCAAAGAAAAGAGTTGGTAGAATCAACTTTATCATATTCCAAAAGGTTATAATGGATATTATTTCATGGCACATTTGATTATCACACATTACAGACTAATGACATGTTTTTGCAGAAAGGTTACCATGAAAATAATTGTTGCCAAGGATGAATTGGTAAAGCAATTATATGAAGAACTTGATAAGTCCTTCCTAATTAAATCAACATACTCTGATAGTACCTTGGATACAAAGATTTGAAAATGTGAGGATAGGGAAAAATATATGGGACAATATGGTTCCAGAGAAATAAATTATAGAGACCAAAAACCATTGATTATACAGAAGTCTCACACCTCTAAATCATGAATACTCTTCTAGTGAATAACGAATACCATCACAAATAATGAAACTGACCACATTTTAGCAAGTCATATGATCAGGGCATTATTCCTGAGTCAGCATTCTCTGCACAAACTAGAAACTTGTTATAGCTAAGAACAGAATTACAAAGAAACAAAAATAAAGACTAGTGATAAGAAATATATGTGTATTCATATACATGTATATCATGACAATAAAACAATTCACCCTGAATTATTTATACAAGTTATTAAAAATTTCAAAATGGGCAATGGACAACATAAACAACATTGACATTGACTCTTAAAATTTCTTGCAGAAGTTTAATCAATGTAAATGAATAGCCACAATCAGAAGACCAAAAGAGGCTAAAAAGCACCTTAGTAAACATTTGCTTGCTTGCCATAGCTGCCAAAGGCAATACTAGATTGTACTATAAACTTATCTCTAAAATCTTACAAAGACTAAAGAGTACTTATCAACAATGGCCTTTCAAAATGCAGAGAGAAGCAATGAAGAGTAAAACCAATTTAAAGAAAGCTGGGCAAGTGATCCAACTAAGCAAAGTCATCTGAAGGGTATTCAAGGGTAAAAATTGAAAGAGGGCAACAAAAAGAAGAAAAATGGAAAAGATTTACAAGACCATTTCAGCAAACTATTTTTTCCTACCAAAGAACAGTCAAAAACAACCACACTTGGATCCTGGCATCATGGTCCCTGAGGTACTTATAAGGAGATAGAAATGGCATTAAAGTTAGCAATGACTGGAAAGCAACCAAACGAGAGCAAGTATGTATGAAGAGAGAAATAATAAAGGTAATATAACTGTGAGGACATTGATAAACAAATATATTAGGTATCTAAGGAAGGGCAAGATACATACCAAAGGCTCATAAATCAATCTTTGACCTTATTAATGCCAAGGAGAGGTAGCTCAGTCAATAACTACAAAACTATCCCTACTCTCTCATCTGCATAAAACCAGAATCCGAATCATCTGCACACAAATTGAGGACATCTTTAGGTATTAGTAAGAAATTAACCACATCTTTACTTTCTCACAATTAACTTAAAGATGCTAAAAGTCAAAAAATACTTTAAGCTTATTAATTATAAAAACAAATTTGATTAGGTAGAACAAAATGCTACCTTACAGGCCCTTTTTCACCAAAGGTTTTCCCATCCATATATTAAAAATAATCAGGATTTCTCAGAAGATGTAAATATAAATAACGCTCCTCAATTATCCTCCAATAAGATGTATCAGGCAAAGCAAATATGTAGGTTTATGTATGTGTGGATTGCTAGCATGTTAACTAGATAAATACATATATGTTTACATATATACTCACATTTATACACACGTCATTTATATACATGTAGATATACATACAGACTACTTGTCTGATACAATTATCAGATCATAGTATATGTGCATGTATGAATATATACACATATATGTACATATACACATATATGTACACTTATGTTGGTAGGTTAGTTCTTCATTCTTTGAGATGACAAAAATGACATCACTGTGCTAAAGTCAAGTTTTAATGTGTCCAACTGTGACTGATCAGATCAATACAAGCTCAGAATACTCTACCACAGGTTGGGTACAAATACTCACTGTGAATATTTTAGTTCGTTTCTCCAAATTTACTCCCTCCACTTCAGTCTTAGCTTGTAGCCTTTTAAAGTTGAAGAATTTGGGACACCCATCAATTGTAGAATTATCAGATGATGCACGCATTCCA
>CM053772.1:207383614-207431837 GCA_028658325.1 Potorous gilbertii | reverse complement strand
TGGTCACTGGATTCATATGGTTCTGGAAGAAAAGTGAGGCTGGTGACCTGCACAGCCCTCCCTCACTCAAAACAAAGTCAAGTGCAAGTCATGTCATTATTTCTCTGATGGCATGGTCTTCTTCAGCAATGAAGGATGAACACAACATTTGGATTACAGACCCTTAGAGGATGACAGAATTATTGCAAGCAGTTCACTTTATCAATTGAATACAATTCAGTTCAAAAATTTAACAAGAAGCCAGCACAGCACTGTACTAGGTGATGTGGCTACAATCACAGCACTCTCAAGGAGTTTACATACTATCTCCATATATTCTATAGGCTGAAAACATAATATCTTCCTCAGACAGATATTACTAGTTTTCAAGTGTCGACACTATAACCAATAAAATATAATTTCACCTGAGTGTTACTGAGCTTATAATGCTTTTTGTCATTATGTATTTTACTCAATCAATGGATGCTGATAAAATGTTGACCATGTAGGAGTCTATGATTTTTTTAATGTTAAAAAGAGGTGCTCATACATTAAGGGGTTTGGAGTCACTGATCTACTCCTCTTCATTCTATAGATAAGATAACAGAGACTCAAGTTTAAGATTCTAGACAAGGTCACTCAGCTATTTAGTGGCAGAAGGATTAGCTTCCAAACTGGGTGTCCTGACTTCTGGACTATTATTCTTTTGATGTTACCATACATTAAAAGAAAATAATAAAATTGTCTATTTCTAACCAATAAATGCATTTATTGGCCACCCACTATGGGGTCCAACTGGAAGTGACAGGGAGGATGTCAAGGAGGAAGGAGGAATACGAAAGAAAACCACCTGACTCCTGTCTTCAAGGAGCTTGTAACATGGTTGGAAGACTCAAACTACTTTATCCTTATTTAAATAACAAAACAATTCAGTCCCAGGCCTTGTGGGAAAGTAGTAATTTACATTTCTTCTTCTGGCACTAGTAAGTTTTCATTCCAGCTAAATATGTATTACTAACCTACATTCTGCTATGCTTTGGTTCTACAATTGCCTGATAATGACATGTTGGGCAAGTGAATGGTAAAAAGATCTGTAAATGATGCATTAGAAATGATCAAGGCCGTGTTCTGTGTAAAGAAAATAAATCTTAGTTCATCAATTGGCCATTTCTCCAAAATTCGAAGGCTTCTTCAAATATGAACACTAAAGCTAGAAGACAAGGAAGACAACTGTTTCTCTCCCTAGAGAGTGACTTGCTGCCAGAAGATGAGGTCAGCCTTGTTGATGCCCATCTATCTATGGAAAGATGCTGCTGCCAATTCTTTTTCTCTCCTGCCTACATTACTCACTTCCTGGAGTGATGTCACAAGGTGTGGCCTGTGGCCGTCACCTAGAGTGAAATAAGAAGTGGACATTTGGCATTAATGTCTCTCTCTCTCTCCTCAGTCATTTTTACAATCTGATTGTTGCACATTGTATGACTATGTTTCCATTAAATATCTAATACCAAAATGTCATTTGTAGGTGCCATCAACATTCACGAAATGTGGTAAAAACAACCCATGCACTCCCAGAAGCTGAATTAAAAGCTCTAGACCTTGTAGTTGCCTTACACTATGCAGAGACGATGCATATTGGTCATATCCATTTTTACTGAACTGAGCCTCAAGTAACTATTATGTTAAGTGCTTTCTATAAACAGTATTCATGCAAATCTATTTTTTTTTTTGCTGTTCATTAAGGCACTTTAATACAAAGGAGTAGAATTCCACCTTGTAACCACATCCTGGCTTGCTTTCTCTATGGGAAGGTTGCTTTTTGCCTGAAAGCTTAACAGGATGTTTAAAGTCTTAAGAGAATGATTAAAAATACCCACGTTGTGTTTTTTTTTTTTCCTGGCTGCACAAACCCCGTGCTTTACCTGTCATTCAACTTTTATAAATGCCAAACAAAAGGTCTCAGACAAAGTGGAAATTTTGTCACATGGTCTCACTCTCCACCCCAACTTCCTCCCAAGTACTTAGTCCATTGTCAATGACAGTCTTTTTCTTTCACTGGCCTGCATATAGAGAATTATTCTTTTGTTGGAAGTTTAATTTCAGTTAGAGCATGAAACTCAGACAAGACTTTCCAAAGTCTACTCCCTTTTGCAGTGTGTCTCTGCCTGAGTTTACTGAAGAGGACAGACAGAGCAGAGTGAACGCTGCCTGGGAACTGAAGGATGGTGTCTGGAGGGGCACAAGAACTGCTGCTTATGGCTATAAAATATAATCAGAAAGTACATGCATGGCATGAAAAGGAAATTCTAAAACAGCATGGTTCTAAGGATGCTTCCTCTGGGCTCCCTCCTCTCCAGTCCCAACCCGATGCCTCTGTAAATTTACTTCTTATGAGTTTCCTACTTTCCTTTATAGCCCAAATATTTTCTTAGTCACTCAGGTTCTGAACTCCCAAGTCAACTGCTAGGTTCTCCTGATTCTCCCACTGTAACAGTTTTCCCTCCCATTATTCCTCTAGCCCACAGCCATCATCCCAGTACAAGTGGTCATTGCTTCTACCCTAGACAAGAGCTTCTTAGACTGTGGGTCACAACTCCATATGGGGTCAGGAAATATTTAGCAACAGTGAAATGTTTCTGAATGTGCAACAACCAAAAATTGATCAAAAATCAAACATGCAATAAACACTGTCAAAACATGAAAAGGGATCAGAAGTGGAAAAAGTTTAAGAAGCCTGATTTATATTACCTCAACAGTCATCTAGCTGGTTATTGTCCACCTCTCCAGTTACTTCTCTACCAATTCTTGACTATATATTATTGCCAGAATAATATTCTTAATGAATAGGCCTGATCATACTTGCCAAATGAAGTACCAATTCCTTAGACTCATGTTCAAGGTTCTTCACAATCTTTCTTCAGCCTATCCTTCCATTTATTTGATATGCTTTTGCTTGGCATGGGTCCTGTTGGACTACTCACCATTCCCAAGACATATCTCATTCTTTCCCCCTTCCATGCCTTTGTTCACACCATTCTCTATGCCAAGAATGTTTTCTCTCTACCTTTTTGCCAATTGATGTCATACCATTCATCCTTCCAAGCCCACTTTGAATGCTACCTCCTCCATTCAACCTACTCTAACACATCCCTCCTCCACAAGTCTTCCCTCCTGTCTCTGAAATTTCATATCTATTTTGTGATCCTTCATGAATTAACTTTGTATAGTATTATCTACATATGTGTCTTATTTCCTCTTTCTAGATTAGAAGCTCTTTGAGGAAAGGAACCATCTCCTTTTATTTAAAATTTTATTTTTTCTTCCTCATAAGCCATTTATTTATAAAACAAGAAAAGAAAAACACACCCTTGTAACAGCTAAGCATAATCAAGAAGAACACATCCCCATTCCAGTCATGTCCAAAAATATTTCTGTCATTCTACATCTTTCACTCATTTCCTCTCTGTTAGATGAGTAGCATGGCTTATGGAATCCTGCTTGGTCATTTCATTGACTTTTAAGCCTTTCAAAATTCTTTGTCTTTACAATGCTACTTTGAGTGTGCAAATTTTCTTTCTGATTTGCTTACTTCACTCAGTATCACTTTATAAAAATCTTCCCAAGTTTGTCTGAAACCCTATCAGTCATCATTTCTTAATAGCACAGTGGCATTCCATTACATTCATATACCTTAACTTGTTCAGCCATTTTCCAATGGATGGGCAGCTTCCTTAATTCTCAATTCTTTGTCACTTCAGAAATGACTGTTATGGTTTTGGTGCAGCTAACTGGTACAGTGGAGAGAATGCCATACCTGAAGTCAAGAAGACTCATCTTCATGATTTCAAATCTGGCCTCAGACACTTCCTAGCTATGTGACCCTAGGCAAGTCCCTTAACCCTGCTTGCATCCATTCCTCACCTGTAAAATGAACTGGAGAAGGAAATGGCCAACCCTCCAATATTTTTACCAAGAAAACCCCAATTGGCATCATGAAAAGTCACACCTGATTGAAAAATGACTAAACAACAACAGCAACGTTTTGTCCATGTGACTCTCTCTTATTGATCTTGTTACAATTCAGTCCTATATGAAAGATCAACTCTGGTACTTCATTAGTGCCCATCAACAACTTTGGGTTCTTGAAAATTACTGCCATTGCAGAATATGGGCTGGCAAGCTCTCCCTTGTGAGAAAGCATTGTTGTAGTCTGGCAATGGACTCTATCTATTCTTTAAGGACATAACCTATTCAAGTACAAAAAAAGCATCATTTGTAGGAAACTGGCCACTAATTGCTAAAGTTTTTGGTTATGGCAATAAAATAAAAATATAAAATGACCCATGATCCTGTATAACTACCTCTGCCTCTATAATGACAATGGCACAGTAGTAGAAAGGGAGGAAGAAGTTACCAAGGGTCACAATTTTTATACCATTAAAAATATTATCTTAGAAGCTGGCAAATCCAAATTGAGAAGCTTCTCTAATGATCAAGTCAATAGACTACTGGAAATGTGAAATTATATAAATACAGATCTTTCCAAGAAAATGGAACCAGAAACCAGAAATGTAAGTATGAATCCCTGGTTTTCCTTGGAGAGGCATCAAAAAGGAGTCAGGGGACTTGGTTTCATCATGCCTCCAAAGGCAGTAAACAATGTAAGGTCCCAGGGCAGTTGACACTCACCTCATAATAAGCAAAAGAAAAAAAAAACACCGTGATGACCAACTCTAAATCTATGTCTTAAGATCTAACCATCTGATCAACAGGCTATAAAATCTTTATGAGATTTATTCTTGTATCAAGGGTATGAAGATACAAGAAAGGAACAGGAAGGCTTTTGCAAATGATATTCTATAGCAGATCACATTTTTATAGCTACATAATTGACTGAAGGGTACAGAGAATACAAAATCTTCCCATGAACATTTGTTGATTATAAAATCGCATTTGATTAAGTAGAAGAAAATGTTATCTTAAAGTCTCCAACAAGATATTTCTCATATATATGTTGAGATCATAAAAAATTACTTGATAGACAATAAAAGTGATAATTTGGTTACTAATTGCTATTACCTAATTAACCAATGAGGCATAAAACAGGGCTATTTTCAAAGATACTCACCACTGTCTGGAAGGACATCCAGCATAGAGGTGAAGTGGAATAGAAATGTTTTAGAGATGGAAAGGTTTTAACACTGATATTTCTGATTACAGATGGCATTATTCTGATTGCATCAGATCCTAGGACACTGCAGAGCTTCCTAAATAATAACTCAAAAGGATTTGAACTATTTACAGAGAAAAAAAGTAGATAAGGAATTCATAATGTCCAGTGTATGATAAGCAGTTGGATGGACAGTTAGTAGAACTGGCCCATCAGTGTATATAACTTGAATAAGCACTGCTGGTAGACATTTAATCTCATCCAGAATTGAATAGGGAGAGCAGAGTAGGTTGGGTTGTCTTAGAAAAATTGCATGGCATTTTCAATTCATCCAAAATTCTTCCTGAAGCAAAATTCCATCTTTTTAAAACCAATATTCTTTTAGTGATACTATATGTCTGCAAATTGTAGGATACCTACCATATATTCCAAGGAATTAAAGTGGTAAGTCATCCCAAGGGCAATGGAGAGAAACATGGTGGATTTAAATAGGCTGCAGCATATTACAAATGGTAAATTGCATGCCAAAAAGTGTTGTAAAAAAATTGCTTTGTAGAGACATAGTAAGGTTTGTTTCTGACCAAAATATAGCACCTTAGCTGTAGAATTTTGACAGATATTCATAATGAAGACAGGATTGTGTAGTAGTTGAATAGAGAATAGAGACCTCTCCTCTTAAACTTATCTTTTATTCTGGATCAAACTCATTTGCTTGCTAAACCAGAAAAAGTCTAGGGATTGTCTACTCAGAAGTTAGATTCTTCTCAGAAGTTCTCTGTAACAGAGTTGTGATCTCTAAACAAAAAGAAAATACTTGATCACAATTGGACACTAGGGCTGTTTTCTGTCGTACAGAGGTGGCAGCTTTTGGCAAAAGAGAAGTTAGAGACCCTAATCTGGGAAGATTTAAATCGTGATACTCTAAAACACTAAAGCTGAGATAGCTAGTGGGTGGTCTTGAAGAAATGAAATCAGAAAAGAATGACCTCCTACAAAGACTACATACCCACCTTGAGACCTTCTAAGACCAGGGGAACTTCTCACTGAGTCTACTATTACTTAGCAGCAGCCAAAATGTGCCCCAGCAAGTGCAACCACCTCCAAGAATTCCTAGACTCCCACCTCAGTAGCTAGCTTCCTTCACATATCTCACATAGGATTTTTTTTTGATTTTTCAGTGGCTTATCATGTAATAGTGTACACTGATGTTATATCTTTGCAGTAAACCTATTCTAGAATTGAAGGTATCACAAGGACAAGGAACTGAACTCTTGAAGCTCCTACCTTGACCAGTAGTGCTCTACACACAGTAGACATTTAATAAATGCTACATGAGTAAATAAATGAATGAATGGGGTTCAGAAAGATTAAGTAAATTATCCAAGTTTATATGATTAGTTAGTTGTGAACCCAGAGCTCCGACCTAGGAATAACTGTTCTTCCAGAAATGAATAAGAACCTGTTAAAAGGCAAGTCTTGGAAAGCCTGTGTCCTAGATAGCAACATATCAAATGAGATGCTAAAGCCCAGCATTGATCATGCTCAGGAAGCCTGACTGAAGATGTTTATCCTAATCCTCCAATCCGGACACTTCCTAAGATATGGTCAGGAGGACTAATTACTCCAATACATAAAAACTGAAATGCTCTCAACCCAAACAGCTAGAGATATCTGCATTAGCAGCAACGGCAGTAAACTATGAGGCTACATCCTTGGTGAAAGACCAAAGTAATATCAATGACAGCGACATCTATAAAAGCCAAATTGGATTCCTCCCTTGAAAATGAACTACAGACTTCATCTATCCCCTATTGTTGCATATTAACAAACATGTAAAAAAGAAATCCAACCAAGGAAAGAACTTGCCTTGTTCTTATTACACTTTAAAATCACCTAGAAATCCATCTGGCACCAGGAATGAATCTACTGCTGCTACAATAGGGAATGAACCTGTAGGAGAATGGATGACGTAATTACATTTCTGTACCAATCCATCAACTGAAGGATGAAAATAAGGAGCATTCAAACGGATGCCTTCAAGCAGGAAAGGGAGTGAGACGAGGATGAAAATCTCCATAGTTTAATAGATACCTTGATGGGTTACTTACTCTGTTGGAGCAGTGCCCAAGCCCAGGGCTCCTATTAAAC
Organism: Potorous gilbertii; assembly: GCA_028658325.1. NCBI lineage: Eukaryota > Metazoa > Chordata > Mammalia > Diprotodontia > Potoroidae > Potorous > Potorous gilbertii. Next base: position 207,424,540 of record CM053772.1, on the reverse strand, counting down.
CACTCCAAAAGAAAATGCCTAATACATATCCTGCTCCATAGAGTTGATCCAAAGACCAAGTGCTCCCTTTTTTGCTTTATGGTGCTTAGATCATTCTGGCATGATCTGCAAGGAAGATGTGAGGGGCAGATTAAGGAGTATGTCAGCATCAGCCCAATAACTAAGCAATATGAAAGCCCTGGCGATTGGTCTAAATGAACTCAGTGTGGTGGAAAGAGCTAAGAAGTAGGAACCCTGGAGGTTAGTCCTGGATCTGTCAGTTATTAGCTGTTGTAACTTGAACAATTCTCTACCTCTCTGGACTAACTGTTGTAAAGTGAAGGGATTCAACTAGGTCACCTTTCAATTCTCTCCTTAGAATTTTAATGTTGGAATCATCCTCTAATAACTGAGCAGACAGGAAATAAGTAAATCAAATAATTTGATTCAATTATTGACTCTCTGCCTACCATTGTACTAGGAAATTGTACGGAACAAGGAAGCATAAATCGTGGTTCCTTCTCTCTTTGAGATTATATTTTCCTAGCAGAAAAAAAAAATCCACATTTTTTTAAACCACTAAATGATATGTATGGCATAGATCTTTAATTTATCTGTGTGGGAATTTTTTCCACCAATGCAGATTCTGGCCTGTCTTTAATTTAGTGGTTGATAATAGTAACTGACATTTATATAGTGCTTTAAAGTATGCAAATCCCTTTGCATACATTAGCTCATTTGAGCCTCACAACAGCAGTGTGAGTTAGGAACTAATGGTTTTATGATCTTTGTGTTACAGATGAGGAAATAGAAGCTCAAGGAAGTTGAGTCCATGGTCACAGTGTAAATACTGGAACCAGAATTTGAAACTACCTAGCTCTTCTTCCTGATTCCAGATGCTCAATGGATAGATAGGCAACTCTGGGTGCCTTTCTGGATTATAGATGGGGACGGGTGATTGCGTTAGTTTGGGGGAACTCTCAGGTAAGGAAAACTACTTCTGCCCTTACTATGCAGCACCTTTTCTGCAACATACAGTCTTTCTTTTTTTTTTTGGAGCAGGGAGGAAAGGCAATTGGGTAAGTGACTTGCCCAAGGTCACACAGCTAGTAGATGTCAAGTGCCTCAGGCCATATATGAGCACAGGTCCTCCTGACTCTAGGGCTTTATTCACTGTGCCAGCTAGCCACCCCATCTGCCACTTAGAGTCTTAAAGAATTGTCTAGAGTACTGAGAGGTCAAGTGATTTGGCCAGCTTCACCCAGTAGTGCTTCACCTAGCAGTTCTTATCAGGAATGTTCCCAGGTATTGTTGCTTCCTTTTGTGACAGAAAATAAGTGATTAGTTTGAAGAGAAAAGGTTTAAATACAGAAAAGTGAAGTGTGGGGGCTTTGTGAAGGAGGTGAAACTGAGTTTGAACCCTGAAGGCTGAAAATAAGAGATATCAGAACCTCTCAGGTAAGGGAACATTATAAAGAGCCAATCTCCTAAAACAACAATTGAATACACTTTACACCTTGGCAAGACTTTCAACCGCAAATTATGTAGGTTCTCTTCTTTCTTACAATAGACATGCTTCTAAAACAATTGTCCAGCATGTCTTGTGGTTTGTACAATGAAATCACATGTGATCTTTGACTTAGGTTAAAAAAAATCAAATCCATCTTCATCTCTGGACAACCTCTATTTTTAGATTTTGATTTTGCTATGCTCCTACCTTTGTTAAGCATTTAGCTAACACAAACTTTATAATTTGAACAATCATCCCCTACTTTCTTTGTTTTCCACATTCAGATTTTCAAACAAGTTTTTGCCATGTGAGGACTTCAGTAATTGTTTACACTAGTAGATTTTTTCTGATGACTCCCAGAAGCAGTTTGAGCATTTACCCAGTGACCTGCCAACTGAGCCGTCACTAAGGCTAGGTGACTGCAGCTTTGCGTCAGAGTGTCAGAATTTAGAGGGTGTTAACACCACTTGTACTCCTTTAGCAGATAAGAATAACAGAGTTTATCACCTAGTTAGCAAGAGTAATTAGTTTCAATAGAAAACTATGGGAAGATGCATTTCCTTTCTCTAGCAGCTATATCCCAGGCAAGCTTCTCCCTAGCCTCCCCCTCATCCCAACCCTTGCCTGGACAGTAACCTCCCTGGTATCAGTTTTGGACCTTGTATGCAGTTCCTAAAATCCCTCGCCAAAATTTCTCCCCTATTCCAACTGTATTTGTCTTTAAAATCTGATTTGAGAACCTTTCATTCTTTTTGCTCTGGTCATATGTTATGGTGCTTACCATCACTAGAATTTTTCAGGTTACATCTCTGTCCACCATTCCACTGAAGCAGGAGGAGCAAACGGAGCTACCACCAAACCCTTGTTTTGCCTAGATCCTAATATGCCTTTTCCCCCAAGTCATGTCTCATAAGGGAACACTAATCCTGGAAGCCCTGCTCCCTGATGCCATCTTCTTGGAAACTCTTCTCAATAGTGATGATGATGATGGTAGCAATGACAATAGCTTTGTAAGCACTTTACAAATATCTCATGTGATCTTTACAATCATTAGTATTAGAAGACTTTGCCTGTCCTCATCCAGTTCCTTCATGTAGAAACCACACACACAAAAAGATAGAGGGAGTGTAATTACAGATATGCTCTGAAAGCAAGGTTCAATCATTTTGAAGAAATCAAGATATGTTTACACCCTCTTTTCTTGTTGGTCAGTGGTTGTGTCTAGGACTGGTTGGTAGCTACAATGAATTTTCTGAGGACAGTTCATTAGAAGGAAAACCCAGTGTGTAAAAATGTGTATTTCTCTTTAGAACTTCATTTATGTCACTATGGGACATTCCTTTCTATCTCTTGAAGTTGACATCCCTTTCTAGATTATTGTAATAGGTTCCTAACTGGTCTCCCTACCTCTAGTCTCTACCATCTTCGATCTATACTGCTGCCAATTTGGTGGTCCTATTCAGATATAACCTTGTCACCTCCACACCTCTATTAATTTTTTTCAGTGCCTTCCTATGTCTTCCAATACCTCCCTTTCCTCTAGGTACAAAAATCTTAGCCTGGAATTTAAAGCCTTGAGCAACATAACAGCCACACACCTTTCCAATCTTATATTCCATCACACACATACCCCTTCACTTATACATTCCAACTAAACCTGCCTTCAAGTTGTTCCCCTCTCCATGCCATTTCCCTGTGTGCCCTCCCATTATCTAGAATGCATTCCATGTTGGCATAGAATGCTTATTTATCTTTCATGAGGTCAGTGATGATTCCACTCCCAGTCCTACGGCTACCACTATTCATTCCCTTCTCATAAGTCACTTTCCATGTTTTGCACACATTTCACATTAATCTACTGTGCACCTGTTGTATCTCCCTAGACAAATGGAAGCTCCTTGAGGTCAGGTCCTCTTGGTTTTGTCTTCCTATCTCCATGTAGAGAAGTTGCATTTTTTTTTTTTTACAAATTGATAGAATTTCCTCTCTTGGGGCCAGAATATTTTATGAATCAGATACTTCTGCCCTTGACCTTGCTGGGCAACATACTATCTCCCACAATTATAACACTTATGCAATGTTGCTGATGAAGAATTCTTCTCTTCTTGCACCTCAGTTAAATCCAGATTTTCCTTGTTGCCATTTGGTTGTAAGTATCTATTGTAAGTAAGTAAGTTTTAAGTAAGTTCTTTTGAAAAGCCCAAGGAAGTATATTTTTCACATTTCTTTTTATTTGGTGCGGTAAAAAAAGAAAGCTCTGTCTCGGTCCCAGTGATTATTAAGTCATTTCTCCACAGGTTTCCAGGGACCCTCTGCTAACTAATTTCCATTTTCAGTCTGGTGATGACTATGTTCATTCAACTAGAGTGATAGAGTTTCTTTTCATTGGGTTTTAAATAGGGTATTTGATATAAGGTTGCTGGATATCACTGTTGAGTTCTGAGTATACCATTTGTGTTTATTAAAAGTTTTATTCGGTGTATACATGACCAACTACTTTTGGATAGTGAGTTCTGTCTTTTAACTGTTAAGAATATAAAGATATTTTCCAAGCATCTTATGGAAAATTCCTATTACTGTTGATTCATTCTCCATCTGCCTCTCCTCAGAATCATTAAACTGAATGTTTGAGTGAACAAAATCATTTTTGGTCTCAAAACATAGAACAGAATTTAGAGGCAGCAGGAAACATGGAGCACTGGATATGGACTGGATATGACACTGGACATGGAGTGAACAAGACCCATGTTTAAATTTACTCCTCTAAGAAATGTGGGAGTTAGACTCATATGCCTCTAAGACCCTTTCTAACACCATATCTATGCTCTTATGACCCCAATATAAGTCCTGTCTCTACTGCTCACTTACCTCTTTGACTTTGGCAAGATCCTTCACCCCTCTTGTCCTCAGTTACCTCCTCTATAAAAATGAAGATGATAATATGTACAGTTCTTTTTCCAATGGGGTTAGAGTGAGGGTCATTTAAGATGTGTGTCAAATATCTTGCAAACTCTAAAGAATTACGTCTGTGCCAACTGTCATTTTTTTTGTGGGTCAAAAACAAGTCTATATAACATATAAAATTTATAATGCATAATATACATATATATACACACAATATAACATTTGTGTATATGCATATCTATGTATTTATGTGTATATATACATACATACATACACAGAGATGTCACTACTCAATCATAAACGTTTACCATGTGTCTACTGTATGCAAGAGGCAATGTGGCAGAGTGGATAGTAGTCTGCCCTCAAAGCCAGGAAGACCTGGGTTCCCTTCCCATTTCTAACAAATGCTGACTACGTGATGTAGAACAAGTCCCTTAAGCTCTCTCTTCTCCAGACAATTCTCAGAAACTATTAGGCTGCTGAAAATGTGCTGACCTACACTGGTAGAACCAATTTCTTCACTCAGGAGTCCCCTAATGAAATCAGCATATTTCCTATCCTACCATGTGAGGCACTGAGGGTCTTTGTGTGTGTGTGTCTGTCCTTTGTTGTTGAAAAAGACCTTGCCATCAGAGAAATAATGGCGTGACTGGCTTTGAGTGAGGGAGGGCTGTGCAGGTCACCAGCCTCACCTACTCCAGAGCCATCTGAATCCAGTGACCAGATATTCATCAAGATGACTAGAGATGACCCAGGATGAGGCAACTAGGGTTAAGTGGCTTGCCCAAAGTCACCCAGCTAGTGAGTGTCAAGTGTCTGAGGTAAGATTTGAACTCAGGTCCCCCTGACTCCTGCACTGGTGCTCTATCCACTGTACCACCTAGCTGCCTCAGCACTGAGTGCACTGGTTGACTGACTGCCCAAGTGATTTCTAAGATTGAGCCTCAATTTATTTTTAGAACCAAGTGGTAGAGCTGCTCCCCTCATCCCTTAATTTAGTGTTTCTTGGATGTCTCCCAAACAGTACCAGTAAAGAAAGAAAGTCCAAAGGGCGAGGCCTGGAATCATCATTCCTGTTCAGTGTATCCTAGAGATGGCTTTGATTATGGATACGATTAATCCTGACTCCATTAAATCCTAAAATACTATGCTTAGAGACTCCCTTTAAAACTTGATTGAGGGCATTGAGGGACCAATACAGTTAAGTAAATTTAGACAGAATAATAGACACAATAGTTAATGAACCTATAGAATTTATACCTTCAAGGTCAGCAAACAAATGGTTTCCAAAAGGATTTGGTCAAATTTATGAATGGCATAGCCAAAAGTGACTTCTAAGAAGATCTGGAAAGATAGCTATACATTCTCATGCCCCTGGGAGGGAAGGAAAGAAGGAAGGAAGGAAGGAAGGAGGAGAAAGAGGGAGAGAGAAAGAGAGACAGAGAGACAGAGATGCCTTAGATAAATTTTGCTTGTCTTAGTGTTGCACAACTTTTTCATTTTGGTATGCAGCAAGTATTTTTAAAAAATCAACTGAGAAAATAAAATGAGAGAGAGACAGACAGAGTGACAGAGAAGGAAGGAAAGAAAAAAGAAGAAAGGAAGAAGCAAGTATTTATTAAACGCTTGCTATGTATTAGGCACTGTGCTAAGTGCTTTGCAAATACTATCACATTTGATGCTCACAACAACACTAGGAGATAGGTGATGTTATTATCTTTATTTTTCAGTTGAGGAAATTTAGGCAGAGAGAGATTAAGTGACTTATCCAGGATCACGCAGATCACAAGTGTTGGTGACTGCATGTGAACTCAAGTATTTCCCACCCCAGTTCTATCACTTTACTCACTGAGTCACCTAATTGCCTCCTCATACAGATTAGATGTACTTTGAATAATTGTTTGTTCAGTCACTTAGCATTTATTAATAACCTACTATGTGCCAAGCACTGGGGATACAGAAGGCAAAAAAGAGTCCCTGCTTTCAAGGAGGTCACAGTCTAGTGGGAGGGAGAAAGCATGAAAACAACTATATATATAAACAAGGTCAATACAGGATACAATGGGGATAAACAAGAGGAAAAAAAGCACTTGCATTAGGAGGTATCAGGAAAGGTTTCTTATAGAAGACTGAAGGAGAAAATCAATCTTGAGTTATTTTAATCAAAGACCAAAACAGAAACTGTACTTCATATATAATAATCAATCAACAAATTTATTAAGTGCTCACTGTGTGCCAAGCATTGTGTTAAGCTCTTAATATTTGTTTTTAAAATGTTAAATAGATGCACATTCATGAGAAGCTATCACTGCATCATACGTGGACAGCAAGAACAAAGGAAGAAACCAAATAGAAAACTCCATCCCTGGATAGAAAGTTTTATTGATGTATTGGCTTTGGCAACTTATATCTACCTTGTCATGCCAATATCATTATTGAAATTGAAAGAGAATTGAATTGACAGACATTGAGCACTATAGCTAAACTGGCAGAAGTGGACTTTTTGCCCCATAGAAAGTAATAGGATGAATTCTGTTGGGACTTTAATTCATACCATTTTTTTAAGACTGAGGAATCAATAAAAAGGCTAAAGAACAAACATTCCAGAAATTGTGTGATATTATTGGGGAAAGGAACAATCAGGGCCGAAATAAGAGCACTTTAAGTAGGTTGCTCCAAAATAAAATCATTTTCAATAAGGTTTCAGTGAAGATATCTGTGCATCACAGTTTTCATATCCTAAATAAACTGCTTGTCTTTATCTTCCAACAATTTCATCTTCAGTATTTAGCCTCTAGATCAAAAAAGCCTTAAATTATTTCACTTCAGTCATTCAACAATATTTACTGAGCACTCAATTTGTACATGGGAATATACTATTCTCTGTAGGCAGTAAGTGTAGTATTGTGGAAAGCATCTTGAATTTGGAGTCAGAGAACAAAGGATGGAACATGACCTCTGTTTTCTATCCAGGTGACTGGGCAGGTCAGTTGAAGTCTTCAGCTTTTGTACTCTAAGGACTATGGGACTTTTTCATTTGACATCTATTTGGATCTCCACTGCTTAGCACAGTGATTTGTATATAGTAAGCTCTCAATAAATTCATTCATTCATTCATTCTCTCATCTCTAAGGAAAAAGCTATGATCCTATTATTACATGGCATGAGCCTTATCTTTAACTTATAATCTAAAACATAATAAATTATCCTTTAACAACTAGGGATTGCAACTAATTAAAACATTTTAAATTTATATTATAGCAATATGTCATATAAGCTGTGGGGGCTTCAAAAATATGGTACTGACCAGAGTTAGTTGGGGATCATTAGCTCCTTCCTAAACCTTGGCCCAGGTGCCATCTCTTCTTTGATACTTTTTTTTTTGATAATTTTGTTTATAGACCCCAGGAAATATTGAAATGATTCAATGAAATAGTTCAATAAAATATTTTGACAACTTAATTTCAAGATACTTGAGCTCCTTTGTGATTGTCTATATTTTATTTTATGTATTTAAAAAGCATAATTCTGAAAAGGGATTCAAAGACTTCACCAGATTGCCAAAGGAATATAAAAAATACCCTTGCTGTAATTAATAGTGCCCTTCACCTTTGTAAATTACTTTGTATTTTACTTATCTCTGAATCTGTTGTGCCTGCTCAGTAGGACGGTAAGCTTCTTGAGGGTATTGTTCTCATTATATCACTAGCATGTAATATATACATTAATTCTGTGATATATCTGTGAGTTTACCAAGGTAAACAATAATACAGATAATCTTTTTATCATATTTTACTCTTGTCCATACCCTTTCAAAAATTCTCCAAGGGGGACTCATCCAATGTCCTTCCTCAAAATTAATGAACACCAGTGAAGTAAGAAGTCTTTCCATCAAGGTTATCCCTCCCTCTCATTGCATGTCAAATCATCTTCATTTTCCAATCATCCAAATATATATGTTCCTAGGGATTTTTATACTCATGATAGTTTTTGGATTGCTTCTCGTTTGTAGTTCCTCATAAGCAGAATGTTAGACTATACTCCTACCTGCCATATCTCCATTGCCTTTTGAATGATTCATATTATATGAATATATCTCTTCAGAAACTGCCATTTTCTGACTTTTAGCCATATAGTACCACTGGAAGAACATTGTATTGTTGTTATTTTAATGTGGAGAGACCTTTTGTTTCATCAAAAATCTTGGAGTCATTAGAAGTACTGAAAAAATTTGTTAAAGGCTATTCTACCCACTCTCCTCTGGCCATTCAGTTTTGATCCCAGCTCATCGCCTAGGTACAGTATCATTCTGGATTCTATGTACTCATGGATCAGCTGTATTGCTTGTTTATTCAGCTGCATATCATAGTCTAGACCAGAGGTTTTCAATCATTTTTCATTTCGTACCTCTAACTTATTTTTCCTTTGGATGTTTCTTAGCTGGGGGTGGGAGGTGGAAGAATGTGTATAATTTTCTCAGCAACACTGATGTAACTTCTCTGGTCAGTGTTATTTTATAACTTCCTAGAGGGGGAAATAAACTTCTCAAAAAGGGGAAGGTTAGGAATTTGAAAATCTATGGGATAGAATTTAGTTGAGAAAATTGCACTATTATGGGTAGAGGGGTAGGTATAGTTATATTGCAAGTAAACTTTATATGGAAGAGTGTGATACAACCCTTCCTCCCTTCCCCCACCCCCCCAGCTGATGAATCATACTTCTTACGGTTAAGTGATGGCCAGTGGAGGTAATACCATTGCCACCACTGTGGAGGCCAGTATTGTAGACAACAGGCATTCTTCTTCTATTTGGTTTCTCCTACGTAGATAGCTCAGATAAAATATCAGCAATAATGAGTGTCATTGTTACTACAATGTTAAAAAGATGGATGTAATCAGCACAATGTCATCTACAAATAAGAACATCCAGAGGACATCACCATCTATTTGGTACTGTACAGTCATTTTAGTCTTTGTAATTCTATTTGGAGTTTTCTTGGCAAAGATATTGGAGTAGCTTGCTATTTCCTTCTCCAGATAATTTTACAGATGATCAAACTGAACGAAAAGGATTAAGTGACTTCCCTAGGGTCACACAGTTAGTGAGTATCTGAGGCCAGATTTGAACTCAAGAAAATGAGTCTTTCTGACTCTTAGCTTAGCACTTGATCCACTGACCCACTCAGCTGGTGCCATATCATCATCTATAGAGAATCTCATTTAGCACCTGTGCTGGACACTTTTTATGATGGAGAGACATACATTTGGTGAACATATGTTGCCATAGTTTATGATTTACTCAATATTACTAATCAGGCAATTATTAAAGTTATCTATTTTTACACCTGTCAAGAAATCTTGTATGATTTTGACGTTCATACAAGAGATGTTTTGTTGCAGGAGAACCTTTAAAGTTGATTTTTACTCTACTAATTAACTGTATTCTTTTGGTTTTATAGTCAACAAACAACAAATGCCTTGGGATCTTGTATTCTCTGCATTGTTCAGTCAATAGTGTGACTACAACAATGTTATCTGCTAGAGAATGTCATTTGTGAAAGGGATTTCCTTTCCTATTCCCCTCTCTAACTTTCATCATGGATATCCCCTAGATTTTTATATGTGATTTTCTTATTTTTGTAGACCTGGAGAAAATAGATAGTAGAACATCAAAATAGGTCACTTGTTATTTATATTTTCTCAGTTGCTCCTTTAAAAAAAGATGATAACCCTATGGTCTGGTTATTTTATTTCCTCAAGTTTTGGGTATCCTACCCTCCTTCAGATATCTTGAGAATTAATCCTTCTAGTTCCTAAAAATTGTGTCACCTCTGGAACAAACCTGTTATTTGCGTACTTGGTCTAATGTAGCTATTTTTCTCATCTTGGGAGAAACGAACTACATCAATATCTGCCAAGCTATGTTTTGTGGAGCCGTGGTATTCTCTGTATAACTGTGGAAGTAGACAGAGATACCACCACACTGCTCTCCACCTTGTGATTTATCTTCATAAACACTCATCATCTGACTCTGGCACCTGCTGGACAAGAGGTCCACAATATTTCATGCCTTTAGATATTCTGTGACCAAATTAATTTGGGAAATATTGGCCTTCATCGCTTCTGAGGCCTCTTCTGGATCTTACATCTATAAGATCATAGTGTTACTCAAGGAAAGCTTTGCAGAGGAGAGTCTTTGGAAGTCTTTGAAGAAAGAGAGAGATGGGACCTGAATTATGATAGGTAATTTGATGATATATGAGTTTGGAGGGAGAAAGATTAAACAATGGGCTACTATTCTAGTATGGGTATGATCAGATATTATATCCTGGGATAGAATTTCTCCTTCATCTTCTTTGCCAGAGGTGATCTTTTCCTCCCACTCTCACTAAATTGGAAATTTTTCTGCCACCAAATTCCTAGGTCAGACTCTTAATCCATAAAGCTTTTTAGCTTGTCCCAAGATGTCAGCATTTCATTCTGAATGTAGGTCTACATTCTCTTTATGTATCATTCCTGAGAAAGTTTCATTTTGCCTAGCTAGATAATTGTGCTTCATGAGGTTCAGGCTCATTCTTAGTCTGTGCAAGAGTAGAGGAATTGGATGGTAGATCAGATGATGAATTGAGCCAAAATGGGGACTTGGTTCAGAATGGTAAATATGATACTTTGATCTATTTTTTCCAAATTAAAAGAAAAGGAGAGTTAAGAGAACTAGATTATACATACACACACACACACACACACACACACACACACACACACACACACAAATCTAAAGATTTGTATGCTATAAAATCAAGCCGTTAGAATATTCCCATCACATACACAACTCACCAGGTATTGAGTTGGAGAATTTCAAGCAATTTTATGAACATCCCCCCCACTGGAGAGGCACACATTTCTCCATAAAGGTAACAATGAATGAAAACTCTTGCAAATATGCAGCAGCTCCTTCCATTTCACTGTTCTTGTTAGTCTCTGTGACATGCATGTGTATTTTTTTTCTGGTTGCACAATGATAATCAAGGCCAAGAGAGAGATCTGAAAGTTGCAGATTTCACATTATACAGACCCTTTCCCAAGTGCTAATTGGCATGCTTTAGCTTTAAAGATGAGTGGGCACATGGAAACTCACTCTTTATTATCACAGTTGTCTGTTCAACTAATGCATTATGCACTACGACCTCAGAGCTCTTTAATGATATATTTCGTGGCATTTTGCTTTCCTCCTACACGACTGGCAGACTCAGGATGATATGCTTCTGTTGAGCAAAATGTAATATGTTTTGCACTTCACAGAAACACTAGGACTAGAAAATGGAGAAGTATGGCTTTAAGGTCTCCAGGGACACTGGGGAGGACACACACTCCATGAAATTACTTATACATTCGTACACAGTGCACGATCCTTGTTTCACTTCCAAGTGTGACACAAGCTAAGCGCTTCTCTCATGCAGCTGGACAACCCCCTTCGGCAAGTAAAGTCTGCTCCTCAGCACACACAAATTACATTGACTTGAGTTTTATTGTGTCAAAAGAAGCAATCACCATGCTTAATGGGAGGCAATGGATTAGTACCTTTTGTTTAAACTGAAGAAGGTCTGTTCAGTTACTGAGAAAGTGTGATCGCTTGGAGTGTGGAGTGAAGGTCATTCCCTTACGTGGGGAAATCAATTCTTTTTCATTTCTTCAAATACCAGCGTATTCAGTTCTCTGTTTACATATGTTTGATGCAATTTTGCTTTCATTTGCTCTTGGTTTCAAATACTTGTATGAGAAATGTATCTAACAATCATTTCACTTGATTCTTTTTTTCAGGAAGGGTTTTTCCTCTCTGGGGACAGACCCTCATGCTTATCCCACAATAACATTGGCATGATATACCTGTTAACTCATGGCAATGTGGCTATATCACATGAAGGAGGGGCAAGTAATACACACTATTGACCAGAAGGGAGTGAAACCTTAGAAGTTCTTGATCTAAAATCTAGTGAAATTTGTATTTTTTTATGTTTTGATAGCTGCATTTCAATATGATTAGTTTCCTTGGTAATCATTTGTATTTTATTTTATGCATATAAAAAACATGATTCTGAGAAGGGCATCAAAGGCTTTACAAATGAAAAAGTTCTAGAACACACACGTTTAACCTCTGACTAGGAGAAATATGATGTTGGATTCTATCACTATCTCTCTGTTTTATGAGCAACCTGATGTTCTTTGCCGAATTAACCACTCTAACCTCTACCTTAAAATTCTTGCATGGCTCCCAGGGTCCTTCATCCTTCTCAGCCCCTAGGACTTCTGTATGTCTGAGAAACTCTGGTTCATAATGTGGCCTCTGGTTTTCATTTCCCTTTGAGTAGGACTAGAATCCAGCCCCATTTTTCCTAGAAAGAGTCTCCCTTTAGGTAATGTCCAGACCACCTATTTTATATAACAAACACTGCAACAGAGCAAAAACAATGTTAGCACAGCAAGAAAGGCAGTGAAGCTGAGTTAGTTGTACGATGGCTATAGACAATATAACTATGAGGAACAAATTGTTGGGGGATGGTTACCTTTTTGTTTGTGGCTGTGTCTCCCTGTGCAATATATGTTTCTTGGGAGATGCTGGCACAGTGAACCATGATACTATGTTGCCCAAAGTCTAAAGTTTAGGTTACGCTAAAGAGATGAACAGTAAAGACTGAACCACAAAGTCAGCCACACCTATATCCTTCACAGCATGGGCAGAAGAGGGAATTATAGTTATAGGTACTGGTGGCCTGGAAAGATTTTGACAAAATAATTTAGGTACCAAAGGAAGAAACAGTGGAAAGGTGCACCAAAAGTGAAGGTGTATGTCTTTTGTTGAATGTGTTTTCAGTTCCAAAAAAGGTTGCTTAAAGCTTCTTTAAAACTTCAGTTTTCAATGTAATTGCACCCTCTGCATGAAAAAAATAAAACACCAGTAACCAACATGGCTTAAGTGGTACTGAGAACCACTCTCAGAGGGCTGCTTTTATCATTTGAATTGGATTTGGGTGTAGGACTATAGTTATTCTTGAGTATATGGCATGCGCTGCATTATCTACACCACTGCACAATAACAGCTCCAGAAAAGGCAGTATACTTCACTGATGCTTGTCTGGTAATATAACTTCTGTGTTATAATGGAAGATTTTTTTGTAATGTATGAAATTTGTGGGGTTTTTTACGTATAAATGAGTACAGTTTAGACTAGTGTTGAGGTCAGGTCTGTTTTCATTTCTAAATACTTAAGTATGTACACAAGGCACTGCTTTTGACTTCGCCAACTTTACAATTTTCTCTCCAGGATTTTCCCTGTTATCTGACAGCCAAGGCAGCTAGGTGGCACAAGGGATTGTGTTGAACTTGGAGTCAGGAAGACTTGAGTTTGATTCCTACCTCAGACACCTCCTAGCAGCGTGTTATCACTTAACGTCTGTGAACCTCAGTTCTATTACTGCAGATCAGATGAAATAATTTATGTTAAGCTTTTTGTAAACCTGGAAGTACGATACCTAAAGCACTATAATAATATTGGTTACTATTGTTATTAATCAGGATAACTCTCTTTAGCTATGCAGGTGGCAAAGAAGGCTTGCTGGAATCCTCAGTTATTGCTCTCATTGGCAAGGGAATCTATGCTTTGCTTATGAACCCAATGAAACTCCTTGTCATGAGATTTATAGCTATATCATAGCAATCAGTTAGACAATAAGCATTTATTAAATGCCTACTAAGTGCCAGGAACTACACTACATACTGAGGACACAAAGTCATGGTAGAGTCCTTGTCATAGTTCAAAGCTACAGTCAGCGCTCAACTATCTTGTTGTTGGGTCAGACCATACATAATTATTAAAAGCCATCTCAGATGCCATTATAATATGTCTCTCATTCATTAGAACTTACGAAGCACCTACTATGCAATAGATACAGTGTTAAATGCTGTGAATATAAAGCCAAAAGTGAAATAGTGCCTTCTCTTAAGGAACTTACATTCTACTGAGGAAAACAACATGTTGTGTGTGTGTGTGTATACATACATACATACATACATATGTAGAATAAATGCAAGATAGGGAGGCACTTTATTAGCAGTTGGTGTGATCAATAAAGTCACTGTATAGAAGGCACTGAGACAGGAGATAAAATGTCATGTGTGAACAGGGAGAAGGCCAACTTAGCTTGACAAATGAAGGAAAGATAATAGCATATACTGAGACTGTTCAGACAGGTTAGGGTCAAAAGGTAAACGACATTAAAAGCCAAAGAAAATTTATAGTTTATCTTAGAGATAGTAAGAAGCTACTAGTATTTATTGGATAGAGGAATAATATGATCAGATCTGAGCCTGAGGAAGATCAAATTACAACTTTAGTTCCTAATACTTTCCTTTCATATATTAGCCAATAGTCGTTATTGCATATAACTAAATCAATCTACTCATCATTCCCCATTCTTACTTTGTCTGTCTTCCCATAAGCCTTTTGTCACATCAACCTCCATGCTCAAAAAGGGCAACTCCCCACCACTGATCTCCACATATTGAAATGTTTCCCTTCCTTGGAGGATCAACTCAGGGGTCATATCGTCTTGGAAAGCTTGTTTGATGTCCCCTTTTCCCAATTCACTCACTTACCCTCTAGCTAGTTATTCCTCCTTCCTCTATTATCTCATAACATTTTATTTTAAGCTCTGAGAATCATAGACTCTCCCAGGCTGAAGGGGACCACAGAGGCCATGTATTCCAATTCAAGCTTCAACAAGTCACCCTCCTATAATATTACCAAAATGAAGACTTACAGAGGGGAACCCTACTTTCTGAGGGAGCTCATTCAAATTTTGAATGACTCTGAGTGTTAGAACACTTTCATAGCATCAAATCAAAACTTCACTTTCTTCAGTTTCTACAATTTGATGCTAGTTCTATCTTCTGAAGTCAATCAGAATAACTTCAGGATATTTTTCATGTGATAGTCCTTCATAAACTAGAAAATAACTATCTTATCCCTGCTCTCTTTTCTTCTCATGGTTAAATAATCCTATTTCCTTGAATTGATCCTCATATGGTGTGATCTATCATCCCAATTTCCTTCTTTTAGATGCTTTTCAGCTAATTTTCTTAAAATATGGTTTGACACTAATCACAATACCCACATAAAGTCTGACAAACCTCCCTAGTTGTGGGCACTCTTCTGCTCCTAATCTAAAATTAGGGCTTTGAGTTATCAGATCATCCTGCTGACTCATTTTGAATTTATATTCAAGCTATGCCCTTTTCCAGATTCTATATATCTAGCTATAACTCTCATGTTTATAGATTTTTTTAAACTATGTGTAATATTTAACATTATCCCTAGTAAATTCCATTCAATTTAAGTCAAACCAATGTTCTTGCCTATCAAGGACCCTATGAACATTGACTCTTCCATTCAATGAGTTTTCTATCCTTCCTATAATCTATGCATTTGATAAGAATGCTATTTATATCTTTATCATTCATTGAGAAAAAATATCAAGCAAAATAGGGTCAAGAACAGATTCTTGGGATAAGTCTGTAGAGACATCCTTTCAAGTTGATATGAAAAATAGCTATACTTTAGAAATGATCCTCTGATTCCAAATCTATTTAATTATATTGTCTTCTAGCCTAGGTTTCTCCATCTTATCATCAAGTTTGGCATACAAGACTTTGGCAACACTCCACTGAAATGTAGGTAAACAATATCTACAACATTCCCCTAATGTGTGTCTAGTGCCTTTGTCATAAAATTAAATGATGTAGCCTGTTCTTGATGATCATCTCTTTCTTTACAAGGTATTTACAAACTATCCTTTTAATAGACTTTTGATAGACAAAAATGAAAGGAAACTCATTGACCTAATAGTTTGAAAATTCTCTTCACTTTAAAAATATTAAGACCATATTTTCCTTTCTCTAATCCTTTGGAAGCTTTCACATTCCCCATCGTCTTTCAAAGATCACTTACAATGGCTTAGTGATCTCGTTTGCCAGGTTTTTCTTTTCTTCAGTTCATTTATGTTTAAGATCTGAGACCATGTGTTAATTTATTGCTAATTTTGTTTTTGTTGCCTCCTGTGAATTTTTGAGTGTCTCTCCTTTGTATTTTTTTCCTCTTCTATTTTAGAACCTCTGATATCTAGCTTGGTCAACATATGTAAGCAATTTCCTCTCCTTCCTTTCCATTTCAGTTTAACTTTCTTGATTGAAATCATTGTGATGCTGTTAGATCTCTGTCCCTCTAGCTCTTGCAAGATTCACTCAACTCCTTTGGCAAAAGCCTATCGTTATTATATTTTAAGCTGTGGTCCAGAAATCTAAAACCCATAGGCAGGCACTATGGTTTTAACCAGCTGTTCAGATCTCCAATGCGCCTTTCTCTTCTGAAACTCATCTTTAATTTATATTACTGATGAAAACACCACCTGTGTCCTAAGGTCTTTAATTTCTGACCCAAGGCTTCATAACCCTTAGCAATGCTTTCTAGATTCCTGCTGGCAGTATCATTTGGACTTATCCAAATTTCCTGAAGTGGTTAGTAGTCATCAGGTTTGATAAGACTTGGCACAGTCTCTATCATATCTTATAGACATGCCCCAGAAAGACAGCTGGCATTAAAATAGATAGACAGATAGACAATGTACCTGGTGCCATGCTAAGCAATAGGGACACAAATACAACACAATAAAATAATCCCTACCCTCAAAGAGTTTAGAATTTGATAGAGTAAGACAAAGGGGGAGGGCAGAGGACATACAAAAGAGGGAGGATCACAAACCAAATATAAGTGCACAAGATAGCTGATGAGGAGGTAGAGTGGTCAAGAGAGTGAACTGAGCTAAGAATGAAGAGAGTATAGCTAAAGGCCCCTCATGACAATGTGATCCTGGCCAAGGTCACATTAATCAAGTAGTTGCCTTGATACCCTTAAGCAGAAAAAGACCAATCACCACTTCCGACCTTTCTAGATAATCTCTTATATGACAACATCTACGGAGTCACCAAAATTGTCTTGTTCCCCTTCCCATGTTGCATTTTGTTTATTTGTATACATTTTTTTTCTGCTGAGAGAATATATGCTACCTGAGGGTAGAGACTCATTTTTGTCATTCCTCAGAACTTAGTATAGTGTCTGGTATGTAATAGGTGTTTAATAAATGCTTTTTGATTGATTTAGTTCAATTCAATTCAACTCAAGAAACATATTCTACTAAAGAGATATAATATGTTTTCAAGAAAAAAAATATACAGTATAAACAAAGTGATTTTTCTCAAGTGGAAAAGAGTGCTAAGAACGGCAGTAATCACAAAGGACCATATGGGGAAGGTGACACCTGAACTGTGCTTTGAAAGAAACCAGGGGACTCTAGAAGGTGGAATTGAAGAAAAGGGACATCCCAGATTTGTCTAAAGACCAAAAGTCAGGGGATAGAATATTAGACAAGAATGGGGAGGGGAGGGGTATGTGAAGGGGAGCAATCAACATTGCCTAGGATAGCAGCAGCTGCTTCTTCTAAGTACTCAGTGGCCCCTCTGAGTCCTGCAACTCCCTGCAACTGAGACCCTGCAACTCCCTGACAAAGACCACAGTTAGTCTCTGGGAGTTCTTTATTTTTGCATGCAAGTCCTTCTCCCCTCAGTGATCTGGAAAAGAAAAGAGGTATTCTTCACCTTTAAAGTACCTGTACCCTACAGACACGACTGAACAACAAAACTTTCTCAGAGGGATGATCAAACTGTACTTGGAACACCAATAGTAGTTATTTAGACACAACGGAAGGAAATATGCAAGTCCTTGCAATTCCTTACTGCTCTCCATACCTAGTAGAAACAAAACTTTGGTCTTTCATTAATTCTTGCTAGTAACTTTCATGGTCAACTTCCCTGGAAAACACCTCTGCATTTATCCTATTCTCTGTCATCACTCTGGGTATGTGTGTGTGTGTGTGTGTGTGTGTGTGTGTGTGTGTGAATGTACATGCTTGCGTGTGCCTCAACATCCCACTTTATCCCCCCAAAATCAAATTGTCAGCTCCTGAAAAATGAAGGGTGTGTCTTATTTTTGTTTATCTATAACTTAGGGCAGCAAGTGGCACAGTGGATAGAGTGCTCAACCTGGAATCAGGAAAGCCTGAGTTCAGATTTGGCCTCAGACACGTACTAGCTATGTGATCCAGGGGAAGTCATTTAACACTGTTTACCTTAGTTTCCTCACCTGTATAATGAGCTGGAGAAGGAAATGACAACTCTATCCCAAGAAAACCCATGGGTCCCTAAGAGTCCAAGGCAATGAAAATGACTGAACAACAAATCTATAACCCACAAACAAAGGCCATGGGCAGAACATAAGACTAAATATCGCAGAAGAGCTTCTGACATCCCTTTCTTTGTGTACTTCTCAGAACCATCCCTTTCTTTGTGCCTCTATCACACTTGAGTCACACTTGAATCAGGTTCTGAAATAGTCTGCAACACCTGACTTGGAGACAGAATCACACCTTTAGTGCCACCAGACAATTCAAATGACAATCTGGTTCATTAGAATACATGTTTTTAGGAAAGGCCAAAAACTTCTGATATGACCAAGAACAGAAGGAATCTGTATTCTAGAAATGTGTGCTTCTGTCTTTCATATTTGTAAGTGACAACAGAATACAATTTACCTTACATGGTGGTAAAAAGACCAACATATGCCCGTGAAAGCTTTGCTGTTTCTTCTAGAGCACCTGATGAGGAATGAATGGTGAATGGATTGGATTAGACTATCTCTGAGCTCTCTTTCCAATCTGAGATTCTTACAAATGATGCAACTTCATGGTGTGGTGAATAGAATGCTGAACCTGGAGGCAGGAAGAGCCCAGTTCATTTCTGACCTCTGACACTTATTAGCTATGTGACTCAACCCAAGTCACTTAATCTCGGTTTGCCCGGGTGTCCTCATCTGTAAAATGGTAAAATGCGAGTAATGAAAGCACCTATCTCCTATAAAAAGTGCCTGGCATAGAGTAAATGCCATATAAATTTTAACTTTTATTAATTAGCTAGAAATACTTTGTAATAACTCTTTACAGCTAAGGTTGTTAAGTCTTTTGGTTGTGTCCAACCACCTAGCTTCTAATAATTTTACCATGGAAAGTTATGGAAGTTTCCTAAAGTCATTGAAGTGACAAGCACTATTATGGGGAGGATTTGAACGCAGGTTCAGGAGCCAGGGCTTTTTCCTACTTGACCATACTGCATTCCAGGGCAGTATGATTTTAAATCAGAAAATTGAAGGCTTCAAAGCTAAAGAGGTCCTCAAAAAACATTTCAACATACAGTATTCATGAAGCACTTGTGTTTATCAGTCTTGTTTCCCCATTAGATTTTAAAGTTCCACAGTGAAAGTGACATTTTCTACCTAGATGTTGCAAACTCAAAACACCTTGCAAAATGCCAGGCACCCTATGGGCACTCAGTAAATACTGGTTGATGCTGATGGAAGAGCCTGTCTAGAATGTGAATTGGGAAAGAAAAGAAACACTCTTGGGGTAGCTCTGTGTAATTTTCCCCTTTTTAATGCTGGGAGAAAAATACAGAATCTTTTATCATTACAATTTATCCTAAATAAGTACTTGCTAAAGTAATCATGTTTAACCATATGTTGAAAATACCTGAAAAAGATGTTTGTATAGCTTGAAAAATATTCTTAATATTTAGGGATTTCACAGGAAGAACACTGATAGGAAAACTGAAAAGATGCTTTGCTGGAACCTTTTCCTATTAAGATAGAGCACTTCACAGTCCAAGATATAGAAAATGTATTTAAACATTCATCCAGTAGAAATTGTCAGGTTATGCCCTGGTTTCTCTTTTGTTCCCATTCCCTATGGCACAACAGTCTAGATCTCTTGGTGAAGGAGATTTGACTGAAGTATTCATCCCATACCTCTTGGTGAGAATAGTATTTAATGTTCCATTAACAAAGCAAAGTCTTCGGAAGAAAGAGTGGAGCATGTCCTCCAGAGAGTCAAGCAAGAGACTTCAGGGAGTCTTCATTTTTCTGTTCATCTTGGGCCGGAGTAAGTATGTGGAAAGTTGTTTATCATTTTGTAATTTATCTGGTGGGTGATGGTTTCCATCAGACAAGGCACTTACAAGTAAGAAAATCAGCTTCTCCCTAGTCATAAAACACGCTAATTGGAAAGCTGAGGGCAGATTTTTTTGGCCAAAAATCAGGGAATCTTCTAAAATATTAATAATGCCCTCCTGCCAAACCTTGTAAAGATGCTATGGCTATGGATCAGGCTAGGAGTTGGGTGGCTTAATGTTTTATGTCACAGCCACAAATCTTGATTGTAGTCTATTTTGAAGAAATAGCATTTATCCTGAAATGATCTAGGTGGGATATGGGGAAGGACATTGAGGGATGGTAAGAAAGTATGTACACATGCTTTCAACTATGGCCCAAGTGAGTGACATCTATTTCATTGACCAAATGAGGATACTAAATTAGAATAAATTTCCAAACAAGTGAAGTGCTTGCTTAACAAGGAATTTAACATTTTCTAAAGTGAAAGTATTTAGTAGGTAGACACCATGGTGAGCAGTGGATAGAAGGTCAGCCTGGGAAGATCTAGATTCAAATTCTGCCACTGACGCATACTAGTTGGATGATTATGAACACATCACTTAACCTCTGAGAGTGCCAGGTAGCTCTCTGAGAGCATCAGTTCAAAGGAATTATTGATTTTCATCTAATGGAAGGAGTTTTCATGCTGAGAGTTCTCCCTACTGATGAAATCAGAGTTCTGATTCCCCCTCTCTCTCCAAAAAAGTTTTGGAATTTTCACTCTCATATGAACATTGTAGTCATAAAATTCATTTGTGGATACATACACACACATACACATACACACACATATATTTAAAGGATACATGGAATAGGAGTGGACCTATAATGTCATTGACATGCAAATAGAATTCCAAACTGAAACTCCCAGATAAAGGAATTCTTTCTATTGATATAAATCAGCACTTTTTCCGCAACTTATAATCTTAAGGGGCTGCTAATATAACTAAGGGATTAAATGACTTGCTTAAAGTCACACAGTCAGTAAATATCAAAAGTTACTTGAACCCAGGTCTTTCAGAAGGAACAGTTAAGCTGTCATAGGCACATGTTGGTCTTTTAAGCACTACATAAAGTAAATTACACCCTGTGGTCACCGATGATGAAGCTGAAGATGATGATGATGGCTGACATTTATATAGCACTTATTATATGCCAGGCACGGTGCTAAGTGCTTTACATTATTTCACTTTATCATCATATCAACCCTGGGGGGTAGCTTTTATTATTTTCTCCATTCTATAGTTTAGGAAATTGAGGCAAAAAGAGGTTAAGTAACTTGGCCCTAAGATTAGACTTGAATGCAGGTCTTCTAAAGGAAAAAGCCAAGCTTTCATGGGCATATGTTGGTCTTTTTGCCACCATGTATGGTAAATTACACCCTCTTGTCAACAATAAAAATAGCTTATATTTATGTAATACTTACGTGCCGGACACTTGCTAAGTGTTTCACCAAACTTATCTCATTGGATCCTCACAACAAGCCTTAGATAGAGGTTCTATGATTATCTCCATTTCACAATTAAGGAAACTGAGGCAAAGAGAGGTTAAGTGACTTATCCAGAGTCATACAACTAGTAAGTATCTGAGGTCAGTTTTGAACTTAGATCTTCCTGAATCCATACCCAGCACTCTAGCCACTGTATCACTTAGCCACCTAATTTCATAGGATCTCAGATGGAGAAGAGAGCTCAGATATAGTCTAGTTTAGCTCATTCATTACTCATCATCAGCCCCTCTAGGGTATCTTGAAGAAATTTGACTTTCACAATCACATTGTGAAGTAGGTAGGGCAACTATTATTTCCACTTAGCAGATAAGGAAACTGAGAGGTTATTTTTATTTTTTATTTTCACTGCGTTCCACCGGCAGTCTAACTAACACAAGGTTACTGTGCTGGGTGAAATACATATGGACTATGCTTCTCTCCTCATTCTATTTATGTCAGGGTATTTCTGGGTAAAGAACTGAGGGTCACTGGCAATTTCCTTCTTCCAAATATGACCTTTAGAGATGTCTTTCATTCAATAGTATTTTGAGTATATTTAAAGGTTGATTTGTAAGTGTCATCATTTTGGCAAGCCCATTTTCTGTCTTTCCCCATTCTGCAAACTCAAAGGACCAGGATTTAGTCCTATTTTTCCTTATTGCTTCAGAGTTGACTGTGTTGATCTCTTTAAGCCCTTTGAAATTATAGAGACAATACCTCTCCCATGTCCATTCTAGTCCATATATTTTGTGAAGAGGAAGCATGATAGAGTAGACATAGAAGGAGAAACTTGGAGTCAGGAAGCCCTGATTTCAAATTCCACCCCAGATACTTACTAGATCCATGATCTTAAACAAATTGGTCAACTTTTCTGAATCTCAGTTTCTTCACATATAAAAAGGGGAGTTAATAGTATATCTAGTATCCACCTTCCTTTACTATTCACGTCACAGGATTGTTATGAAGTTCAAATGGAATGATGCATGTAAGGTGCTTTACAAACTTTAAAACACTTTACAAATCTCAGCTATGATAATTCCAGTCACCTTCAAAAATAAAATGACCTTTTAGCTTCTAGAATATACAATGAGTAGATGACCATACCCTTACATTTATATATAGAGAACCAGCAACTTCAGCGTAGACAGAAGCAATCTGAAAACATGTCTACAAACTGCTGTGGCCACCCCTCATTGCCTAACCTAGGGTATACACCAGATGGCACTGTCCCTTTGAGGACAGGAAATGCTCCCCCTTTCAGTGAACTGATAGAAAGTCACTAAATCATTGCCTTGAGTTATGCCTAAAAGGCATAACAGCATTTGTGGGGAGAGGGGGTTGACTGATGATCAGCATTCAGTCTGAACCAAATAAAACACAAATCCAATCACTCCCCCACACCCCACCACACACAAAATGACACTTTCCTATAGCTGCCCTGCTACCACCATCCTACATAGATACACATAAAGAATTTGATGGGTTCAGTTGAGAAGTTACATTAACAGAGCTGAAATAAATTTATACCTCAACTGAGTGTTTTCTGGTATTTGAGTTTTCATCAAATTTCAGCCAAATGCATAGTCTATTACTGAATATTAATCATAACATAAATACAGGCAAAATTACAAATGCATACATATTTTAATAGTCCAAGCAGTTGTGATTTTTGTCATCATAGATCCTTACTCCACCAATAATGGCCTAAGTAGATCTGAATCGTTTATGTTTATGAGTTGCCATGGTTGAAAAATGTGTTTCCCCTGAGGCCAACCTAGAAAGGAGACTCTCTGGAGAGAGATAGGATTGTCCATGGATGATAGCCAGTCTGCTTCTTGAAGTCTTCCTAGCTTTGAGGGTAGGATCTAACAAAGCTTACCTTCTTCTGGATATCCTTCAAGAACCTCCCCATTCCTCCATTCCTGATGAGATAATGAAATAGAACTAAAGAAGAAGAGACACTAGAATGCTTCACTAATGTGCATGTCATTCTTGTACAGGAGCCACATTAATTTCTCTGTAGTTTCAGTTTTACTATTATGTTAGTATACATATGGACTAAATGTGTGTGTATGTGTGTACGTGTGTATATATAAATATGTTGTTGTTCAGTCATTTTTTCAGTCATGTGTGATCCCATTTGGGGTTTTCTTGGCAGATACCAGAGTGGTTTGCCTTTTCCAATTCATTTTACAGATGAAAAAACTGAGGGAAACAGGATTAAGTGACCCGGGACCACACAGCTAGTAAATGTCTGAGACCAGATTTGAATTAAGGAAGATCTTCCTGACTCCAGGCCCAGTGCTCTAACCACTGTACCATCTAGCTACCCTATATAAATATATGGAGTCATATATATAATCAAACCAGAACTAAGTGTGTGCATATGTGCACATGTGTGTACATGTGTCTGTATGTATGTGTGTAGATATACATGCATGTATGTGTGGTGGGTAAATATATGTGCGTATCATATACATATACATGTAAATATACATATACATACATATATATATGTAGTTGAACCTAAACAAAATTTATTAGGTTTTTACTAAGTCCCTGATAAATCAGTCATTAAATGTTTATTAAACATCTACTATGTTCTAGGTACAGTGTTAGGCACAAGGGATTTGAAGTAAAAAAATGAAGCAGTCTTTTCCATCTATTACTTTATATTTTATTGTTTTTAGCTAGTTTGATTAGTTGATTATTCTGGTTTATTTAACACAAAGTCCATATAGATGTAGACAAATATGATCCAGTGTGATCTCCTCCAAGTTAGTCTTAATCCAGTTCATTGCCCATCTGTGATGCCTGTCCAGAATAAATATACAGTGCTGGTGAATTAGCTCAATACCTTCTCCATCCAAACATTTGTCACAAATTGGCAATAAGCGTTATTTATCCCTTTGTTTTGTGATGGGGCTAACTAAGTCAATCTCTTTTAAATCACCATGGCTCTCATTGTTGAGTGTTGTAGAGTTCCAGTTCTTAAAATAATCATACCATGTGTGGCTAAAAAAGGAGATGGACCATTCATGTAGTGAGAATAAGGGATAATGGATGGATGGATGGTCCAAATATTGCCATGAAATATTCAAAGACTTAGAGAAAGGCCTTCAGTGTGTTTGATATATTTTCTATGGCAGATTTATGGAAAGACATAGGTGATAATATTTTCATAAGGAAGGAATGGATGAGTTATAGTGTAAACCCATCATAATGAGATTATATGGAGATCCATTGGAGTTTGGATATGTGTGTTTGAGTGTGCGTGTTTGAGTGTGTGTGTGTGTGTGTGTGTGTAAGATGCTCAGATGCTGTGCTAGTGATTTAATTCTGATGCACAAATTCTCTCTATCTCAGTTCCTTCAACGAATGTATGGATGTTTGTATGCGTATGACATTGCATGTATGTGATCTTGGTGCATGACTGTGCTTGCTAGGTATAAAACTTGTCCTTATTTTTTGCTCTGCCCTCTCTCCTTAGAGGGTCCCTAAGCTCACAATAAGTGAGACCCTCTATCTCTTGTTGCTGGGACTAGCCAATGAGCACTTTAGTAAAACCTGCTCTATGGTTTTTCATCTTCCCCTTCCCTCTTCTTCCCTCTCCTATCCCCTCTGCTGAGTGATAGGGAGGTTTGGCATGTTCCCCTCCCCTGACCTCTAAATTGTAACAGGACTCTTATTTTCCCACCCAGCACTGCCAGCTGCAGGGGTGAGGAACCTGATCCACTTTTGGATTACTCAGTTCCTCCAAGGTGGCATTTCAGAGGAGGTACTTCATGTCTCCGTACCAAGTTTGTATCTGCAGACTGTGTACACAGAACCCTTGGCCTGAGCTCTCCTTCCCCTACACCTTGATGGACCCATTGAATACATGTAGCCAACTCCAATGGAACCCCTTCAAAGGGCAACAGTTTAACAATTTGCGGGGCCAGAGCAGAATCCCAGAGGTCCAATTATAACTGGGGAAGCTACTGATGGTTTCAGAGTTCAAATTCACCTTGGATGATGGTCTAAGAATTTGGATTTGGGATGAAAAAGAGTCTCCAATTGTTACGTTCTCCTCCTGTAGTTTGTTGACATCAGTAGAGGCTGAATGTAAGAAGAAGCAAACGAAACAGCCACAGAGTTTTCACTTTTCCTGGGTTTACATTGATGCTTAATAGAAATGGCCTTACTTATTCTCCATTTTATATGCCCTTATCATGTTCTAATTTGGAGTAGAATATTTATTACTTATTAGCCTAAGATAATACCTTGAACATTCTAGATGATTAATAAATGTTTGATAATAACAAGAGTTGGCATTTATGGAGTGTTTTAAGATTAGCAAAGTGTTTTACATTTGCAATCTCATTTTATCCTCATAGCAACCTGTGCTACCATTTCCCCTAATTTACAGATGAGGAAACTGAGGCCGTTTAAGAGAAATCAAATAACTTGCCCAAGGACACATGGTCACTATCTGAAGCAGAATTCAGATTCAGGCTTTCCTGAGTCCATCTCCAGCTCTCTAGTCACTACAATAGCCAGCTGCCTTGATGGATGAATTGTTGAATCTATGGCTGTGTGTGTGTGTGTGTGTGTGTGTATGCGCGTGTGTGTATGTGTGTGTGTACACCAATTAAAAACACTGGGATGGTGGTAACAAACAAACAAGCATTAATGTAGATTATTGATACTTCTATCCCGAGGAGTAGGGGGCATAGAAGGAAAAATTAGGCTGAGAGCTGGGATATGTGGGTTCTCATCTTCATCCTGCAATTACCTAGCAGGTCCTCACTGAGCAGAAGTTTGCTCATCTATCAAATGGAGATAATCATCTTCTACCCTGCCTACCTCCCAGGATCAAGGGAGGTGATAAATCTAAAAATAGTCTCTAAAAACTTAAACCCAGACAAAGATACTTTATGATCATTAGCATTTTATAATCATTTTAAAGATGAGATCTATGAATGACCCAAAGTTCTTTCAATGTTGAATTTCCACTTTGACTTGTGACTGACTCTAGAAGCTATTTCCGGAGCCAGGCACTAAGAGTAACTCTACCCCTTCCACAGCCAGTCTGTCTGATGTCTTTTGTCCAGAATGTCAACCCTGCTGCTATGCTGGGACCAATTCACTTGAAAATACACACACACACACACACACACACACACACACACGTTCTTGCCAAGCATGTTCTCCTCATATCTATGCTTCATTTGATATTTGTAAGAGCCCAGCAAGCAAGATAGAGCTCATGATTGTTTTCAAATGCATGAAAAGGTTTCATAATAAAAAAGGGGGAAGATTTAGTATGTGTTTTCTAGAATTCAAAAATAGGAAGAAAGGGAAATTAATTTGGACTCAGAATAAGAGCAATGGAATGAACGTCTTTGTCAGATGACAAGGTCCCCTTCATTAAAGAGAAAACTGGATGACAATTTGTCAGGTAAAACTCTGAAACTGTGTGACCTTAGGCAAGTCATTTAACCTCAGATTGCCTGACAAAATGGATTCACTGGAGGAGGAAATGGCAAACTACTCCAGTATCTTTGCAAGAAAACCCCAAATTGGAGGCACAAAGGGTCAGTCTCTACTGAAACAACTGACCAACAACAGTAAAACTCTAAAAGTGATTCTTGCATTGAAGTGAGTGACTGGATCTGTATCTCTCAGATAACTCACCATGACTTACATTTTAAATGTGCAATGACTAACAGTTCAGTAGAGTGGATAAAGAGCTGGCCTTAAAGTCAAGAAAACGTAGGTTCAAGTTCCTGTGTCCCTGGGCAAGTCACTTCACTTTTAGAGCTCTAGGAGACTCTCTAAGAAATAAGTTGAAAAGAAGGTGCTACCCTATACTGTTAGAGTATAATTTCCTTACCTGGGAATCCCTTAATGAAGTTACAAGTCCAATCCTAGTACCCAAATACATAGAGATATCATAGTTTAGTGTATGGAATGCTTGCCCTGGAGTCAAGAAGACTTAAGTTCTATCTCTGACTACTTGTGGGTCAATGGGCAAATTGGGGTGGGGCAAGGAGAGGGAATCATAAAACTACGATGATTGTAACCTTACAAATATACGTTATATGAGTCCTTACTTTACTGAGAAAATCCATCAATCTCTCCATGTCTCAATTCTACTTTCTATAAATCAAGTCAGCAAGCGTTTATTAAACTCCTGCTCTATACCAGATACTGTGCTAAGGGCTGGAGATAAGAAGGAAGATAAAAGTAGCCCCTCCTTCAAGGATCTCAGGGGCTAACGGGGAAGACAACATGCAAATAACTATTTATAAACAAAGTATATTTGGAACAGACAGGAGACATTATCAAATGGAAAGTCCTGGCAGTAAGCACGGATGAAGAAAGCCTTCTTACAGAAGGTGGGGTTTCAGTTGAGATGTGAAGGAAATTGGCAAAGCCAGGAGGCAGAGAAGAGGAAGGAGAAAATTCCAGGCACTCGAGACAGCCAGGAAGATGAGTGTCTTTTACATGGAAGAGTACAGAAGCCATGGTCATTGGCTCATAAAGTACCTGAAGAGGAGTAAGATATAAGAAAATTAGAATATCAGGAAGGGGACAGGTTATAAAAGGCTTTTTAAAGTGAAACAGAGGGTTTATATTTGATCCTGGAGGTAATAGGGAGTCACGAGAGTTTACTAAAAAGGAATGGGAGATGATACAGTCAGACCTGCTCTGTAGGAAGATCACTTTAATAGCTAAGTAGAAGATAGACTGGAGTAGGGAGAGATTTGAAGCAGAGAGAGCAATTGAAAATCTATTGCAATAATCCAGGTAATAAGTGCTATTCCCAGGGTGGTAGCATTGTTAGAGGAGAGAAGAGGGAACAGAGAAGAGATGTTACAGAGATGAAATCAATCATACTTGGAAACTGAGGGGATTTAGGGGCTAAGAACTACTTAGGAGTCAAACATGATATCTATGTTGCTGGCTTGGGTGTCCAAGAGAATAGTGGTAGCCATGACAGTAATAAGAAATTAGAATGAAAGGAGAGTTCGGAGAAAAAAATATAAGGAGTTAAGTTTTTGACAGGTTGAGTTTGAAACCTCTAGGAAACACCCAGTTTGTGTCATCCAGTAGACATTTGAAGTTGTTAAAATGGAAACCACGAGAGAGGCTAGGACTAGATAAATGAATCTGAGAATTGTTGTAATAACATTGGGAATTCAATGATAATTGATTCATTGGGAGCTGATGAAATCAACAAATGAAACAATGTAGAGAAAGAAGAGAAGGCCCACGACAGAGCCTTGATCAATGAGGAAAGGTAGTGGGCATGAACTGGACAAAGATCTAGTAAAAGAAACTGGGGAGAGATCAAGGTGAAAGGAAAACTTGGAAAGCAGTGTCACAAAAATAGAGATAGAAGAGTGTATCAAGGATAAGAGAGGGATGATAGTATAAAAGGCTGAAAAGAGATCAAGAAGGATGAAGATAGACAAAAAAAGTTCATTAGATTTGACAATTAAGAGATCACTGGAGGGGACTGCTAGGTGACACAGTGGATACAGCACTGACCCTGAAATCAGGAGGAGTTCAAATTTGGCCTCATCTCTGTAATATTCTGATTTTATGATTGAGCTGAAATGACCATCTCCAAAATTAATCATTTCTTAATTGCCAAAAATATTGTTCTATTTTAAATCCTCATCTTTTTTGACTTCTCTGAAACATTGGACACTACTGATCACCATCTCCTCCTAGATAGTCTTTCTTCTCTAGGTTTTCATCTTGCTACTTATCTAAGTTCTCCTTGATATTCAACCATATTTCACCCACTAACCATAGGTGATCACCAAATTCTCTTCTGAATCCATTTCTCTTTTCCCTTTATACTAGAGATCACTTTATGCCTTTATGCCTGTCCCTTTATGCCTACTTTTCTTGTAAGTTCCCCTGCATTCAATTATGATGATTATACAGATGATTCCCAGATCTAAAGATTTAACTCAAACTTCTCTCCTAAGTTCTACTTATATATCACCAATTGTCTTTCAGCCATCTCAAACTTATTATGTTCAAAACCCATCTCTTTCCATAAAAAATCCACTTCTCTCCCACCTTCCAACTCATAACCTCAGGGCCATCCTTGACTACCCTCTTGATCATCACATACATCCAATCTGTTGCCAAATCTTGTCATTTCTGCCTTCACAGTATATGACTTATATAGGTTCCACTCTCTCTACTCAAACATCACCATGCCACCTTCAGGTCCTCATCATCTCTCACATAGACACTTACAATAATCTTCTAATTGGTCTCTCTGACTCACCTCTACCCACCTCAGTCTATTTTCCTCTCATTGGCCAAAGGAATTTTCCTAAAGCTTAGGTCTGAAAAATTGAAAGGATTTCTTATTAATTCTAGAATCAAATATATACTAAACTCCTTTGGTTGGCATTCAATGCTCTTCATGACCCGATTCTTTAAGAAATGCTTGTAGGCTAATTACCTGAACACTTCAGAATGTCTAGGGTTAAATGTTACATATGAATTACTGATCTTCAGAGATGGATTTTTCACACCAGAAGTTCATAATCTGATGAATTGAAAACAAAGGTAGAAGAGTGATGAATTAGCTTGCCGAAAACAAGCAATGAGTCAGCAGTAGAGCTACAAAAAAAAGCTCTCGTCTCCTAACCATATAGTGTTTTTTCTGATACAATGAACTGCCTCCTATTAAGGTCAACACAGTAGCATGTTTGTCCAAAGATGCACATTTCTCAAACACCCAAAGGCAGCTCTTAATTTCCCACTAGGTCTTCTCTTCTCCAAATGATTTGGGTTGATGAGAAGAAGCCTCCAGGAGCCTCATTTCCAAGAGGCTTACAAAATAAGAACCATCATTTGAAGGTACAAAAACAGAATGAATTCAAAGCGCAAAACTCTGGGTGAGTCGGAAGCCTTGGAAATAAAATAATAAAACAATATAGGATTCTATAACTTAAAGGGTGACAGCAGAGAACCTTTTTAAAAATAAAGAAAAACACCTTCTTGCTTGTATCAAATGATGGCAATTGGGAAGGACATCTCCAACTGAGCAATAAAGGAAGTCTCACAAATCAAATAACACGTAAGAAGGGGGAGCTTGGAAAGTGTTGACTCAGCCCCTTGGGAACTCTCAGTAGTGTTCTGGAAGCTGGATCATATAGGAGCAGCAACTTGTACCTTAGGGGAAGGGAGGAGAGTAAACTTAGACATGCAGACAGATATTTGGGAAATTTCCCTAAGTAATGTAGTAATGTAGTACCCTGACTACTATACATCCATTAGCCAACTCTCTAGGCCACTTAATCCAAAAGTTTTAGAGAATGAGTTTATAATGAGATGTGCTGGTAAGTTACCATCACTGCTTGGGTAGAAAACAAAAACATACAGTACGAACCCATGTAATTCCCAAGATGTCACCAGTGAATGATTGTCTACACAGACAACAGGATGTGTATGGTAGTCTGACTAGTTGAGTTCATTTGGGACTGCCTCTGGAGAGAGTGAGATACCAAGAATGACACTTGTTAAAGATTGAGAAGGTTTTGATTCTAACCTTAATTCTGCCCTGGGGAATTCCAGATTCACAGAAACTCCAATTTAGAAGGGATCCCAGAAGCCAAACAGCCCAATGCATACAAGCACACCATCTCTAATGTACTAGAAAAGCATTCAACCATCTTCCTCTTGGAAGATCTCTAGCAATGAGAAGCTTATCAACCACTTCCCATTCCATGTTTGGAGAGTTATAATTGTTAGGAAGTGTTTCCTTAGATATAATCAAAATATCTCTATATGCTTTTCCTCTACCCATCACTTTTAGGGATACCCTCTTTCTTCAAGCAGAAGTGAATTATCTAAAGATAAATATTTATATCCTTCCATGTGACAAGTCTTCAAATACTCAAAAAATAGTTCTTATTTCTGCAGTAAGTCTTCTCTTATCCAGACAAAACATCCTCATTTCCTCCAGCTGTTTCTCCAATGTTCAGGAAACCATAATCCGAAGGCCATTTACCATTTTTTGTTACCTTTCTCTGAACATGCTCCATTTTAACAATGTCTTGGCAAAAGTTTGATTCCCCAAACTGAGTTGGAAAGAGGAATATGGGACTAGCTCACTCTCTGAGGTGGAGTGGAAAGAGGATCAGCATTTATAGACTACCTGCTGTGTGCCGCACACTCTAATAAGCACCTTAAAAATATCATCTCATTTAATTCTCACAACAGCCCTGTCAAGTAGGAGCTATTATTATGCCTATTTGGAAACAAGGGCCCACAAAGGTTAAGTGACTTGTCCAAGTGACTTATTAAATTTCTGAGACTGGATTTGAATTCAGATATTCCTGACTCCAGGTCCAGTGCTGTATCCACTAGCTGCCCCAAATGACTTCATATACATTGACTTTATTGATGTCACCTAAGGTTACACTGTTGGGAAGGAAATGTGTTCCATTCCAACACATTTTAGGAAGAATATTTCTGGGACGGAGAATGTCCAGAGGAGGGTGACTAGGTTGGTGTTAAGTTTAGTTACTGTTCTTAATGGGAATCAAATAAAGACCTACGGTACATAATCTGGAGAACAGAAGATTCAGGGAAAGCTCTCTTCAAGTATTTGAAGAGCTATCATACACAAGAGGTAATAGACATGTTCTGCTGACCTCATAGGACAGCTTTAAGTTAGCTGACTTATGCTGACCACTCTCTCCTGAATTTTACAGGGATCGACTTCTCGGGAGTGGGAGCTAGACACAAATGGAAAGTTCGTTTAGACAAATTGTCCCAAAGTCATCAAATCACTTTTCACAGATGTAGAGAGGTGAACTCTGCTGTCTCAGCAGTGCTCAACAAAGGAAATAACATCTGGTTTTCTCACATTGGTGCTTTGAAGATGGGGAAAGCTTTCTGAAGTTAGTATCTTCTGTTGGCCATGAAATATCTGCTCCTGAAGTAAAAGTCAATTGTTTAACAGATTCATAATTGTGTTCCCCTAATTTCTTATCATCTTTTTCTCTAAAACTATTTCTATTTCTGCCTTGACTCTATCAGAGATATTCTTATTTCCATTCACTCAGTCTCCTAAATTCAAAACCTTAGCATTTAATTGGACTCTGTCCTCTCCCTTATTTCTCATAAGCATATTTTACTTTAAAAAAAATTTCAATCATTTACCAAGAGATCCCTTTTCTCTCTTCCTCCTTATTTCACATCGGATGTCTTCCACTACTACAACCTCCTTTATCTTTGTGTCACATGAATAGGTGGTCTTTTCCTTGCCATGACTAAATTCTCTACATGAACATCCTGTCTTTTCCAGCAGATCAGTATCCTATAATTCCCACTCACACTAATCTTCAATTTCTTCCTTCTATTTTAAGCTGTTTCCTTACTACCTCAAAACATATCCATGTTGCCTTCATCCCCAGAAACCCCTCATTGATCAATCCATTCCTATTATCTGTCCTTCTATAGCTCTCCTCCCTTTCATGGTGAAACTCCTTGAGAAAGCCATTTACAACTTAGCCCTTCGCAGCAATGCAAAGACCTAAAAAATTCCCAGTGGACTCTTGTAGCAAAATGCCTTCCATATCCAGAGAAAGAACTATGGAATTAGATCATGGAAGGAAGGAAACGATTTTTTCTTGTGTTATGTTTTGTTTTGTTTTATGGTTTCTCTCATTCGTTTTAATTCTTCTATGCAACATGACTAAGGTGAAAATATACTTAATAATAATGTATGTGTAGAACCTACATAAGATTGCACACCATCTTGGGGAAGGAGGGGGAAAAATCTAAGATATATGGAAATGATTGTAGAAAACTGAAAACAAATAAAATAATTTTAAAAAGAGAAAGCTATCTACAATTGGCGTGTTCACTTGTTTCCTTTGTATGTTTTTCTTGACACTCTTCAGTATGGCTTTTGATTTCATTAATAATTTAAATTTCTCTTTCCAAAGTTACTACTGATCTCTTGATTGCTAAATCTCATGACCTTTTCTCAATTCACATTTATCTTTCTTGTTCTATCCTGCATGTAGCTTGTTTGTATATTTTGTGAGTTTGTTGTCAGTTTTATTCGATTGTGAACCCCTTGAGGGCAGGGAGTGTTTTTTCCTCCTTTCTGTATCCCCAATGTTTAGTTTAATATATAGCACATAGTAGGTGCTACTTGTTGTTGTACAGCTATTCACTTATGTCTCATTCTTTGTGACCCCATAGACCATAGCATGCCATTTTTTCCATGGAGTTTTCTTGGCAAAAATATCAGAGTGGTTTGCCATTTCTTCATTCTTCAGTGGATCACCTTTTTTCAGAACCCTGTACCATGATCTATCTCTCTTGAGTAACCTTATATGTCCTAACTGATGTTTCATTGACTTACATAAGCCACTCTACCACAATAACACAGTGATCCAGAAGGCATAGTGTGCTTAATATATGCTTATTGACTGACTGACCCCTTAATTCTAATGCATTCCCTCTGAGATTTCCCTACAATGTCTTGTTGTTGTTTTGTCAGTTAACCATATCCAACTCTTCACAATCCATTTGCATTTTTTATGTGGTGTGTGTGTGTGTGTGTGTGTGTGTGTGTATGTGTGTGGGTGTGGGTGTGTGGTGTGTGAAAGATATTGGAGTGGTTTGCCATTTCCTTTTCTAGCTTATTTTACAGATGAGGAAACTGAGGCAAAAAAGGTTAAGTGATTTTCCCAGGGTCACATAGCTAGTAAGTGTCTGAGACCAGATCTGAACTTAGTTTAGCTCCTCCTGACTCTACCTGGCACCACTTAGCTATCCATCTACGATTTATCCTACCCATGTGCTTCCCCTGCATTGGACTGATAGTTCCTTGAAGTCAGGGACTATTTTTGCCTTAAAAAAATTGCCAGAGCTTAGCATAGTGCTGGCATATAATAAGCACTTAATAAAGGCTAAGTGACTGACCACTTCCCTCAATTGTTAATGTACTTTCCTAAACCTCCAAATTACTTTTTTTTATTTACTAAGTCCTTACTTTTCTAAGAACATGGTATTTTCCTCCAATAGAACATGATTTCAGAGACTACTTCATTTTTTTTATTTTTTATCCCCAGTACCTAACACATAGTAGGCACTTAATAAATACTTAGTGAATATAATGAAATTCACCAAGTCCTACTGATCTCTGTTGTCTTGGGTTTTCTCCTTCCACTGCCATCACCCTAACATGGGCCCTTGTTACCACTGGCCTGGTCTATGGCAATAGCTTCCAACAGGACTCCCACCTCCACTCTCTCCCTGCTCCAGTTTCTCTCCTTATACATAGATCTAGTCAATTCACTCCTCAGCCATCCCACTTCTATAGTTTCTTTAAGTAAGAAACAGCTAAGTAAAAGTTCAAAGTTCTGCTAAGTAAAGTTCAAACCTCTTCCCTCAAATTCTTGACTCACCACAAACTTGTCCCACTCAACATTTTCAGTCATAGAAGCATAGATTTAGAGTTAGAAGGAATCTCAGAGACCATGTGGTATTACCTCCTCATTTTACAGATGAGGAAATTGAGTTTCTGAGAGGTTAAGCTAACAAGGATAGTAAGTAGAACAGCAAGAATTTGAACCCAGTTTCTTTGACTTCAAATTCATCACTTTCCATTGTACTTTATGTCACACTAATTTCCTTCAACTATACTAAATTACTATTCCCTTACCTCCTCCCAAAAAAGTCCAGTAGGTTTTCACCTTCATGTCTTTTCTCCTACTGTTCCCTCTGCCTGAAATGTTCCCCATCCACCCTCCCAAATGAATTTCTACCAATTGTTTAAAGTACATATGAAATGTTTCTTCAGTTAAACTCTTTCTGTCAAACTGTCAGCAGTAATCTTCCCCCACTGACTTTGTTACGTATCCCTCCTATCCACATGTTTTGTCTGTGTTTCTTCTTATTACCTTAGTAGACTCTAAGCCTCATAAGGACCAAGGCTGTGTCTTTTCAAAATTCATGCCTTCCCCTAGTTTCAAGGACAGTGCTCTGCACACTGTAGGGACCTAATAAGTGCTTGTGGAATGAGTGAATGAATGAATTGGATCAGATCTTGAGATCCCAGAAGAAGAGTCAAATACAATGTGGCTGTTATAGTAAATATAAATGTATTATCAGAAAATCGGTATCCTGGATTGTAAACAACCTTATTGAACCATACTTATAGGGGAATATATCCTTTATCTCCAGTCTTTTTCAGCCTTAAATAGACCCACATGAGACATCTCATCTACTTCTCTAGCTTTAAACATTACTCCTACACAGATGATTGACAGATCTATACCTCCAGCCCACACCCCTCTCTGTAATTCAAACCTCACAAATCCAATCACCTATAAGATATCACCATCATTTCAAGCTCCAAGTCAAATCAAAACTGATC
Organism: Potorous gilbertii; assembly: GCA_028658325.1. Taxonomy (NCBI): domain Eukaryota; kingdom Metazoa; phylum Chordata; class Mammalia; order Diprotodontia; family Potoroidae; genus Potorous; species Potorous gilbertii. The sequence goes on along the minus strand of CM053772.1, from coordinate 207,388,096 downwards.
ATATTCCCTCTAAGTCAGCTTCTCCTGCTGACTTTTATCTTATGAATGGGATCACCATTCATCTAGTTTTTAATACCTCAAACTTTAATGTTATCTTCGATCCTTTCCTCTCCTTCACTTCCCCTTTCAAAATGGTTACAAAGCCCTGTTGATTCTCCCTTCACAATCTAACTCAAATATGTTTCCCACTTCTAGTCCATCTACTACTATCCATCTATGGGCCTTTAATTACCTTCTATCAAGATTGCTGATTTAGGTTCAGTAGTCTTTTTTCTCTCCCTCTCTCTGTGTTCTAGAAATTAGAACATTGTAGGTGAGTGATCTTGTAAAGGAAGTTATTATGGATTTACTATGTGCCAGACATTGTACTGGGAGTACAGAAACAAACAGAGAGGAAAACTATCCCTTCTCTCCAGGATATTACTTTCTAATGGCAAAGACAACACAAAAGTAAGATTAAAAAAGGGGGGTAGTAGAAAGAGGGAGGTATCCATATAAAGTTATGATTGAGAAGTCTAGAGAGTCAGAAGTGAACTCTGGGGAGGAATGGAAACATGGCTGGCCTGGGCATCCTCCTTAAAATACAGCTTCTGGAAGGAACTAGCCAATCAGAGGAAGAAACCACAGGGGTGGAGGGTACTTCTAGTATCAGAAGGTCCAGGTGAAATGTATTTTCAACGTGAAGCGGTTTCTGTAGCATGGTAAAGGAAGTCTAAAGAGTCAGGAGTACAATCCTCCCAGCATCCTCCTCCTCCAGGATGCACCAAAATTTAGATTTGAGCCAGGATGGAAAGATCAGTGTCAGAAAAGGAGGCAAAGGTCTCCACCAGGGGCTGGGAGAGGAAGAGGTTACAATCTCTCCTCTACTTTTGTATCACTCTCCCTTGTATCACACATAGATCACATTTATTTACATATGTATCTTCCTTCTCCACCCTACCACCACCCCCCTCCACAAAGAAAACAGGTGCTTGAGAACAGGACCTATATTGTAGCTTTTAAAATATTCCCATTGCCTTAGCACAGTGCCTTATTGTGATAGACTTAATAAATGTTTGCTGAATGAATGAATTTATGAATCAATGATTATTCAGATGAATTAATGGATCTGCCTTTATGAAGTATATGGAAGGGTGTGAGTTGAGCCCTTTAGATCATTCACTAACCAGGCTGACTTATTATTAGCAAGGATAGAACTAGAAAATACCTAAATCATTGAATCCACAACTTTCATTCAGCAAATTTTTATGCAGAATCTATTATCTGCAATGCCCTATGCTAGATATTGAACATACAAAGACAAAAAAAAAATCACAACAATTCCTACCCTCAAAGAGCTTCCACTCTACACTGTTTCCTAACATTAAAACATATGCATGTCTGTGTATGTGAACCCATTGCATTGGGTACTGTGGAGAGAAAAAAGAAGGGGGCCAAGAAGTAGAAGAAACTGTGTCTTCCCCCAAAGAAACTTATAGTCTAGGTTTCAAAATATGAAACATTCCAAAACAACTACAAAGTGACATGAGAACAGATAATTTCCTTTGGCTTTTTAGCTTTTGGGAAAGTCAGCTGAAGGTAATGCTTTGTCCAGGTGGAAAGGTTCAAGGATGGCAGACAGAGTCTGTCCAAATCCACTGAACAAAATGCCATCTAAGCAGATCCCAGAGTCCTTGTTACCAGAAAATCATAAGGACTGAGACTTTCAATCCCCAAATAGCTATAGAGTGAAAAGATTTTTTGGTTTCTAGCCAATCTCCCGCTCACAGGCACCACCTGAATGTGAGCAAGTGACTCACAAGCTTTTAGAAAGGGCTTCGACTCCCCCTTACCATAATTGTCAGTGAGAGTTCATTAGCAAGAAGTCAAGGGCAGATCTGCGCCAAAGTCATGACAGTATTGCCTATCAAGGCTGCCTACCACAGTTTCATTCTATAGCTTTGCAGCCCCATTATCTGTAATGAAATGGCCATGGATGAGGCCCTGTGAGGGAATGTGATCACTTACCAGGCATGCCAGCTGCTGTCTGATGTTCTGAGCAGTCTGGGGTTGTGGGAAATGGCCTACCTGAAGCACAACAATCTTTTCTGCCATGAACTCTGTGAATTCTTGGTGGTCCGCATGGCAATGCCAGAAGTATCATTGCCAGTGTGAATTGTTCACTATATGCCTATGCTAAGCATATGCTTAGCAGCTCGTTTGTATGGTGGATTCCTTCTGTTCCCACCTTCCCCCCAGCTCTGTTTTACTAAGAAGTCAGGTCTAAGATACAAAGTTTTGGAAAAGAGTGAAGCCCCAGAATAATGGAGCCCCTATGTTTGACTAGGAGTATACATGCATATATAATAAAACATAACTATAGAGATACCTGAAAAAGAACACAAACGAGAGTAAAGATAGAAAGAGACAAAGACAGAGAGAGATAGAGATGAAGACTGAGAAAGAAAAAGTGACAGAGAGAGAAGAGAAGGAATGAGGAAGGGAGGAAAAGAGAGACAAATAGAGACAGACAGAGAAAATGAGTGAGGGAGGTCAGGGAGACAGACAGAGATAGAGTGAGAGATGAAGACTGAAAGAAAATAACAGAGGGAGAGAGAGATGGAGATGAAGACAGAGAAAGAAAAAGAGAGGGAAGGAAGGAGAGAAATAGAACAAAGGGGGGAGGAAGGGAGAAAGAGAGACAGAGAGAGAGAAACAGAGAGACAGAGAAAGTCACCCTGAGCCACAATATAGTGGATAGCAAGCCAGCTTCAGAGTCTGGGAGATCAGTGGGTTTAAGTCCCACTTCTCATGTACTGGCTTCATCATCTTGGGCAAGTCAGTTAGTTTCTCAATTTCCCTAAGATTTCAAGTTGTAGAACATGTACATATGTCTTAAAGGGTTAATTTTTTGGTGTATGTATGTTTGTGCTTCTAGATTTGCACACACTGAGAGGGCAGAATCTGACTCAATGGTTAACTCAGAAAAAATCATGTTAGTACAAGTTTTTCTCCACAGTTGTCCTGCCGCTTGGACCTTTATGGTAAGGTGACGTCCAAAACAGAACACATGGTCTTTCCTCTACATTTTCTCCCCTCACAAACTTGCTTATTACTAGTGAGAGCAATGCCACCATCCTAGGTTCACAGCCTCAGTATCTTTCTCAACAACTCCCTCGTATTCACTCCACATAGCCAATCCTTTGCCAAATTTTGTCATTTCTACCTACAGAGTATATTTCATATAAATTCCATTCTCTCTCTTCAAACAGCATGTCCCTACTATGAGTCCTCATCACCTGATGCCTAGACTATTGTAATTGCATTTTGATTGGTCTCCTGGCTTCAAGTCCCTCCCTACTCCAATCCATCCTCCACTCAGCTACCAAAATAATTTTTCTAAAGTTCAGGTCTGACCATGTTACTCCCTGCTCCATTAACTTGAGTGGCTCCCTATTACTTTCAGGATCAAATAGAAAATGTTCTGTTTGGCATTTAAAATTATTAATAACCTGGCAAATGGTGTAGTCAGTGACCAAAATAATGACACTGAAGGCATTTCATCTCAGCCTGGACATTTCTATGATCTGGCCTCAAAGCTGAATAAAAACTTCAAATCTATAAAAATGAAATCAGGTTCAACTACAGCACTCCGGAAAAGAGAATATATTGGAGAGCAAGAGGCATACATACAGCCAGATCCTTATTCAAAGAGAACAAGTCAGTTTATTTATGTTATTAATATGATACCCTGGAGTGTATAAACTAATTAAAATTTATTTCAATTATTAATCATGCCTCAGAATTGAAGGTACTTAATAAATTAATTAAAAAGTCTTTAGCTCAAGCCACCATGAAAAGCACCAAAGTCAGGGAAAGGACTGTCCAAATAGATGAATATTAAGCTTTATGCCATCACTTAGCCAAAGACATAAGAAATGAAATTCCACACTCAGGGATTCTTGACTAGGGGGGTAATATCATAGGTGGATGACTAGACTCTACTCCAACATCTGGAATTTAATTCCACATCTGTCACTAACTAGCTAGGCAGCATTTGGAAAATCATTTGACTTCTCTGGGCCTTGGTTCACTCACCTACAAAATGAAAGAATTAAACTAAGTAACTGGACTGAATCAGCAGAGAGGTGATGCAGCGTATAGAACAATGGACTTAGAGTCAAGCAGAGTGAGTGCAAATCCTTCTCCAGGTACTCACTAGCTGTGTGATCATAAGCAAGTCATTTAACCTTTCCTGCCCTCAATTTTCTTATCTTTAAAATGGGGGTAAAAATAGGTCCTACCCTAGAGATCTAATAAAGTACTTTGTAAATCTTAAATCACTATATATATATACTAGCCATTATTATATGAAAACTTTCAGCAGCCATTATATACATATATATTATATATATAATATATATACATACTAGCCATTATTATATGGAAACTTTCAGCAGCCATTGTATATATATGTATATATATATACATACATACTAGCCA
>CM053772.1:207363465-207383114 GCA_028658325.1 Potorous gilbertii | reverse complement strand
AGATTTTTTTTCCCTATCTCTGACATTCTTTACCTCATCAAATCAGGACGAACACCCTAAGTCTGACTGCGTGGCAGAACCAATCTTTGTCACTGAACCTAAAACCTAAGAACAGCCAGCCTTTGGGGAGGTCTTTGGAAACAGAATCACTAAATGGAGAGATTCCTGAAGAGCAAGATGTCTGAAGGCAAGTGACCATTGACATTCCTCTGGAGTAATGGGACAAATGTGATGTATAAAGAGTGGGGCAATGTTCAAATAGGAAAGATAAGCAAGAAATAAGCATGAAAGTTTTAAGCTGATCACTAACCTTCTTATCAACTCTTCTTTCCAGCAGAAATCTTGGGTTCTTTGGTGTAGTCATTTGTTATGGCTGTGTTTGTCCTTTGTCCTTGAAGAAGAATATGACATCAAGATAATGACATGACTTGCACTTGACTTTGTTTTGAGTGAGGGAGGGCTGCACAAGGTCACCAACCTCACTTTCTTCTCCTGAGTCTTCTGGATCCAATGGCCTGATGGTCATCAGGATGGCTGGAGATGGCTCAGGATACAATGTGATACCCTGGCCCTTTCAGGCTAAGGTCTTATAGAATTCTCCCTTTTGAGTGAGATATACCCATTAAAAGGGGCCATCCCTTGAGTGATTTGACCTTCATTTCAAAGAGGAAAAATGACATCCTCAGTGATGTCTTGACTTTCATGTGAATTGGATTTAAGTGAGACATACTTGCTCAAAGTCATCAGCCTCACTCTCTTCCTGAGTCATCAGAGTCCAATGGGAACACAAAAGTTGAGAGGATAGGGGATGATCCTATGACCCAGGATGCAGTGGCATTTTCGGCATTTTTGATAAGTGACCAAGTCTTATACGCATCTGCCCATTCTGCTGAAAGTTTTAATTCACTTAAGGTAGCCATCCCCCTAATTAACGGATGGTTTTGAGCCCTGTCAGTTACCCCCAACCCAATTTAGTCCTTCTGCCCAAACAGCTTACTGGGGTGTAGCTGGTATGCATCCTACAGCCTTTGGAGTCACAGATGAGAGTTGGGTGTCAGTTAGATACCGAAGGTGGATGAGCAGCCTTGAAAAGCGTTTAGCAAGGCCTCCCACCAGAGGAACCAATCCTCCCTGAACACCCCCATACACCCCCATGGTTCTTTAAGCAGTAGCTGATAGAATGTCATGGTAGGTTGAATCCAACAGATAAAAACAACTTTGCTTGAGCAAAACAGAGAAAGGTTAGTAAGGATCTGCAAGTATATACACTCAGGGAAATATCCAGTTCAGTAGAAACATGAAAATATATCAAAAATGTCGGCTATAAAATGAAGTTAGAAATCTTAACAGCAACCCTAAAGATACAGTCACACAAGCATCCTACCAGTAGGCTATAATTAGACTACAAATCAATAGCCATGTTTGGTACCTGTCACATGCTGCCATCCAACCAGAAAGAGAAAAGACAGTTGCTACTTTTCCTCTCTCTGCCAGAAAATAGAATAATAATAAAAAATATTAACATTTATTATACTTACTATGTGCTAGGCATTAAGCTAAGCATCCCACAAATGCTATTTCATTTGATCCTCACAACAACCATGAAAGGAGGGGCGCTATTAATATCCCCATTTATAGATGGGGAAACAGAAGCAAACCAAGGTTTAATGACTTGTCCAGGATCTCACAACTAGTTCATGTCTGAGGCTGGATTTGAACTCAGGTCTTCCTGACCGCAGATCCAGCGCTCTTTCCACTGTATCATCCAATAGCCTCTGAAGAAGAAAGGAGATTCGTTATCTAACATGACTGCCAGGAAAGGAATAAGGAAGAGAGAAAGGAAAAAACAGGCACCCTTTGCATTCATATCCTTCCATACTGCTCTCAGTCTCATTGGGTCTTGTATAATTACCTACTTCCTTGCTACAATTCCTATAGCACACCTCTGCCTTAGGTCCTCGGCTAGATGTGACTGTCAGGGAAAGCTCTCCCTCAATTTAAGAGGCAGTTTTGAATTAAGAAATCCCTTCTCTGCTATCAATAGAATGTTGATTCCTCAGTCCAGTCACACAATCCACCACGACTCCATGTTCTGAAACCCATTGTTCTTGTAAGAGCCAAGTGCGAAGAGGAACATGTTATTATCTCTGTCCTTTTCCTTGATTCAAAGTAACTAGATAGCCTAGAATAATCAACTAAAAATTGTAATTCTGCCGAGGATAGCTATTTAGGCTATACAGCCCTTAATACATTAAGGCAGAGATGTATCAGTATATATCACAATATAATTCAAGAGACTGGGAATATAGATGCCTTGACTAAATTCCATTAATTACTAATGTCTATCAATGATCAGCAAATTAATGAATTGTACTTATTTAAATTTTTTTCCTCAACTTAATGGTTTCTTTGACTAATGACATTAGTGCCTTAAAGCATATCAACGAGCTCATATTTTTTAATTAACAGAGGAATTAATATGAACATAATTCATCACTTTAATAATCAATAACCCAACCAACAAGCATTTATTAATCACCTACTAGGATCCAAATCCTCTGCTAGGCCCCAGAGATACAAATATAGAAGTGAGACAATCCTTACCCTCAAGGAGCATCGATACCCTAAGCTTCACTTTAATTTATTAACATTCCACAAAGATATCAGAATTCTATTCAATGCTATTAGTTTAAGAACAAAATTATAATTGGAGCCACAACCCCTTAATCTGCTGATTATGAACAAATTAGCCAGTTTGTAGACTTTCTGCATGGGGGTAAAATTGTCTATACAAAAACTAGAAAGGTAACAGCTTTGCTCCTTCGACATTTTAGTTATTTTGAATCTCAGATCCTCTGGTCATTCTACATTATAGCTGCTCCTCACTGCAGTTCCCTAAAGATCACAGATCAATATATAGATTGAGCCTAGGGAGAAATGATCTACTCTAATAAATTTATTCCAGTCCATTCTCCAGCCCACAGGACCAAGGGTCAGAACCCAAAGATTTAGACTATTTTATTTCTAAGTTACTTCCTGGAAATAAGTCAGGTATGCATCATTAACTCTTATAGGCTAACGCTAATTCCTAAGAAGTACCATTCCAATTCTGGGCAGTATAAGCTTGGCTCACAATATGTTTTATCATTTTGAAGTTTAATTGTAAGTTTACATCAATTTAGCTCCTCAGCCAAACCTTCTTCATCTACCCTAACACACAATCTCTGCCTTCTTCCAACTCCAACAAACCTTGGTCTTCATTCGTCTTTTAAATTATATGTTGGTGGTTTTTGCTTTTAAATTAAAGATTCCATTCCTCTGCTGCTTTTCCTGTAATTAGGCAACACTTTTACTAGATGGCACTAGGGTGGAAGTTGTGTAGTCAGAACTGCAAAGTCCATATTTTATCTAAGATTGAGAATATCCCTGATAAGTCCCCCATTACATTTTTGATTTTAAAAAAAATCACATAATTGTAAACATTTCTATTAATCTTTAAAGATAATGCTTTATAAGTCTGTCTTAAAAATCATCTAAGTACAAATTGGTATGTTTCTTTTGAAATATTGGCTGTTGTTATCCAAACTTAATGTAACTGATCTTATTGTATCCTCAGACTTTGATTAGAATGCTTCTTTCTGACAAATTCTGAAATCATTTTGTAGTTAAGTTCCTCTTGGGATTTCAGATTCTGTAGTGTCTCACAACTACCAACTATAAATACTTCAGAATAAGGAATTACTCCTCTAATACTCTTAGAATAAAACTGAAAAAAAATCCCACAGGTATTTCCCTCCTTAAAGCTCCTTTTTTTGTTCATTCCATATGTAAAAAAAAAGAAGAGAGAGAGAGAGAGAGAGAGAGAGAGAGAGAGAGATACTCCTCACCCCACTGAGATTCAGATTTTTTTCCATCAAGAGATTTTCAGTTTTACTCTTAAAAAGCAGAACACCTAAAACACTTATTCATTCATTCTATAAGCACTATTTATATACAAGGCTCTGAAGATATAAAGACAAAATAAACTATTTCTAACATGAAATCTGCAAAGCTATAGTTATACAAAACCTTCATTATCATATAACTTAAGCCCCTCATTTTTAGATGAGGAAGTTTAGGACATAAAAGTGGATGGAAACATACATGCATACATATACAGATTAGATACATAGACAAATTACATGAACATTAACATAAATAATGGTAAGCAGATAGACCAATTAGATAACTAGATAGAGGGACTGACTGAATGATTTATATTGCTGTTGTTACCGCTTCTGCTGAGTTATTTCATTCATCCAAGGTGATACAGGTGGTAAAATTAAGACTAAAACTCATTCTACTGTCTCTAAGTAATTCATTCATTCATTTAATGATGCACTTCAACTATACTCTGACTCTCCTGGTAACTGAATGTAATTTAAACATGATTACTCTCAATAATACCATTCCTATGACTCTAAGTCAATTGTACCTTGTATAGACTTCCTATGACCAAATCCAAATTCAGATCTAAGATTTAACAAAACTTCAGAACAACCTTCATTTATCTGAAACAATCATTTCATTCATATACAGTAATTCCTCTACTGTTTCATGTTCGTGGAAGGGATTTATATATAGGATTACATGTTGTTCTTCAGTCATTTCAATCATATCTGAGTCTTCATGACCCCATTTGGGTTTTTCTTAGCAAAGATACTGGAGTAGTTTTCCATTTCCCATCTCCAGTTTATTTTACAGATGAGGTAACTGAGGCAAACAAGGTTAAGTGATTTGCCCAGGGCTATACTCCTATTAAGTGTCTGAGGTCAAATTTCAACTCAGTTCTTTCTGACTCCAGGGCTACACTCCAACCACTGTACCATTTAACTGCCCTTTGGTGACATATGCTTGGAAGAAATAATTTAGATGATTCCTTATATCTCTGATATTCTATGATTTTTGATCCTATGTCTTTTAATATGTCTTATCTCACCAATTCGATTTCAGGATCCTTCAGGGGAGGGTCCACATACTTCTCATACCCTTCAGTGACAAGCATGGTGCTGAGACATGGAGGAATATAACTGTGCTTATATGTAAAATTGTTGAATGACGATCTAGAAATCTCATTTTAACCATGAAATTCTTTCCCTGTGATAAGCATATTAAGAGCCCAAGTTGTCACATGAACTTGAGTCCACAGTCAGTGGTTAGAAGGCTATATTAGGTGCATGTTGCAGAATTTCCCAGGTAAAGGATGAATGATAACTTTGTGATCCTTAGGATAGAGGATCATTCATAGGTTGTTTTTCATAAGATTGAAATTCATTGGGTGGAAAAGGACTTTGGAGATCATCTAAATTCAAGCCCCTCATTGCATAGATATGGAAGCAGACACAGAAAAATTAGAGCCAAAATTCAGACTCAGTTTCTCTGATATCACACCAAATGTTCTTTCCAGCATATTACACTTTAATTTTTTTTGTATTACCCAAAAGTTGAGATTCTTTGGGGGTGGGAGGGTCAGGAGAAAGCAAAGTTGTTAAGCAGATAGAGGAAAAAATAACTTACAGAAGGAAGGTAGGGTATAATAATGGTATCTGCCTTGCAGATTGCCAGGTTTGGTTCCCAAGTGTACAAGTTTCAGTTAGATGCTAGGTAGTGAGGATGGCAACTTGCAATTGGGAAGGTATCCGAAAGGCATAACTTGAGCTGAGTTTTGAAGGAAAATAAGAATTCTAAGAGACAGAGGGTGATCTGAGCTAGTATTGTGGATGGTTAGAGGAGTTCAAGCCATAGTCCTGAAATGGAGAGCATCAAAAACAAAGGCTTCTCAGCCCAGGTCCAAATGGCCTGGGCCCCAGAGCAGGGGAGTGACATGCTGGATAATAAACCTAGAGCTGGACGGGACCTTTATGACAGGGCTAAGCCAAGTAATGCTTTTTCTTCATTTCAGTCACTCCCTGATAAAATGACCTAGCCATAATTAAGCTTCTGTAACAGTACACACATTCATATGCATATGGGAAATACCTTCTTATATCTTCATATTAGATTGGCCATTATTACTTACTCTAGAGATTTCCAGTTTGCCAATTTATTCTTATCTGCAAAATAACTAACAGATTCCCCTCACTCTCCTGGGGACACAGTTAGAGCTATTTTTGTCCTAGGAAAGCTACCTGTTGGCTTTTTACATATGATGCAAGCTTTTTTCCCCTTGGAATGAATATTCTTGATTTTTAATTTTTTTTTTGAAATTCACTTTAAAAGATGAATTAGCTAGAGGCCAGAAAATTTCCCCACCAGATGCCAAATAGTTATATGACAAGTGAAAAAAGAATTTGTCTGGTCTATTTTTGTTGTCAGTAAATTCTGATGTTGTCATTGAGGAAATATTGACATACTTGTGTTATTCATCTATTCCCGGAGCACAGGTTTTTAGGGGCCTTGTGGTTTCCCCTTAATATCTATTCCAAGGTTGGTTGTGTTCCTGGCTGCTGTGATGTAGAATGGAGCTGCTCCTGTCAGTTTTTAAGCCTATTTCCTGGGGCATCTATGCCTGTTCGAAGTGTCCAGTTCTGCTGCTGCTAATGGAAGCTCAGCTCTGACTCCTCTTTGCCAAAGCATTTCACTCCCTGTCCTGCCCATCATGGTGTCTGAAAGTTGGGAAGGAACATGAAGCCATGACGACTTGAAGAAGCAACATCACAACATGGAGAGTAGACAAACTTTGTCCATTATGAGTTGAAGAAGATACAAAAGGGAAAAGGTCTGAAGGCAATAGAAACACTTGCCATCCTGTGTTCTGTCTGCCAGGGCCTGAGATCTGTCTATGGGCCACCTGAGCTGCTCTCTTCTGGGTGACAGCTGACTCGGGATATTGGGGGAGCACAGAGCTATGAAACCAAAGGTCTGGCCTTGAATCCTCACTTTAAGTAAGTTGCTGAATTTCTCTTAGTTTTAATTCCTCCTCTGTAAAATTGATAAGAATATTGACTTTAGAGCCGAAAGAGACGGACGACAAGGTTGCTTCATCATCCATGTCAACAGTTAAAGGGCCCTTCTTGTAATTTTTATTTGTGATTTAATTGTAAAAAAGACTGAATCTCTGAACCTTTGCACTGATTGTCCCTCTCACTTCCTGCACACACTCTCTCCCCATTCTCTGCTCTTAGAATCTCTTCTTTCCTTCAAAACTCGGCTCAAGTCTCACTTTCTACATGAAGCCTCTCCTGATCACTCCCCAACTGCTAGTGTCACCCCTCATGCATTACCTTGAATTGATTTTTTGTATATACTTATATATACAATTGTACAGGTTCCCTCCCCTGATAGAATATAAGCTTCTAGAAACCAAGGAGAATTTTTCCTTCCTTCCTTCTTTCCTTTCTTCTTTTTTCATTTTTTCCTTCCTTTCTTTTCTTTCTCTTTTCCTCCTTCCCCACTTCCTCCCCTCTTCTTCCTTCCTATATTCTTTCCTTTTTCCTTCTTTCCATCCTTCCTTCCTTCCTTCTTTCCTTCTTCTCCCTCTTTCTCCCTCTCTCTCTCCTACCTGTAGTGCCTAGCACAGTGCTTCATACATATAGGCACTTAACAAATACCTGTTTGTTGATTCACTGATTAATTTAAATTTACACACTCATACACACACACACACACACACACACACACACACACACACACACACACACCCCTTAATATTACAGCAGAGGAAACTGAGATTCAAAAAGTCTAAGTGTTTTGCCCCAAGTCACCCCTATAAGGAGTAATACTTCTTGGATTTGAACCCAGCTAATCAGACTCTAGCAGCTGTGGCCCAGTATAAAGAGTGCTGGGCCTGGAGTCAGGAAGCAGTTGTTCAGCTGTTTCAGTTACGTCTGACTGTTCATGATCTCATTTGGTGTTTTCTTGGTAAAGATACTGGAGTGTTTGCCATTTCCTTCTCCAGCTCATTTTATAGATAAGAAAATCGAGCCAAACAGGGTTAAGTGCCTTGCTCAGAGTCACATAGCTAGTGTCAGAGGTTAAAAGATACTACAATTTATTTGCCAAGGAAACCCCAAAAAGGACCATGAAGAGTCAGACACAGCTGAAACAACTCAACAGCCACAACAATCAGACTCTAGGCCTAAGTCTCCTTTGCACCAAATTAGATACTCATTTACTGACCATTTCTTTAAATGCACACTGTATGCAAGATGCTTTGATAGGTATTAGGGATAAAAAGACAAAAGTGAGACAGTTCTTATCCTCAAGGAACTTATATTCTACTGGGAGGATAAAACTTGTATACAAGCATGTAAACATATATGAAGTAATTTTAAGAGGAAAGAAATGTCAATAAGGATAAGGGAGAGGGGTGAAGGGAGGGAAAGTCAGAAAAGGCTTCATGTAAGAAGTAGTATCTGAATTATACTGAAGCTAGAGACTCCATAAAAGGGAGGTAAGGAGGTATAGATAGTCTCCACAAAAAAAATGAACAGGAGATAGTCTCTAAGTTGTCTAGTTTTAAATTCTGTGATAATATAGTCCTATGAGACATACACTTCCTAACCACTGGAACTATCTCATAATGAAACGGACAGCCACAGGCAGTAGGAATCTATCTCCCTAGAACCTTTTAGATGAAGCCCAGAGTATCATTGGCAGAGGATGGTGTAGAGAGGCTTTCTGATCAGAGACGCATTGGACAAGATGGCTCTGAGGTCCCTTCCAACTCTGAGATTCTTTGATTCCGTTTGCCAGCATAAAAGCAGACAAGGAAAAGTATCAAAAACCCAGCCCTCATATGATACTGTCAGAAGTTGTTGGATCTATTTACTCAGTGAGGAGAGGATTCCATCATTCAGTCTGAGGTGCATATGGCATAAGGAGAAGACGACATCACTCAACGTCTCCATTTGCATCTCTCATCATTCTTCACCTGCTCTGCTGGATCCCTGTGAGCACTCAGTCAAGACTGATGGTGAGGAAAATAATGACCATGGTGATGACAATGACGAAATGCCGTTGGTAACAATCCACATTGGTAAAACACTTGGAGGTCCCCAAACTGCTATCCTTACAAGAGCCCTGTGAGATGGGGGTTAGACTTTTGTTCAGCTCAGCACTCTCGCAGTAGCAGGGCTTCTAATTAGGACATCCTATAGACCAGGGGTCCTTAACTTTTTTTGTATCGTGAACCTCTTTGGTGAAGCTAATGAACTCTTTCTTGGAATATTTTTTAAGTTCATCATTGGAAGAAATACTAAATTTCAGATAGAGTTTAGTGAAAATAAAGATAAACAATTATCCCTTCCACATTGCAGGGGTTAGGGGTATGGTGCCCCTATGATTGAGAAAATCCCCATAATCTTTTGGCTCTTCCTTTGTACCAGAAAAAATGTCCAACATTTTTTTTCTTTTATGAGTTGTTTATAGAACCTTATTGTACAATTTTGGTTAAGTGTTTGGTCATAGGCTCTGTGTCATCTGCCATCCTTCATGTGTTGTCTGTGACTTCCACAAAACTCCCTCAATATTCCCATTTAATTTCTTATGTCAACCCATGATACATTGAAAGCATGATAAAGTTGCATTGGGGAAGGGATAGCTGTACCATTCTCCCATCCATATTCATGGATCCTCTGAAATACCAGCCCCTCTGCCTATTAAGAATCTCAGTTATAGACTGATAAAACTCTCTCTTGATCATCCCAGTATTTATCAGATACCTACTGTGTAATGTATATGACACATTCCTATCCACTGAGCAAGTTGCAGACTTAGTGAGGAGATGATTATAGTGCAAGCAAAACCATAGAAATCCACAATAACATAAACTACGCGAGGCAAATGGTTGAAGAAGATGGCCATTGGCCTCTGGTGGTTAAATACCTCAACTTGCCACCCTTCACTGTCCCCTGGGGCAACAATTTTGTGGTAAGATGCTGGAGGATTTCAAAAGAGGGAAGAATATGTGACTGAGAATTATCAGGAAAGAATCATGTAAGAGGTGGCACTAATTTAAAGCAATGAATAGTCTGTAGATGAGTGAAGCAGAATAAGGGACTACATTTTAAGCAAGGGGAAAAAGCACTGGCAAAGGACTGGAGGAGGGAATGAACCCATGAGAAAAGTGGATTGACAGGATTGCATCTCAACAGCATTTATTACTTACAAAGAACTTTACATGTGTATCTTATTTGAGCTTTCCCAGGATCCAGCTTTATCTCAGGTTGGGTGATTGGAGTTGGAATAAGATGGAGAAATCCCAAGTCCCCTCACACAAATACCCAGAAGCTATGGTGGCCATAGCTAAGGTATTCCATACTCCTTCAATATCCTACGAACCTTGGGTTATCCCAAATGACCAATGGACATATCCTAGATGAACCTACCTCCCTTCTCCCTCCCCAATTCCACTTGCCCCTGGTACAAAAATTAGTAGCTGCAGCTCTGAAAAAAAAGTGAAAGGGAAATAATGCAAATAATTGGGGCAGTGGCAGGATTGGACCTGTGTTTTAATTGGGAGAGGGAGCTCCTAATGGGAATGCTTCCAATATGAGTGCAGATTGGTACATATTTTTCAATTTATAGAGTTGCCTGGAGCATTAAGAGGTAAAGGGATTTGCCCAGGGCCATGCAGCTAGAATATATCAGAGCTGATACTAGAACCTAAATCTTCCTGATTCAGGCTGATTCTCCATTTAATTTCTCATAGTCCTTCTCATTGGAAGAATTGTTATCCCCTTAGTTATAGATAGAGTAAGAGGTTGACATTCTTTGAAGGGTGATAGGACCTAAGATTCAATAGATGGGCAGATAGAAGCCTCTCAATTTCACAAATAGCCATTTAGACTAAAGGTCAAAAGTAATAGAGAGCCATTGTAGCATCATTAGCAGGGAAGTGCTGAGGTCCTCACTAGAAATGAATTGACAAGCATTCAAACTATGCTTCAGAGAGCACAACTCGATGGTCTGGCCATGTTGTTTGAATGCAAAATGTACGCTTGCCAAAAAGACTATTTTATAGAGAACTCACTCGGGGCAGGTGATCACATGGTGGCCAGAAGGACTCTCAAGGTCCCTCTCAAGAACTTTGGAATTGATTGTGTGACATGGGAGACGCTGGCATTGGACCACTCTGCAAGGCATGCCCACATCGGAAAGGGTGTTGTGCTCTATAAGCAAAGCAGAACTGAAATAGCTCGAAGGAAATGTAAGATGCCCAGACTTGGAGTAACCACCCCAAATGTTCACATGGACTCTGTGCCCAATTGCTGGTAGATCATTCCAAGCTCATATTGGTCTGATCAGTCCCAGTCAGACGTTGAAACTTCACTTTATCATAGTGATGTCACTTTGGTCCTCTTCGAGAAGGAAGGGCAATAACCAACCAGCTGGGAAGCGGAATAATGAAAGCACTATTTCAGGAACCCTATCTAGAGAAAGCACGCTTAGCTTCTCATTGTTATAACAGTAATCTCTAGCATTTCCATAGTCCCTACGCTGTGATAAGTGCTTTATAAATTCTACCTCATTTGATCCTTCTAATAGCCCTAAAAAGGAGTTCGTTGTTATTCTCATTTTACATTTGAGGAAACTGAGGAAAACAGAAGTTGAGTGACTTGACCAAGGGCATGTGCCTAGTAATTGTCTGAGCAAGGATTTGAAGGCTTGATGTTTTATATTCATCTTGCACTAGGTCAAAACAAAATCTAACCAACAAATAAGAAAATTACTAAATGCAAACAAAGCAATGGCACTCATAACATTGTACAGAGACCTTCAGGGTTCATCCCAGCTCAAGATCTGTGATCTGATAATCCTAATAAGATAGCCCGGCTCCTTCCTGCTACCAAAATCAATGTGCCCTTCATTGGTGACCGTTTGCATTCATAAAGCATGATTTAAAGCCAGAGACATTAAGATTGTCTCTGGACATAATGCGACAGAATTCATTCCATTCCCTGGTGAGAGAAATCCTCTCATGCCACAGGGAAGACATTACTCTCAGGGCTCACACAGCAGTCTGGCTTTTCGGCAGGTTTCAGATTTCCCCTACAATCACCTAACAACAATCTTAATCTCTGAAATTAGACTATCCCTGAGACACAAGCTTGAAGCATTTGCTCTGAAAAGGGAAGCATCATTTGAGCAAATGATCTGATTTATCCATCAGTTGCCCAGAGTTAAAGCATTGCAATGTAGAAGCTGATTTAAGAAATATTCCCCACCCCAACCAAAAGGCACCAACTTTTGATAGAGAGCAGCACAGATTTCAGCCTTCAACAAAGCGTCCTTCACATCACAACATTCCAGGGTTGTCTCTCCTCCCCAGCATTTTCTCAAAGGTCCTTTCTAGTTATAACCATAGTTAGAGTAGCCTTGGTGTGTAGAACCCAGAGTGCAAACTTCAGGAGCAAATGATCAGGAGTCATCTGGATGATGGAGCTTAAGGACAGGGGGAATAGGGCATCCTAGAGTAGCAACTTGGAGATGTTGTATAGCAAGGGAAGAATTGCTTGCTGATTTACTGCATTTTCCTCTTCCAGTTTCTTTCCCCTCTCATTTCCAATACCATGGCTACCCTGGGGGCCCTACAAAGCAAGGGAGATGGGGAGTAATATTACTGTTCCTCAAGGATAGTTTTGCTCTCAAAATGCATTTCCTCTGACAACTTGGGCCACCTCTAACTTTCAACCAATCAATCAATAAGCATTATTAAATATTTGCTAGCTAGCAGGCACTGTGATAGGCTCCAGAGATACAAAGGCTAAATTACCCTCAAGGATCCTACTTTATATAAGGGGACACAATATGGGGAGAGAGAGAGGGATAGAGAGACAGAGAGAGAGAGAGAGAGAGAGAGAAATATCAAATAAATACCAAGGAAAGAAGACCCTAATTGCTCTAGAAGTGGGGAAAGGATGCAGGTAACTAGTGTGTTCTGGTAAAGTAACAAGATATTTTTTAAAGTTTAATATGGATTAACATTTTGTCCATCGTTTTCCTAAGTTTAGACAACAAACCAAACAAGAAATGAAGCCTTGATTTGTAGCATTTGCTGATTTCTAGGATATAAATTCTCATACTGAAAATTTAACAGATGACTCAGATTTGAGTTGGTTCTGGCATATCCCTGAATAGAGAAGGTGACACATGAGTTTTGAAGGAAGGAGACAATTCCAGGCCTGGAGGACCCAGGCTTAAGTAGAGTAGAGGGAGATAGGAATTACAAACCCTCTGGCTATCCCTTTCTTCACTTTCCCTTTTCTCTTCTGCTGGAAAGGTCTAGCTTATGGGCCTCATTCATTTGCTGATCCAAAAAATACATTCTTTTTTTGAATGTTGTGGAGTCACCCGTTCTCTGTGGCCCAAGTCTGTGTCAATGGTTCAGTAGAGATGCAATTGAATCCCCTAGAGAGTGACCTACAATAGGACAAGAAGGCATTCTCTTGTTTCAGTTAAATATCTTGGTCTGCCTCTTGGTTTGCACTACCCCATGATGGATGCGTGTGTAAACTTAAACTGCAAGCCTTTTATGAGATACATGCTGTTTTCCTAGTTTTTTATACAGCAGCATCCTGCTTGCAATGAAACAAGCTTATTGACTTTTATATGCTTATAAAACCCCATGTAGGACCAACGTACAAAAGTCTCTTTGTATTTCAGCATTCCTTCCACAAAACTTTGTTTCCTCACCCCAAACCACCCTTTCTCAACTGTCCTCCCTGCCCCATCCCTTTCCTCATTGACCTGGAGACTTGGAATCCATTCACCATATTCCAGGTGCCTCCAAGGTTTTCTAGTCTCTGCCTTCTCCTCTCTTAATCAAATCAGGCAGGACACATAAAGTATTTTGGAAAACTTAAAACTGCTTCTGTGTTTTTATTATTATGGATAGTATACTTACCGTCATTATTAGCTGAGGACATTGGGATTCTCTTTCATCATCCCAGGGATCCCGAATGCTGAAGATCTAAGGTTGTCGCTTTTGTAACAGAAACTAAGGGTGTATCCAGCAATTGGGGAATGGGTGAATAAGTTAAGATATACAGGAAAATATAAGAAATAGTGAATGGGGATGGTTTCAGAAAAACCAAGGAATATTTGTAATAACTGATGCAGAATCAAGAGAGCAGATAGAAGAATTTAGGTAATAACAACACAGTGAAGACAAACAACTGTGGATGACTAAGTAGTGCAGTGACCAACCTCAGCTCCAGAGAACCACACAGTCAATCAGGTGACGAGTATTTATTCAACATTTTCTGCCTGAGGTACTGTGCTTAAGTGGTGAGGATACAAAAAGAGCAAAAGACAATTCTTGCTTTCAAGGAGCAGAGTCTAACAGAGGAGGGAACATGCCAAAAACTTTGGACAAACAAGATAGGTTTTAGTAGACTGTAGTAGGGATCCATACCACAAAGAAGACTCATTAAAAGGACATTCTCTAACACCTCATCCTAACATACAGAAGTGCCAAGTGTCTATTAGTAATGCTGTTTTCCATACATGCCTTCTCAAATTTGGCCATTGGAATTTTTAGCTTTACAGGAGACTCAGAACAAAGCAAAAGGCCCTTCTTGATCCTTTCCCCCTGGTTATTAGTTCTCCCACTCCCCAAATTACCTTGTATATATTTTGTATCGATGTATCTGTTTACACGTTATATCCTCATCAGCATGCCCATATCACCATTAATAGAATATTAGTGACTTGATGCTGGAGGTGGAGAGATGACCCAGTGAACGGGGTCAGGAATGCATCCTGACCCAGCCTGGCTATGTGACTCTGGGCAATTCATTGTAACCTCTATGTAACTCAGTTACCTCAACTGTAAAATGGGGATGAGAATAGCACCTACCTCACAGGGTGGTTGTTAGGATCAAATGATACAATAATTCTAAAGGACTTGGCACACTACCTGAACCATCATCTATGCTTAATAAATAGTTGCCCCTACACCCTGGGGATTGTAATCCCTGGAACCTAGCCCATTACCCGACACATAATAGGTTCTTAATGCTTGTTGAGCCCAGTCACATTAAATCTCTTATAGAGTTTAACCCCAAGTTAGAGGCTCATTTCTTCCTCTGTGCCATAGTTGGTTGCACTGCTGCCACTTAGGGAACTTGTTTTCCTAATAACGTACATGGCTGCTACATTTCCCTGATGTCAATTTGTTTATGTAGAAAGCCCAGATAAACATTTTGATGTATTATATACCATGATTATTAAGTATTTTCTGAGTGTAAGTTAATCCATAGTTAATCATGACCTTGAAATGAAAACATGGCATTGGTGCTATTTTTAAAAAAAACCCTAGACCAGTCATTCCTCCATGTAGTCAGAATTCTTATAGTATGCTCAATAATCTACACATCTTGCCTTAATGAAAACTGAAAGAGTTGTAATTTAAAGAGCCAGCCAGGCCCACGTTACTGTGGTACATGAGACTCAAGATGGCAAGCCAAGAAGTTAATATTTGGCAGCTGACTTATACCTACCAGCTGTGGGAATGTGCACATGCAGGATAAACCCTAAGTAACCCTGAAAACTGGTGGGTACATTTTTATCAGTGTCACCCATTCTAATGCTGGGGAAGAATAGGATACTCTTTCTTTTCCAGCCAAAGACATGTCCTGCTCCTAGTTTACCATATATCTTATCCGTAAGAATAAATACAGGTGCTCCACAGAATTGAATATCATTCTCAGTTAAAAGGAGTCGTCATGGCAGTGGATAGATTTAGACCTGGAGTCAGGAAGAAAGTGAGTTCTGATTCTACCTTAGGCACTTACTAGCTGTGTGACCCTGAACAAGTCACTTAACCTTTGTCAGCCTAGATTTCCTCATCTATAATGATTATTGTAAGACTTACCCCCCCACCCCAGTGTTATTATGGAGATAAATGAGATAATATTTATAAAGCGCTTCACCCACCTAAAATATCGCATCACTGCATTATATTGTGATAGTTGCTATCATCACAGAGTGGTATGACGTCATCAGAAGAGACAAAACCTAACTTCTAATTTCCGTTTCATTAGTAGCCAGCGGTATGAATTGGGAAAGTCATTTCAGTTATTCTCCATTTTCTCATTTGTAAATGAAGAAGATTAGACTGGATGGTCTCAAAGATTTCACCTCACTCAGAAGTTCCATAACTCTTCTGTTTCTCATTGACCTGCATCTTGGGGAAAGTATTTGTTTGGACCCCACTATCAGCAATGCACTCAAACTTATCAGAAGGTACTACCCCAAGTTCCCCTACACCAACTTGTTTTATTTTAAGAAGAATGTTGAAAACCAATAACTTTATTCTTCCCTTTGGGACTGTGAGTCCCTCTGGATGAGAGAGAGAAAAAAACTGGCTTCCAAGCACCCCCAGAATCTCCATTTGTGTCAGACCACAGGAACAATAATCTCCCACCTGCTAGCAGCTTAATATTGCTGTCAGCAAAGAAGTTTTGTTACATACCCATTCAGAATCTATAAAATGAGAGGGCTGGACAAAATGATCTCTAGGGTCCTTTCTATCTCTAGCATCCTCTGACTTATGACATATGATAAGTTCAAGTAACAAAACTCTTATGAAGGAACAAATTCAGAGACCCCAGAGCCCACAGTTGCATCATTATAGCTACACAACATCTGCCTTTACCCCAATCAGACAAAAGTCATATCCCTTTTCTGGCTTAAAGAAGGCCTGGTGTGAGCAGGTATAATAGAAATACTTCTGTCTTTAACCTGAATATATTTGATGTTGATTCTTTACCAATTTATAATAATAAAAGCCAACTTTTATATAGTACTTTAAGATTTGCAAATGGCTTTGTGATACTTATTTACTTTATCATCCCAACAGACTTGAGAAGTAGCAACTATTATTACAGTTGATTTATCCATTTTCCAATTCAGGAGACTGAGGCAGGCAAATTGAACAGGGTCATACAGGTAGTAACCATCTGAGGCTGGACTTGAACCCAGGTCTTAATTTCAGGTCCAGCACTCTATCCACTGTACCACCAGTGGCCTACAATATACATGTTTTAATACTCCAGTGGGGATTTTTAATCTCATCAGAGGAGATGCTTTAGATCACCTGCCTACAAAATTTAGCCCCAACCCCGACATACCTTCTCATTCTCATGTCTTTCTGTAAATACTCCATTTTGACCTTACCGAACTTAACACATACCTTCCTCTGGTTATTTCGGTATTTCATGGAAACCATCATTACATGGGAGACACCTCTCTGTTATTCCCCATTCTCCCTGGTGATGTCTTTTACCTTTCTTCTTTAACGTATCACCATTGTTAACATGCCACAGCCAACTTACACCTACTATACATCTCTCTTTTTTCTGCTGGACCACTAGAAACTTCAGAGTTAAATCCCATCTTTAACATTTGCTATCTGTCTGACCACCAGCAAATCATTTAATTAATTTGAGAACCAGTTTCTTCATCTGTAAAATAAGAAGATTAGAGAATGTAGTTTCTATCACAACTTGTAGCAATATGGTATCCCTGGGAAAATATTAGTCTTTAAAAGATGGACTTTTAATTGCAGTGAGAAGCTAAAATAATTGGAATCATTGTACAATTTTTCAAAGGTAACCCAACCTAATCCTCTTCTCTTATTCAGTTCTGAAACCAGGTAGCATTTTTTTTACATATTAAATTCAAGATATATTAATACATCCTGCATATGAATGGAGGAGTGAATAGTTAGATAGATGGACAGATAGAAACAGGCAGACTAATTCAATAGGTTCATACTACTAGTAGTCTAAAATTATCAACTGACATTTATTTATTGTTTTAAGGGTTGGAAAGTGCTTTACATAGATTATCTCATTGATCAGTACAGTGAAGCAAATACTTTTAGTATAGTTACTACCTGTTTACAGATTTAAAAGAACAACAACTAAGATTTGAAGATGTTAATTCCCTTGGTCAAGGTCACAGAGTCAGTAAATTTTAAGGCAGGACTCAGATACAGGATATCCTGACTCCAAACATAGCTACTGATGCCACAGTTACTCATGCCTGATGACAGATACATCATACTAACTCTAATTTGATACAATCTAAAAATGGAAGGAATCATTGAGATCATTAAGTCCTACCCCCTCATATAACAAATGAGGAAACTGGGGTGCACAGAGATCAAATGGCTTGCCTATGATCACAGAGGAATTTGTGGGGATGGACATGAGGCCCCTATGCTCCGAATTCAGTGTTCTCCTCACACCCTCCCCATCCCGCCTCCTCCACTGGCAAGTTTTCATTTTAGTCATGTACGTGTTCTTCATTCACTTTGGGTTTTTTTTTCAATATGGATGGCAAAATCAATCTCAAGTCAAATAAAAATACAAAGCAATATATGATTAAGTTCCAAATGGTGGTGCAGGAAAAAAAAATCCAATAGACATACCAAAAACTGAGGGAATCATAAAATCTCAGAGTTGGAAAGGATCTCTGAGGTCTAAGCAAAGACTGTGCAAGGAGGCTCTCTAAAACATGCCTGACAAGTTGGAATCCAGCTTTTCCTGAAGACCTCTCTAAGGCCTTATCCATTGCTTTCTGCTTTGTGTTAGCTCTAATTGTTTAAGAAAATTTCCCCCTATTAAATTCATCTGCCCCTTTTGCACTCTCTACCACTATTTGGAGTTCTTCCCTCAGGTTTGAAAAATAACAAATTCTACTTCTACATGAAGACCCTTCAAAGACTGGAAAACACAACTCTGTTTCCTTAGGTCTTCACTTTTCCCAGTTAAACATCCTATAATAAAATTCTGAGATCCTTCATCAATCTGGTCACCCTTTTCTGGATACTCTCCCACTTACTGATAACCTTCTCAAATATAGACCCCAGAACTGAAGGGAAGGAAAGGAAGGAAGAAACATTTATTAAAGAAAGGAAGAAACATTCATTAAATGCTTACTGTGTGCCAGGCATTGTGCTAAACACTTTACAAATGAATGTTCTTTCATCTGATCCATAGGACCCCTGTGATGTAGATGAATTTATGATTGCCTATTTTACAGTTGGGTAAACTGGGGCAAACAGAGGGTAAATGACTTTCCCAGGGGCACACAACTCATAAGTGTCTGAGGCTGATTTGAACTCAGGTGTTCCTAACTCTAGACCTAGTTCTCTATCCACTGGGCCACCTGGCTGCTCCCTCTACTTGTCAGAGAAAATAAAAATAAAATAATAGCACAAGATTTCTGCTTTCACAGCATCCCCTCTACCCTAAACAGTGGTCTTATCCTCTATTATAGATTCCCCTTTTTCCATGAATATATCTAAAAGAGGGAAATATCACTATCCCCTAGACAGTCAAAAGCAGCTTCATGGAGGAAGTAGAAGTTGAGTCAGACTCAAAATGACAGATAGATTTTGAATTGGTGGCAAAGACTCAAAGATGACTGAAATTTTGAGCCCAAGTGACAGACAGAATGATGGTACTGCTGATAAAGAGATGGAAACCTGAAAGTGGAAATAGTTTCAGTGCAAGGATGATGAATTTATTTTGAAACATGTCAGTTTGATGGGACATTTAAGTGGAAGTATTTGGTGGATAGTTGTAGATACACAATTGTAACTCAGAAGAGAGGTCAAATGGGACCTGGCTAGCAGTGTACTGGTAAATGTTTAACAA
>CM053772.1:207337484-207362965 GCA_028658325.1 Potorous gilbertii | reverse complement strand
TGATGATGATGGTGATGATGGTGATGATGATGATGGTGATGATGATGATGGTGATGATGGTGATGATGATGATGATGATGGTGATGATGATGATGATGGTGATGTTGATGGTGATGATGATGATGATGATGGTGATGATGATGGTGATGATGGTGATGATGATGATGGTGATGTTGATGGTGATGATGATGGTGATGATGGTGATGATGATGGTGATGATGATGATGATGATGATGTTTCTATAGCACTTTAAATTTTGCAATATGTTTTGCATGTCATCTCATTTGATTCTCACAACCCTGTGAGATAGGATTTACTACTATCCCCATT
This sequence comes from Potorous gilbertii, assembly GCA_028658325.1. Classification (NCBI taxonomy): domain Eukaryota; kingdom Metazoa; phylum Chordata; class Mammalia; order Diprotodontia; family Potoroidae; genus Potorous; species Potorous gilbertii. The sequence continues at coordinate 207,362,635 of CM053772.1, read as the reverse complement.
TTGCAGATGAAGATACTGAGGCATAAAGCAGCTAAGTTGCTTGCCAAGCATCCCACAGCTAGCAAGTGTCTGAGGGTGGATTTTAACTTGCATCTTTCCAAGTCCAGCATTCTCTCCCCTGCACCATCCAGTTGCCAGTTAAAAAAGAATAAACATGAAGAATAAGAAAAAGTCTTTGCATTGGGTGTTGCAGTCTTGATAAAATGATGGGAATAGAAGCTAGTTTTCAGGGACCTAGAAATGAACGAGAGCTTCAGACGTTTGAAAAAAGTCAAAAAGATCCAGCCTCAGAGACCCACAGAGACAAACAAAGGGTTTGCTTCTCAAGATGGGGAGACCTGGACGTGTTTGTAGGTGAAAAAGAAAGGGTCAGTGGAAAGAAAGAGATTGAAGGTAGTAAAGTCAGGGTGTATAGCTAAAGGAGCAAAGTTGGGACAGAGGGACTGGCAGGAGCATGGGTGACTGGTCCAGCCTTGGAAAGGAGGAGAGGCAATATGCTCTCCTCTCCAGAATCATATAAGATTCCAACCAAAGTAGGTTCTCTTTGTGATTATGGAGAGGGTTATTTTATGACATATTAGCTCTACTTCCACATATGCCTGGAAAGGATGTTTTATAAAACCTTGTTAGTGCAAATCCAGCTTATTTCAAAGCCTTGAGCTGAAAAGGCTGCTTTATATTCAGGTCTGGGATTTTCATTTTTTTGTGTGTGCAATAGCAATGTCATCTGATTTGATTCCGCCTTCTGATTGGGTTCAACAAATCTCCAAAATGCATTAGCACCAGTGATGGTATGTGTACTCTCGCAGTCAAGTGATCTTGTCTTTTTAATGAATGTAAGAAGTGCCATAGTAAAGGCTATCAAGTCTGACTAGCCTGGCCTCCTTATCCCCAGACCATTTCATTGCAAACACTTCTGAACTCTAAAGAATTCATAGCTTTACAAAGAACTTTCCCACAAGTTTCCTCCTTCATATAAAGTGCCTAGAGGATAGAGCGCAAGAATCAAAGGCAAAAATAATAATAGCTAACCTTCATATATTGCGCCTTAATGTTTGCAAAGTACTTTACATGGGTTGTCTCATTTTACCCTCACAGCTACACTCAGAGGTAGGCTGATATCATCATCCCCTTTTTTATTAAGGAGGGCAGTGAGATGAATCGGAATTAAGGAACACGCCCAGGGTCTAAGGCATATTGGAACACAGCCTTTCTAGATTCTGGGTCATTTCACTGCATCAGGGGAGCTTAACTTGAGGGTCTACTGACATCTAATAGATCTACAGACAAATTTCAGGGAATCTGTGAATGTGGCGGGGAGGATGACATCTTAATTTCACTAACCTCAGTTTACTTTGTAGTCCTATGTATTTTGTGCACTTAAAACATTAAGTTTGGAGTCATTTCTCTTCTAAAAGTTTCCATGATGTAAAAAACAAATGGTTAAGAAAGTCTAATGCCTCTGTATCATCTTGAGAAGACCAGAATTCAAATCTCACATCTGACCCTTAGTAGATAAATATCAGACACAAGTCTTTTGAGCACTTATTTTCAGTTTCTTCATCTATAGAGTGGGGAATAACAATACCCATAGAAAGAACTATTTAACATTTTTGTGACATGAACGTTTTTGGCAATCCAGTAAAGGCCATGAACCCTTTCTCAAAATAATGTTTTTAAATACATAAAATTAAATACAGTGAGTCACAAAGGCAATAATTATTGAAATACAGTTATCAAAACTTTTTTTTAAGTTCAAGAACCCCAGGTTAAGATACTCTGCTATTGTACTAAACTCAGAAGGATTTTGTTAGGTTAAAAATGACATAATTTAGGTCCATACTTCACATAATTTAACATACTTCATAAGTGCCTATTGTGGTTTTGACTAATAATCTGGAAAAAGCTTAGTGGATAATACAATCATAAAATATGCAATTATATGGTAAAGCAAACTGCCAATCTCCATTAACACCATTCATTCTACTGACCTCTCCTTTGTGACGGGGGAGGGGGGGTTGTTTTACCACATCCGAGGATACTTTGAACTTCCTCATGATCTCTGAAACAAATTGGGAGATCTCATGGATCCTTGACCCAGATTCCTTCCCTTAGCCTTTTTGTCCGTACCAGGTTCAAATACAGTTCTCAACCTTGCATCAATGCCCTATTCCCTGAACCAATGGTGTGCAATTGTTTTTGACCAGCAGTGTCTCCTGCTATGATCACACCTAAAAAACTACTGATTTGCAATGAATTCTAATCAGTTATCAAACACCATAATACATTTTTATCCTGGCATTCAAGCTCTTCTACTCTCTGTCATAAACCTACCTTTTCAGTCTTATCTCACATTCATTCCCTTCATATACTCTATAATTCAGTCAACTGTCTTTCCTAGACTCACCTTATCCTTTTCAAGGCAATTCTCAAGCCACTCCCCATATCTAAAATGGACAGCCTCTATGATGACCCACTGATCCTCTCTGTTTTGAAGGCCCAACTCAGGTGACATCCAGAATCTTAGAATTTAGCCATGGAAGCAATGTTCATCTACTCCAAACGTTTCATTATACAAATGAAAAAACTGGGGCAGAGAGGTAATGTGATTTCCCCAAGGTCACATAGATAGTATAGGTTCAGAAGTTGGATTTGGACTGGCATCATCTGGTTTCAAAGCCAGCACTCCTACCACCATACCATGTTGCCTCTACCAAGACCGACCCAGCTGAAATTGATGAATCAGATTTTTAATATTTTGCTTCAATTTCTCTCACATTGACTATGTTCTAAAACTTTGTATTCCAGTTATTGCATTTATCATATCACTCCTGTGGCAATATAACCCCATTGAGGGCAGGGATTATATCTTTTTTCCCATCGTTTTAACTCTAGCCCTAACCATAGAGCCTTACACGGGTAGAGTGTTGGTGGAATTGAGTCCTTGGTAAGTTGGAGGAACACCACAGGGACAAGTAGATTCACTAATCTATTTGGTCCTCCCAATGTATTTGGTTTCTACCATATTCTTATATGCCTCAGTCTAGAACTCTCATTCTTGTGATGGAAAAATCCCTAGACCAGGAATAAAGAAAACTCTGACTCTAGGTTCTATTCTGCCAAACTACGTGATCTGATAAGGTCTCTTCACATCTTTGAAGTCCAGCTTCTTCATCTGTAAAGGGAGAGATCTGAACTAAGTGATCTTTAAGGTCCCTGCCAGGACTAAGAACTCTTGATCCTGTTTCTGAAAGATCATTTTTAGGCAAGATGAAAACATATGCTCTACGTAAAACTACAGATGGGCAGATTCATAGTTGACTAATGGACCATACCAAAAATTTATTACCAATTTATTACTCTGGTAGTATATAGTGAAAGTCTGGCCCTGTACTGAGGGAGACTGAGTCCCAGAAACGTCCATTCATTCATTCATTTTATCATCAAACATTAAGCACTTACTGTGGGAGGAGCTGTTGAAGATATAGTTTTAGATAAGACGTGGCACAGTTAGATGGATGAATGAATGGAGTGCTGGGCCTGAGTTCAAATATGGCCTCAGACACTTACTAATTGTGTATCCCTAGGCAAGGCACATAACTCTGTTTGTCTCAGTTCTTAATCTGTAAAATGAGATGGAGAATCAAATGCCAAACCACTCCAGTATCTTTGACAAGGAAACCTCAAATAGGATGAGAAAGAGATGGATATAACTGAAACTTTGAGCATAAACAGCAGGAAAATCATGTAGTTGGATGGAGCCTTAGAAATCAGCTAGTTCAATCTCCTAATAACTTCATGAATCCCTTATACTATTTACAATTAGTTATTCATCTGAGACTTGAACTCTTCTGGTAAAAGAGAACTCAATACCTCACAATACAGCCCATTGTAGTCTAAGGTATACATACCTATTAGAAAGAACTTCTTTACATTCACCTAGAATCAGCCTTCCTATAATTCATACACACTGTTACTATTTCTGCCTAGGAAAGAGTAAATCTAATCCCTTTTCCAGATGACAATCCTACAAATACCAAAAGATGACTTATTTGACTTCCTTAAGCCTTCTTGTAACCAGTCTCTCCACTGGGGCAGATCATAGCCTCTCAGTAGGTGATCTTTGGAGTTGTGATGGAAAAAACCATTGTCTGTGGGTCAATATTCTTGTAAAGAAAATAATAAGATTCAGTTACCTTAATGGAGTTTGTCTTCAGGCAATAAATATACCATCTATCTAAGCTATTAAGCAGGAATATTTTTCCCTGGGACAAAAATGGTTGGGGGAGAGAGAACAGCGGTTCTAACAGTGCAGAAGATGGTGCAACTATGGGTAGAACAGACAGTCTTATCACTGATTCAGTCACACTAGGGACAATAAAGTTGAGGAGAAACCAAGATCCTAGCAGAAGAGTGAAGGAGTCACAAGAGGGAGACTATGGGAGGGGCCCTGGGCCAGCTACATAGTACATTGCCATGCATCAAGGAGGACAGAATGGTTGACACCCGTATCAAAACCTCACTTGCCCCATACAAGTTGTACATTTGCAGTTCATCACCAGGCCCTATACTCTTCAAAGGCTTTCCAATTTAATAGAACCCTCAAAACCTTGCACTCTATCAACATAGCCTTCAAGAAACCAGGGTGACCTCTATGCCCTGGTAAGGCATCCTAATGGGCCTTGGGCAGAAGTGGATCTACTTTATGGAGCCAATGGTAATAATTCACAACTTAGCGGTACGCTCAGTTTACAAAGCACTTTCCTTGAAATAAACTTGTGAGGTTGGTAAGGCAAGAATCATTGTCCCCATTTTACAGTCATTTAACCAGGGTTACTTGATAGTGAGAGACTGAGCCAGGATCTGAAACCAGTTCTTCTGACCATAGGTCCGGAGCTCTTCCTCCTACACCATACCTCCTCCAGTTCAACCTTCCATATAACCTAACACTAAACAATGGCACCAGGAGGTCTGTTTAGTTTCACAGTTGGGAAGATTCTCCTGGGCCTAAAGAAGAAAATTGGGCCTAGCCTTCAAACATTTGACAGTAAGGAACTCTTCTTTTAATCTCTCCTTTCCTTTTAATGTTTTCAAATCATTTATTTTAACAAAGAGAACCAACCCTGGATCTGGTGGGGAACCATTCAGTTTTCTCATCTATCATATGAACTCACCAGATATTAAAAGGGACCTGAAAAGTTTAGAATCTGACTCTGTGCCATGGGCCACATGCCCAAATATGACTTCAGTCTCTAATCAGCTCAAGCATCCAAAGCTCTGATATTGGAGAAAAGGCACTTTATAATACAAAGTGGAATAATATTATAATTAAAACTACAGGGAGATCTGAGCAAGGAACAGAGCAGCAACAGATTTGTTTGTAGAGCCCAGTCGTCATCAGTCACTGGGCGTCCACAGAAACAAGCCCCATTCCTATTATAATTCAGCTGTTTAGTCTTATTGCAAGATGAGTTATATCAAGAAGTTGGAGGAGGAAATAGTTCACATCCACAGGAGCTGGTGCAGAATACGAATGAAAAATTTCAAAGCTATCAATATATAATCTCTGAAAGTGAGATTTCAGGGCTAAAAATTAGAAAGTGATGAGATGAAAAAGCAAATTATAAACGCGTTCTGACAATGTAAGAATAATGAATCCATGAGAGAATTGGAGGGACAGCTAACTGCTGAGAGAATTAACCCCTTCTTTGCTTGCCTGAATAAGACTCCGGATTAGACCAAAGATTCCTCCATAAAGTATTCAGCCAACACAGAGGGAGGCAAGGTCCCCTGGCCTGGGAACACAAACGACAGTAAATAGACACGCTGGGGTAGTGTTAAATATACATTGTAAATGTAAAGTGAAAGAAGAAAATAAATAACTAAAACCACAATTTCCAAACTAAGAGAAATGGAAAATGGAACATCATAAAAGCTATACAAGCAAAGTGGAAAATCAATCAAATTCAATGCTGCACATTTTCCCCTTCACTTCTGAGCACCTAGTGCTCTCTCATCTGGAAAGCACCAGGTGTATGGTGCATGGGTTATAAATCTTTCAAGTCCACAGAAATATGATCCATCATTAGAGCCTTTGAAAAATATCAGTTGACTTCACTAATTTTGGTTTTCACTTCTTTGAGAGCCTAGGTATTGACCAACATGTTAGTTTATTCTTATCAGTATCACTATTAATGCTCAAAATCTGGGAGGAGAGGCATTTAGGCAGGCAGGCATTCTTTGTAAAGCTATACCCTTTAGGGCCATGGCATGGAGGACATCTGAGTAACCCTTCAAGGTTGTCACACCCCTGTTTATTAGAAAACCTAACATAAATTTCTTCATAGATAGAGAAAAAGCATAGTATAGTAGAAAAGGCACACAGTATCTGAAGTCAAAAGACTCGAGTTTGGATTCTGATCCTAACTTCTAGCTGCGTTACTATGAGTAATCACCAAGTTTCTCTGAGAGTTGATTTCCTCATATCTAGAAGAGGCACATTTATAACCGGAGCATCTACCATATGATAGTGGAAGTCTCAATAGATATAATATATGTAAAGCACTTCGCAAACTTTAAAATACTGTATAAATGGCCATGAGGGGAATTACTGGGGTAGAACAGAATCTTTTTTACCTCAATTATACATAGTAACTTTATCATTTCAATAACTGGAGTGCTAAAGATGTTGTGAAAGGATACAGATAAATAACCAAGGGTATAACAGGAGTTCAAGGAATTTTCTAAATCCAATTCAGATAGGAGAGTAGGATCAGGGGAGCAAAGTCCAAGAAGAAGAAAAGCAGTTCAAAAGACAGACTGAAAAATACTAAGGGTCAGTGTCCAACAAGATAGTGGACTAGACTTCTTTTCAGTCCCCACTGAAAGAAGAAGAAGAAGAAGAAGAAAAAGGAGAAGGAGAAGAAGAAAAAAGAGAAGGAAAAGGAGGAGAAGGAAAAGAAGAAAAAGGAGAAGGAAAAGAAGAAAAACAAAGAGAAGAAGGAGAAGAAGAAAGCAGTGATGGAAATGACCAGCATGACTTATGCACCAGAGGTAGAACAATTGTGGCTGAGTCCACAAAGCAAGAGACCCAATGATGTGAGCCTTATGAATCCACACTGTAGTACTCTAACCTTTAAGGTATTCACTCAGCTCTCCTCCCCTGACACCCTCCACAGTCTCTCAGGGTGCATAAACTGACCCATAGGCTTGTACCTGGCACCCATGAAAAAATTGCCCTCTTTCTTCAGAAACTCTATTGTGGCAACCCACCCCCTGCCCATTCCTTTCTCCACTGCAACAAAGAATATATATTGACTGCCCAGCCATGTAAGGGGAAGCCAGAAAAATGAGAGGAGAACAAGATGGTCTTCCTTCTTTCTGAGATGGCTTCTAGATTAGGGAACCTCATGCCTGCTGAAACTTTATCTAGAAAACCCAAACCATTTTCTTTTTTTTTTTGAAATAATAATTTATTATTATTTATTGAATAACACATTTATATTTCCTTGTCATACATTTATTAATTATATTTTAACATGGTACAAGGGCATGTAGTCCAATATTTGACATCGCTGATCTAATCCAAATCCCCTCATTTTCTTTTTTTTTTTATTAATCTTATTTATTTTCAATGTTCTACAATCACAACCATATAACTTAGATATCCCCCCTCTTCCCTCCCTTCCCCTTCCTTCCCCAAGAAGGCATACAATTTTATATAGGTTCTACACATACATTCCTATTAAATACATTTTCACTATAGTCATACTGTGTAAAAGAACTAAAATGAATGGGAGAAATCATATGACAAACCAAAACAAAATACAAAAGAAAATGATCTGTTACATTCTGTGATTGAATTCCATAGTTCTTTCTCTAGATGTGGAAGGCATTTTGCTTCAAAAGACCACTGAGGATTTTTTTAAGTCATTGTATTGCAATGAAGTTCAAAGTCTACCAGAAAAAACTCTCACACACTGTGGTCATTGGTATGTACAAAGTTCTCCTTGTTCTGCTCCTTTCACTCAGCATCAGATCATATAAGTCTTACCAGGCCTCTCTGAAGTCTTCCTGTTCATCATTTCTTATAGCATAATAGAATTCCATTACATTCATATACTATAATTTATTCAACCATTCCCCAATTGATGGGCATTCCCTTGATTTTCAGTTTTTGGCCACCACAAAGAGTGCTGTCATGTATATGTGGGACCCTTTCCCATTTTTATGATCTCTTGGAGATACAGTCCTAGAACCGATATTGCTGGATCAAAGGGTACGCATATTTTTGTAGCCCTTTGGGCATACTTCCAAATTGCTCTCCAGAATGGGAGCTCCACCAATAATGAATTAGTGTTCCAACTCTCCCACATCCTCTCCAACATTTATTATCTTTCTGTTCTGTCATGTTTGTCAATCTGATAGGGGTGATGTGGTACCTCAGAGTTGTTTTGCTTTGCATCTCTGTAATCAAGTGATTTAGAGCATTTTTTTCATATGACTATAGATATCTTTAATTTTTTCCTCTGAAAATTGCCTGTTCAGATCCTTTGACCATTTATCAATTGGGGAATGTCTTGTATTCTTGTACATTTGACTCAGTTCTCTATATAGTTTAGAAATGAGGCCTTTATCACAGATACTAGATGCAAAAATTCTCTCCCATTTTTCTGCATCCCTCCAAATCTTGATTGCATTGACTTTAGAACATCCAAACCATTTTCTTAAAATTTTTCAAATAGTGGCAGAAATTGATTTCATCCAACTAGAGAAGGAAATAAAAGAGCAGGGGACAAAATTGGGGGTGGGGCATCTGAGTAGCTGTACCATGCCTGAAATAAAAGGGACTGAAATTCAAATGGTACCTGCCCTGTATTCCCCTTCATTTCTTAAGGCAGACACTGGTGAAAAGTAGATATCTAGGTGGGGCACTAGAGAAACCAATGGTCCTGGAGTCAGAAATACCTGAGTTTAAACCAAGCCTCATTCAAGCAGGCTTGTGACCCTGGACAAGTCATTTAACTTTTGTCTGCCTCTGATTCCTCAACTGTAAAATGGGGTTGATAATAGCACCTTCATTAGAGGGTTTTTGTGAAGACTAAATGAGAAAATATTTGTAAAACACTGAATACAGTGCCTTGCATATAGTAAGCACTTAATAATTTTTTTTCCCCTTTCACCCAATGTGGGAGGAGACTGAGGAAGCTTTGCAACCTCGTCCTGAGGTATGCCCCTCATCAAAACAGGAAGGAGTCAGAAAATAAGTGACATGGGAAAACAAGAGTATAAAAAGAAAGACTAAAGCCACCAAAGATTTCAAGAGGAAGAAGATGAAATTTAAAACCAGAATATAAGCAGACAAACTAATAGAGAAGATACTAAAATTAGGGGTAACTAGGTGACACAATGATCACTGGACCTGTAATCAGAATGACTAATCTTTCTGAGTTCAAACCTGGCCTCAGACTGTGTGACTCTGGGCAAGTCATTTAACCCTGTTTGCCCCAGCTTCCTCTTCTGGAAAATGAGCTGGAGAAGAAAATGACAAATCACTCAAGTACTTTGGCCAAGAAAGCCCTAAATAAGGCAATGAAGAGCTAGATACATCCCAAACAACGGAAGAAATAAAGTTAGAAGAAAGGATGAGTACTAAAGTGTTCGAAAGATTACATACTTCTAACAAGACAAAGGAAATTGAATCAATTCTTGATGAAACACAAAGCCCTATAAATCCCAAGAGAAGAAGTAATAATTAGATATTTTGGAATGGTTCAGAAGATAAATGAAAAGCCCAGAAGTCAGAAAATAACAAATATCCAAATTAATGACCTGCAACAGAAGAAATAATTTCTAGACTAGAAGAAATTGAATCCCTAGAGGGGTCTCTCCAAAAAAAGTGAAAGAGAGAACAATATATTTAAATAGAAATGTAATGAAGTCAGTAAAAATCTGAAAGAAAAGAAGCAAAAGGCAAAAATCTTAAAAGAACACATGATCTCTATCCAAGTCAAAAACATTAATCTTGAAGACAGAATGTTCAGAGACAATTACAGATCCCAAGTCTCCCAAACCAATATGAAAAATTGAAAAACCTGAACACTGTGATGCACAATATAAGAAAACTCCCTAGAATTTCTGAATACAGAAAACAAGTAGCCATTGAAAGAATCCAGAGATCACCTCCAAAAGAAGATAATGACAAAAACAAAGCCCATGCTTTTACCTCCAAGATGTATAGTGGTTAAACTTAACAATTCCAACAAGCATCAAATTCTGCAAGCATTCAGGAGAAAAACCTTCAATTAGAAATGAAAAGAAATTTGAAAAACACAAGACTGTGCTGTACTCACAAGAAACCACAGAAAAGAATGGGATTGTATATTTTGAAAAGCAAAAGAACTTAAGGAAAAAGTTGCAAGTTCAACAAATAAGAATGAAAACATTTGAAGCATTCTTGTGGGGGAGAAACAGACTTGAGAAGAATATTTCACTTGCAAATACCTACAACAAAATAATACAAAAAAAGATAAATACAATTCCAAGGAAAATAAATAATGAAACAAATTACCCAATCCCTTGAGATTATTTTTTTTAAAGAGAAAGACTGATCTTTTGGTTAAAAAATAAAAAGACATTATTAAGATTTTTTTAAAGTAAATTAGAGGATAAAGATGAAAGTGATATTGAAAGAAATACAAGAAGTTATCGTGGCAAAGAAGGCATAAAAGGCCATGGACTAAATCCCACAATCACAATGGTAGTGAATCAGTGTGTTTTGCCTAACTACAATGCAATATAGGGGAGGCATATAAAGGGAAAAGGGAGGTAGATATAAACTAGTCAAATTCATGAGTTAATGACAAAGAAAAATATTTTTTTTAGTTTTCAGCAAAAAGAAAGGGTAAAGGAAATGGGAAATATGGAAGGAGGAATTTAAACAGAGAGTAAAAGGGGAAACACTCAACTCAATGGATAAGGGATCCCATTGTAAAGCATTCTCATGAATGAGGAATATGTGCACATTGAGAAATGTGAATCTTCCAGTGGATCTAATATGGGAGAAGCAGGTACACAACTAGGCAACTAGGTGGTGCAGTGCATAGAATGCTAGTCTTGAAGTCAAGAAGATTCATCTTCCTGAGTTCAAATGTGGCTTCAGACACTTACTAGCTATGTGACCCTGGGCAAATCATTTAACACTGTTCTCCTCAATTCCTCATCTGTAAAATGAACTAGAGAAGGAAATGACAAATTGCTCTAGTGGTTCTGCCAAGAAAAGCCCAAATGGGGTTACAGAATCAGACACAACTGAGCAACAATAAGGCATACCAATAGACCACTTCCTTGAAGACAAAGTTATACATCCATGGACCATAGTCTCCCTCAGAAAAATGGAAATAGAAGTTCTTCAGGGCAATAACACTCAGAGCATGGGAGGACAAGTAACAAGAGATGAGATCTTATGATAAATAGGAAGGAGAATGATCAATGGGGAAAGATCAGTGGGGAGTAGCAAAGGACCCAGAATTAGAAAACAAAGTAATTTCTACCATTGGGAATGATTATGTCCTCATTATTTCTCTCATGAATTTGTATTTTCAAGAGTGAGGCAAAACAATTTTAAAAAAAAAGAATGATGGGTAAGATATAAAAAGACAATATTATAGAAATTGGTTAGAAAACAGTTTAACGTTGGTATCCCAGAAACTTTAATTATAAAAATATTAAAGAAGGAATAAATAAAGATATAGACTATGAACTGAAGAATAAACAATTCAGAAGAGGAAAAGGTGCAAAACTTTTAGGGGAAATGTATAGAAAAACCAAAAAAAAACAAATAATAAAAAGTTAGGAAGAAGGTGAGGAAAGTAGATTTTGAACTACCAAAACTGAGAGGACAAAAGTAGAGGGAAAATTCAACAACTATGCAAAAGAAATCAAGGTAAAAGGAATAATTGAATTGATTAAAACTCAAAAATAAGAGTGAATTTGAAAAATTGGTCAATGGAGAAAGAATAGAGTGTATGGAAATTGTCTAGCATCAAAGTATATATGTCTGCACACACGCACACACGCAGATTGGATAAGAAAACAAAACACCGCAATCTGTTGCTTGAAGTTATTTATTTGTTTGTTTTCTGTTCTTCTGGGGAGGGATGTTTTATTTTGTTTTTAATGACAGCTAGACTCCAAGGGGATGCAGTGGATAGGGTGCTACACCTGCCGTTAGGAAAATTTGAGTTCAAACCTGGCCTCCTAGTTATATAATTCTGGGTGAATCCCTTAGCTTTTGTCTACCTCCATTTTCCCATCTGTAAAATAAAGATAACAACAGCACCTATTTCCCAGAAATGTTGTCAGAATAGAGATATTTGTATAATGATTCACAAATCTTAAAGTGCTACATAAACACTAGTTATTATTGCAAGAAATACAACTAAAACATAGAGACAAAGAGTAATAATGAGAGACTAGAACATTTATTATAGATCAAGTGAACAAAAAAATCAAGAACTGCAATAATGCTGTCAGACAAAGAAAAAATTAAAATTCACAACATAAGCAAAAAATAAACCAGAAAATTACTTTATGCTTACAGGGACCATAGATAGTTAAATAATGTCAACATTAAACTTATATCTTTCAAAAGACATAGTATCTGAATTCATGAAAGAAAAATCAACTAAATGTAACAAAAAGAAACAGATATAATCACAAAATAACATTAAGAGATACTACTGTTTCCTCTGTAAGTAGTGGACAAATCTAACAGAAAGATAAACAATGGGAAATTATAGAATTAAAGACACTGTTCGAGGATTTAAAGCTTGAAAAAAAGTTATGGTGCTTTTGAATAGGACCATAGAATAATATACATATTTCTCATTGTCATAAAGCATTTTTATAAAAAAAATGATCTTTAGGGCACAATTTGCAAATATGTGCTAAAACATATGAATTCTAAACACATGCTTTATGGACTATAAAATTGTAATAACAGTAATCAATTCGAGGAGTATGAACAAAAGGCCCAGATTGGATAAAAAATAAAGACTCAGTAATGAAATCTTAAATAACAAGTGAATCAAAGAACAAATCACTAAAACAATTAACAAATATGTGAAATAAAATAATAATGAAATAACATACCAAGATTTCTAGGATGTGGTGAAACTATAACACTCTTCATGCAGAATATATGTATATATATATATATATATATATATATATACACACACGTGTGTGTGCGTATGTGTGTATAATATATCTTAGAATACATGCTAAAAAAACAGAAAAAGAGAGAATAAATTAACTGAATATTAATAAACTTATCCAACAAATAAGCAAGCCCAAAATAAGCACAAAAGAGTTAAACTTGAAAATAAGAAAAATCAGTTCATTGCAAACCAAAGATCTGTTAACGATTACCATTTTTTAAAAACCAATAATTTTAAAAGTCTAACAAAATCATAAACCTTAAGCCCACCCGATTAAAAAGAAGGGATTCTAAAATCAAATAAAAATTAAAATAAATTAGGTGAAATCACAACAAAACCAGAAAAAATAAAAAGAATTACCAGAATGTACCTACTGCCCTTGGTAATATGCCAAATGTCAAATCAAGATTCTCATACTCAGCAAATTGTCAAAATAACTATAGACAGATAGAGTCAATGTTGGAAGATATTCAGTAAGATGGAAAAAACCAAATCATTGTTAGCAGAGCTGTGTATTAGTGTAACCATTCTGGCAAGCAATGTAGAATTGTGCAAAAATGACAAAAATGCCCATACCCTTTTACTAAAGTCAAGGATTAGGTGATTTGCCTAGGGTCACCCTGCTAGGAAATATCTGAGGCTAGATTTGAAGATGAGTCTTCCTGACTCCAGGCCCAGAACTCTATCCACTGTTTTACCTAACTTTCCATAGAAAGAAATATGAAAAGAGTTAAATAAATTGATAAAAATGAAGTAAGCAGAGCCAAGAAAACAATATACACAATGACCACAAAATACTTAATAGCATTTAAATGGCATTTTAAGGTTTGTAAAATGCTTTATAACTATCTCCTTTAATCCTTACGACAATATTCAAGGTGCTTTTATGAGCATGCCCATTTTACAGATGAATAAAAGGAGGGGCAAACAAAGATTAAATGACTTGCCCAGGATCATACAGCTAGTAAGTGTCTGAGGCTAGATTTGAACACAGGTCTTCCTGACTCCTGGCCTGACAGTCTATCTGCTGTGTCATATAACTGACTACAATAAGGTAAATGGGAAGAAAGAAGAAAAAACCCTCAAACAGGAAAAATTCAATGCATTGAAAACGCAAAGAAGAGCTATGAGCAAAGATTTCTTTCCCCCATGTTCTTTTTGTAGAGGTTGGAGTCTCCCAATGTGGCACATCCATATGATGTGAGAATTTTTATGGTTTATGATTGTTATGCTAAACTTTATGTTGCTGAACATCTTTTCCTTTTTCAAAAAGAAGTTTTTTTTTCTAATAATGGATAGATGACTCTGGAGAGCAAGATGAAGGAAAGATATGGATAAAATGTATAAAACCAAAAGTAACCAATAAAAACTTATCTTTAAAGTGCCAATGCTTCCTTCTCCAGCTGACTGGGGTAAGGTACCCTAGGATCTGCATCAGAAAAAATAGCTAGAAGTGACCCCTGAGGCTCTCAGGTCTGGAATGCTTTCTTTTTGTCTGCAGAAAGATTTTTTTTTTATCCTGAATCTATTACAGCTTGAGATGTGGGGGGAGGGAGCAGGTGGAGGGAAGCAGCATTGTATTTGGAGTCAAAATTCCTAGATTCAGAGCCTAGTACTGTGACTTACATGATCTGGCGTAAATCACATTCCCTCTCTGGTCCCCATTTTCCTCATCTGTGAAATGGGAGGATAAGACTACATGATTGAGATAACCTTCAGTTCCAGAAATATGTTCCCCTCCATTTTAGATCCTATGATCCTTCTCTGAAAACAATGAGGAATCATCAGGCCAGGTGTCTCTCTAGCATCTATAGAATGGGGTTGGATGGCTTTTACAGGAGACCACACATATGTTCAGTTGGAAGTCAGGTGGTAGGCTATTCCAATAATTCCCCAGTTTCCTTCCCATCTTAGGTCTTCATAACCTTGGCAGCACGAAGTCAGAACCCCTAGGGACAGTCAGGGCTGGGGTCAAGAAGGGCAGAATGCTATATCACAGCAAGGGGGAAAGAGGAAGGCATTTGAACACATGCAAAGAAATGTATGCCCTCAGGGTGACTGTTTTTCTTCAACTACTAAATAGGCTTACACAAATGAGGACTCTAAAAGGGCCTGTTCATTTTTATGATTGAAGGTACTCAGATAAATAGCTCACATTCCACCAAGGTCGGTGATTGATGGAATTCATTTTATAAAACGATAATGCTTAAATGAAAAGATCCCCATGCCAGAAAATAACACACTTCCTTCCCTGCTCCACCCTGCATCGCTGCCCTCCCCCATTGCCACTAATATAGAAGCAGTAATAGAATGTGTTCAAAATAGCCAAATGATTCCAACACAAAGCCACCCAAAACCATTCCTCCCACTATAAGTACTAACCTTAGAGCAGTGAACAACAAAGAGTTAACATTTATACAGTCTGGCAAAGAATTCTACATTAGTGTATTTTTCCTTACATCAATTTTGGGAGGGTGGTACACCTATTTTCCCAGTTTGACAGATAGGTAAACTGAGTGTGGAAAGGTTAAGTACCACACAGTAAAGCACCGAGCTGGGGTCAGAGAGAGGATTTGAACTGAAGTTCAAGCCCTACTCTTTTACCATGACAGCATACTTCTAAAGCCCTCACAGTGTACTCTATAAACCATCACTTCATCATCTCCAAATTCTACAATGAGAGTCCTCTGGTTTGTTCCAGTTTGGCTGTAACATATGTCACAGGGAAAAACAGAATGTGAGGGAGGGGAGAAAATTTTCTATCCACATTGATCAGACCAACTAGATGGTCATAATATCTCTACTTTCCTTCATGCTACATGAACACAACATGAAAAGTAGCTATGGATTGCTGGATCCAGGCCTGGGAAATTATGGAGTTCAGCCCAAAAGGAAATCAGCATCTTTAAGGACTCCAGACAACTGACAGACCAAACCAGCTTGTTTTTGTCCTGCTTCTCACTTCTAATTTCTCTCAATCAATCAATTAATCAATCAACAAAGATATATTGTTCTCCGGTTATGTGCAATACACTAGGCTAGGTACTGTGAGGAATGCAAAGCAAATTTTAAGCTTCTCCTGCCAAAAAGGAATTGTTGATCTTGCTAGAGAATGACAGAAATATATGAAAAAGGTGAGCCTTCACTTCCTGAATGATTCATTCATCACTTGACAAGCATTTATTAAGCACCTACTGTGTGTCAGGCACAATGTTTGACAAATATTTGCTCTATTATGAGGCCTAAGTATAGATGCTGTAGGCAGTGTAAGAAAGATATAGTCCCTTCCCTCAAGGATCTTGAAGTTACTAAGATAAACAGTTCACAAGGTCTGTCATTAACAGACTTCATTTTTAAAATGATAATATTTAAATGAAGAGATCCCCATTCCAGAAACTAACAAGTTCTTTCCTTCCTCTATCCTTGCATGACCAGCCATCCCTACCCCACTCCTTATATGATTCCCAGCTGCACAAGACATTTTTATATTGCTATAATAACATCATCATCATCATCATCTTTTAAAGCACTAAAAACAGCAGTAACAATCATAGATATTTACGTAGCACAGATATACAAATTACTTTATATATATTTTCATTATTTACCTAAGTGAACTTTAGCTGCATGGATGTGGATGTGGGGGTAGAGAATAAGACAGTAAGCAATCAACAAACGTAAATGCCTTATGAACTCTGACTGTGGCTACTTAGGAGGTGACCCCCTTTCCACTCTCATAAGTTTACTCTGCTACTTTTAGTGCTATAAGAGGAACACTTGACTAAACTACTCCTCGATATGAATTACGATACTAAGCTTACTTTCAGAACATGATACAGATTTGCTTCCTCAATTATGTTACAAGCTTCTTAAGAAGATCCCAGGGTTATGTATCCTTTTGTTTTGTGTAAGGAGTAAAAGACACTTGATCTTTCTTTAAACACGTATGGGCCATGAGGAGAATATATAATGACCTTCAAGCAATATGTTATGTTGGTACCATGTAACACATATAGCCCAGTGCCTGATTGATTGACTAGAGGTTCTGAACCTTTTTTTGGTGTTGGATGCCTTTGGCACTTCGATGAAAGCTATAGCCCCTTTCTCAGAATGTACTTTTTAAATAAATCAAATAAAAAACACAGGAACAAAGGAAACCAATTAAAATTGAAATAGGTACCTTTTTTTAAGGTCACCAATCTTAGGTGATATCTAAAAAGTGCAGCTTGGTTTCTGTTCTGTAAAACAAAGTGAGAAGTCAGCCAATGATGGTCAGAGTTAAAGATCTAAGTAATAACAGGTAGCATTTATACAAAGCTTTATGGTCTGCCATGTGCTTACAACAGTTATACTATTTGATCACAACAAACCAGTGATGGAGGTGCTATGATGATCCCCATTTTGCAGGTGATGAAACTGAGGTAGACAAAGGTTAACTAATTTGCGCAGTCACACAATTGGGAGGTGTCTGAGGCTGGATTTAAATGCAGGTCTTTCCCTCTCCGCGTCCCTTCTATTAGGGTGCAAGTCAATATAGTACCCATGATGTAGCTGGTCTTTGGAAATGAAGAAGACTGATGACATAGACTGTACAGAGGCATCCTGTTTCCTTGAGTGTATTCCTGGAGCATGAGAGAGCTCCTCCTAAAAGTTATTAAACCCAACTTTCAACTTCTGATGATACATGAGGGGTGAGGGTGGGGGGTAGGAGCAGTGGCAGGAAATGATATTACCGGAAGGTAATGTAAAGCATTTCTAAGGATTGTGAAATCCTGTGACAAAAAAAAGACTTTGAGTGTTGTAGATGATGGTTTTTTGACTATTACCAGTTGAAGGTAGGAGATTCAAAAGATAAAAGCAGATTTAGAAAGTTGGTAAGAGACTGGCTAAGAATATGTCTGGGAAAGAAGGGGATTGTGATTTCTGGACCATGGTTTAATATGTAGGAATGATGGGCTTCTGGCCAGGGATGATGTGCACCTAATGAGGGCCAGTAAAAATACATTTGCCTGAAGTCTTGCAAATTCAATCAAGAAGACAGGGGAGGTAGAAAAATGCCCACATAAATATGACAAGCCTTGTAGCATAGAGAATAGCAGGTTCTAAATAGGAAAAAGGATAGCTGAAGATAGGACCCGAAATTCATAGGAGATAAATTCCAAGAGGAAGGACAAATGGCTGAAGATGTCTATAAACAAATTCACAAAGCAGAGCTAATGAATACGTCAAACTAGAAGGAGGCAGATTTGACCCAGTGGGCAGGACTCGCAGCTGGATTATGGCTATAGGAGGTTATAGCTTGAGGGTGAGGGAAGGAATACAATAGATTGAAGGAGGGTACAATAATACTGTATATTAAATAAGGAAATATTTTATGGGATTGTACATGTATAAATTATATCAGATTGCTTACCATCTCAGGCAGGGCAGAGGGGAAGGAGGAAGGAAGAGATAGGATTTGCAATTCAAAACTTTAAAAAAAAACTTTCAAAAATTGTTTTAACGTGTAATTGGGGGAAAAAAATGAGTTTTAAAATTATAAATGTACAACTAGTATCAGTACTTATATGTAAGGTGATCAAAGAAGCATTTTGTGGAACATTTGGTAAAGCTCAAGAGAAGGAGATGGAAAATTGTTGTTGTGGGAGTATACCAGTTAGAAAGAGAAGATAAAGAAAGATTCTAGGAGAAAGAATCAAAAACTTAGTACAGAGTATGATAGCAGAAGCCACAATAGAGCAGATGATAAATTTACGATCAGCCTTAATAGCAACTTAGTCCTTTAAAAATTGAAAGTGACCGAGATAACTGCTAATTGGGTCTTCATTCTGAAGAAGAAGGAGTAATAGTCACTGAAGTAGAAATGCTAAGAATCTTAGGGACAAGTAAAACACTAATTCAGGACAGCTAGGTGGATAGAATGCTGGTCTAGAGTCAGAAAGGTCTGAGTTCAAATCCGACCTCAGATACTTACTAGCTAGATGACTGTAGGCAAGGCATTTAACTCTTTAGCCTCAGTTCCTCATCTGTAAAATGAGCTGGAGAAGGAAATGGCAAACTGCTCCAGCATCTTTGACAAGAGAACCCCAAGTGCAGTCATGAAGAGTCAGACACAACTGAACGACAATAAAGCAGAGCTTCATGGAGCTCATGATTGAGGGATAGGGGATAACCTTGTGATTTCTATTTGTACGGTCAATATCCCTTCCTCTATTATGTATGTCAACATCTTCTCTATTACTTATAACTTTGGAAAGTTGGAGACCAGTAAGAGATTAAGAGACTTGCTCAGGGTCACACAGCCAGTAGCTGTTATTAGTAAGACTTGATCCTAAGACTCCTTAACTAAAAGATCAATTCTTTACCCACTATATCACACTGCATCTCTTCATGACAGAGAAAGAGAGGAAACCTAGGTGTACTCTGACCTGCACATATTTTAAAAGGACAGATTTCAAATCATTTAAAGGAGTATTATCCCATAGCTTAATATTATTCAAGGAAATTCAGCCCAAGAAGGATGGAAGTTCTGAAGAATGAAATTCAGAAGGCCAGATGAGGAAAAGAAAGGAGAAATGAACAGAAACTAATATGAATGTACTATTTCATATCATAAAGATGTGTACAATAGATAGATGCAGAGACAAGTCACTAGGGATAAATACAAGAGTGCCACAGTTCCATAAGTACTAATATCCATCCCTCCACAAATGATCTAAGGCCACCAAATGACTGTGCAGGATCCCAAAAAGAGGGTTTTTTTGGTTTGTTTTTTGTTTGTTTTTTGCTATTTAGAGACAAAACAGGACAATTTAATGCTGCTTGGGGGTTCATGTAATAACAAAAAAGATAATTTGGATATTGCTTTTTCTTCCCTTCTAAAGAAAACTATTTTTAGTCTGGGAAAGGTAGAATAATGACATTTAGCATGGCTTGGATAGCGAAGATAAATGGGTAGCACCCAGTTGGCTTTAATAATTTCATTTTTCTATTCCTGGTTGAATTAAATCCTTAGTTACTAAAAGAAATAGCAGGTAACTTCTCCTTGGCTGATATTCAAAATGAATAATGAATCATGGAAGAAGACTCACAGCACTGGAGAAGGACAAATGTCATCCCAGTCTTGATGAAATGGAAAATAGTATAGTTTGCACACAATAGGTCAGTTAGCTTAACTTCTTCTCCGGGCAAAATTCAAAAAATATTATTAAACTGCTGGTTTGTTGAGCACTTAGGAAAGCAATGAGCATTAAAATCCAACATGGCTTGGCCAAGAACAGGTCATGTCATGCCAGACTAACCTTATATCCTTTTTGGCAGGGTTATCAGACTCATAGATCAGGAGAATATTGTAAACATAGGATGCTTAGATTTTAACCAAGAACTTGACCAAATCTCTCTCTTTATTCTTATGAACTAGATAGAAAGGTATGGAACGATTAGTTGCAAATAGAAACAAGGAATAGGAACAAATAGTACAATTAGTTGCAGCTAGTATTGATTGAGTAAGACCAAAGGGGTGGGGGTGGGGAGGCTTGATGTTCACTTGGAGGGAGGTTTTTAATGGAGTGTCCCATAAATTTATCCTTCATCCTATGCCATTTAACATTTTTAGAAGTGCTATGGAAAAAGATACAAAATACATGATTATCAAATATGCATATGGCATGAAGATTGGTGTGATAGATAACATGAAATTTAAAGGTGCAAATGTAAAGTTAGAGTTCAAATTTGAATCCAGAAAAACAATTTGACAAGTCTAAGGTAGGGGATATGAGGTTGGAAAAGCAGTTTCTGTGAAAAAAGATCCAGTTTTCCAGGCAGAGGTTTCACTGTGAATGAACAGAGTCACAGAGCATCCTAAAGCTCCAATGCTGACCCACTGACACATCCTAAAAAGTTAATGCTAAGCCAGGCAACACTGAGAAGCAGAGTGTTCAGAATGAGGAAGGGAATGATCCTGCTCTACTTTGTCTTAGCTGGACTACATCTAGAGTATTGTTCCCTGGGGTTCCAAGTAACATTACCTATACTTTGAAATAGTTATCTGTGTCATTCTGGTCTCAGAAATCCACAGAGAAATCTCATGTAACTGATTTAAACCTATCATCACTATTAATTCAGCAGTACCATGTCATATACGTTCCCTGAATAATTCTTCCCAATGCTTGATGATGGCCAACCAGCATTGTTTGTAATATATGACTGAGAGGTATTACAATTATTTCTGCCTCCAAACCCTCTCACTCTATCACCAATCAAAGAATAAACATTGCCAAAATCTGATAGAGTCTCAGCTTACATGGGTGACAGAAATGAGATTCACATAGGATTTAGCAGAATCAGATGGTAATTATCAGAATTGGGCCTGGTGAGGTCTTGGGTTAGGTATCCACTGTATCAGTGCATAATAATCTAGGAGCTTTTAATTTAAACCTTAAATGAAGAGAATGAGGATTAGAAAGAGAAATAACTGTGCTGTTTCTGCCAAGATCTAGGATCTGAAGGACAAAGGGCTTTTCTCAGAATGTCTTAGATCTGAGATCTGAAAATAGCAGGTGAGGTATCTACTGATCTTTGCCCATCTTAAGGTAATGTGGGAAAGTAGGAAAGAACACTTTTAGTCAACTGGATCAGTAAAAGTTTCATGCAGAAGAAGGTACCTGATCTGAGACTTGAAGAAAGTGAATTCTTAAAATCACAAGTAGTGAGTGAATGCTCATCAAGTGGAACATCTCCTTGTGTGGAGGTGGGAAACTGTATGTTGACTTAAGGAAACAAGTACCTGTTCAACTTAGCTAAAACTTGGTGTGCATATAGGGACTGACTCGCATAGTAACTTGAAGACTGATTTTAGAGGATCTTAATTGCCAGACTAGGGAAATGCTAGTTATTCACATAGGAAAAAGCAAGTGGATAAAGAATGAAGTATGTGATATGTATTTAGATGGCCAGCCCTTTGAGTTAGTTCATCAGTATTTACCTTGTTATCACTACTTAACTATGGCACATGAACCACCAAGAGGTAAAGAACTAAAGAGGAGATTGGGCTGGATCACCTATGAGAAGTTAAACAGTGCTATCAGTATTTCTAATCTGCTCATTGCCACAAAACTACATCTTTATAACATCATTATTCTCTTAGTGATGCTATATGATTGCGAATTATAGAACATCATGATCCCAGGAGAATCAAAAATATGTTATCCAAGGGGGAAAAGATACATGACAAGCATAAGCAGGCAACAGCATATTGTCAATGATTATTTTGAGCACAAATGATAGCATAAAAGACATCATCAAGGATGCATATAACTGGAAAAGGTTATAGGCTGGTAATGACATGAGAGTGGAGAATAACAGATGGACAACTTAAGTTTTAATTACAGTGGTATCTATGAAATATTAAAATAGAGAGAGGAAGACCTCCAGTGCATTTGGTGGATTTTTTTATGTGGGAGTTATAGGAGAACACAGACAAGAATGACCCAGAAGGAGAAAACATGCTTTGGCTGGGATGTTGGCTGTTTAAACCTGTGACAAAATCATGGACCCATCAAAATAACTAATTATCAAAGTACATGGAAATGTCCTTGGAGTTGACTTCCATTTGACTTCTTATACACATCATCATTAATATGCTACAATCTACTTCTACCTACCATGCAACTTACCATTGCCCTTTGGGTATGCTGTAGTTTTGATTCTTCTGAGATCATAATGTTCCATGACTCATAGCTATGTAGCATCACTGTGAGAATATTGATGTTTAAAATTATAAACTTTTGTGGCAACAGGCGGCTTAGGATGATTAAAAGTTGTGTGCAAGTCCCCAAATGTGAATTGTCCCAATTTGCTCCCCCTATTTAATTCTGAGTCTAGACTATTACCAGTATGTTGCATATGTCCAGGAAAGAGCACCAGGATCCGAGTCACACTTATCTCTCTACCTGACTGATGCTTACCAGTTGTGTCATCCTGGATAGGTTACTCAAACTCTCTGAGCTCCAATTTCTTCATCTGTAAAATGCCTCATTTTACAGTATGTATGATACAGGGTTGCAGTAAGGATATAGGAAGTGTATCGCAAATCTTAAAACACACTAAAAATGTCAACTGTCCATGGGTTACCTGACCAATTTCTTGTTAAAATCTGAACGTTATATACTTTTGATCAACTCTATTTTTTTCTGAAATTCATAATGGATTATATTATAATAATCTCTGTAGAACAAATGAATCTCACTGAAGAAACTCCATGATGATATGAGGTTGATGAATAAGCCCATCTGGAGAATCTTGCCATGAACTGGGATTCCTTCTCTGACTTTTAGATGGACTGTGGTAAATACCTTAGGTGAACCAATGTATTTCTGTTTCATGCTTTTGCCTGCTGTTGATATTCAGGAGATTATTGAATGAAGTAATTGCCATTATGGTATGCCACATTGTGGAATCTTCTATAGTTTGGACTAATGCTTAGCAGATACCTTATTCGGGATTATTATATGTGTTGTTGTTGAGTTTTTTCTGGCAGGGAGTTATTTTTAAGAGGGCTTCGATTTGGAATGAGGAGTTAGTGGGAGCTTTTCTTTTAAAGGAAAGAAAAGAACATCAAGGAACCTTTAAAAAATACAAAGAAGAAAATAAAAAGAGCCCCTGAAAACTCCACAGGGCCTGTCCAGGGTGGGGCTTCTTCACCCCCATGTCCCATTCTATAGCTCCTCTCAGTACTGCTGTTTCCTGAAGCTCTTGCCTCCCGCTGACCTAGAGAGGTCACTTGTCACTGCTCATCTTCTTGGACCCTTTCACTGTCCAACATGCTCTACTTGAATCTTTGTGTAACTCTGAATGGATGACTCCAAGTGTCTTTTGTGCCAGGACCCCTCCTTTTTATCTACTTACCTGCACTTCTCTTTAGTTCCCACTAGATAGTGATGATGCATTATCCAAAATACCAATTCTCTATCATAGCCAATTAGGAAATAATACTTTGAAGTCTCTATTTACAAACTCAAAACACACTTGCAGAACAGAGTAGCTCAATTTCTAAAATGTTCCTTTACACTCTGGTTTCCATGACCCAAGGCCTCATACCTTCATACCCGATCTCCAGGATTTGGGGAAGCATCTCTTCTTTCCCTTAACGTGTGGTCTCTCTCTCCTTGCTTACTTTTGTTATTTCTCATTGCTTGTGCTTTCTCTTCCCTGTCATGGGAGCAGGATAACTTCTGCCACTTCTAACCTCTAGAGGAGAAATTCTTAACATTTTTGTTAAGATGGCAATCCATGCACCCCTTTTTAAGAGTGATATTTTTAAATGAATAAAGTACAATTGAAATTAATTCTACTGAAATGCAGTTACCAGGACAAAAATATGTTTATAATTACTTCTACATTCATAAGGAAACCAAGTCAAATAACTTTCCCAAAGTCTCACAGTTAGTAACAATTCTGAAATTTGAGTCCAGATCTTCTAATTCCAAGTCCAGTGTACTTTCCAGTATTCTTAGATCCTTGTAAAAATGGAGCTACTTCTGATGTACAAAGCAGTCCTACCTCCCTAGGCCACTTCTGAATCATCCTGTTGTTCAGCACAAAAGAAATGTGAATGAGTCATCATTCTCTTATCATCTACTGTGACAAAGAGACACTGGTTTTGAAACATTTGAAAGAATTAAAAGCATAGAAACAAACCAAGGATATGTCAACTTCATTCTCAAGCTTCAGGGGCTGGCATTACCAGGAGCAAAGGGGAGCTCTTCTAAGACCAATTTCAAAGCCAATTTCATTTTCTTTAAAAATCTCAATATATTACAGTAATTAAACTGCTTCATGACCTCATCAAAGTCCTGTAAGGCTTAATTAATGTTTGTAAAGCTTTTCACAGTCTTCCATCAAGAGGGCCTAGGAAAGTATAAAGAAGCACTA
>CM053772.1:207297440-207336984 GCA_028658325.1 Potorous gilbertii | reverse complement strand
AAGTGTCTGAGGTGAGATTTGAACTCAGGTTCTTCTGACTCCTGCACTGGTACTCTATCATTGTACCACCTAGCTGCTCCCATCACTGTAATAGTTAATATATATATATATATATATATATAGCACTTTAAGATTTGCAAATATATATACATGCAGAGAGAGAGTCCCAAAAGTCTTAGTGAAGTTTTAATGTTTAAAGGAGTTAAAGTTTTATTCCACTAAAGCTTAAAACTGCGCAAAGACTTTGCGGAAACCTTATGTTATCTCATTTGATACTCAAAACAAACTTCTTAGGGCTGTTCTTATCTTCATTTTGTAGATGATACCTATAAATGACTTGCCTAGGGTCACACAGCTAATAAGTATCTGAAAAAGAATTTGAAGTCTGGTTTTTCTAACCAGACATGTACATGTCTATCTACGGTTTCACCAAATTGCCTAGCTAATGTGTATATATTTATGCATTGATACAAAATGTGAATGTATTCCCTGCCCCAAAGCCCTTTGGTATGAAAGTGTCTCATTTTTGGTGAAGGGGAGAGTTGAGGCTGAACTGGCGAGCTTGTGAGGGGAGGACCTTTAGTTCTACCAGAATCCCACACCAGTGGACTTTGGGACAAAGGTTACATATATCAAATAAACACAGGGAACTTTATTTAATTTTATCTTATTTTCTTTTCCTTTAGAGAGACTCTAGAAGCTGGGATAATCTCTCTGGAGAAGGGAGATCGAGTGTCTTGTGTGAAGAACAGGAAAGCCAGTCTGGATGAAGTACCAAGTACATAACATTTTAGTTTATCCATTCAACAAGCACAGAGAAACCAACAATTATATGCAAGTCACTGTGTGGGTTGCGAAGAAGAATGAGAAATGATTCTTGTCCACAAAGAGTTTACAATTTAGAAGGGGAGGCAAGAAAGTTGTCCCAATAAGTTTCATGCAAATTTTGGAATGAGATCAAATGCCTTAAAAAATATAAGAGCAAAGTATTATAGGAATTTTGATTAGAGAGAGACCATTTACAGTTTGGGGGAGGGAGAAAGTTAAGATATCATCAAGCATTCCATTAAGGAAAGTGCATTTGGGTTGGGTCTTAAAGGACATGTTGGGTTTCAGCTATCAGTAAAATGGAGGGGAAGAGTATTCCATGTAACGGCAGTTATTTGGAAAAAGACAAGAAGTTTGCCCTGATTTTGAAGCTGATGTTAATTAACCCTGAGAAATAGAAAAGGTTAAAGCAACCAATCAAGGAGTTCATCCCAGTAAGAAGCCAAAAACAATAAAGCAGAGGATGTCTCTGCCCTGGACTGGGCTAGGTCAAAAGTAGCCACCCTGATGGAGCAGCCTTCCTGACCGTCCAACCTCTGGGGCAGTTGGCCCTTTGTAGGATGGAAGAAAAATATTTGTTTACCTGCATGCTCTGCTGGAACAAAGCTAGCAGTGTGGTGCCGGCAAGATAGAAACTCCAATGACAAGGGTCTGGCCTGCTCGGCCCATCGCCCATCTTGTACTCAGAGGCAGCATAGGCCTTACTTCTGGTAGAAAATCTTTATCGATTTGCACTATCCCAAAGCACAGAGTCTTGTCAGGTCTGAGAATTGATCAAAGGGTGTTCTCTGGCTCTATCTTAATTAAGAAGTGAGAGTAAGAATTAAGAGCTAAGCAATGGTAGGTCTAAAAGTTGCTACTTTTAACAGTAGGGCACTAATGTTTTACACAACTTTCGTGGGTAATTGAGCGCGTACTAACACAAAACAAGGGGGTACATGGCAATAACCCAAGCCAGCAGCCTTCCCTGGGAAGCAGCATTGCAGTATGCCCTGGAATCCAGACAGCGCCGCTCCATCCTGACTTAGTAAGTGATTGTTGTTAGCAGGGCACCAGCCCTCTTTAATTTAGCTCCTAGCACAGCAGCATAATGAACAATAGACATGGGCAAACAAATTTAATAAGGTACTTATGAAATGCCTACTATGTGCTAGACATCATCAGTCACAAAAATAAAACAATCCCTGCCTTCAAGGAGCTTCTATTCTATTGAAGGGCTAACAACATGTACACAGATGAGTAAATTTAAAATAAATACCTACAAAGTACTTTCAGGATTGAGTATGATAAAGAGAGACTGAACTAAAAACTGAGAAGAGCAAAAAAAGGAAGGAGGGAAGCACTTGAGCTGGGCCTTGAAGAGAATCAGGGATCCCAAAGTGAGGGTGGAAAAATATTCCAGGCTTTGAAAGCATTGCAAGGTATGAAGCTGGGAGTTGGATGGGGCATAGAATATAGAGAGGGGAGTCAGTCCAGAAAGATAGGTTGGACCCAGAACTGCAAAGGATTTTAGATGAGAGAGAGAGAGAGACAGAGACAGAGAAAGAGAGAGAGAGACAGAGACACACAGAGAAAGAGAGAGACAGAGACAGATGGAAAGACACAGACAGAGACACAGACAGAGAAGAGGGAGAAAGAAACAGAAAAAGGGATAGAGACAGACAGAGACAGAGATGGAGAGATAGAGAGAAACAGGCAGACAGAAAGAGGGACACAGAGAGAGAGAGAGAGAGAGAGAGAGACAGAGGGAGCGAGAGGGAGAGTTTGCATTATCTTCCCTAAAAGCAATAGGTAGACAGGGAAGTTTCTTGAGCAAGAGAGTGACATGGTCATTTCTATACTTTAGGATCTGTGATTTGGCTACCATGACAATGGAACAGAGAGGGGAAAGACTTACGGCTGGGATACCAATATGGAGTTATTGCAATAATTGTGTTAAGAGAGATGATTAACGCAAGTAGGATGGTTGAAATATGAAAAGAGAGGAAGTTCTATAGAGAAGAATGGTATTTTACTAGTAGGATCAACAGGACTTAGCAATTGTTTAGATATAGAGAATGAGTAGAATAAAAGGATGGTGATTCCCTGGGAAGGGTCTGAGGAATGTGGAGGAGGCGTGGTTCCTGGGGAAGAAGAGCACAGCAGGTTGTGATCAAATAGAGCAATTTCAAAGTGATGGAGTATGGAGGTGGAGCACTGGTGGGTGATGATGAGATCAAGGGCATGGCCATGCCTATGTGTGGTTCAGATGGCATACAAGCACAGGAGGCCATGGTGGTTGAGCAGTTTGAAGAAATGAGAAGTCAGGGTGCTTAAGGGGACACCCACTTATATACGAAGAGTCCGTAACATAAGAGCAGGAGTTAGGATGGAGAAGATTATAAGGTAGATATTGAAGGGTGTCATACAGGGACCAGTACATAACTTCCATTAGGACCTGGATGGGGTGATATATTTGGATACAGCAAACCTCAAAGGAGGAGAGATTTCTGAGTGATGATGGTAGAAGGAAGTTCTGCAAGTAACAGGAAAGAGGAAGGGAAAGTGAGGAGCTTATGCTTCCTTTTGGCCCAATGTTTTAGTGAGCATGAGAGAAAGTGAATAGGGTGCTAGGATGTGTCCTTCAAGACAGGCGGGGGTGAGGGACCAGGTTTTCCAGAATGTAAAGAAGGAAGGAAAGAATTTGAGATGAAGGGGTCTCTAAAGTGTAGTTCAATAACAGTAGAAGAGGTACAATGAAAGAGGAGGCCACAGCATGACAGGAACTCTGAAATGGTAGAGATTTAGGAGAAGGAAGTGAAAAGGAGTTTTCACTAAGGCTGCCTTCAACTCTAAATCACTGTGATTCAGAGAAGGGAAGAGATTATAAACCATGGAATGGTAAACTGTGACACTTTTCCCAACAATCACTTTAGCTATGCCCCAGGCTCTGACCCAACTAAGATGTCAATTTATTGTTCTCCCCAGTTAAGAGAATGGGAGGAAGCAAAGTGTTAGTCCTCAGGCCAATCCAGGTAGTAAGATGACTAGAGGGTCCTGGTATCTGGACACTCGTGGAGTTAAAGCAACTGATTTACCTTCCCTTGTCAGAAAGGACAGCTCTGATGATGATCCAACTGATGTAGTCTGGCATCTGGTTCAAGGCTAACGCAACTGTAAATAGCTAGTTTATTCTTTAAAAAAACAATTAAAATTAAATATAATTTAATAAAATAAATTAAATTCAATTAAAATGCATTTTTCTAAATGTTGTTAATGAAGAACTACCATAAAGCCTTCTCATGTGCACCATCTCATTTGAGTTCCACAAAAACTCAGTGAGTTATGTCAGGTGGGCATTATTAGAGGATACATCTGGAAGCCACTAGAAGGTGAGTCTGAAGACTTACCTTTGCCAGAGTTAGTCAGTAGGGCAACCATTCATCCCTACCTTTTGGGTTTCAGTTTTCTCATCTGTCCAAAGAGAAAATTGCACTAGATAGATGACCTCGGAGGTCCCTTCCAGTCTGAAACTTATGATCCTATGTAACACAAAGTCTTACTACAGTTAGAGTACCATGAGTTCTTGATTTAACCAACCTGCTTTAATCATCATTCTGGTGAAAGGCAGCTTCTAGAAGTCTCTCCAAAAGGAAATACCCCTAAGTCTTTCAGGTGCCCCTCTCCAACCATGCTTACATTCACTATGCACTACCTAGAAAGAAAGGGTTTGCTAAGCAAACGCCTGTCCGAATTATCATAAATTTCAAATTAGCGGAGTCTGGATTAATGAGGTTTTACTGTACTGTGTTCTGTTTCAGTGCCTCTAGCTAAAATGTGCTATTGAGAATTTGGAGGCAGTCCAGAGGACAGCAACTAAAATGATGAAAGGTTTGGCTAATATTCCCAATGAGAGAAGGCTAAAGGAGCTGAGTTTATTTAGCTGAGAGAAGAGAAGGCTGAGAAGAAATTAATAACACTCTTAGAGTACATGAAGGAGCATGTGAGTGACAGGGAGCAGATTTCCCTTATGAGAACAGATGGGGGTGGGGGCGGAAAAGAACTAAAATTACATCGGAAGCGTCTTAGATTAACCTCTTAAAGAAGTCCCTGACAGAATACGGTCTGAGAGGTTGGTCAGTTGGACAGAGGGAGTTCTGAGAGTGCACACCTCTAGAGATTTTTAAGCAAAAGTGTAGACAGTTTCTTTTCCTCAGGTATTTTGAGGGCAGTCCTACTTGGACGCAGGTGGATAGATTAGATGACCTCTCAAGGTCTCTTCCAGCCTTGTGATTCCATGGTTCTGTGAAAGGTCATTTAGTGGAATTGATTAGAAAGTTAAAATTACACTCCTGGCTCAGTGAATTTGTAATGGAAGAGAGAACCTTTTCCCTTCTGAGTGACCAGTTTGAATTTCACCCTGTTGGCAGTGACCCAGAGTTATAGCACATGGCTGGTGCAGCCAGGCCAGTGTAACACAACTATTAAAGTAATAAGCCTTTTTGGCATTTCACTGTGTCATTGAAAAAAGTTCCAGGACAAGAGGAGATGGTCATGTGGTTGGTAAAATTCTTAACTTCTCTTAGAGGCTTTAGTACTAGTGTCTTTGCCAGAAGTCCTGGAGATCTGGGTCCTGACCCTTCTGGGTCTAGCTGTTCCTGCTTCAACATTCTAGATGTCTGAAGCCTCCCAGAAAAGTCCAGTGTAGACAGAATGAGAATTTCTATGGGAAAGTGGGACAGTCAGGGTGGTTAGAAATCTTGGAGTTAGCCCATCTACTATCCTTATACTAGGGCTGTTAGTAGCCACTGTAGTTTTCTGTAACAAGTAAGGACCACCTTGAAGAGTCATTATGTAGAATATTAACAGCAGATTTTCTGAAGATGTTACGTTGATGAAAAAGAGTCTAGTGAACAATGAATGTTATCACTATATGGTTTGCTGTTCAAATTATATTTAGATGATTTTGTTCAAATCTGAGTACCATATTTTTAAAGGAAAGTCAACAAATTGGGGAATGTCTAGAGGAGGGAAGCTAAGATGATGCAGAGGCTGAAAATCAAATTATGTCATACTGAAAGAACTGGGGAAGGAAAGATATGGTGGGACACGATCACTGTCTTCCAATATTTGGAAAGCTTTTAAGTAAGTGAGAGATCAGATTCATTATATCTAATTACAGAAAACAGTAGGAAGACCAATAGGAAAAGTTAAAGGGATGAAGATTTGAGTTCTCTGGAAGGCATAACTTTTCAACAATTAGAATTGTCAAAAAAGTAGAATGAGTCACCCCAGTGGTCTTCTCCCTGTTCCTGGAAGAAGCAAAGCAGAATGAATGCTTGCCAGGAATGTCCCAGAGTAGATTCTAGAACTGAGTGGGAAGTTGCACTAATCATCTCACTATGCTTTCAACTGGAAGACTCTGTGAGTGTCATTTATTTAAATGGATCTACCATCTCATTCAGCAATAGGCCTCTTTTCACTATCACTGTCCCTTCATGCCTTCTTCTATGTTATTATTGTTTACATTTTTCCATAAATTCCCCAAAGAAGATCAACTCAATATGCTAGAGACTTTCCTCTTGTTCTTTTGATAGCACAAGAATACTAATATATTATAATAATGTTAAGATATCCGGTTGTCCAGCATTATCTTTTCGTCATCCTTTATGATTCCTCCCCCAACCACCATTGTTTTCTAACCACACTTGCATTCCATACATACCACTCCTAGATCATGGGTCTTCATGGCTATTTACACCTACCACCTTTCCATTGTCCTTCTGGACATTTGCAATTCTGCTTGCTGCTCAAGGAATAATGCCATTTCCTAGTAATGAATTTTTTCCAAACTTTTGCCATTGTTTCTAAGCCAATTTTATATTTTGCATTTGATATTTAGCACGATCATCAATAACAACAACTTACAGGGGGTGTCTTAAAAGTACTACTATGGTTTTAAAACTTTAATGGTATAATAGTTTAAAATTGCACTGACTTTTGAGACCCCCCCCCATATTTATTCTTGAGTTTGTGGACTTGATAGCATTGTACTGATACTTTTATGTTCTGCTTATTGACAATGCCTTGGGAAGAAATTTTTCTCTCTCTCTTTTTTAAGAAGATAAATTATAATATAACCTTATGTGACTGATAATATCTATTTGTGAAAGTTAGAGCACATTTGAATGACAGTGAACTATCCTCTGATGGCTATTGAAAAATAGCTTAGTTATGTGGATGGTGAAGAGTTGGAGTGGGGTAGGGAGAAGGCTTATGTAGATCTTGGAATTCCATTGAATATAGACTTTAGAAATAGAAGGGATCTCAAAGCCCATCTAGTCAAATATCTTCATTAAAGCAAAATGAAAAATGCTCTCATCAGCACTCCAAGACTGGGGATCAAACCCTAACTCTGTCACTGCATATGATTGGGGAAACCATTTCTCTAGATCTCTGTTTGCTCATCTGTAAAGAAAAGGGGAATGATTCAATGATTTGTATACTTGTAGCATTAACCAGTATAAGGATATGTCAGAAGAATACTGCTGCCAATGCACAATTACCTATTCTATTAATCCCACCCTACCCTGTGTGAGAGAAACAAGAAACTGTGGATTATCTTGTTTGGGAGAGATGAAACAATGGGCTTCAGCCTGAGGTTTGGGATCCCCTTCAATCTCCAACAGGCTGCAGCCCTCACCTCTTCTCTCTCCCAAGTGTGTGTGGTGGCGGTAAGAAGCTATAAGTTAGAAGGCGATGACTACGAAAGGTGCAAAATTGAGACTTCAAGAGAGGCTGGGACAGGTCAAAGAGAGATGTTTCCATTGAAGTAGAGGGTCATATTCACAGTAAATGAGCTTCCCAGATCTTCTAGGATATTTCAAGAAAATTCAATTCAGCAAGCATTCAGTCTATTCAACAAATATTGACTGTACAAGAAACTGTACTAGGTATGGGGAAAAGAATGAAAAAGATGAATAATTATCACTACTCTCAAAAGGCTTGGGTTCTACTCATATGAAAGTGTTCTTTTAAACATGCTCAGAAAAACAATAACAATGAAAATTTTAAAACCACCTGTCAAACCAGTTGTCCTGATTTTTGACAGAGAAAATGAAATCAACTTACTCATTTTGTCTCTCATCTGGTATAAGGAAAAGTTGAGAGAGAATTAGGCGAAGTTTGCTTATGTCACACCCTCACTTCCCCTTCCTCCATACTTCCAACACCCCCATCCTAATCTCTAGTATCTAATATGTCCATGTGGCTCTAGGTTTCTCCTTTCTCAGAGGAAACCAATTGAAAAACTAAGACAAGCTAGCTCACACTAAGTTGCTAATGGCTAAATGCTGTACCTTTCTAGGGATGTCAGAAGTCTGAAAAAGAATCATGAGGATAGGACAGTGTTTAACACAAAGAAATGAATCTCTAAATAATGATATTTTAAGGACCATGGCTGCTGAGTGAGAATCATACTTTTTTTGGCTAAGGATGGGGTGAGGAGAGAGCCTTCTTGATGATTCTCAAATGAATTTCTAAGACCTTGGGCTGCAAGTCTTTTAACTTTTCTGGACCTCAGTCACATCATGAGTAAAATGAAAGTATTGTTATAAATGATCTTTCAGGGTTCTTCTAGGTCTAAACTTATGACTCTACCATATGCAGGACCACTTCAACCATGCTTAGGACTTGTGTAGTGGTGAGCACCTTGACACATCCAGGATGGCCTGCTACCACAGGTTCTTAGGTCTACTTTTCTAAAAGGGAAGCAATTTTTGAGGAGTCAACAGTCTTCTTTAACCAAATATACCAGCAGAGAAAATACAAGTAAAAAAAAAAAAACAAGAGACGAGACTTCTATCTGTCTGACCATAAACAAAACATACATCACAGATCAACAGACAGATCCAACTATTTTACCATTGCATATATACATAGTTACCAGAGAGAGAAGCACTAACATCTGGTTTTTCAAAGCCAGGGGGCACAACTACCCAGAGTCTCACCTGGCACAGAAACTTTGTTCCAAGCCCCCAAAGCAAAACCTCATCTCAGGGTATATATATACTTTTCAGAGTTGAGGGAGTGACCCTCCTGATCCAATTCCTCATTAACAATTAACAAAAGGTGTGGGCCTTCCTGCAAAACAAGCCTCCCCCTAATCTGAGGACCATTAATGGGTGGGGTTAGATCTCTCATTAACATAAATCTCATTAACATTACAGTTTGTCATGATGACACCTCTCCCACTGAATCTGACAGCAGAGATACAACTCTCTTCCCCACACATCAACCTTTCCATGTCTCTGAGGACCAGTCATGCAAACAGTAAAGCAGCCATCTTCCAACTGAACTGATGAGCTAATCTAAGCTCTTCCCAGTCTTGCATAGTCTTCCACACTACACCAGGAGGTTTTATAACTGAGAAATGCCAGGAAATAAGTCCCAAAGGAATATTAGCTCTAAATGATCAGGACAGAAATGAAGAAATCTCTAAAGTTCAATGTGTGGATGTTTATCTTAACAAATACCATCAGTAGTTCTATGTGTATCTACCTATTGAGCTAGCTAATGTTTAATTTGAGTAACCTTGTACAAAGGCTTGTGAAAGTGGCCCAATCAAACAACAGAGGCAAAGCAAAATATAAGAGGAAAGTGTGAAAGGGCTAGTAAGGGAAAATGCTGGGGATAGAATTTATCTTTCTAAACAAATCAAGGATTTGCTGGGTTGAACAGAGAGAGTCCATGAGAAAGGCAGAACAGAGAGGAAGCTCAGATATTCTCCAAACTATAACTGTGGTCTCTATGATGTTGAGTTCTGATTTTAATTAGGACTCCAACTCTCACCAATCCCCAGAGCCAATAGCACCTTTCTTTTAAAACATTCTATTAGCTAGTAGTCATGAGGGAATCACATGACTTCTGCCTCACAGCATAAGATCATTCAATATGCACTTTGGATATGTAGGAAATTATTTTCCACCTCATCCCAAATTCTTAATTCACCAAGAAGAGCACAAAAAAAAAATAGATTTTACCCAACCCAGAGCACAATTACGCTGAACCACCAATTCAGCAAATAATTTTAAAGGAGATTTTATGTGTGCAGAGTGCAGCATAGGCTCAGTAGGAGAAACTTGGTTTAATGAGAGCCAGGTCCTGCCTTTATAGAACTTCCTAACTTATTTCATTTTACTAACCCCCATTTACAGCTAAGGAAACTGAGTTTCAGGGAGATTAAGGGACTTTTTCAGGTCACATAGTTACTAAATTTTAGAAGCAGGCTTGGATCTTGGTCTTCCTTTTACCAAGTTCAGCCAGCTATCCACTCTACCACATTATCTCTCCAGGGTCACAACCAGAGGGGGTCAGTTGGGGTTTCCTGGTTTCCAGTTAACAGGTATTTTTTCCATCATCACTCCCATGAATCTCTTTCATTTTTATTTTCCTTCTATTGATTTATATACAAAATTCCTATATGACACCTTGCTTACAAAGCCTGGAAAATTTTATAATTTTATTCACCAAGGCTGCAGTTTTTATTGCACTAAAAGAACATGATTATTGAGGTCAAGTATCTTAGATTCCATTCAACAAGTCAACAAGTATTTATGAGTACCAGTTATCTGCTCTGCATTGCTTGGGGCACGGTAGGGAATTCAAGAGAAGTCAATGTCTTTGCCCTATGCGTGCTTACAATAGAATTGAAGGTCCTGAAACATACATAGGGGGGATAATTAGAGTATGAGAGCTATTTACATAGCTCTTAAATGTTTGCAAAGCACTTTACTTGAATTATCTCATTTGAAAATGACATACATTTAAAAATTAATGTATACTTGAAAATGAGTCAATCCAAGATAATGGTGCAGGACAGACTTGAGGTCCAATAAATTTAGAATTAAAAGGAACCTCAGAGATCTTCCATTTTAATATCCTCATTTTATATTCATATATATTATATGTGCTGCCCAGATCAGAAGGGCATGGGAATTCAGAAAGGAGGTGTGTGCCAGAAAGCAAGGAGTCCTGGGTATATAGAGGAATGCCATGGCCAAGGGAAGAAGGGTCACTGGAGAAGTACAGTGGTGGCAGGCTTTTCCTTGCTAGGACTAACAAGCTATTCCTCTAGAGTCATGGGCAATAAATTAGTTACAGTGAGAAATAATCTGACATCTCTGACAGTGACAGGACAAGAAATGGAAAAATGCATGTTCCAGAATGCCAAAGAAGACTGAGACTCCCAAACCATTTCTGAGTCTTCTTATAAGTATTCTGAGATATTTGAGTTGAACATTTGTTGTGGATTGTGTTATGTGGTTTATTCTCTTTTGCCTGCTGAAGGAGAGATGGCCATAGGGGCTAAGCAAGCCAAACTTCATTTTCCAGAACTCTTGAGATCTGATTTGCTTCTAGAAACAGTGAGGCAGGGGGTAGAGAGGTACAACCAAGAAGCTGATGTTTTATTATGTATTGTTTATTGTTTTTATTGATTCTTTGCCAAGAGTAATGCATTGCCCAAAGCCAAGCATGTTTTTTGCCTGTTGGGGGAGTGGGAAGGGAATTCCATGACATTGATTTCACATGACTAGATCTCAGTGAAATATAGCAAGTTCATAAAGAAGGTAAGGCTAGAGGATGATTCTGCCCACTAACCAACTCTCTTTAGCTACCTAGTTGGTGTGGACACACAGACAGAAGCAGAACTGAGGTATAGAAAATGATGCAATGTCAAAGGACATTAGTTAGGCACTTCTCCAGCACTTCCTTTGGAAGATGTGGGAAGGGAGAGATGAATCACCATCACCCCCAGGGTGAATATAAGACCCCTTGGCACTTAATCTTTCCTGTTGATCAGGATCAGGACAATGGGTGCCAACACCATCTGGTGGTTAAATACAAATAAGGAAATGAAGACCCAGAGAAACAAAGGTGTCTTGACCAAGGTCACACAAGTGTTAAGTAGCATGAATGAAATATTCTTAGCTTCTCTGGTGTGAAATCCTGTTTTTCTAGTATATCCTAATAGGATTTCAGAGAAGGGAAAGATTTCCAGGGATCAAAATAACCAGATAAAACTTCATGTAGGAAATCATAGTAGATATGGGTCTGCTTCAAGCATTGTCAAAAGAAATCCATTTATACTACACTCATATACTCAAGTACCATCTAGATCATCATCATCAAAAACAACAAAAATCTCTGATAGGATTGTTAATCCCTTGCTTAATTGTGTAAGACATTTTGTGAAGTTCCATAGAAAGAGATCTGACAGGTACAGTACCCTTCCTATGCCACTTAAAACATGATTCTTATAACATAGATTTAGATTTGCAGAATCTCTGAATACAGATTTAGATTTGCAGACTTAGATTTCAGGCAGGATATTGACTGAGGAATATTGATTGAACAATGACTGAGGAACCAACTTAGGCAAGTCACTTAATCTCTCTAGAATTTTTTTTTCAATGAAAAATGAAAGAATTGGACTTGACTTCTAAAGTCCTTTCCAGTTTTACATCTATGAACCTATTATCTTCTGGTATGAAGAGGCAGTCATTGTCAGCTGCTATATAGGTACCATCCAGGGTAATTACAATTTAGGGATTGGGACTATGTATAATATACATATATATACATATATATATACACATATATACATACACATATACATATATATACACATGTACACACATATATGGAAATAATTATTCATTATTCTTAATTAAGCACCTACTGGGTACAGGATAACTCTCTTGGCTGCCTGAGATTTTATATGAAATAAAAGAAATTGGTTGTCCTGGTTCAGCTGGACTAATAGGAAAAGATTTAACAACATAGGAGATAATTTTTAAAATATATCCATCCATTGTTTTACATGGAACATATAATGAATGAATAAAGGCTAATGATACACTGGAAACAAGCTCTGCTTAGCCAAGGAGAAAAAAAAACAGTGAGTTTTGCGTTGTGTTTTTAAAAGAAAAAAGAGATGTGGTTTGGCACAACAGAAGAAGTAAGCTATTCCCATTGATTATGATGGTTTGTGCAAATGCTCACATATAGCCCCATTTTCTTACAAAAATTACACTGATCTCTTGCTGAAGTTAGAGATTAACAATGCTATTAAAAATCCTTGAAGTCATGAGTTAATAGCATTTATTGTTTAAAAATCAGAAAAATCAACTCAATGTATACAGTTACTTGTCTTTAGATAATGTTCATAGATGCATCCATGTAGCAGAATAGATAGAGTTCTGGGACTGGAGTTAGGAAGACTCATCTTTCTGAATTCAAATCTGGCCTCAGACACTTGCTAGTTGTGTGACCATGGGCAAGTCACTTAACTTTGTTGACCACAGTTTCCTAACTTGTAAATAGATCTGGAGAAGGAAGTAACAAGACACTCCAGTATCTTGCCAAGAATATCCCAAATGGGGTCACAAAGAGTCAGACACAACTGAAACAACTAGGCAACAAAGGTTCATATAATTTTCAATTTAAACAACTGTTTGCTCTAGGAATTCAGCATAAAGAATGGCCATTTTCTATGATCCTATGAGTCAGAAAGAGCCTTGACTCCACCTATATTTAAATCTCGTGAGCAGTCTGCTCCAAGTTGTAGACAGACTGCATTATCATCTCTCAGATTGATGCATGATGCCCTACTAAAAAAAATGTTATCTGAAACTTGCAATCAAAATAGCTCACATTTCCTCCTTTTTCTTCTGGAGGTGGGCATATAATTGTGGTGTAATTTAAAATGCTTCTCTAGGTTGATGAGGATGAGTAAAGGGAAACAAATACAGTGATATCAACAGAGGACTGACTTAAGCAGCACGAGTGATTATGTCTGTAGATCTGTTACCAATATTAGCAGGCCAAAAGAAAAGAAAAGAAAAGGAAAACAACCCAAAACCTATATTGCTAACATTAAATGTAGCCAGGACTATATTAAACAAGGATTCACAAAAATCCAGCCAATAATCATGGAAGAATATAGTAGGATCATTGCATTAAATACCTAGGAAGTCTCAGTGCTGTTTCTTGTAAGCTTGATTTTATATTTGAAACTTAAGATCTCAGAATTGGAAGAGACTTGAGAGTTCATCCAATCCAATTGTTCTCTAATATCTGTCAAGATATCTTCCACTTACACAGTGCCTTCCAATGTGCTAATTACTCCTTATAGCATCACAACACTGGCCAATTAGAGAAGCAAGATGGTAGTGTAAACTTTTATCCAAAGCATGCATTAAAAAAAGTTGAAAAAATCAGGACCAAGGACAGAGTTCTGAGCTATCCATTCAAGATGATTATCATTTCACTAACCATCACTCTTTCAGCTTCATCATTCCACCTGCTCTGAATCTACCTAATTGTACTCATTCATCTCACACTTCTCATACCATGGGATCATAGATCTAGAATTGAAAGGGACCTCAAAGGTCATCTAGTTCAACCCCTTTGTTTTATAGATGATGAAACTGAGTCCTAGGGAGATGAAGTGGTTTGTCTCAGGTGGCAAAGGTAGTAAACATCACAGATGGAATTCCAGATCAGCTCCTATGACTTCAAAGTCAGCAGTCTTTCTACTGTACTTCTATCTAATAGGATATAATGTGAGTCTCTAGGAAATGATTTGCTGAAATGCCAATATGCTAAATCTATGATTCCTAAGGTTTATCAGCCTAATTGTAAACCTTTTAGAAAGGAAAATAAGATTAGTCTGGCATGATTGATAAACCCATTTTAGTTCTAGAGATCACTACTACTCTTTCCAAGAAATTACAAACAATTCCTTTTATATCATGGTTTCTAGAATTTTATCAAGAAATAAAGACAAGCCCAATAGTCTATAGGTTGAAGAATCCATTTTCTTTTTTGTTTTGCTTTGTTTTTGTAAATAAAGAAAACATCTGTCCATCTCAAATCTTAAAGCATATATTTTATTAGCCAGAGATGAAGTTTAATTTTTTTTAATTCTTTGAGCAAAGTCACTGGGAATTGTGGCACCCGAATTCTGGCAACTTTGGAGTAGGAGAGAGGCAGGATTTGAAGAGTGATAATGCCATCTTGAAGGTGTTCCTCTGGATTGAGGAGGAAGTAAGGGTGCAAAAATACCTAAAAATCCCACCTCCAGGGAATGACCCATCTTTACGTCCATTGTTCTGTGTGCCTTTCCTTTGAGCTATTTATTCATGGGTGGCTCACTAGGTGTATATCACACTGGTGAGGAGTGGCCTGTCCCTCAGCAAGTCTGTCAGTGTCCCCCTAAATGTAGCTAATGACCTTTCTAGGTTGTACTAGGAATGTAGCTTGGGGTGTTGGTGGCAGTATACACATCACATCCTTTAAAGCTGAATCTGTATTATTAAAATTGTGTTTGCTGATTTGTGAGGTGTAAAGGATCATGATGAAAATTTCCTGATTTTAACTTTCCTTCTTCCCTCACAACACACCAAAGTGGGAGGAAGAGGGGAAGTGCAGCAGTCACCTTCCTTGACCCTGACATGCAGGGAAAAGGTGCAGTAGACAGGACAGGCAACAGCAGCCCTGGACCTGAGAGAGGATCTGGCATGGGGTAAGGGGTGGGGACTGGGAAGTAAGGATTAAATCTTGGCAAAAGAGGAGACAGTCACTGCAGATGCATGTCAGTTGTACAAGGATGGGTCTGGGCTAGTGGCAGCTGGAAGCATAATAATAGCTGACATATATTTAGCTCTTTAAGATTTATGAAGGGCTTTACATACGTTATCTCATTTGATCCCCACAACAGTCCTTTGAGATAGGTGCTATTTTGTAGGTGTTTATTTTACAGAGAAGGAAACTGAGACTGGGGGACAATAAATGACTTGCCAGGGTCATAGAGATAGAAAGTGGATTCACTAAGTGACCAAACTCAGATCTTCCTGACTCCAAATTTACCAGTCTCTTCCCAACTCCACCTAATTGCCTCTGGTTCCTTGGTATATGCCCCAAATCCTCAGTTATTTCAGTGAACCTTCAACCCTCTAGATTTCTTTGGCTCCATTTCATTAGGGCTGCAATGGTCTTACTAGCAAAGAAATCTTGGACATATCTAGGCTATCGAAACTTCTGAAGATATTCAGTAAATCTCCCCTTCTGCAGACCTTAGATATTGGAATTTGTGTGCCTGGAAGCTATAGTTTTCAAAAGTAGAAGCCCAAAGTTTGTATCCAGCTTGCTAGGAACTGTTGTCAAAAACTCTTTGTATTGATATATAGAGACAATATTGATGATTTTCACACCTTTGACTGTACTCTTCTCTAGGCCACTGAAAATGTCTAGCTGTTAAGGTAAACTGAGGAAAGTCATTGTAAACTGCAAACAGCATAAATAGGGTTTCCTGAAATGCAGGTGTTTAGAGATGAATCATGATTTCAGCTTATTTGCTGAGTCTCCATAACAACTATATGATGTGTTTTGTGCTTAAAAAAGAATTTTTTAAACGTACTAATGTAACAAGGAGTAGCAAAAACAGGTTTAAGAGTATTCAGAACAAAAATTTGGGCCAAAGAGGAGAATGCTCCTCATGCATTTGACTAATGGTTCAGCGAACAGGACAATAACTTTCATTGCCTGACTACTTTTTAAACTGATACCAGCAGCAAAATTGTCTGTGATCTCTTAGTGGGGTGGAAGTAGAATGCTTCTTCACTGCTCTAGTTACATTTCAGAATCTTCAGATGTTGGTCACTTCAACCATGACTTGAATTCGTTGAGTGACTTGAATGCCTCCATAAAATTTTAAGTTCCTTGAGGAGAAGGATTTCCATGTTTTGTCTATGTATGCCCATTTCCCAGTATAGTTCTTGGTATACAACAGGCACTTAATAAATACTCATTGATTAATTGACAGCAGTTCAGTGCTCTCTTACCATTCTCTCACTTATCTTAGGTTTCAATATTCAGGCTTTCATTTTTGTTCTAAAACTTCCAAGTGTTCTTGGCAGAGAAAACAGAAAGATTGCCTCAGTATCATTTAAGATATAGAAAGTACACATCTAGTAATTTATATTGATAATAAAAATATTATATGTATATGCATGTGTGTGTGTGTGTGTGTGTGTGTGTGTGTGTGTGTGTGTGTGTGTATGGATGTGTGTGTATGTTTATTCTACCCATGGAAAACTTTTTTTCCTTTGACATTTTTATACATCAACCAACTTCATGGAGGCAGGAGGGGTTAAGGATTTGAAACCAAACCAGTTTAGCCAAATTTTTAAAGGACACTTTCTATAAAACTGAACTTTTAAGGGTTTAATTATCAAAATGTGTCTTTCCATCCTTGGTCTCTTGCCTGTTAAATCATCTGACCTACTAATAATAGCCTGTTTAACAATTAGGGGAAGATGGATGTGTTTTACTTCCCATTTTCAAATTCTAGGAATCTGCCCTGTTTCTGAATTATCTGCAGATGAAGATTAGTCACTGAGGCATCTGTAGGTTGTATAAAGGACATAGCTGTACACTGTGCTGGCTGGCACATTTATTCTCCCAGGGCAGACTGGCCTAGATGGGCAAGGTTCCTACAGGTACACAGATCCTTGGGAAGACCAAAATAGCCAGACTTGAAGTGTGGAGAAAAGAAACCATGCCCACTAAAGGTACTTTGGGGGCATTGGTATATTGTATTTAATTCTTTTCTGTGCCTTAACAAACCATGAATAGATCAGTTATTTATCTTTGGGAAGGATTTGATGTATGCTAAGTAATGTGTTGGGGTTTTTTTTATCTTAATCTTTTCTTTTTTCCTTTTACTCAGGAGAACCTGAATGATGTTAACTTGATAAACTGTAACTGCTACCCAAAATACATGATTTCACTCAAAAATTTTCCAAAAGGTTTGTTTAATTCATTCATAAGGTCTTCATTCAGGATATCTAGTCAATTTTTATTTGGTGGCTTAAAACAATGGCTTCTATCCCCAAAAATACCAAAAAAAAAAAGGCTATTTATTGCCTGAAGTATATTCCATTTTATTCATGCATTGATAATTGTATAGCAAATACAGTCCTTGATTGGGAAGAAATAGCGTCAGTAAGGACTGAATGAAAGATTCAAGGCTGCCAATAAACACGGGGAAAGAAGAGACAGAGGAAGACAAAGAAAGAAAACAAAAAGATGGACAATTTAAAACAGAAGAAAAAGCTGCTTCCAACTTGAAGAGAAGGGTATTAACAATGGAAGAGCTTGTAGGATAGTTAGATCTCTTTGATTCCACCCTTTGTGTCCCAAGGGAGAAAAAAAAATTAAGCAATTTTGCAGATCTTATCAGCAGACCCTGAAGTAGAAATTAACTACTGGTGATATTCTCTTACATCCAATCCCCTATGCATTTGCATTCATTTGCATATGAATGCCCAACTAATTGTTTTGAAGTAACAATTAAGAGAACAATAGAGGAAAGAAAAGGGACTTGAGGCAGCCACCCGACACCTGGGAGTCTGTATTAAAAAGGCTTTTTACATATCTGAATTTTTTTTAAAGGAGACAAAAGAAATGAAACCTGCACAAAATGTTCTACCAGAAAAAAAAAGAAAAAGAGTGAGAAGACATGTGATCCACCCTTCTCTTTTCCCATAAGACAGCACTCAGTCTTTTTCCAAATGAGACCTTCAAAACCAATCTGCCATATATGCTACCCACAAGTAGGGTATAATGGAAGGAGTCTTATGTATAGGATCAAACACCACTGTTTCAATCCTTTCTTTACCTCTTACTGGAAAAGTTATCTAACTTTTTTTTGGACTTCAGTTTCCATATCTGCATTCATATTCATAAAGTAGGGAAACTGGCTAGGAGGGTCTTCTGGTTCCCTCTAGATCTAAGTCACTGATTTCTACAGTATTTTTATGGGATTATAGAGGGGGAGGGGGCCTGATTTATGGAACCCATGTCTTTAGATGTCAGCTCTGTGTGTTGGTCAAAATGAGAAAGAAACTGGATTATCTGTTATAACAACCAGTTAGTTAGGAGGATGGGGCTGTCCATTTAGTAGACATGGATACTGATATAAAGCAACAAATAAATTGTAACCCATCAAACTACCCTTTAAAAAAATGTTTTCCATGTTACCAGTCAGGAAAATCAGCCAGCTTCATGGATGGGAAATAATTCTGGTGAAGAAGCTGGTAGATTTGACTTCCTTAAATGCCAGCATTGCCATTTAGTAATAACTGATATTTATACAGTGTTCTAACATTTGCAAAGCAGTTTATGTACTTGTATTCATTCATTTGCATCTCACAACACCCCAGTAAAGAAGGTACCATAAATATCATTATCAATGTTTTAAAAATAAGGAGACTAAGGTAGAGAGGTTAAGTAGATCTGACCTTGGGCACGCAGCTAATATACTTGAGAGGCAGATTTGAATCCAAGGGTTCCCCACTCTGAGACCCTCATTCTTTGCAGTAAACCACACTGACTTTCTACTGTTTCTCTTACTAGTTATATGGCCTTGAGTAAATTATTAACCTTCTACTAATGTTTTTATTTTAACCTATACAGTGAAGATCATTGTTTCTTCCCTGTTTTCCTCACAGAACTATAAGGATCACATTTGAGCCAAGTCAATGAAAGTGGGTT
This sequence comes from Potorous gilbertii, assembly GCA_028658325.1. Lineage (NCBI taxonomy): Eukaryota > Metazoa > Chordata > Mammalia > Diprotodontia > Potoroidae > Potorous > Potorous gilbertii. The sequence continues at coordinate 207,317,559 of CM053772.1, read as the reverse complement.
ATAAAATGCTAAATAATACTTAGGTATTATTTGTATCTCTCCCCTTCCTCAAACTCAAACCAGGGTTGATTAAATGATCAAAATCCATAAAATTTCATTTAAGATTGTTTTTTAACCCAGTATCAAAGGGGATAAAGGACTTTGAATTTTTTTTTAATTCTTTTTGACAACTCCCTATCAAACACAATTATTCCTACTCACTGCTTACTGTAACCTTCAGAGTTGATATTCTTATGGATTGTACAGATGACAAACCCAAAGTCCAAAGACATGAAGTGATTTACCCAGACAGGGTCAGAATAAAAATGACAGTATTTCCTGTCAGTCCATTAAAATGAATGGGCAAAGAAAGCTAGCACATTTTTCAATTGGCTACCATTGTTGAGGACAGTACTGATGAAGCCTCAGATTTCAAATGAGCCTGAAGGTTTTTAAATAAATGGTGAGCTCTCAGCTAGGACATTCTAGGACTATAATTCCCCCACTTGAAATGATTCCATTTTCTTTTTTAGCACTTTTACCAGAGGCACCTGTAAGGCATATAAGCAAATAGGAAGATAAAAATTCCATCGAAATGCGGTCGTGGATTAGTTACAAAGATCAGATACAAGAGAATTATGAAACATTACCATCACCCACAGGAAACTTACAATCTAGTTAGTAAGAAATGAGACATAAACAAAGTTTCATTCTAGGTAACAGTACTATGAACAGAGATAAGAAGTGCTAAATCGTGCAGTAAAAACTGTAAGAGAATGGAATAATTTCTAACAAAATTACAGTTTGTTTAAAAAAAAAAGAGAGAGAGAATGAAGTAGATGGAAGAGAGTCCTGGAACAGGAGTCAGAGAACCCAGCTGAAGCCTCCTCTCTGCATTTCACTATGTGGATGACTTTGGCTAAGACATTCAACCTCTCTAGACCTCAGTTTCTTTTTCTTGAAAAGGATAAAAATGCCTATTCTTTTTTTTACTGAGATTTTATAAGGATCAAATAAAATATAACACAGGCCAAAGTACTTTGTAAGCTGTAAGGTGCTATAACAGTGTAGGTATAGTATGTATATTTAAAGACTTCATATAGCATATATATTTATTCACATTATATTTATGTTGTATACATATATCTACTATCTTCTCCATTGGAATATGAATTCTTTGCAGGAGGAGATTGTTTTGTGCTTTGTATTTGTATCTTTAGTAGCATAATAAATACTATTTTTAAAGTAGTTATTAAGCACTTACTTTGTCCCAGGCAAAAAGAAATGTTTCTTTAGAAGTTCTGCCCTTGAGAAACTTCCATTTTAATGAAAAAGAAAACATAAATAACTAGATACATATAAGATATCTACAGAGTAGATAGGAAGTGATGCCAGATGGGAATTCACTAGCAGCTGGGAGACAGAGGACTGAGGAAGGCCTCATTGATAAAATGAGATTTTAGGTTAGACTTGAAGGAATCCAGGGAGATTATGTGGCAGAGGGGAAGTGGGAAAGCATTATAGGCATGGGGAGAGTCAATGGAAAGTCATGGACTCAGAAACAGAGGATCCTATGTGAGGAACAGCAATGTGAGAATTCATTGGTTGATGGATGGCCTGAAGAGTTTCATATAATCTTTTCCTATGAAACTATAGGGCCAAGGATAAAAAGAGCCAAGCCGTTGTGCTTTTGAAAAAATATCTATTTAGAAAAATGCTTTAAACAGGAATTTCTGAATGAAAAGGCAACCACAAGAGTAGATGGGGCTTTGGAATCATGGTAACTACTAGGAAGATAGAACAGATTGGATAATGACAGCATGTTTCTGATAAAGTGAAATGGAGTTCCTAAGGCAAAGAAGAGCTATGGAGCCATAATGGTAGTCACATAAAGTGCCACAGAGGTTTCAACAGGTCTAAGAGCAAAGAGGTAGGAGACAGTAGGGAAGAACCCACAGAACACAAGTAAATAGAGACATGCGAACTCTGATCTTTAGCATGATTCTCCATTCCACCCAGGCTACTGGGACTTATCAGTTTTGTGAAATAGTTTTCCCCTACCCCCACTGGAATTGTAAATTACCCTAAGGGTGTGAGGAAAGAAGAAAAACAAATGTTCACCAAAAGGTGGGATACTATCCATTTCTTTTGTAAAGGAGGCCAAACTATTAACCTCCCTTTTTGATCTTTATATTCATTTATTAAACCCATTCTGCATCTCACATCTTGGCAGATAGATGTTTGTAGGGGAAATTAATTTCCTCACCACTAGGGAAAAGCTAGAAGCAAGTCAAATGAAGATGTTCCCAGGGAACACCTTTGGTTAAAAGTGTGAGCCAAAGAGTATTACTAAAGAGAAGTCCTCAATGTTGAGCTTAATCTCTATAGGCTTGGAGTTTTGATAAAGGTCTATCAGTCACCTTCGGCATCATTCTAATAACTGTACAACTAGAGTGAGTAAAGTCTTCATCGAGGAAGCTAAGCTTTCAAGAAAGAGGAGGATTTCTCTAAGAGGGGAAGAAGAGGCCAGTCATCTACTCTGAGGACCTGTTCACTATAGTCCTAACTCAAGATCTCTGGGCTGAACATACAAGGATGAGGAGGCAGGACCAACTAACCCTTTCTATGAACTGAATAATCTGCACAGCATAGGTAGAAGGATTCAGAGCTTTTCAAAAGACTTTGTTACACAAAAATAGCTTCTCCCACCAGCCTTTCATTGTACCTAAAAATCTCACCATTAGACTCATTCCTTTCTATTAAGTTATTGTTTCTGAAAGGTCACTGTTAAAATGAAAATGTTAGGATGAGGAGGAGTAGGAAGAGGTAGGAGTGAGGGAGGGAGAAGAGGGGGAAATGGAAGAGTAGGGAGGGGGTGGTTGTAAAATATTAAATCGTTAGAAGCATTAACCTTTTAGCATAGATTAATGTATTAGATTAGCTGGCAGAAAATAATAACTGACATTTCTATAGAACTTTATGATGTATAAAGCACTTTCCTCACAACAACCTGATGAGATCGAACCTCCCCAGAAGCATTTATTAAGAACCTCCTACATGCCGGGGACTGTGGTAAACACTTTATAAATATTATTTCACTTGATCCTCACAACAAGGCTGTTATTAACATCTTCATCTTACAGTTGAGGAAGTTGAGGCAGACATAAATTCAGTGACTTAGCCGAGGCTACACAACTAGTAACTATCGGAGGCCAGTTTTGAACTCAGGTCTCCTTGACTCCTGACACCACCTAACTACTTGTATGTACATTATTTTCTCTAGTTTACAAATGACAGAACTGAGGTTGAGAGATATCAGTGCCTGACTCATGGTCACCCAAGCAGCTAAGATCAAACCCGAGACAAGTCCAGGTCTTTTCAGTCCAAAGCCAATGATTTGCTCTATACCAAGCCTAGATCCTTGCGACCTAGGAATGCAAGATGGATGAGCTTTGCTGAGAGGATGAAGGATAGAATAGATATTGACCAGAAGTATCCCACTCAGTAAAGCCCAATAGCCAGTGGGTAGCTCAAGGATCTAGGATTCCTGAAGTTAGATGGTACTCTAAGGGCCTAGGGAAACATTATCTACAGCTGGCTATTATCTCCAGGCTGATTGCTATCATATAACGATGAACGCAAGTTGTTTGCATCATAAAAGCAAGTAGGGGAGCATAATTAAGAAGGCAGACAGGGCCAAGCTTCCACTGACATTATTGTGTACAGTGTACAACATCCAAATAGTGCTCTATAAATAGCAGAGGCCACAGTTTGTGTGGGATTTTTTTCAGGAACCATAAAGTCATAGAATCTCAGAGTTGGAAGGTATCCTCAAAAGCCATCTTAATCAACCCATACCTGAACATGAACTTCCTCTTCAACATCCAATTCAGTTAAACAAACACTTATTAAGTTCCTGCCCAGTGAAACACACCAGGCTAAATGGGAAGACTGACTTCAAGGATCTTATCTTCTACTTGGGGGGCCCAAGGGATATGGATACATATGTGTGTGTGTGTGTGTTGTGTGTATGTGTTCTTATATGTACATATGTATGTATATATACACACACATATGTATATTCATATGTGTATGTATGTATATACTTTTTTCAAGTCAAAACAAAGTAATTCAAGGAAGGGAGGGTTAAATATTGGGACAATCTGGACAGGCTCGGTGTAGGAAGTGGTTGGTATGTGAGATATTCCCCAACAAGTGGTCATGTAGCTTCCACTTAAAGACAACCACTTACAGACACTCCAGGATTTATTCAACACACTTTTGGAAAGCTCTGTTTTCCTTACACTGAATTAAAATAGGCCTCTGTTTAGTTTCCACCCATTGCTTCAAGGTTCTTATTTGGGGTCAAGCAGAATACATCCAATCTCTCATCAACATGGCAGCCCTTGGAGGCCTTGCAAATTACTGTTATGTCTTGATTCTCAAGGCTTCATTTCTTCAGGTTAAATGTCCATGGTTCCTTTAATAGTTCAGTACATTTCAAGACTCAAGAGATTCAGAGATGGAAGTAAATTTAGAGGTTATCTAGTCCAATTTCATTATTTGACACATAATTAAAGTGAGAGCCTAGAAAGGTCTCATCGTACTGGTTGCCATCCTCTAGATACAAATCAGGATGTTGATGTTTTCCCTAAAATTTTGGTGATGGAACTGAATACAATCTTCAAGTTATGGTTTGAATGAACAGAGGACTAGCTTACTAAGAAATGGTTGAGTGGGGTTGCAAACATTTTGGGATAGTTTGGAAGGCCTTTAAGAGTATGCTGAGGAAAGACATCACTAAATGAGATAGCCTTTGACTATAGGAAAATAGAAGTAACATGCAGCCCTAGGAATACCATTGGGAATGGGAGTAGTGAATATATTGAAAGTAGAAAAACAGAAGTGTGAATGACTCAGACCTTATAAACAGTGAGAAAATTAAGGTAAGACAACCAGAGTTTTGCCCTAGGATGACAATATCAGTGCGCACACATCCTCCTGGGATATGTTTTTGTCCTCAGTGAGTATGCTTCTACCAGCTGCCAGTCTCATTTTCTGACAGATTATAACATGTGTGACCTCTTCCAGACCCACAATGTTATCACAACACGTTTCTCTCACCACTTGCCTGCCCTCCCAATCATCATAAACACTGAGGAACAGCTAACCACTCACTCTCAGCACCTGTGCATAAGAATGAATTCCATGTCATTAGGGCACATGGCCATCCTCTCCCAAACCCTCAGTTAGTTTTTTTTGGTATTTTTTTGCCCAACATAAAAAACAAAAAATCTAGGTCTTCCCTTGTTTAAAGCAAATAAACCCTCCGAACTAGCAGTTAGGTATAACTGTACAAATGTTTAAAACAGAACTCATTATCACACCTCTAAAACACTCCCCCCTTCCGAACTTCCATGTTATTACCAAGGGTACCACCATTCTCCCACTCCCCCAAGCTCACTACCCAGACATCTTCCTCCATTCCTCACTCCCTCTCAGCCCTGCCATATCCAATCAGTTACCAAATCATGTTGTTTCTACATGCATCTCTCATGTATGCCCCCTTCTCTCCTCTAACAATGTCAGCAACATGGTGCATTCCCTCATTCCCTCATTTCTGAACTGTTGCAACAGACTGCTTATCATTCTCCTTGCCTCAAGTGTCCCTCTACCCCAGCCTACTCCTCTGTCAGCTGTCAAACTGATCTTCCTAAAGTACAGATCTGACAATGCCATCCTATCTATTCATTAAACTCCAATGCTCCCCATTACCTCCAGAATCAAATGGAATAGAAGAGTCCTGTTAGAGTTTTAATGCTTTTATAACTTGGTCCTCTCCTATCTTTCTAGGTTTCTTATATATCACTCTCTTCTATATATTCTGCAATCCAGTGACACTGTCTCCTTGCTGTTTTTTGAGCAAGATAACCCATCTCCTGACTTTGGGCATTTTCACTGGCTATCTGACTTCTTCAAGTCAGCCTAAGTCTCTTTCCCAATCCTCCTTAATCTTAGTTCCTTCCCCCTTAATTCCTTCTGTCTCTCATCTATCTATCTATCTATCTATCTATCTATCTATTTATGTATGTGTCTGTCTGTCTGTCTCTGCATGAACATATAAGTGTATATGTATATTTTATAATTTTTCATGTTGTCTCCCCCATTAGAATGTGAGTTCCTTAAGAGTAGAGACTAATTTCTTTGCCTTCTTTGCATCCCCAGCACTTAGCACATTACTTGACATATAGTAGGCAACTTGAAACATAGTAGGTACTTAGTAAAAGCTTATTAATTTGATTTTACTTGATCATATGTCATATAGCAACATTTCCTGCTATATTCAGCCACAAGAATACTAACATTGTCAACAGTAGTGTGTATTTTTAAAATCAAATTCAAAATAACATGAGATTATTGTATCTATACTATATTTCTCTTAGTCTGTTTATTATTCTTGGAAAAGAATTTCAGAAATGTCCCAAAACTTGTTAGCATGCTTATATACAGACAACAACTATGACTTTTTTATCTTCATACTCAGAAGGTATTTAAGGTTTTAATTAAACTGAAATAAATTTCTTTATTTATTACAGACTGTCCTTTACAACAATTAAGGAATTAAAATTACATTTACTTGCAGAGATTCAAAAGGTAGTTCATGTATCTCCCTTCTAATGTAGAATGGCTAGATCAGACTAATTACACTCTGAGGAAATTCATGTTGGAGTCAAAACAGTCTTAAAATCATTGATGAACTATTTTACAAGATGTGAGGGAGAGGAGATAACAAAAGAGTGAGAAAAACCACAGATAATAGTATTATGACCACAAAAACTCAAGATTTTTTAAAAGAGTTAATAACTAATTTCCCAGATGTTTCCTTTCTAATCTTCTTAAAGTCTTTATGGAAATGGTCTATATATAAAATAAAGGTATCCTTGATGAATATACGAGAAGGAAAGATATTCCCAAGTAAGTCTATCTTCTATAATAGACCACATCTTGGCAGTCATAGAATTGACTGAAGGCACAGAAGTCCTTCTCTGTTAAGCATTTGTTGATTTTTTTTTAAATGTTTGATCCAGTTATGCAAAATGTAGTCTTACAGCTTTCCCCTGACAGTCTTATTTATAAATTCAGATGATCTAAAATTTCCTAATAAATGCAAACGAAGAATCCATTTTGTTCAACAACCCTCTGGATTACTAACATCAAATATAATAATAACACGAAACTATTATTATTATATAGTGTTTTACAGTTTTCAAAACACTTTATATATCTTATCTCATCTGATCCTATTGAGAGGCAGGATTCTATTACTGTCCCCGTTTTACAGATGAAGAAACAAGCTCAGGGAGATTAGATGAAGTGTCTAGGGTTAGTTATCTAACCTATCAGAGTCAAAATTTGAACTCTAGTCTTCCTGACTCCAGCTCCAGAACTTCAGATATTCTATATCTCTTGGCATAAAAGAGAAAGAACCATGCCCGTCAAAGAGGTTCAATACCACAATACTAAATTTGGAACGAGAAGATCTGAGTCCAATTCCTGACTCCACCATGTACCATATACATAACTTTAAGGCAAGTTACTTGACCATTCTGGGTCTCAGTTAGTCATAAGGAAAATAAAGAAATTAAATTAAGAGTCCTCTGAGATTTCTCCTAGCTTGAAATTACGATAGGCATCATGTAAGATTCAAATAGACAAAAATTCCCTTTACATATTCCTCTTTCCAGACACCATTGTGCTGAATGCATCAAGTACCAGAACACCACAAGGGTTCTTCAATGAGGACCATGATTGCACAAGAGAAATTGACCCGACAATCCTTAATAGAAAACCCAAGTGAATCAAAAATGCCTATGGCCTCTCTTTCAGCATGAATCAGTATATCAATACATATATCTGAGACAGCCACTATAGATAAGATAATTAATCAGTTCCAGAATTGAATAATAGGAAGGCAATAGGCTAGAATACATTTGGGAAACCAGGTCTGCTTTTAATGATCCCAAGCATCTGCCTGACATAAAAGTCCATCTTCTTCATTAATAAGAACGTTCTCCTGGCCATGCTGTTTAGTCTCAAATCTTTCAAAATGACAATCTCCCAAGAATAAATTTCCAAGTTACCCAAAGGAAAATGGGAAAATATACAGTTGGCCCAAGTAGACTGTATAATATTTACTTTTTTAAAAACATAAATTTATTTTTTTACTTTTAACATACATTTGCCATCTCTCCCTGCCATAATAAATAACAAAGTTGAACAATAAAATAAATTAAATTAAATCTTCACAAAGCTACGTGTAATCTAGAAAAACAAAGTTGTGCATTGTCATGTCCCCAAATGTCTTCCTCATTCTGCATTTTAAAGCCATCAATTATATCTCTGGCGGCAGGTTGGTAGCACACTTCATGTTTAACACTGTCACTGTGTTAATCAGAGTTCTAAAATTGTTTAAAGTTATTTTTATTTATGATGTTGTCATCATATAAATTGTTCTCCTAGTTCTCCTTCATAGAGAACTTCCCAGTCTCCTCTAACCATCCATATTGTCATTTCCTCTATGGTTCAATAATATTTCATTATATTTATATGTCATGTAGTATAATAATATTCTATTACATTCATATACAGCAATTTGTTTGATCATTTCCCAACATGTACGTGACCCTTTAGTTTCTAGGCTTAGGGCTACTATGAAAAGAGCTACTATAGATATTTTATACATATGAGCCATTTTCTTTTGTCTCTTTAGTATATAGGTAAAATAGTGGAATAGCTAGGTCAAAAGACATGCAAAATGTAGTGATTTGGGGAATATGGTTCTGAATTGTGTAGCGTATTTTCAACAATCACTTGCCTACATACAACAAGGGTGTAAGAGATTTCATCTAGAAATATGTCATTGGCAACAGAAATAGGTTGGTCATGTGGCAATAACAGAGATAGTAGATAGATAGCCCAAATGTGACGCTGGCATCCACAATATGTCTGCCCTCCTAGACGAAGGCTATTAGTACATTAGGTGGCTCTTTCATCCAGCACCAATGGGACAAAAAAGACGAATCATAGAATATGGGGTCTAAAGGATTTACATTTTATATTAACAGAGGAACTCCCTACATTAATGAAATCCCACACTCCCTGACATTTTGAAGTAAAATCATTAGAGACTAATAAGGAATAGAGACATTGTAACAGAATAGATTAGGTCCCAGGACGGAGTCAGGAGGACTTGTACTCAGAGACGTGTTTGGAGCAAACTCCGACGGGCTCTCAAGAACTGATGGCCACTTCTGTGAGCATTTACGCTTTAGAAAGAGCACATACTACAAATCAGGGCTTAATGACATTTTTAATTGTCTGGATTTAAGAAAGTGATGGAGAGAATTTGAAGATGTAGATAAAACTTAAAAGCGTATCCTGCTACATTTTCCCTCGACGGGTTGCTAAGCATTTACCAGTACATCCCTTTATTCGAATTCCACCTCTGACGCTTTGTATCTGTATCGCTAACAGAGACCATCCCTTAACCTCTCAGTCCCTCCAGGCAAATTTATAAGACCCCTAGTTTCAGACAAGATGCTGATTTGCATCAATGGAGAGGTTATCCACACCAGAAATTCCTTATACCAACAGTATTACAGGACCGGACCAAAAACAATTGAGAGAAAATACTATATTCTCTCTCTCTCTCTCTCTCTCTCTCTCTCTCTCTCTCTCTCTCTCTGTCCCTCTCCCTCTCACCCCCTTCCGTATATGTGTATGTATATAAACACACACATATATACATATATAAATATGTATATGTATATCTGCATGAGTATATTTATGTGTGTACACACACACACACACACACACACACACACACATATATATTGAAAGAGAGAGAAAGAGAGAAGAAGAAGAATATACAGATGTTGTTATTCTCAGTCTTGTGTGATGATCCAAAGCCAAACTTTTAAACTTTTTTTGTCATATTGACAACAAAGGCCTTGCCATCAAATTCCCTACCCTTCCCATACACTAGCCTGGAGAAGGAGCATATAGCACTTGCTTACCACATATTAAATCTGAGACTCTTAACTTGAGGGTCCACGAGCTTTTGAAAAACAAAATCTTTGATGACAATTCGAATATAAATTGCTTTCATTTGTAATCTATGTTTTTATTTTATGTATTTAAAAAAATTACTTGGAGAAATGCGCAGTCCTCACCAGATTGCCAAAGGTAGCTATGACACAAAAGAGATTAAGAATCCATGCACTAAGCCATTCAACCCTCCTTAGGCCCACCCCAGCTTTTCCTGGATGTGAGGTGTGCACATATGACAGCTGGACATGGAGGGAGAGAAGAGTGGACTGGGAAGAAGGCCAGGCTAGCTGAATTTCAAAGAGGTGGCCATTCCTGGCCACACAGATACTTCCCTTGTGAATAATAATCAGAAATTGATTATAGAGATAAACAACTGAGGAGGAGCTGGGGTGGAAAAAAATCAGACCTTCCTATGCCCGCTTGGAAACACTTGAGGCAGAGGTCTAATAGGCACTCCCTTATTGCTTGCAGACTTCATCTTCTCCCCAGCAGGAGATCTCCAAAGGCACTAGGGTTGGTATTTTGGAAACAGGACTCATTCTGCCCTTGTGAGGAATTACCTATGTGCTTAGCAATGAAAGTTATTTCTGTGTCAGCTCATCAGATCAGAGACAGTTGGGAAGTCATGACCCACGTGAGCAAGGCCTATGTCTTTAGCTGATGAAAAGGGCTTGGAATTCTGCCTGCTACAAGCTCTTATGTCCAAAAAGCCCAAGTTTGCCTTATAAGCAACTGCAAGATCTGTGAATTTTTTTCTGCATCGGAGCTCATTATGGAGCCGAGCTCACCATTAGTAATCCCACTGAAGTCTAATACCAAATAGCATTAGAAAGATCTTATTTTCCAGTCAGTTCAAGCACCCAGTTTTAATTAAACCCAGCTTATTATAAAACTAGAGAATACAGTCTATCATGTCAGGTCAGCATCTTGCCCATTCATTCCTGGAATTATTTCTTTTAGAATTTTTTTCTTTATCAAAATTATTGAAGGCACAAATTCAGTAGATCAGCTTAACTGTATCCCTTATGTATATAACCTGAAATATTTAAGTTGCCCCACAAAAGCAATAAAAACTATTCTAAATAATTAAAGGTCAATGGCAAGCCATATGATCAATGTTAAGTAGCAGAAAGGAAGGAAATAAGCATTCATATATGACACCTACTATGTGCCAGGAGCTGCACTAAGCATTTCATAAATATTATTTTATTTTATCCTCACAGCACACAGTAGGAGGCAAGTGTTACCATTTTCCCATTATTCTCCCTGGTTGGAAAAACTGAAGCAAACAGAGGTTAAGTGATTTGGCCAGGGTCACGCAGCAAATAAGGGTCTGAGGATGAATTTGAACTCAGGTCTTCATGACCCAAGTAGGCTATGAAATATTATCAATGGCAACTTATAGGAAAGCAAAAGCAGAGACGTAAAGAATTATGGAAGTCATCTGGGACTGGGAAAAGGTGTGAGGCTGGACATTTTGGAAAAAATGAGAAACTAGAAGGCAGATTGTCTGGCTGGCACATTGCTATTCCCAAAATACTAAAATAAAAAAGAAGACAAATACATGAGGAAGATCATTAACATATTAAATAGACTTTCTATGGAGAATTCAAAGGATAATTTGAAAAAGTGAAATATAGGACAAGAAAGTGTGGAGAGGTCATGCATTGTGTGATTGGAGGGATCATCCATATTGATGGGTGATCATAGATCCATCACATAATCAAAGTAACTCTTAGATGCTGCCATGTTGAATTTCTATCTATTGCTTGAAGGGAAGATGCAATATTATAGTAGAATTCCAGTGTTATCTTTTTAATCATGAAAAAACCTTTCCACTCATTCCTACCTCTGCTGAAAATTAATCTCCTTTTACCTGAAGTGCCCTCCATTTTCCTTTCTGCCTAAAACCTTGCCCATTCTCCAAGATCCACCACAAGTCCCACCATCTCCACCAATCCTTTTTTGATTACTCTAACATTTATTGTTCTCCTAGGTCTAGACTTAAATATTTTCAGTCTTCAATCATCACATCTATATTCTAGTCTATGCAGAAGATGGCAAGCTCAAGAAGGTTCTGGAAAAGTTCAAAGTCTCAGTGACAGACTGTGATCTATAGATCAAGATCAGTCTGCCAAGTATGGAGAGGCCCTTCACCAAGAAACCCTTTGCTCAGTGACTCATTGGCCATGGGATCTCATGAAACATAGAAGAATAGAAAATGATAGTCATCATTCTTTTGATTCCTTAGTTAAAGTGATAGACTGCTATAAAAGTGTGTAAAGGTTATCAGAGGCATAGAGTTTTGGGGCTATAGACATTCACTTCACTTTGAGACCCTTGCTCAATGACCAATGTATTGATATACTATCGGAATAACTGAATACATCAATATTGACATTTTCATTATAAACAAAGCATAGGGAAATGACAGGTAAATGCAAAGATGAATCTTGGGTTCTCCTCTACAGGTCTATAAAAGAAATGGCAGGCCTGATTTCATAGTGTGCCCAGAAGCAACAAGAAATGTAATTTTATGAGATATTTAGTCATTCTGACTTATAGTGCTTATGATAAGCACTGTGAAATGACCACCTTGAAGAAAATTATAGTTTATGTGCCAACTTCATTGGAGTAGAGGAAGTAGAAATATTCTACAAAAATTTCAATATGTACTTTATGATTTCAATGTGAAGATGGACAAAGGGAAAGGTACTGAAAATAAATTGTTTAATACACTTCAAGATTAAGAAATAAAAAATCAATGACTTATAGATATCTCAATGATCTCATATTTCATATCATGAAATTTCTTCAAGAAGAGTGCATAAGAGTGTTAGACTTAGGGATCACTAAACAACATACCCCCAAAAATGAAATTAACAATGACTTAACAGATAGGAAATGGCTAGCTGGCAGAATAAGAGTTACTTGTTTGGGTACAATTAGGCTACTTACTAGTAAGTCAATAAGAATTATTTAAGTATCTACAATGTTTTACCCACTTTGCTAGACACTGGTATTTAAAAAAAAAGCAAAAACACTACCTGCCCTCAAGGAACTTACTTGTAATGAGGAAGATAACATGATAAGAACATATATATAAATATATATATATATATATATATATATATATATATATATATGTGTGTGTGTGTGTGTGTGTATACACACACATACATAAACACACACAAAGTATTTAGCTAGAAGATAACACATTAGAAGAAAGGATTAAAATAAGAAAACTTTTAATTACAAAAGCTATAACTTGAAATGTTGAAATAAGGCTGAAAATGGGAACTGGATAACAAAGTATATGATTTTGTCACCATTTCTTTTTTTTACATATTTTTTCCCAATCACATGTAAAAACAAATTAACATTTTTTCTAAAATTTTGAGTTTCAAATTCTTTTCCTTCTTCCTTTTCCTCCTTAATGAGAAGGCAAACAATTTGATATAGGCTATGCATGTGCAATCATGCAAAACACATTTCTGTATTAGTCATGTTAAAAAAGAAATCACCCCTCTACCCCCAAAAAAAGAAAAATAGAGTAAAAGAAAGATTACTTCAATCTGCATTCAGATTCCTTCAGTTCTTTTTCTGATAGTGGATAACACTTTTCATCATAAGTCCTTTGGAAATGTCTTAGATCATTGTATTTCTAGGAATACCAAAGTCTTTTACAGTGGATCCTCATAAAACTGTTGTGTATGAGTACAATGTTCTCCTGGTTCTGCTCATTTCACTTTGTATCAGTTCATATAAGACTTTCCATGTGTTTCTGAAACCATCCTGCTTATCGTTCCTTATAGCACTATAGTATTCCATCACAATCCATCACAATGTGTTCAGCCATTCCCCAATTAATGGGCATCCCCTTAATTTTTAATTCTTTGCCACCACAAAAGAGCTGCTATACACATATTTGGTACACAGAGATCCTTTTCTTTAAAAAAAACACTTTGGGAATAGGATAAGTAGTGATATTGTTGAGTCAAAGAGCATACACAGTTTTATTGCCTGTTGGTCATAGCTTCAAATTGCTCTTCAGGATGGTTGGATCAGTATACAACTCCACTTAACAGTGAATTCGTGTCCCAATTTTCTCGCATCCCTTCCAACATTTGTCATTTTCTAATTGTCACATTACAACTGTCATATCAGCCAATCTGATAGGTGCAAGGTGGTTCCTCAGAGTTCTTTCAATTTGTATTTCTCTACTCAATTGATGCTTAGAGCATTTTTGTATGACTACAGATAGCTTTGATTTCTTCATCTGAAAATTGTCTATTCATATTCCTTAACATTCATCAATTGGGGAATGACTTGTATTCTTATAAATTCTTATGTATTCTTATAAATTTGACTCAGTTCTCTATATGTTTGAGAAATATCAGAGAAACTTGTAATTTTTTCATAGTTATGATTATTATACATTTTCCACTATTCCATTCTAGTCCCCCCTCTCTTTCTCTCTCTCTCTCTCTCTCTCTCTCTCTCTCCCTCTCTCTCTCTCTCTCTGTCTCTCTCTCTCTCTCTCTCTCTCTCTCACTCACTTTCTCTCTCTCCTTTTACTTTGTCTCTCCTCAAAAGTGTTTTGCTTCTGAATTTTGTCACAATTTCCAACTGAAACAGTGCAAATATAAAGTGGTCACTACAATAAGAAAGCCAAAAACCTAGAAACTGGCTTAAGGAGCAAACTCTTGCCAAATGGGACAAGACATGAAAAATAATAAAAAGGCAAATGTTATATGATTATAATAGCTAATTTTTTTTACTCTGGAGAAGAGATAGACAAATGTTTGTCTCTCATTTGTTGGGGAGGCAAATGACTATGAGTATGCAATGTTACATGCATTATTCAATATTGTATACTTTGTCATTTGGATTTGGTTAGCTCTTTTCCTTTATCACAAAGGAAAGAGTATAGTGAGAAAATATTGTTATAAAAAGGGTATCATTAAAAATACTAAACTAAAACAAAAAGAAAAAAGAAAAAAATATTTATGGTAGGGAGAATGAGTTTTCAGAAATTTTGGCATGAAACTCAACTAACCTAGATGTTCCCAAGAACATTTGTAGATGAAACTAGAACAATAAAAAGATAGAAAAAATCTCCAGCAATTCTATAACAATTTGTTCTCACCATCGATGATCATAGAACTGCCACATTTTTTACTCTAACTACCTAAGTCAGTACCCACTGTGGCAGAGGAGCAAATGACCATGGCACTCAAAAAGATGAAGGTGGGAAGAGAAGCTATACAAGACTGAATATATACAGAAGAAATCCATGCTGTAGCAACATAATTTAGCAAGTTGGAGCAACCTGGCATAAACAGAGACGCACTGGTCAGAAGGAAAAGAAGATTGTATTTAGCAAATCATAAAGAACTTTTTTTCAATTCCAAACTATTTCCTAGAATGAAATCCATTTTTTGTAAAATTAATACTCTCTCAGTGATGATGTGTATATACTAATCATGAAAATGATAATCTCTGGAGTTTCAAAATTATAGTGGACCAAAAGGGCAGTCAGTAGATTACTACAAGTTTGGGACAGGTAGAATGTAGCATTTGACCAGTGAGAGTTCACACTCAAAGAGTGGAAGAATGGATAATATTCAGGAAATACATGATCACAAAAGTCACATGTTGAGAGTAACAAATGACAGATAACCTGACTATTTCACTAGTACTTGTGAGATATTAAAATTCTGAATGGACTACCTTAGACCATTGAGTAAATTCATGGCATATCATAGACAAGCCTCTCACAGGATAAGAAAGCTATGCCATTAGAGGGAGTAATCACATCAATGAGCCCCCAATGTTTTGAAGTAAAAGCTATAACTTCTATTGAAGTGTTATTGTTCATTAATTATTTCAAGTATGTTAATTTAATCTTCCTACTTAAGTTTTCAAGTACATAAGGGCAGGAACCACATTTTATATTGGTTCTTTGTTTGCTACAGTGCCTAGAACTGCGCTGAATACATGGCAGGTATTCAATAAATATTTTGTTTTATCAATTGATTTTTAAATTTTTCTCATGTGGCTAGATAAGATCATTCTACTCTGTGTACATTCGGTGGAGGAAGTGACCCTGAAACTTCTGATCAGTACCAACAGTCATGAGCATTCTCTTAGCTAAATAAAATCTTTCTGATTTTGTTTTTCCTCCTTACTTTTTCATGTAGTTCTCACATTTAATGAAATGTTGTAGATGGAAAAATAAGATCTCTGTTATAGATGAATTATTTTTTCTCTGAAGTTGTCTGAAGGTTAGATAGTCAACACCAACAAATTACATGGATATGTTATGGTACTGAATTGTATTATATTAGATCATTTGTGAGCACTTGTAGGTGACCCAAAGGGCAATGGAAAGACACAGGGGGATAAAAGTAGCTATAGAAAAATATTAAAATGATATATGTAAAAAATCGCACAGAGGACCTCATCCAAGATGCATTGGTCAGAAGGGAAGACAATATGCAAAAGTGAGTACAGTGTAAGTCTTAGAGCCAGGGTGACCTGAGGGCAGATCCTGCCTCTGATGCATGCTAGCTGTGTAACCCTGAGCAGGACGGGAAATTTCTCAATGACCAAGGCAATTCTCTAAAACTTCAAATTGCAGAAGAGTTGCCAATCTGCATCCTAATAATTGTTAATTAATGATAAATTTACAAGTTCAGCTTCTCTTCCAAATAAGACCAGAAAAAAAGGGCAGATCAGTTATGCAGTGAGAGCGAGGAGAACAGGTGGACAATTCGAAGGCTACATGGGTGTCCACAAAATAATTTTTTAAAAATTACTTAAAATTATCAAGAATTCACCATTTTTTCTCTCTTCCAGCATGCCTCATGAAAAGAAAGAAAGAAAAAAAGAAGGCAGGAA
Source organism: Potorous gilbertii (assembly GCA_028658325.1). NCBI lineage: Eukaryota > Metazoa > Chordata > Mammalia > Diprotodontia > Potoroidae > Potorous > Potorous gilbertii. The sequence goes on along the minus strand of CM053772.1, from coordinate 207,300,567 downwards.
GGTAGGAAGGCAGGAAGGAAGGAAGGGAGGGAGGGAAGAGGAAGATGGAGGAAGGAATCTTATAACACATAAACACAGTCAAGCAAAATATACCCTCACAATGGGTGCATCAAAAACTGCCTTATTATTCCACACATTGGTTCATCATCTCTCTGTCATAACATGGCAATGTTCTTCATGATCAGTTATCCAGAATCATGAATCATTTAGCTATCAGATTTTTAACAAGTTTTTCAAAATTGTTGGATTTTTATAATGTTAATGTCATAGTATAAATTGTTCTACTGGTTCAGCTTATTTCACTCTGTATGATATTTTCATGTCTCTTTGAAACTTTTTATTTTCTTATTTTTTTATAACACAATAGTATGCCATCATATTCACCAGTTTATTCAGCCATTCCTTAATTGATGGATACCTCCTGAGTTTCTAGGAGCCACCACAAAAAGAGATACTATAAATATTTTTGTACATGAATAACCTTTTTTTATTCTTCCTTTTATCTCTTTGGGATGTCAATAAAATATTAAAAGTCCCAGGGGAATGCCTGGGTATACTAAAGAGAATTTATGGAAACATGGGCAAGGTTCCCATAAAATGAAAAGGTGTAATGGGTCATAATTTCTAGGACAATTTATACTGATGAGACCATTATGATTCTCTAAAATTTATATATAGCACCTTTAAGTTCATAAAGCACTTTACAAATATTACAAACATTTGAGCCTTACAACAACTCTGAGAGGCAGGTACTTTTTTTATTCCTATTTTACAGAGGATGAAACTGGGGCACTAAAAGGTTAAGTGACTTGCCCAGTGTCACATAGTCAGTAAATGTCTAAGGCTGGATTTGAACTCACCTGATTTTAGGTCCAATGCTTTATCTACTATACCATTGAGCTGACCCAAGAGTCTCTGAGGGACTGGAATATTGTAAATATCAGAGTAGAACCGTCAAAAATGTCCTCTAAAAAACTTACCTTTGGTAAAACCATTAAAGATATGTTCTGGGTCATGTTTAAAATGTGTATTTTTACTCATTTAGTTTTGGTTTGAAGGGGTCCTTGGGTTCTTGAAATAGAACAGAAATTTTGACAGGCCCTACTAAAGAGAAAGGCTTTGAAAGGTCTAAGACAATTCCAAAAGACTGATGAGTCTGAATATAGATCAAAGCATATCATCTTTCCTTTTTGAGGGGCAGTGGAGGTTTCTTTCTTGTGGCTTTTCCCATTAGTTATAATTCTTCTTTCACAACATGACTAATATGGAAATATGTTTAATATGATTGTACATGTATGAACTATATCAAATTGCATGTCATCTTGGAGAGAGGGGAGGTGAAGGAGGGAGAGAATTTAAAACTCAAAAATTTATAAAGGTGAATGTTGAAAACTTAAAATAAATAAATATATTCTAAATAAAAAAAATAAAGATCCTCTCACTGTCAGAGAAAGAGAGAGAGAGAGAGAGAGAGACACCTTGAGTTCCCAAAGATGAACTATGTGTTCATTTGTTTTCATGATCAGTCTAGCTAAACTCAGGGAGGCTCATCACCAGGATGGTCTTTTTCAACCACAACAGATCATGAAGAACATCCATTACATGATAAAAGAATTGCAGTAAAATCACAGAGCTATGAAGAAACATTAGAATGAAATGAATGAAACATTAGAACAGGAATCATTTGTTAAAAATAGACTCCTGGGGCAATAAAAGCCATCAGTCTCCAAAGCTCCCCTTAGGCTACAATGCAAAGAGTGCTGATTATAGAGTGACAGAACCTGAATTCCAATCCTAATTCTGTTGCTCAATACCTGTATGACCTTGGTCAAGTGACAACTTTCCTAGGCCTTCAGAGTGTTCATCTGTAAAATAAAAAGGTTGGGTAGATAATCTCTGAGGTCTCTTTCAGATTATTTCCCTTTGTCTCTGCACAAGACTAAATCTAAACCATTCTAGCATTTTCTATATAACTAGTTGTTTCTATGTTGTCTCCCCTGTTAGAATGTGAGTTTCTTGGGAGTAGGGATCACATTTTTGCCTTCCTTTACATCCACAGCCCTTAGCACAGTGCCTGGAACATTTATTGTTGTTCAGTCAGTCAATCATGGACTTTTGTCTATGGTGTTTTCTTGACAGATACTAGAGTGGTTTGCCATTTCCTATTCCAATGTTCCCCATTTTAAAAATGAGGAACTGAAGCTAATAGGATTTAAGTGACTTGCCCAGGGTAACACAGCTAGTAAGTATCTGAGGCCAGATTTGAACTCAGATCTTCTTGGCTCCAAGTCTGTCACTCTATCTGCCCCACCTGTCACAAAGTAGGTGCTCAATAAATCCTTGTTGATGTTGACTAGTCTAGTCCAGAGATCCCACAATAAGATGTACAGCTATTCTCCTCTTTAGATAGCATAGAGTCAATTCCCATGTAATCAAGGATGCTGCCCTATCACTTAACAGCTTAAGTGTGAGGATGAGTGCAGAGCATAGCTTCATTAATTAGAATCTATGTCAAATGAATTAAAATAAAAAGGACCTAAAAGTCTTCTAGACCAGGGACCTTAACTTCCTCTGTATCATGAGCACCTCTTTCTCCAACTCTTTGCATTCTGGTGTGGAAACTATGGAATCCTTCTTAGAACAGCTTTTTAATGAATTAAATCATATACACAGGATTACAAAGGAAGCCAATCATATCAAAACACAATTATTAAAACATTAAAAATAAATAAATTCCTGAAATCTATCCATGAAGTCCTGCTTTAATACAGTGGTCTCAATTTATATTTATATTTATATAACAAATAACCATCCAAGATGTTAAGTGACTTGCCCAGGATCACTGAGGAAGTAAGTGGTGAGGCATATATTGAAGCTATGGCTCCATTCCATTGATAGTGGTCTCAGTTAGTTTCTAACTGTGGAAAGAGTACTAGAAACTAGGTCTGAAGACCTTGATCTGAGTCCTGATTCTGCTGTGTTATGACTTTCAAACACAAGAATGAAAAGAAGCATGAAAAGGTAAACAGCAAAGAGAAGTCAAAAGGGACTTACTAAAGTTGAACTGTTTACATTCCTACATGGAAAGACAATATTTGTAACTCTTGAAAATTTTCAGTATCTGGGT
>CM053772.1:207267222-207296940 GCA_028658325.1 Potorous gilbertii | reverse complement strand
GAGAAATGGAATGGGGCAAATTATCTCTCATAGAAGAGGAAGGCAGGAGACATTTTAGTTGAGGGAAAAAGATGGGAGCTGAGAGCTCATCACATTTGACTAAAGGAAGGAATAAAATGCACACTCATTTTGGTATGAAAACCTCTTACAATACAGGAAAGTGGGGGAGAAGGAGATAAGTAGGGTGGGGGGGGGTATGATGGAAGGGAGGGCAATGGAAGGAGGGAGCAATTTGAAATCAACACTCTTGGGGAAGGACAGGATTAAAAGAGAGAATAAAAGCAATGGGGGGCAAGATAGGATGGAGGGAAATATAGTTAGTCTTACACAACACCACAATTATGGAAGTCATTTGCAAAACTACACAGATATGGCCTATATTGAATTGCCTGCCTTCCCAAAGGGAATGGGTGGGGAAGGAGGGATGGAGAGAAGTTGGAACTCAAAGTTTTAGGAACAACTGTTGAGTATTGTTCTTGCTACTAGAAAGTAAGAAATACAGGTAATGGGGAACAGAAAGTTACCTGGCCCTACAGGACAAAAGAGAAGATGGGGACAAGGAAAGGAAGGGGTGATAGAAGAGAAAGCAGATTGGTGATATGGGCAATTAGAATGTTCAGTGTATTGGGGTGGGGGAGGGGACAAATGGGGAGGAAATTTAGAACCCAAAATTTTGTGAAAATAAATGTAAAAAGTTAAATAAATAAATTTTTAAAAAATTAAATTAAATTAAAAAAAAAGATTAGGGGGTTGGACTAATGATCTTATGTTTCCATCAAGCTCCAAATTCTATGATCTTCCAATTTTCCAGTTTGATAGAACTCATTGGAGTTTGTGTTCTGCTTTTAGGATGCAGAGATCTCCATTCCAGGTAGGGTAATCAGAGTAGAAATTAAGCAGAGGATATCTAACTACTGCAATTAATTTTATTTTTTTAAACAATATGTATTAAGTTCTTATTTATGGGCAAGGCATTATGCAAGAAACTAGAAAAGACACAAAGATAAATAAAGCATGTCCCTGCTCAGGGAACTTACTGTCTAAGAATGGGGGGGATAAAACATACAAAAACAAATGATACAAAATAGATTATAAAGTATATTAAACAAAGTTGCTGTGAGATTTCACAGGAGGAGAAAACCACTTCTAACTCTAATTGGCACTTTTTATTTTTAATAAGACATAGAAGGTGCTGTTTTATGAAATAAATTTTGGGAGAATATAAACATGAATCTTTGTGGAATCTGCAAGTCAAAGTCAATAAAAATCTAAACAACTTTCCTCTTCTCTTGCCCATCCCCCACCCCACCCCTTTTCACTGTTCCTCATTACTGGAATAAAAGAGGAAAAGTGAGCTTTTGGTTTCTAGTGTAAGGACTTAATTCTTCTCATAGGTGTGTATTTTTTATATCAGCTCTTCAGCACAGTATTACAATTTTATTGATACATTTTTGTAGGTATAAAGGAATCTTGGTATGGCAAGAAAAGCATTAGAGTTGGCACCCAGAATACCTGTGTTCAAAACTGAATTCCTACATTTACCACTTGTACCATATTGGACAAAACATATATGACTCTGAGTGTTGGTTTACTTGCCTGGAAAATAATTATTTCTACAGTACCTTATGAGGTAATAGTGAAGAATGCACTTAATAAACCCTAGAATACAAAAAAATGTGAATTATTACTACAAGTAAAACACCAACCATTTGTTTAGTGGAGGCAGTTCATTCAAGCAATGATGAACAAAACAAACACCCAGTAGATGTGTGCTGCCAGAAAGGGCACATAGAGAAAGTTTAGAAGTTACAAAATAAATTAATTTTACATAATACACACCTATCATAGATCATGAGCCCCCACTAATGTGTCCAACCTTACTACTCAATAAGGATACCATTTGATGAAACAGCATAACTAGAAAGATAGTTTTAGGACATTTTCCCCTTAAGCCTTGCGCATACTCTTCCACTAATATATATGTATGTGTATGTGTATGTGTATATATATATATATATATATATATGCACACACACACACACACACACACACACACACACATATATACATATATATGTATATGTATATATGTATGTATGTATGTATGTATGTGTTAGGGCACACATTATGTATGCCCTAACAGAGCTCACACAAGAAAAAATTACTCTTACCTCCAACATTGCTACTGATGTCTTTTAGTAATGCTATTGTACTGCTCCTACTAGGCCTTCTCCAAGTAGACTGAATATTTCCTCTACTAGGTAGGGTTGTACTGGGCTCATAGCTGCAGTTTCTCTCTGATTCCAGCTTTTACATTCAGCTGGAGGCTTCCTCAGAGGTACTATTGCTTTACTTAAACTTTATTTCTTTAAACTAGACTAGCCCTCCCTACATGAGAAGTATCAGAGGAGAAAGGAAAAAAAAACTTTCACCTACTTTTCTCTCCATAGAGGCAGAGAAATTCACAGAAACTTGGTTATGGTCAGTTTTGTTTCTTTTACAGAAGTTGTCTTTGCTTTCAGGACCCAGGCTCTTATTATGGGACACAGGCCATGCTGGCATCTCTTTTTTAGATCTTCTTCTTTTAATTGTTTCTGTTAAGAAGACCAGCTTCATGTTCCAAGACTGATTTAGAATTAGAAAGTCCTTGTAACTCTTGTTTAATGTCTGCCTGACAATCTATATCACATTAGAATCAATTCAGAATTTTTTCTTTCAAGAAAATTCAAGGCTTGCCTAGATCTGCCTTCTTCCTTCCAGTTGTCTAAAACCCCTCCCAAGATCCTCTTTGGCCTGACTTGCAAATAAATTGGAGACAGGTTATGAGCTAAAGGAGACTACATCATTGTCCTTAATCCACTGAGGTACCTTCCTGCCTCTATTGCACGTAAGTAGATAGAAACACATTTTCCAGGCTTTTAGTCACCTTATAGATACAAAACAATTTCAAGAAGGAGAAAGTACTTATAACTGGGGAGATCAGAAAAGGCCTTGGATAGGAGATGATATCTGATACCATGCCATCCTATGAGGTAGAAGTAAGAAATAAGTACATTCAAAATAGAGGCCACCTGTGCAAAAAGACAGAGAGAGGAAATGAAATATATATATTTTTTATGAGGAACATTAACAGACAAGTTTCAATGCAATGGAAACTGTATTAAGGAGACTCACATGAAACAACCCCAGGAAAGGCTAGGTGGGAGCCATGTTGCGGAGAGCTTTAAATACCAGATTGAGGATTTTGTGTTTTTGTTTCCTGGAGACAATAGAAGACCATGGAAGACTTTTGAGTAGGAAGGTGACATCATATTTTAGTCTTAGAAAATATAAATACGGCAACAGTGTGAATAATGAGAGACTAGAAGCAGATTTTCTACCCATCGGGTGTGAGGGGATTCTCACTTTTGATGAAACAAAAAAGGAAAAGCTACAAAGATGATCTATCTAAAGCATAAACTTCTGTAACATAGGTAGAGTAGAAAGGGCCATAAACACATGAATAGGCATACTGTATGGAGCCTCAGTGTTGAGTGTGAAGGGTACCATTCCATATATAATATTAGGAAAACAGGTGATTTTCCAGATAATCACAACTTTCAATAGATTAACATTATCAAAATAATTCTCCTCTACATTTACAGAACACTTTTCCACTAATCCCCCTGCTGCTGTAAGAGTTTACATGTGGGTTAAATGCATGTTTTATTAATTTATTAGAAGTCATCAGAGTGAAAGGAACCTTGAGAGGTCATCAGGTCCATCCCCTCTCCTCAGTTTTCCTCTTTTCCCTTCCCTTCCCAATCCCTCAGACAGGATCACACTTTAACAACCCTATACAGGTAAGAGCACTGTTTATATTTGAAGGACCTCAAAGGAAATTCTACAGTCCATATTGATGTTCTATTCTGATATTAAATGGCTTGTCGAAACTGCTCCTTTTAGCACCACTCATTCTCTAAAAGTCTAAGTTTATTCAAAGCAGCTTGCATTCTAATATATGCTTTTTTCCCACAATGTATGCCTACCCAATATGATGCTAATTTGTAGAATTAATATGCAAGTTTCTCTAATGTGTCTTATTCAGTGATAGGAGTAGATATTAATGGAGTTTCACATGGAGCGTTACCACATGCGCTATTCTAGGTCATCTATTTTAAACATTCCTCTCACAGGCCAGTCTGGGAACAAAATAGCATGGAAAACTAACAGGAGCCCCAAAATACAAATTTTCCCCTTTGGGTCAGAACAAATGCATAAAGTAACTTGGCAGAATAAAGATTTAAAGGCACAGAGAATTTAATAAAATTCCTGATCCATCAAGAAGTCACACTGAACATAAATACTTTTAACTCAGAAGGGAAATTTGTACCTAGACAGAGGTCACTTTATGGCATATGGAAGGGAAACAGAATATAGTTGAGTTACTGAATACATGCTGAAGAGTTTTGATTGGAGCACTTGTTAATTCTCTCTCTCTATCTCTTTCTCTGTTTCTCTGTCTCTGTCTCTCTCTCTCCCCACTCCCTCTCTCCAGTCTTTGTCTCTACCTCGCTCACTCTCTTTCACACACACGCGCGTGCGCGCACACACACACACACACACACACACACACACACAAAGAGAGAGAGAGAGAGAGAGAGAGAGGGAGAGAGAGACTTTAATTCTGCACATGGAAAGCACCTTCTGTGCCAAGTCAACTCAAAGCTGCATTTTTGGGTGAAGGAATCAATACTAGTGATTGAAGAGAACAAGTTCATCTGTCCACCCTGTCTTTAAATATGACTGATGTGGTGAAACTGCGTGAAGATGGAGGGGGATGGAGATATGTGATATCCAAATGAGTGGGAATTTGCCAAAGAGAATTTTTTTTAATAAGCACTAAGATTGCAATGCCACTGGTGAATTACAAGGTCGCTCTTCGGGGAGCTGCTCCTGACCATTTTGTTCATTAGAAGTACATTGCATTTCCTATTCCTAATGGCTCCTGATAATCTTTTTTTTTTTTTAATTCAAAATGGCAGAACTGATGGGCATTAGAGGGGAGAGCAGTTTGATGGTCCCTAAGACATCTTTCCAAATACCTGGAATACCTGCAAATTGTTTCTTCCTCATTTCAGATGCATGCTTCATACAGCCAAAGGCTAGTCCACAGGCAAAAATGCACGTTTCTGGGGTGAAGTGCTCCCTGCATAATGCAGATTTGCATCTGGGTTTTTAGAAAGTGACAAAGGAGCACTTTTTAAAGTAGAGCTGAATCAAAGGCCATTGATGTGCTGTTAGGATAATCACAGGCAAAACCCATTAATGTAGGCACAGGCACAAGGTACTGTTAAATATACCTCACCTCAGCTGACTCGTCCGCAGGTATTGAGGTTTTCAGTGATTTGTTAAAAGCTCTGTACCATCTAAAGATTGTTTACAAGCAATTCATGTGAGATAATATAACAGGCAAAGGCTAGGTTTTGAATAGCGATCAAGTCCACAGTCATGTAGTATTTTATAGTTTACAAAGCTTTCCTCAAAACAGTAAGAAGACTTGCTTCCTGTGTGACCTTAGGCAACTTACCCTCCCCACTCCAGACCTGTTTCTCATCTATAAATGGGGACATTGGGTCAAGATAAATCCCCTGGCTTATTTATTAAGATAAATGTCAGCTTTAGGCTGATCCATAGTTTACAACTATCCTTAACCTTCAAGTTTATAAAGTACTTTCTTCACACTAACACTATGAGTTGTGTCATTAGCCTTGTGCATTTTGTTTGTTTGTTTGTTGCATTTTTGCTTGTGTGTTTGTTTTGGACCAGCCCCAATGAGGAAACTTTTATCAAGGCAGCTCAGCACCCCACTCCACCCCAAAACTCTTAATCTCAGAGGATTGCATGATGACTATGGAGGTATTGGCACTAAGAGGTTAAATAACTTGTCCAAGATCTCACAGCCAGGATGTGTCAGAGGCAGGGCTTGAACAGGCTCTAAGGTCTTCTCTTTGATGGATCACACTGGCACTGCCTCCTTTAGCTGGAGGAAACTGAGGCCTAGAGGCTTTTATTTAGTCTCACAATCAGTACTCAGATCGACCTCTCCTGACTCTAAGTCCTCTGTTTTTTCTACCAGGCCACACTGAAAACAGCAAATGAACTTCACAAATAAATGCCCTTTGCTTGGGATTTGTGTGATATTTGGACACATTGCTTCTATTTTTCCCCTTCGAGGTTTAGGAAATCTCTTCCCTTCGTTTTCTACACCCTCTGTCCTCTAAGTGAATAACAACTGCGGTCGTTCTTAGTAATCTTTTAAGTGCTAAGCACACAGCAGGATTAACAAAGCTCTTCTTGCTACCCTGGAGCACTGAGTCAGCAAAGTTTGCAGCACTCCTGCATTCTTGAGATTGGTGGACCGGGATCTAGTCCATGGGATTGCTGGCATTCGTTATGTTAAAATCAGCAAGGTCATCGTCTCATATTATGGCCCAGGAAAGAATCCTTTGTCTATAAACACAGCACCAACTGCATCTCCCCCATCTCTGGGGGCTCAGAGAGAAGGACTGACTGATGATTTGTCAGTCTCCAAAAGGTATGATTGACTGTCTCCCTCAGTCACTCCACCTCTGCCAGTGTTGATTCTCCTTTGGTTGTTTAGGATCAAGGTTCAACTTTCTTCTAGGATAGGGGCTTTTAACCAATCTGGAAAAGCTGTGGACTCTTAGACAGAATAATCTTTTTAAATGCATAAAATGAAATGATTAGGATTACAAAGGAAATCAATATATTAAAATAAATTTATAAATTAAAAAAAAACAAGTTCAAAAATTAACCCCACGTTAAGAACCTCTGTTCTAAATATTGCTAAGTATAACTATATCGACTTTAAGGCAACTAACTATTGGAAAATGAATGAGGCTATAACTATTTGGTTGAAACAATAATGTCTTTAGCAAATTAAAGCAAGTTAGACTGAAGGAAGGTGGAAGAAATAAATTCAAACACAAATGGGATAGCGCCTGATAGAATCAAATCTAAAATTTTCATACTTAATTTTTTTGTTTGTTTTGCACAAAGAATGAAGTTATAAAATAGGGAAGGAAGGAAGATTCAAGGAGGGAGGAAGGCACACCTTTTCCTAGAAGGGTAGGGAATCTTTCCTCTTTGAAGAGCCTTTCTCTGGGAATCATTTGGATTTTGCCTTCTTTTGTCTCTTTCCTATTTTTTCTGACCACAGACATTAACACTTAAAATGTTAAAAATCAAGTGTGTTGGAAGGGGTTGCAGGGTGCGTGAGGGAGTGAAAATGATATGACTCCTGAAAGGCACCACTGAACACACACAGCTACCCGACACCTAGTATTCTGTCACAGTTCATTACGTTGGCTTGTCACAAGGTACAAGTATTAGCTATCACTTCAAAGCAATCAATTTAACCTGAAATGGGTTTTGATAGAGTATTAATGTAAATCATTGTACTGAAAATACTTATCATGCCCCTTAAATCTAGCACAAGATGTGGAAATGAACAGAGTAGGGATTTGACCCAGAGTAAGTAAAATTTTAAATTTAAAAATGGTATGAAAAGGTAGCCATTTTATTTATACAATTGAACAACATCGGTATCTCTGGCTACACTTAAGTGCTGAAACAAGAAGGCATCACTGTCTCATACAGTGCTCACAAAAAGGATTGCCTAACTAGGTCGGGAAGGTTTTAACTTTTTCTCAAGATCTTGACCCAGCCTGACTGAGTCACCTTCCCCCCATATAATTTGTCAACGTGATATGTATGGGGACATCAGGTGCATGCTGATCCATCACTTGTCATAAAAAGGTTATCAGTAGGTAATGCAAGAGTAGATCCCATTTTACCCCATGTTGTGTTAACCTACCACTCCAGGGATATCTAGGGTTAATGTTCAAGAAACATTAACCCTAAGAAGAATGGGGGAAAATGATTATACTTTATACTTTTATGGCGTTGGATCATAGACTTCAAGAAGAAAGGGATCTTACAGGACATCTAGTTCAATCTTCTTATCTTACAGATAAGGAAACTGAGGCCCAGGGAGGTTAAGTGATTTGCCACATGTAATAAGTAACAGTGGCATCATCTAAGCCCTGGTCCTCCAACTCCAAATCTAGTGCCCACCACATATGTCAGTTTGAAGGTCAGCCAACTGGGGTCCAATCAGGACATAAGGGAAGAGATGCACTTGCCCTCCTAAACTTTAACAAAAAGAGAACATTAGAAAGCCCCCTGCTCCAATTCACCTCAGGCACTGAGCATGCACTTGGAGGAGATGCAATATACAGAAAAACAAAACGTTGGGTGTATGTATGCCACGTAGCATTCTTAGAGCTCAATAAGAAAGGCAGTGATAATCCTAAGAAATCCTCAGTACATTCCACCTGCTAAACACGTAGATTATAATAAGATGGAATTGAAATTGAACATTTATTTAGCACCTGCTCTGAACTGTGAGCTAGGTATATACAAAGCTTAATTAAAACAATGGATAAATTTTCACAGTACTGTAACCCCAAATGGGCATTTGCTGGATGGACCATCGTTCTATCTTAGGAATTCCTGGCCACTGGCAAAAAGGAGTGGGACACTTGTAATCTTATAAGCTTTCAAAAGCCTTTAAAAAAGAGGGGCTAATGTTCTCATTAAATGCTTTTTTTCTGCCTCTCATTAGCATGTCACTTTAAAAGAACAGTAAAGTAACAGGTGCCTGCCCATCACAGGATGGTAGAATAATCAACAATGCCCAGCATGGGAAATTGCTGGCTTGGCCTATCCAGGAAGAGACATTTGCAAAAGGAAACCACATTTTTTCCCCTTCCTTGTGATCAAATTGTTTGTCTGACCTTGTACTAAAAGGGTGTCAGGTGATTTGAGCATTATCCAGTCTTCTCTCAGTCCCTTTCCTACAGAAATTAGAGTGGGTGAGAAAAAGGCAGAGTTCACTGAAGATTAACCAGGCTAGTGGACTGAAAACAGAAAGGATACATTTATTATATGTAGATGACAGTCTTGGCATTGGTGGTTGAATGATCTTTATTTATTTTGAAATTCTTTAATGAAAGGAGAGGGGATCCCAAATTTGGGGGAAAGTCATCATTGAGTTAACTCAATTTTATTACCCAAGAGCCATAATACCCATTATGGGGCAGATGGTCTAGGACTGCCAATCTACTATTCCATAGACCATTTCTGACTCTACCTCTTTTGGTGCCCCCAAATATTGGGCTTGGAATACACTGGCAATGACTAATTATATTTTATTTTTGCATAATTGGCATTAAGACTTTTTGAACACCGCATGCAAATTCATGTAAATTGGCCTACACATTTATGCAAAGTAATATGAAAATGGATCCCCAGATTTACCGAGGAAAATAAGGTTGTTTTAATGAAAAGACTAAAAGATTTATACTTAGTTATATGATTACATCTACTGAGCTCAATTTTAAAGCTAGTTCATTTGCTTTTCTCAAACCATTCCATATCTTGCTCAGTTTTGTTGGTGTAATTATCACTAATAAAAGACCAATTCTATTTTCTATTGGGTTTTGCATCAGGCATTAGTTTTGTAAACATAAATGGAATATGTTATTCTTTTGAAGGGGACCTTGTGCATTACAAATTAGGCAGCATTAGGCCAAAGGGTGGCAAGTCAACTATAATTGCCTAAAGGGGGCATGATTCAGAATACTGTTTATGCACAATATGGAATATACATCATCAACAAAATGTTTCACCACAGTAGTTGAAAGTTGAATGAATATGTAATCAATAAAAATGACTGGTAAGAGTGCCAAGAAGTGTGTGATGTAGATGGATATGCAGTTAATGGTGTAATAAAACTATTGCTAAGATGCTTGTGACACAGATGTACATGCAGATAGTGAGTATTTAATAAAAATGTGTCAAGGAGAATGTAATGTGGATGAGCAAACTTAATTAATGGTGCAGAGATAAAATATTACCAGGTTAAATGACATGGATATGTACAAAGTCAATGGGCTGTTAATTTGTTGATGGACAACCCTCAAAACTTCAGGAGAATCCATCTTCATAAATGTTTGGCCAATCTAGCAATCATCCAACCCTCTGAAAACTGAGACTAGAAAATGTGGATTCAGAGGACATAACTCTTTTGAAAACTTTTTAACTTTCCTGATCAGGGTAATATTTGAGGTGGGTTGGAGGCTGACTCACTTTTCAAGTGCTATCAGGATTTCCAGTCTAGCAATTATGATTTTTTTTTAATGTCCTCCACCATTACCACTGAATACACACTCTTCTCTTTCACTGCCTACCATAAAATGTTCCGGCATGTTGCCCAGTACTATTTAAAGACTGTCATCTCCTATTCAAGAAGTAGGTGGATGAATTGATCTTTATAAATAGAGGGCTGAATTCTCACACCTTGTTCTTCCATAGCGATGAGTAGCTAAAGGCCAAATCTCTTCTCACAATGTGAAGTGGGACATATAAGTCTGCAACCATTTCATTGGAGATGTTCAGTAATGTTGAGAATTTTTTGTTTAATTTATCTGGATAACGATCTCACAATTGCCCAGTTCACTTTTTTTTTTGTTGCTAGTATGCAGGACACTGGATGCTGCTTGAAATAAATTATTTGGATATAATGCACTTTATATGACTCTCCCATTTTGGAGAAAGATCAATTAGTTTAGAAGGCAGTTGTTCTTCCTTTCAACAACACTAGTGTTTGCCTTTAATCAATTAATTGATCAACAAATATTTCACCTAGGATCTACCAGTCCTGAGTCAGATAAGGAAAAACCAATCTAAAGTTCTGCAGTCTTCATTAACATTAACCAACAGGAAGAAATCATAGCATTATACAGCTCAAAGGGTACTTAGAAGTCATCTAGTTCAACTCTCTTATTTTACAGAGGAGACTTCTGAGGCCTTAAGAAATTAATTATTTGCCCAAAGTTACAAAGCTGGCTAGCAACAGCACTGAGTCTGAAATCCAAGTATCCAGATCTTGGTACTCATTTCAGTGCCTTGTTAGGAAAACTGCTCGGGAACAGGTGCCTAATCTCCAAGAGACTTCACAACTCAAATTGCCTTCAGAGTCATCAAGCCTCGTGCCCTTCAGTATTAAAAACAATTATATTCAAAATGTTCTAATAGACCTATTCCTCCTCACACTATGTCTCTATTTCTGTCTCTTTCCCTCTCCTTCTTTCTCTTTCTCTCTCCACTCCCCCCTCCAACTTTGACAGAAAACAAAGTCAAACAGTGCTATAATTATGACTATAGATATAAACAGATATCTAGAAGAGCTAAGTTCAAATACCGCAGCAGATACTAGCTCAGCACTGTGACCCTGGGGAACACAATTAACTTCTCAAAACCTATTTCCTCATTTTTAAAATGAAGATAGTAACAGTACCTACTTCGCACAGCTATTAGAATGATCAAATGAGATAACCTGAAAATGATACGTAAATGCTAACTATCACTATTATATGGCTCTTACCTATATTTCATGTATTACACACATATATACACACATTTAGTGGACAAATAGAAATTAAATAAGGAAGATTTCACTGGGAGCATCTCAATATACCAAGGACTTGTGATTCAGTCAATGTGGCAACTTCCTCCAGGAATTCTAATGGGAACCTAACCATAAATTATGGTCTTGTGACTTATCCATGGTCCTAAAGCTACTGTCTGAAGTAATATTTGAACAAAGATTTTCCTAACTCCAAATCTAATACTCTCTAGGAGTGTTGTGTATGCAGAAATAGAAAATGACAGAAGGGACTTAGCTCCTTGAATCCCCAGTTTGTAAATCTGTAAAATAGGGGTGATAACATTTGCACTCCCCATCTCATGTGGTCCTTTTGAGAGAAATTTTCATAGGCTTTAAACTGCTATATGAATGTGAGCTATTATTTATCAGAAGAGAATCTACTTTATATTCTTATGGAAGAACAATGCGTGTAGTGTTTCAGGAAGAAGGAAAATGAGGGTCATTGCAAGCAGAATTGGGTAGTGAAGGGAGGAAATTTGTTTCCTGAGCCCCTTTTGCTCCTTCCAGAACTGTGGATCCCTTCTCCCTTCTCTCTTCTCATGGGTTCTGGGATTCTCTCTTCCTCAGAGGAAAAAAAAGCATCTGATGAGCTTGTTGCCACTCAAGTTCCCTTTGTCTCAACTCCCAAGGGTATTGGCTCTTGAGAAGAAGAGCAAAGGTTGAGAGTAATGACTGACCATGTAATTCCTTGAAATAGTATCAGGACAATTTCAGGCATCTGTGGAAGACATGAAAGTGATAGAATAAGCATAAAAGTGAGAAAAGGAAGTCTCTTCAATTTGTTTTAAGATTTATTTTACATTTTTCTTTATAATTCTTTAATTACCTTAATCTGTCGCTCTGTTGCTAGGAGCTTATGTGTATTTATGGGATATTTCTTTCTAAATTGAACCTTCTTGGGATTGCACTGAGATCTCTTAGTCAAAAAAGTCTACCACATTTCAGTCACTTTCTAAGCATAATTCTATATTACTTTCCAAATATTTAGACCAATTTACAACTTTGCCAATAGTATATTGGTGTATCTGACATTCCACAATCCCTCTAACATTGTCTAGTCTTACCTTCTGTCATCTTTGCTAATTAGTTGGATATGAAATGAATTTTTTGGTTTTATTTGTATTTGTCATATTGATGATCTGGAGTAATCTTTCATTTACTTACTAATAGTTTATAATTCTTTGGAACACTGTTGCCCTTACTCTTATGTAGTTGTATTAGTTCCTTATATACCTTGATTATATGACATTATCAAAACTATTTTATGCAAGCATTTTTTAAAAAATTAATAGCTTTTCTTCATATCCAAGTTGCTTTAATTTTGTTTTTTTCCAAAAGTTTACTAAAAAGTTTAATTTAAGTTTTTTTAAGTGAATATTATTGAAAAAAATTGTTTTATACCTTTTGTGATCATGTTCATCACCTGTTTTATTAAGGATTCTTCCTTAATAATATTTAGACAAGGTATTTAATCCAGCTTTCTTCTATTTTATATTTATGATGTGATCCATAATATTCAGGTGACATTTGGGGCTTATTGTGGCATGTGAAGTAAGATATTGAGCTAAACCTAATTTCTAACAAATTGTTTTTCAATTTTCCCAAAAGTTCTTGTCAAATAAGGAGTTCTTCCCCCTAAGAGTTTGTGTTCTTTGATATATCAAACACTAAACTATTCTTCAGTTCACTTTAGCTTGATAGACATTTATTAATTATGAACCAAGTGTAAGCCACTCTGCTAGGCATTGGGGATACAAAGAAAAAAACATGTCTTCTCTCAAAGAGCCAAGGAACTTGTGGTCTACTTCCATTCAAGAGTGTACCAATAAGCAAAGACAAGATACTTTGAGAAGAAAGAAAGCATGAATTAGGGTGACTAAGAAAGACTTGGGAAGAAGGTAATACTTTGGCTAAGAATTCTAGCTGTAGAATCCTTATAGGAGATAATTCATTCCAAGTATGAGGGACAATCTGTACAGAGGTACAAAAGTAGAAAATAGAATTCCAAATTTATAGAACTCTAGCTAGGCCAGTTTGGCCAGAATAGAGAGTGTATGAAGGGGAAAAGAGGTAAGTAAGTTTGTAAAGGCAGACTGGAATCAGATTGTGAAGGACTTTAAATTCTAGACTAAGGAGTTTATAATTTATCCTAGGAATAATGTGTAGTCACTGAAGATTTTTGATCTAGAGAACTAATGGGAACAGACTTGCATTTTGGAATATCCATTTGGTGGTTCCGTGGAGAATGGACTCTGGAGGAGAGATATTAGCAGCAGGGAGATTATTTAGAAGTCTAACAAAGGAGAGAGATTATGTGAGAACTGGTAATTGACTACCTCAAGGTTCTGAAGCCTGGAATATTGACTGGTGGAATGAGAAGCAAAGACAAGGAGACTCGAGTAATGGCAGAAGGTAGAGTCTATGAAAAGCAAATATATGCCTGCTTCTTCTCTTGGCCAAGAGTGCCAGTTGGAGGTAACAGAAGTTACACCTGATATTAGAATGAGTGGTCAGGGATGGATAAATCATCTTCAGGGGTCAGAGTAGAGAGGCAAACTTCTGTGAGTATAGGAAGATATAGGAAGATAGAAAAAAATATGAAAGCACAAGGTCTATGATGAAGGTCAGTTTGTTAAGAATAGAACAGGGATTTCAGAGGACACAATGGAAGGGGAAGATTGAACAAGCCAAACTCTAGAAGGGTAAAGCCAAAGTAGAAGGGAATGGGAGACATAAGACCAGAAGTAGGACTCTAACTTCAAGACTCATCACAAATATGAAAAGACCAACAATAATAGGAGGGAGAGAGTTCTGGAAAAAACTCAGGAGCATGGAACCATCTAAAGGACTGTTGCACTTCTTCCTTCCCATCCCAGTGTCAGGTTTCCATAGTGTCCACCCCAATGTCCTGTTTTCTTTCATCTTTCTTTTAAAATTGATTTGATTTTTGTCCTCAACAATTTTCTGTCATAAGAGCCCTTCATCACTACCTTTCTCCTCTTCCTCATTTTCCTCCTCATATTTATACAGAAGTTGTTTCCAGTGTGAGAAGACTGCCGATCCAAGTACTGATCTCTGGTCTGGTTTGTGTGGTAGGGGAGGAAGGAGAAAGGAGGAGGAATGGAGGGTTGCTAAGCTGTTATAGTGACAGTACAGAGTAGGTCCAGCTTCCAAGGAGCTCAACGTGGTAATGATAGTAGCATATACTTGCATAGCAATGTAGCTTTACAAAGTGCTTTCACAAACATTAGCTCTTATGCCCTTCCTAACCACTCTGTGAGGTAGCTAAGACAAGAATGCTTTTACTCATTTTATCAAAGGAATGAGCAGAGGTTCAGTATGGCTTGTTGAAAGGCTCACAATTTGTACAAGACAGAGCCAGGATTCAGTCTCAAGACTTTGGACTCCAAGTAGAATGGCTCTCTCCATTTCAGTACATTGTCTCTTGTCCAAGTTTCCTCTACTATAAACAATTTAACATTGGAGAAAGTGTTGTGGAGAAAAGGCTTGATGGTTTGTTAAAGAAATAAAACTCCTATTTTTACTTAATCATCTTTGGAAGTTTCCCTTTACTGCCTATTTTTATTGCCAGGAAGAGTCATTATTGGATTGCAAGATGGATCTTCCAGTGTCAAGTTTTTAATTTGGTTCTTTTTTACAGAACAAATGCTCTAATTAAGAGGATTTGTTCTGTGAAGGTTGGATTCAGTCAAAAGGTCACACTTGAGGATCTAGAGGGCCACATGTGGCCTCAAGGCTGCAGGTTCCCCACCTCTGGCCTAAATGGTTGGGCCCCTTTGACATTAGTCCCTGGCAGCCTCTGAAAGGGCTTAGGCAACCTCTATTTTTTTTTCAAAATTTTCATTTGCAGTTACTTAGAGTTAACAGAAAGCTAATATGCTTCTTTCTGTCTTGACCTCCTTCCCCAATAGTGTGATGATTTATTTTCTGAGGAATAATGAGGCTGAAGGAGGACTCTACGTGCTCAGAACTTCTTAGGGTCAGGAAAACACTATTGCCTGCAGGAGGAAGAACAGAGGTGAGAGTCTGAAGATGGAGAAGATGAGTTGAGAGTTGAGTCTGCTGAAATCTAAGCATCTGGCTTATGAAAATTTTGCTGTCGTTGCTGGCGCCAGTCAGCATTATATAGTTCCTTGATCACCAGGGACTTTACGAGCTGTCTTAGTCTATTTGTGCTTGAACAATAACTCTAACTGTTCATTCCATGATTTCTACTATTTGTAGAAAACAGTAAACTGTGCCTGAAAAATCAGTGCATAAAAGAGATGTTAAACCAAGGAGATGGAATGTAGAGGAACTAAAAGAGGAATGCAAAGCAGCCTGGGGAAATGCAGTAAATCCAAATGGTTTTCAAAAGAGGAGTGGGGGAAGAGAGAAATAGTTAACATATAACTGAACTGAAAGATGCAAATAAATAAGGAAATTTCTCGTTCAGAAACCATTTGGAGGTTGTATTTCTTGCTAGACCCAGAGCTTATTATTTTCCTGTTTCTCATTCCCCATCACTTTTTGTCAGTCTGATAAAAGCTTGTTAAAATCTTATTTGCTTTTTCTTGTTCTTTTTTAAATCTTGATTGTTTTTTGGGGGGTTTTTTGCCTCTACCTTTAATGCTAAATTACGTAGAAGTGAGGTAAGTGATGGGGGGAGAGAGATGTCCTCCACAAAAAAGAAAGAAAAAAACCACTAAGTGGCCCAGTTTTACAGATACTGTAGGTATTGATTAGCTTGTGCTTTATTCAGACTTGATGGGAGAACAATTGGGAAATAAGAAGGAATCTTACCCCTAAATTGTAAACTGCCATGCTCATGCATAAATTCTAGGGATTTCTAGAAAAAAAATGGTTATGGCCTGGAAAGAAGTACTACCTGAAAGGTTAAAAATCGTTTGTTCTCGCAAAAACATTGGGAGAGGAAGATGTAAGTCCCTTGACACCTAACCAAGCTGGCAAAGGAAGGAGGATCTGGGTGGTTCTGACTGTTGTCACTTGTGAAGCAACTGACACTCACCAGACAATCATTCAACCAAAAAATTGTCTCTCTTTTTCTTTCAATCCTGTTGCAAAATGGACAGTTTCACAAATGGTCACCTTTTGATGAAATTTACATCAAGTTGCTTGAGATGTAACCTTTCCTGATCATCGACCTATCTGGTTTTTTTTCCAGGTTGATTCCATGCCTCCTACCTCCACCCCTCTCCCCTGGTCCAGTCAAGTCTGCTTGGGATTCCCCCTACAAGACAATCCATCCTCTATCTCTGTGCCTTTGCTTAGATTTTTTCTCCCTGGCTTGGGTTACTCTCACTGCTCCCCTTCACTTCTTGGAGAGTAAAGGAATGACTTAAGAGTCACATTCTATAAAAAGCCTATCCAGATTTCTCCAGTTATTAATATTCTCTCTATATCTCTCCAAAATGAGGTAATTAAGGCTGGTTACATCAAGTACACAGAGGAAAGAGAGGCAAGAAGACATCAAGGAGTAGCTAATAGTCCAGTCTTACTAAAAAAAAAATGGAATTCATGAAGGGAAATAGTATAAAAAAAAGTTAGAAAGGTAAGCTGAAGGATGATTGTTGAGGGCCTTAAATGCCAGGCTAGAGAAATGATAACTGATCTTATAGTCAATGAGGAGTTACCATCAAACTTTTTTGACAAAGGAACAATGTGATCAGAACTGCGTACTAGCAAGATGATTTTAGCAACTATGAAGGCTTGATTGGAGACCAGCAGGAAGACCATTTAGAGGGTTTTTGCAATAGGCCAGGTAAAGAATTGTGATGGTCTGAAATAGAGTGTCAGGAGGGAAAGTGCAGTGAAGGGGGCAGGAACAAGGGATATTATGGTTGTAGAATTGGTATGAATTGGCAGCTATTTGGATGGAAGGGGTCAGAGTGATCAGAATCATAGATGACTCCAACTTGGTACACAGTGAATTTTGCTGTTATGCCTTTCTCCGATACATATCTATGGTTAGGTAGTTTAAAAAAATCAGTTTGGCTACAGAGTTCTATCAGCTGAGACCCAGAGCTGAAAGTCTCCCAAATGGGTTCTAGGTATTTATATTCTGTCTAGTTCTGTCCTCCCACTGAACACCAAGGGAATTGTTCAAAACCATCTACCAATGAGATTCATCTTTACCTTCCTCAGGAACATGTCATGCTATTCAGATCTGAAAGATACTGTGCTAAAAATTCACAGTGCTAGACCAAAATGGTAAGTATAATTTGGACTGTTACCCAGTTGGGAATGAGACGAGTCTATCCTCTTCAAAAAAACAAGTTAATGTTCCTTCCCTACCCCCACTGGAGCTAAATATAACCTCAATGATAAAAGCTCCAGAATTTCAAAAAACCCTCTAGTGGTGATACACTTGAGTCTTCCATCTATCTATCTATCTATCTATCTATCTATCTATCTCTCTATCTATCATCTATCTACCTATCTATCATCTATCTATCATCTATCTACCTACCTATCTATCATCTATCTATCTACCTATCTATCATCTATCTATCTATCTATCTATCTATATCTCTTTTAATGAAAGTTTTATTTGTACGCTCTGCTGTTATTCCCGAAAGCACAACACCAAACAAGATGGAAAACGATGATTTATCTTCCATTTGAAAAAAAAAAACATCTGCAGAATAAAATGAGCCTCTTGATGCCGGAATTGTCATCAATGATGACTTTGACAAAATGAGCAATACATAATTTGCTAGCTCCCTTGCGAAGCTAAAACAGATTGTCAAATAAAACAGTGGAGGAGATGCATATGGGCTAAGTAGACCAGCTTTGAATACGAACCCACGCAGGTGGCTGCTTAGGAGTAACTCTAAGAAGGAGGACTGCCCTAATTTGGAGGGTCATTTACATTTGAAAATGTTCATTTCTAAATAGCGAGTATTCCCTGTAGGAACAGAGGACTGATACTGCCAAAGCCACAGCTATTTCTGTTTCTCAGTAACTCGAACAAACCATACAGCCCAAGGCAAAGCAGAGTGGTTTATTCTTCAACAGAAGCTGCCATTAATGGTGGGTTTGCAGAATACAAATCAGTAATGCATGAAAAAGGACCCTGAAAAAAAAATCAATCGCTTTATGGTAAAAGATGGATTTTCCATCAAGAGAAAGCATGGGGAGTGTACTGATAGGTATATACTGTATGTGTCTTAACAAATGGCCTTGAAATGCTTTTATTAATCTTCCTATCTGAAATCTACTACGTAAGTTACACAATTATTTCAAATCTGCCTTTTACAAGTCAGTACAAGTTTTCTCAGAAACATAATCAAAATTCTTGCATTTCCTAAAGATTCTGGTCTTTTACCCATATCAAGACACTGCTTTTTCCAAAAATTCCTGTGTTAAATTAGTTTTCCTGCAAAAAATAAATTATCTTCAAAGTTGGAAACTACTGACAACTGTCTATAGTGTCTCTGTTATCTACTTAAAATAACATTTGTGTTCTTGGGGATAGAGTTTTAAAATCCATTCAAATTATGAAGATACATCCTTCATATAAGTCTTTCAGAATGGAAACTTTTGAAGGTTTGTGCCATGGAAATTTCTGGGCAGTTTTTCTTCTTCCTTAGTCTTTCCTTTCCAGATAAGCATCTCCTTATTCAAGTATTCATCCAGGAGTAAAGAAGAACTGTTATTCCTTCATTCCCTCTCTCCTTCCCTCACTCTTCCCATCTCCAGTCCATTTATTAATTTCCTTATTCCTACAATAAAATTTACTAGCATATGGATTTATGGGGGCAAAAAGTAATTATTTAATGCATATGTATTTATCTGTGTATTGCGTTCCCTCTACTACTGCCCCTCAGGAATTATTTTGCTTTCATCTTAGTATCCCCAGCATTCAGCACAGGGCTTGGTGTTTGGCACATTAAGAGTATGTGAGTAGGGGGAGAAATGTCTAGAACTGTGATTTCATTGGTGGAAAACTACTCTTTGTCAACCTAGATTGTTTCCTAGGGCGTTAAGAAATTAAAGTACTGGTCCAGGTCCACCCAACCATTGAACATTAGAGGTAGGATTGGAACTGAGGTCCTCCTGACTCTTAGGTCAATTATCTGTCCACTATGACATACTGCCTGGCACATAGTAGGTACTTCACAAATTTCTGTTGAATTGAACTACTTTTCTAAAATCACCTAGATAACAAAAATAAAAAGTAACAGCAATAGTAACTGACATTTATATAATGCCTACTGTGTGCTGGGTATTGGAAGTGTATTATAATCTAAGTATATTATACATATTATCTCATTCAGTCCTCACAATAATTCTGGGAGGTAGGCACTAGTATTATTTTCATTTTACAGCAGATAAAACTGAGGGAAACAGAAGCAAAGTGAATTTCCCAAGTCACATAGCTTGAGTTTGATTTGAATTCAAGGCTTCTTCCTTCTAGGCCCAGTACTATATTCATTGTGCCACGTAGGGGAAAAATATTTAGATGACCATGAGATCAAGAAGAAAAAGATGAACTTGAATAATTTATGATTAGCATAATCTGAATATATCATTAATTACACATGATCTCCAGAATGAACGAAAGGCACTAAGACCTGTCACCTACAAACTGCAATGCACAGTCTGAATGGTTTCTCCCTTCCCCCGCTGCCTCCTCCCTAGAATTGGCTTCCATACTGCTTTACAGATACAGTAACTGGAAATTTAGAGTCTGGGCTAATGAACGTGTAAGGATATGGCACAAAGTGCAGCATCGTTGCTTCCCGACAATAAGCATTTAATGCCCCATCTTGAGAGACATCAGAAAACTTCAGTAATTGTCTAACCCCAGAGTACAACTTTTTATGAACACTGTACAGTTCATGGCCCACAAGGGATCTTTTAAAAGCAGAGTATTGGTGTTCAGTAAGTTTACCTTTTTGACAAATGATTGTTTTATGGTGTACAATACTCCCTACAACATTTTTACAACTGCACACAAGAATGATGAAATTATATGTTCCTTTTGTTCATTTTTGGCACCTCTCCCCTCACTCTTTTATGACCTAAGAAGCTTAATTTTCTCTTGGGAGAGGAAGATTACATAAATAAATAAAGATAGAAAACCTTGAGCTGGTTGGGTGAGAAAAGAGTAGCCGAAAGAACAATCCCCAGCATTCCTTGTGAATGATGTTACCACCATTTCTGACAGTGAGTTTATCTTCAGCCAGCCCATGACCTGGGAGGAAGCCAGTGGACTTCATTATGAAATATAATCCAAATTCATTAGGGAAAATGCTCTATAAAAATAAAGATTTGCTTCTGCCTTTCTCTCTAGACTTTTTTCTTCTATCATTCTGCTGGGAAACTGAATAATAAGCACCGAATATTTCATGTGCTGCCCATGATGCATTAACACACACACACACATACCCCTCTAAAGATTATTTCATATGGAAATTGTTGTACACCCCATTAATTACCTTCTCTCTGAGGAAGAGAAGGGTGAAATGTGCTACAGAATCCGTTCAGAAGACATTATGCAATTTCTCCTGACACAGCGCATTAAAATCTGAGGAAGACCATCTTATTGTAAAGTCAGCAAAACACCACAGAACTCAGAAAACCCCTGCCTATGCACCTCTGGCCATTTCCACAGTGAACATATCTTTCTCCTTTGTATTGGAAGACTGCTACTGATACTCCTATCAGTGGAGTCTAATGTGACTGCAAA
Source organism: Potorous gilbertii (assembly GCA_028658325.1). NCBI lineage: Eukaryota > Metazoa > Chordata > Mammalia > Diprotodontia > Potoroidae > Potorous > Potorous gilbertii. Next base: position 207,275,650 of record CM053772.1, on the reverse strand, counting down.
ATGGTGAATGCATGGCCTGGGGTCTTGTTCTAAATACTCATGCAGAAGCTGGCCTGACAAAAGAGCCCCTGTTTTTAGAATGTCAGACCCTCTTCGTAGTTCCAGCTCTTCATCTTGCAAGCTGTATTAAAATGCTTCATTCGGAAGGAGCCAAGTCAGATCCATCGTTGTACTGAGCGGCCTTTCCCAGAGTGTTAGAGGCAAGCATGCCCCGTTTTCTTGAACTCACATTTCATTGTTTCCCAGCTCTGTAGGTCTAATCCACAGATCACTCCGCTTGAATAAATTGATGTGTTTCAATTTGATACATTTTTACTTTTGCCATGTAACAGAATAATAAGTCTGAAAGTTGCAACTATTTAGCCCCTACTGAATACCTAGGAAGACACAATCAAGCATAAAGAATTTTGAACTAGAAGATTGCTATCTCTCACAATTTAACAGATGCCAAGTCTCCATATTACATTTATAAAACTCAAAATGTCCTTTTTAATTCATCAAATAATCCAGAATCTGAGCACCATCAGAGGCAAAGATATTGTCCCATAACCACCCAGATATAACATTAGTCCATAAAAATTTGAGAATTGCATTTTTAACAGATGTGACCATTCCCAATATTCATAACCACCAATCTATGGCAAGTGAAAAGTTCTTGAAATAGAGAGACTCAACAGAAAAAATTAAAACCGTGTGGAAACAGGATGACATGCCATCCCCATTGTACTGTCTGCTACTGGAGTTGCCCTATGCTACAGTCTGGCACACATTAAACATCAGAGGACAATAATAGATTAGCAACTTGCTGTAGATTGTTTCCATCTGAATACCATCTAACATAGGGGGAGAGCACGTACAATTGAAAAAAATGTTAATCTTACTTTCTGTGGTAGGGGCTGCTAGGTGGCACAATGGATAGAGCTCTGGGTCTGGAGTCAGGATGACCCGAGTTCGTTTGGCCTCAGAAACTTACTGGATACATAACCCTGGGCAAGTCACTTAACTCTGTTTGCCTCAGTTCATCATCTGTAAAATGATCTGGAGAAGGAAATGGCAAACCATTCCTGCATCTTTGCCAAGAAAACCCCATGTGGGGTCAAGAAGAGTCAGACAAGACAGATATACCTGAATAACAACCACAAAAACTATGTGGCAATGTGATGAAATGATTTGCAGGCTACCCTTGGAGTTGAGAAGGGCTCGGTTTAAGTCCCTGCTTTGGCAGGGTTAGCTGTATAAATATGGGCAAATCATAGTTATTTAACTTCTAAGAGACTCTAGAGATCTAGGTTACAGAGGAGCTGCCTAATTATTTGCATTGATGGAGAAAATTTCAACAACAGATTTCCCATTATTAATCAAATCATCAGTACAGAATTTATTTTAAAAGTCTAACCTTTATATGGTAGGAAATTTGCAAAATAAGTTTTTATTCAAGCCCCATCATCCTCCAATGTTGGAATAGTATTTCATTTATTATTATACTAATTTCACAGATGGGGAAACTGAGGCTCTAAGAGGTTTGGGGACTTGTCCCTGGGGGTCAGTCAGTCCTCAAAAATCTAAACAAAGAATTATCTGGGTTCATATGTACTGATTCCAGTCGACAGGAACCGAAGTAACTCACCCATAAACGTGCCTTTTCATTTTGACATAGATCAAGTCTAACTGTTGGCTGCATGTTTACCTAATGTAAGAAGGTATTCTGGCTTGTTTATATTAAAGAGACTAAGGGTTCTTTAGCCCACAAACAACATGAAATGCCAAACGTCAGCTACCAGGCTTTGAGTAAAGCAAACATCTGAGTTTGCAGTCTTTCCACACTCGCTAACTTTTCCCTCCCTGCTTTCCAGTTCAGGGGAAGTCATCAGCTCCAACTCCAAAGATCAGAATGCCTTCAAACAAGCAGGTGTGGTAAAAAGAAATGGAGTGGTTTTCTAAAAGGGACAGAGAAACGACAGTAACAAATACACACATATGAACATGTATATGCATGTTCATGTATGTATATGTCTATACACATGTGTATATATGTGTGTAAATACATGTGTATATATGCACATTTTTGCAAACTGTGTAATAATTGTGAGCTCTGATCAGAACTAGCATTCCAACAGCACTTTCCAGCCCTCTTGCTCCTTACTCCCTGCTATGTATTTTGTAATCCAGGGACGCTGGTCACTTCACTGTTTCTCTCCACCTCCTCACTCTGCATTTGCACTGGCTGTCCCTCATGTCTCTTTAGGCCTTTTCCTCCCAGATTCCCTGGCTTCCTTCAGTCCAAGCTAATATTCCACAGTCTATAAGAAACCTTTCTCAGTTCCCCCTTGACGCTAGTGCCTTCCCTCTGCCTTGATCTCTAATTTTTCCTGCACATGTATCTTGTTTGTACATACTGATTTGCATGTTATCTCCTTCATTAGACCATGACTTCCTTGAGAGTAGAGGCTGCTGTGAGTTTTTGTTTTGTTTTGTTTTTTGCTGCAATTTGCATCCCAAGGACTTAGCACAGTGCATGCACATAGTAGGTGCTTGATAAATGCTTGCTCTCTGACAGTAAGGCTTATGAAGTACTTCATACACATTGTTTCATTTGATCTCCACCATAACCCTGTCAGGTAAATGCTGCAAATATTATCATTCCTCTTTGACAGATGAAGAGAAGTACAGAATGATTAAGAGACATGTCCAGGGTCACACGACAGATCTTCTGAAACACAGGATTTGAATACAGGCAGGCATTCTTATTCCGAGTCCTGTGCAAAAGCTCCTTCCTAACAGAGGTGTGTTTATAGGATGATAGATGTAGAGCTGGAAGGAACATTGGACATGGACTAGTCCAAATCCTATATATTACAGATGAGGAAACTGAGGTCTAGAGGAATTAGGTGACTTCTCTAATGCCTGACAAATGCAAAGCACTTAATAAATGTTTGTCAGATTGATAGAAACCTATTAATCTGACTCTCCTCCTACCTTATACCTCCTCAGTAGTTTTTCCTGAATCCTCATCCAGAATATGTCCACTAACTGTAGGTGTTTTCCAAAGCTCTACACTAGGCCTTTTTCTTCCTTCCTTCTGTACTATCTCACTTGAGATCATTAGTTCCCATAGGTTCAATTAGCATTTCTTTGTAGCTAATTGCCATATGTAATTTATATATTAGATATTTATATAATTAGATTGTATATGACATCAAAAATATATTACTAGAATATGTAATTATATAATAGATGTATGTCTATAGCATACTATCTATAAAATAGATATGAGTATATATGTACACATATATGATTTATATATTATATGTAACATTGTATATATTAATAGAAGGTTATTTTGATATGCTTGATATTATATATTTGATATTATATGTTTATTGTTCATAAAATATCTGTTTGTATATCATATGTACGTATATTGTCTTTCTCCAGATTCCCAGTTCCATATAACCAGTTCTTTTGGACATCTTGAACTGGGAGTTCCGTTGGCTTCTCATGTTCAACACATCTAAAACTGAATTCATGGTTTTTCCTCTTCTCAATTTTCCCATTATTCTTGAGGGTTTCATGGATCTCTCAAATTCCCAACCTTGGGATCATCCTTAACTCCTCACTCCCATTCACCACACAAAGCAAAGGATCACCAAATATTGTTTCTACTTTCACAACATCTCCCATCCGTTTCTCCTTTCCACTTTTCCAGATGTTACCTTAGCACAGATCCTCCACACCTCCCCTATAGATATCTCCTGCTTTGGGTCTCCTCACTCCAGCCCATCCTCCACTCTACTGCCAAAGTAATCTTCCTAAAACAAGCGTCTGATCACTTTACCCCCACTGCTCAACAAACCCTAGGGGCTTCCTGTTAACTCTAGAATCAAATACAAATTGCTCTAGTGTCTGAAAACTCACTCAACATGCCCCCTGCTTACTTTCCCAGTCTTCTTAGACTTTCTTCTCATTACCATACTCTACAACCCAGCCATATTGGCCTACCTGCTGTCCCTAATGCATGATGTCCTGATGTCATCACCTCTGCATCTTAGCTTCCCTCAAATCCCACTTTCTGTAAGAGGCCTTTCCCAGACCCAAACACAACCACCCCTTCAATCTTCCCCTAGGACTTTCTCTCTAAGATTACTTTCATCTGTACTGTATAAATTTTAAATGAACATTGTTATTTATATTTTCTTTCCCTGATTAGATTATAGCCAAGTTCAGGGATATTTCTGACTTCCTTTGTATCTTTGGTGCTTAGCAAAGAGTACTAAATTCTCAGTAAATGTGTATAAGGGCTGCCAGGAGACATGATGGGTAGAACATCTGACCTGGCCTCAGGAAGACCTGAGTTCAAATCCAGCCTCAGACACTTAGTATCTATGTGACCTTGGGCAAGTCACTTGATCCTGTTGGCCTCAGTTTCCTCATCTGTAAAATGAACTTGAGAAGGAAATGGCAAACCACTCCAGTATCTTTGCCAAGAAAATCCCAAATGGGCACATGAAGAGTTGTATATAACAAATTGACTAAACAACAACAAGCGTTCAGTGATTGAATGATATTGTCCAAGGTAATACAAGTAGAATGGCAAAACTGAGTTTGAACCCAGATCTTGTAACTCCAAACCTAGTTCTGTAATGACTTGTTCTTTATTATCACAGAATTGTAGACATTGACTCAAAGTGATCTTAGAGTCTTTTGGAAGTTACAAATCACAGGCCGAATGACTTGAGTCAAAAGACCTGAGTTCAAATGTTGCTACCAGGGCTTGTAAGTCACTAAACTATGCTGGCTGTCATGTGTAAAATGAAATCCTTCCTGGCTCTAAAGATATAAATTATCTGGTCTGACTCCCTCATTTTAGAGCATCTGAGTAAGACCCAATGAAGTTGAGACATTTGTTCAAAAGTATACAGAGAGTAATAACCTGAAACTTGAATTCAGGACCTTTAACTCCAGAACTGTTTTTTCCCCTTCAGCTTGGTGACTTTTCTGCCAAGAAGACTTCCTATTAGCTGACTTCTAACCAATGAGACTTTGACTCTAAAGTTCAAATCCTCCTATAGCTTTGCTTTTTAAAGGGAGCAATGGGAGATTGTCGGGGAATGACACCTTGAATTTTGTCTGACTATTAATAAGAGTATAATTCCATGTCCCAAATAAGCCATCTTCTACCTAGGGCAGCTAGGTGATGCAATGCTGCACCTGGAGTCAGGAAGAGCATCATCCTGAGTTCAAATCTGACCTAAGACACTTTCTAGCTGTGTGACTCTGGGCAAGTCACTTAACTTTATTTGCCTCAGTTTCCTCATCTGTAAAATGACCTGGGGAAGGAAATGACAAACCACCCCAGTATCTTTGAGAAGAAAACCCCAAATGGAATCACAACTAAACAACAATACCTTTGTATCAGAATAATGTCAAGTTCAGCCCTGGAACAGTCTAAAACTCGTTCACTCTTTTTCTGATGCTACATATCAACAGATTTTTTTTTCAATTTGATGTTAAGATACATGTCAAACATCCCTTCTTAAAGAGAGGTGAACTTCTCTGACTCAGCCAGGTATCATGACTGGCAGTAATTAGCACCAGTTAAAACTGCCTCTGTGCAACTGGCTGGGTGCTCACCTATTATCAATAATGCTACCAGTGAAAGCTTACTCTAGGGAGACATTGTCTGTGACAGGCTTTATCTTCAGGGCCAACTGCCACGGAGTACCATCCCCACACCCTCCACTCTTTCTGTCTAGTTCAACCAGCACAGCATCTGATCGATGGGCTTTATGAGTCAATGTCAGAATAAGGATACTAATCATTCCCAGGCACCTAGTACTATCCATCTAGGGATCTCAAAGGACTTCAGCTAAGTTAATTCATTCTGACAATACCTCTGTCCATAGGAAAAGCGTTATCCCCATTTTACAGATGAGGAGACTGAGAGGTAGAAGAATTAAAAAACTTTCCCAAGGTCTCTCAACTCTCTTTTGGGGACAAAGCTGAGATACTTCTAAGTGCCTCCCAACCCCCCAACTTGTGTATGCCTTGACAGTTAAATCCAACAGCTCATCATTGCTGCCTTCCCAAATGGTCATGTTTTATTAATGTGCGCTGCTAAACAGCTGCCACATTTCACCCAAGAGGTGGCCGCCTTTCAATCAAGGGTGAAGGGATTCCGGTTTATAGCATTTGTGGTAGCAAATACTGAGGCAAAGCTTACTGGGCCTGACATCCGTTATGATCCTCTGTTCCTAATGGCTTTTGGAAGAGTGGCAGAGGAAGAGGGGAGGGGAACAGGAACCAAGCTTTAGGCAGAAACTTTCTGTAGTTAGCACTCATCTAATGGTAATTTGGAGTGGGAAGACAATACCTGAAAAAAGAAAAACAACATTTTACCAAGATGGCTGAATTTTTCATGAAGAAAATAATATGCTTGATCATAAAAAAATTAAAGGTATTTAACATCGAAAACCAGAGAAAGTGGCTGAGATTGGTTTTGTTGTTTACTTGAATACTCACATGTATAGAGATTGCTTGAGGATTTGAGTTCAAATCCCGGTTTTGCCACTTACTCTTTTAGTAACATTGAGCAAATTCATGTCACTTTCCTAAATATGTAAAATGATGATGAAATGATCTTTAAAGTCTGTGAACCAGTAGGTAAGCAGCATAGTGAACAGTGTTAGACTTCCTTTAAAAACAATACTTCTTAGCAGTGTGGTCTGAAGCAAGGTAATTAGCCTCTCAGGTTCACTTTCCTCTTAAAATGGACATAATAACAGCACTGACCTCAGAGGGTTGGTATGAGGAAAAAATTCAATAACACATGTAAAATACTCAGCAGACATTATAGCTCTATTTAAATACTAACTCTGAAAGGACCACAAAGTTGTACAATGGATGGAATATCAGGCATGGGTTCAAAAGGACTCATCTTCCTGGGTTCAAATTTGGCTTCAGATAATAACTGTAAGACCTTGGGCAAGTCATTTAACCCTGATTACCTCAGTTTCCTCACATGTAAAATGAGCTGGAGAAGGAAATGGCAAACCAATTGAGTGTGTTTTTTCCAAGAAATCCCAACCAGTACCATGATGCATTGGACATGACTAAAATGATGCATTGCACATAACTGAAATGACTGAACAACAGCTATGAAAGGTAATAGAGTTGTAGATAGACAAATGGCCTCACAGTCAGGAAGACCTGAATTCAAGTCCTTCCTCTGATACTTTCTGCTATGTGATAATGGGGCCAAGAATTTGATTTAGCAAGACTATGCTATTAAGGAGTTGTGACTCTGCCGTAATAAAGAGAGTTTTATTGAGGTGTTGCCTACACAATGAAATGATATATCCTGATTCACAAACATCATCAACCCCTTTCCCCCCCAAAAAATCCAATATAACACCATAAGACACATAGAGTGATTTATTCCATGAGATAAAAACATAAATATTCTAATTTGACAAATAAGAAAACTGAAACACAGTAGAGTGACTTGTTTGCAGTCACTTAGCTAGCAAATGTCAGACTTAAAATTGAAACTAAAATGTCCTGTTACTGGATCCAAGTCTCTTTCCTGTATATCAAGCTGCCTTTCAAATAAAGGAGCTAAGCTTCCCAGTGAATGATTCTTCAATGAATGAAAAATTCTAGAGAATGAAGAACATTTCCATCCAGAGAGAAATAATTAAAACATCCTTCAGTCAATATTTGGTGGAGTCTCCATTCCTCCCAGTTTTATAGACAACATACAAAATGGAAAGGTGAGATGTTATTCATCAATAAAACTGGTTCTAGGATAATGGGAGTCTGGAAAATGAACAGGTCATTTAAAATGCTCTCACCCACATGGAAGACACTAGGGGACCTCCTTCATGGAGAATGTGTAGGCATTCAGTGTTGGCCCTGTTTGTTGTTCATCCTTCTTTCTCAAAGAGGACCAATAACATCAGGAGGGTGATGTCTTGACTTGCAAGCAAATTGGATTTAAGTGATGCAGAACTGTTCAAATTTATCAGTTTGTCTTTCTTCTCTGGAGTAGAGTCCAGTGGCAAAACATAAGTCAGGATGACTGGTGATGGCCTAGATGCTTTTCAAGCTAAGGTCTTTCCCAGGTCTAAGTTTGTCTGAGACGACACCCATTCAGTGATTAAAGATTAGGCAAAAATCAAAAAAAAGGCGGGGGGGCAGAGCCAAGATGGCAGAGTAGAAAGACACACATACACTAGCTCTTCCCTCACAGGCCATAAAATACCTGTAAAGAAAGACTCTCTTTCCCTAATTGATAAATGGTCAAAGGATATGAACAGGCAATTTTCAAGGGAAGAAATTAAAGATATCTATAATCATATGAAAAAGTTCTCTAAATCACTACTGATTAGAGAGATGCAAATCAAAACAACTCTGAGGTACCACATCACAC
>CM053772.1:207248504-207266722 GCA_028658325.1 Potorous gilbertii | reverse complement strand
TATTATGTTTTGATTTGTTATATGATTTCTTCCACTTATGTCAGTGTGACTACATAACATCACTATAATGAAAATATGCTCAATAGGAAAGTATATGTCGAACCTATACAGAATTGTATGCTGTCATGGGGAGGGAGGGGGGTAGGGGGGGAAGGTGTGGAGGTATAAAATCTTAATTTTAAGGAAGTGATTGTAGAACATTTATAAATAAATAAAATAAAAATTAAAAAAAAACAATAACAAAAAAAAAAAGAAAAAAGAAAGACTCTCAACAAATTCTAGAAGAACAGAAGCCACAGAACAATGGAGTGGATATTTCCAGCCCAGGGTGACCTGGAAGGCCAACCAGAAAGGTCTGTCACACTGAATGCAGAGAGGAACCTAGCCCAGCCTTGTTCCCGCAGCATGGATGGGAGGAGGACCAAGCAGGCCTCAGGGGTGGAATCCCCAGCCACGGTAGAGGCGATTCACAGATCTCTCAACCCACAAGCACCAAAGATCAGTGAGAGGGTTTTTTCAGCTGGCTGAGAAGGGAGCAAGTTCTTCCCATAGCTCCAGACTCAGGCAGCAGAGGCTGCATCAGCTGCAGCAACTCCCAAAGCAGCTGACACCCATTGTTGGATCATAAAACCCCTGAGGGAACTGAACTCAGCCCTGTGTGGCTGCCATGCCCCCACCTAATGCTCTCGCAAGAATTGAGCAGCTGATCTGTATCTGAAGCCCCCACCTAATGCTCCAGAGAGAATTGAGAAGCCCCCAGTGCTGGTTTGGTGGAACTGGAGGCAAGGTGGTTGTGGAGAGGAAACTACTACTCACACATTCTGGGCACAAAAGTTTCTTGTTGCTCCCAGACCAGTGTACATGGTTGATTGTGCCACCTTAGAAAAACTGTGATCTTACAGATCCCCAGAGTATACTCTACTTTTGAGAAAGGACCCAGAAGTCAAGTAAATGGTTGGGAAAATGCCAAAAGAGGGAAAAAATAAAACTATAGAAGGTTATTTTCTTGGTAAATAGATATCTTCTCCCATTCTTTTGGATGAGGAAGAACAATGCTTACCATAAGGGAAAGACATAAAAGTCAAGGCTTCTATATCCTAAACATCCAAAATAAATATTCCATGGTCTCATGCCATGGAAGAGCTCAAAAAGGATTTTGAAAATCAAGAAAGAGAGGTGGAGTAAAAATTGGGAAGAGAAATGAGAGAGATGCAAGAAAAGCATGAAAAGGGAATCAACACCTTGCTAAGGGAGACCCAAAAAATGCTGAAGAAAATTAACACCTTTAAAAACAGGCTAACTCAATTGACAAAAGAGGTTCAAAAAGCCAATGAGGTGAAGAATGCTTTAAAAATCAAAATTAGTCAAATGGAAAATTAAATTCAAAAGCTCACTAAAAAAAATAGTTCTTTAAAAATTAGAATGGAACAGATGGAGGCTAATGACTTTCTGAGAAACCAAGAAATCACAAAACAAAACCAAAAGAATGAAAAAATGGAAGATAATGTGAAATATCTCAATGGAAAAACAACTGACCTGGACAATAGATCCAAGAGAGACAATTTAAAAATTATGGGACTACCTGAAAGCCATGACCAAAAAAGAGCCTAGACATCATCTTTCATGAAATTATCAAGGAAAACTGCCCTGATATTCTAGAACCAGAGGACAAAATAAATATTGAAAGAATCCACTGATCACCTCCTGAAAAAAATCAAGAAAGAGAAACTCCTAGGAACATTGTAGCCAAATTCCAGAGTTACATCAGGATAACACAAGATCTAGCAGCTTCTACATTAAGAGATCGAAGGGCATGAAATATGATATCCCAGAAATCAAAGGAACTAGGACTAAAACCAAGAATCACTTACCCAGCAAAACTAAACATAATACTTCAGTGGAAAAACTGGTCATTCAATGAAATAGAGGACTTTCAAGCATTTTTGATGAAGAGACCAGAGCCGAAAAGAAAATTTGACTTTCAAACACAAGAATGAGAAGAAGCATGAAAAGATAAACAGGAAAGAGAAATTATAAGGGACTTACTAAAGTTGAACTATTTACATTCCTACATGGAAAGACAATTTTTGTAACCCTTGAAACTTTTTTCAGTATCTGAGTAGTTGGTGGGATTACACACACACACACACACACACACACACACACACACACACACACACACACATACACACACACATAGAGAGAGAGAGACAGACAGACAGACAGACAGAGATCACAGGATGAGTTGAATTGGAAGGGATCATATTTTAAAAAATTAAATTAATGGGTGAGAGCAGAATATATTGGGAGGTGAAAGGGAGAAATGGAATAGGAAAATTTATCTCTCATAAAAGAAGCAACGAAAAGACTTTTCAATGGAAGGAAAAAGAGGGGAAGTGAGAGGGAAAATGTGAAGCTTACTCTCATCATATTTGACTCAAGGAAAGAATAAAATGAACACTTATTTTGGCATGAAGACCTATTTTATAATACAGGAAAGTGAGGGAGAAGGGGATAAGCAGGGTGGGGGGGATGATGGAGGTGAGAGCAATGGGAAGAGGGAGCAATTAGAAGTCAACACTCTTGGTCAGGGACAAGGTCAAAAGAGAGAATGGAAGAAATAGGGGGCAGGATAGGATGGAGGGAAATATAGATAGTCTTCTACAACATGACTATTATAGAGGTCATTTGCAAAACTACACATATATAGCCTATATTGAATTGCTTACCTTCCAAATGGGGATGGGTGGGGAAGGAGAAAGGAGGAGAAGCTGGAACTAAAAGTTTTAGGAACAACTGTTGAGTATTGAGTTGCATACAACTGGGAAACAATAAATACAGGTAATGGGATATAGAAATTTATCTTGTCTTACAGGACAAAAGAGAAGATGGAGATAAGGGAAGGGAGGGATTTTAGAAGGGAGGGCAGATTGATCATAGGGATAACTAGAATGCTCGGTACTTTAGAGTGGGGGGAGAGTAGAGATGGGGAGAAAATTTGAAACTCAAAATTTTATGGAAATGAATGTTGAAAATTTAAAATAAATAAATTTTTTAAAAAAAGAATCAAGGAAAAAGATGGATCTCCTTCATGGAGACTGGAAAACTGGTGCATCCTGTGGGCATTCTGTGTTGGCCTACAATGTACACATAAGCAGTGTTTTTCTATTGGATTTATAACTGGAACTGTCTGTGGTCGTCCCTCACTCAAAACAAAGTCAAGTACTAGTCATGTCATCATTTATCTGATGTCATGATCTTCTTCAGCAACAAAGGACAAGCACAACAACAACATCATACCTACACTAGATATCCAATACCCTTGTGAATGAGGCAGAGAAGTACAGTGGAAAAAGCACTGGATTTGCAGTTAGAGATCATGAGTTTGAAACCTGGCATTTCCACTTACTATCTGCATGAAACAGGGCAAATCAGCTAACCTACTCTGGCTTCAGCTTCTTCATTTGTAAAGTAAGTGGGATCAGACTAAATGATCTTTATCATCCTTTCCAGTTTTAAAACCACAGAATCCTAAGATCCTACTCTAAGAACACAAACTGGGACAATTCTTTGAAAGCAAAGATCAACAATATCCTTTGTATTGATATGGAGATGAATATACTATTGCTATTATTCATAATAAGTAATTAGACTCTATCATCTTTGCTGATCTTCTGATTCTGTTTCTAGGAGCAGACCATTTCTCCATGGTCCTTGTACCTATCAGTTTCCTTCATCCCCATGAGAAAGCACCTATCCTTTGCTTCATTCCCTAAGCCCCTGGTTAGGTGACAGAAGCTAACATAGTCAATGAATAATCAATAAGCAATCCTTGGAACTCCTAGAGAGCTTTGCAGTTCCCTCTCTCATGCACTTAGCCCATTCAAATTTGTGTTATGTTCATGTGCATCCCCATCTGATTTTTCCTGTGCCAGATTTTATCCATCTTTGTTTCTACATCAGCCTTTTCCACTATGCCCTGAATAGAGAATTTTGGGGGGTGAGGAACTTCTAGGGAGGGATGGGATCTTTTAATTGGTTATTTTGTGACTAATTGGTTTCATCAGTATATGAAACTTGTATGTGTGTGCGAATGCGTGTGTGTGTGTGTGGTGTGTGTGTGTGCAGCCCTCTGATTCCTGTAGATCAGTTACTCTCCCTGCAATTTAAACTTTAAGAGGGTTTTCTGAGACATTGAGAGTAAAGTGGATGACCCATGCTCATACTTCTGCATCAGAGGAAGGACTTTCTGACTCCGAAGCTAGTCATCCACTACAACATGCTGGTGCTATGCCACACTGAAAAGCATGTGTATTCAATGTTCACCATAGGAAAAAAGGATGCTACCCTTGCCTGCCAGGACAAACAATCACATTTTAGGAAAAGTCCTCCATGCTTTAGCCAAAAAAAGGGGCTAATGATGGGAATTTTGAGCCTTGGACCAGTCTGGTGGGAGAAATCCTTTGGAATGGAGGACATCGGAGTTTCCCTCTAATTCTAACACATAGACAACCCCTTTCTCTACCAGAAGGTGAGATTGACTTTAAGGTCTGGCCACTGCTTCTTCTAACACTTGTGTACCTTCTAACACAGTTGTTCAAGCTGGCCTGCTGGGTAAGAACAGAAAGGATAACAGGTGTGAGGTGGAAGAAGCCTCAGAGATCGTGTAGGACAACCATTTCATTTGACATATAGTAAGACTGAGTTTCACAGATGTCAATTGAATTACCCAAGATCAAACAGATAATAAGCTGCCAAGCCAGGAGTGGAACTCAGGTCCTTTGATCCCAAGTCTGGTATTTTTCCCACCAAGTTGAGCTGCTTCTTCACCAGAACCCTCTCTCCTCCATGTCAATCAAAGGTCTATTTCTCTTTTCAGGCTCACACTACAAAGGTCTCTAATATAATTACCCCAAATTTAATCTCTCTTTCTTGAGGGCTAAGAAGGGTTTCTTTTGCATATGCTAATTATCCTGGCAAGGATGTCTAGTTCCCAATTTGCAACATGGACAGAGTTAATGGTACAAAATATAGAAACATCTCACACTCCCTATTTCTAATGGAGACTTCTATTAAGAAAGGGCTGCTGCTTCTAAGATGAAAGTCTTGCCCACTGCCCCAGGAGCAAGAGGACAATCCAAATGCAAAAGCCTTGTGCCAAAAAAATAACAGTAAGATACAAAGCTTCTGGCACTGTTCTCAGATCTGCAATGGAACTGTAAAATATGCCAAGTCATGACTATGAGAACATTAAAGCTGCTCCTAGAGACAAAATCAGAAGATCAGCAAAGATGGTAGAGTCTAATGACTATTATGAGTAATAGCAATAGTATATTCATCTCTATATCAATACAAAGGTTATTGTTGACCTTTGCTTTCAAAGACCACTCTAAGGCATTATTTCCCCATGCTGGATTTTCCTTACTATAGAGGCAATTGTGAATTGACAAAAGTACTTTGGGCCTGGGATTTAATTGATACCAGAAACTCCCAACTGAGGGCACTCCTTTTACCAATGAGTGTTCAAAGATTCTTCGTCAATTTACTGGTTTTATAACACTGAGAAGTTAAGCAATTTGCCCAGGGTCATAAAGCCAGTATGTGCAAGAGGGAAGACTTAAACACAGATTTTCTAGGGTCTTAAGCTGGCACTCTATTCACTATGGAACAGTATCTCTCCAAAATGTTGTTGTTCAGTAATTTCAGTCATGTTCAACTCATTCTGATCCCATTTGGAATTTTCTTGGCAGAGATAGTGGCATGGTTCATTCACCATTTACTTCTCCAGGTCATTTTACACATGAAGAAATTGAGGCAAACAGAGTGAAGTAACTTGCCCAGGGTCACAAAACTAGTATGTGTCAGAGGCCAGCTTTGAACTGAGGAAGATGAGTCTGCTTGACTCCAACCCAGAGCTTTCTCCACACTCTCTCACAAGTAATTTTAAGAAAAGAAAATTGGCCGGATAGATTACTGGAAAGGACCTAAGCTATGAGCATACTGATAAGAATTCTGGTCTTGGCTTTTCTACCATGTAGGTATGGGACTTCAGAAAAGCCACTTCACCTTTCTCAGACCTAGGCTTCTCATCTCTGAAATGAGAACCTTGAGCTAGATAGTCTCTGAAGTCGTTTCCACTTCTGTACCTTCGATGTAGTAACACAACTTGGATACCGAGCTATGGGATGTTTTTCATGAAAAACCTTTTACAGAGTCTGGAGTGGGGTGTGGGGGTGGTTATAATAGGTTTTTTCTCATCCTTACCTTCATGCTAGAAGAGAAATGTTGCTGTCTAGAGGTGCTTGGGAACCCCAAAATTCAAGGGCGAAGGGTGGGGTCTGGCTTAAAAAGAATTTGTCCACTCAAATCTTCTTTCAGTCAGAAACAAGGTTTATTATGTTGCCAGTAGAAGAGGGAGAGATTTTAAGAATCTGAGCATTTGCTAGGGATAAGACTGACTTTTTAATAGGGAAAATGATTTGAATTGTGATCAAGGAATGGTAAATATCCTAGGGTGATCTGGAGGCAACAGAGAAGGGGTCCAGATTGGATTAAAGGGTGGGAAGTAGCCTGGGGTGGACTGGAGGTAACAGATATTGAAGGGCAGGATTGGGTCAGAGGTAATAGAAAATTGAAGGCTGAGCTGGTGAGGGGGGCACAATGAAAGATAAATTGAAAAGATTACTAGGATGGGCGATGTCTCAGGCTAATGTCAGGGATCTGGGCTATGTGGGAAAATTCAGGAGCTGAGTTGCATTTTGGGGGATACAGGTCCCATACCTCATCAGAAGGATTTCAAGGACATATTTTAAAAGGAAGCTACAGGTAGAGGAAAGGATTAATAGAGTGGGAAAGAGGATATCAAACTAGAAGACGTTATGAGAAAGCAGACACAATGAGGCTATAGGAGGCTTCAAAGAAGGGACAAAGAGAAGAAAAAGGAAGGAAAAGAAGTTGTGGCAAATAAACTATGGAGATGAAAGAAGTCCCATTGACCCAGACTGCCAGATCAGAGGAGACCAGCACAGTTTCTTATCACTTACACAGCTAGAATCAAAGCTTGCAAGGTTACACAAAGACCAATAAAATATCCTCTAAGAAAGTGTGTGCAAAAAGGGAGAGTGAGGATAGAGAGAGCTTATAGCTAAAGCTCCATGCTCCCCACATGTATGGCCAAGAAATATGAGATCAAATAATTTGGTCTAGAACATAGTGACAGATTCAAAAGTAAAACAGGAGAAAGGGAAGCTTCCATTAGTCAACTAACTCTATATTCAGAATTTCACCCCAAGGGGCTGTTAGTGAGTGTGATAAGATTATGTAAACATTCAACTACTGACCAAAGAACCCAAGAATGCAGCATAGAACAGACAGTAAAGTAGCTCTAACTTCCTTCATGAGTCATCACAGCTCACAGAAAACCCATATGTGTGACACTAGTTAAAACCAGTCCAGATTTGGTAGTCTTCCAATCACAAGCTCCACAAGGAAGCAGAAATCTGTATGCTTTTACTCCTCAGGTAAACTGAGCCTTAAAGTGTCATACATAAAATAGGAATAAAGTGTCACAGCAGAAATGGAATCATTGAGGATCCATTGATATTGTACCCTTTATTCAACGTCCAAAATGTATATAACTTCTTTCAGGAAGCTTTCTCTGGTCCCCATACTTCCTCCTTCTGACTCCAGGTGAAAGGGATCTTTCCATCCTTGACTGTAAACTTTCTCATTGCACTTGCTTCATAGATAGATAGACAGATAGATAGGTAGATAGATAGATGAATGGATGGATAGATATATACATATGCATACATATGTGTACATATATGTCTATATGTATATATTTTGCACTTAAACTCTAATTTGCACTATAAGGATTTGTGTTCAGGTCACCCTTGGTAGATTGGTGACTCCTTCAGGTCAGGTATTGTGTTTTTACTTCATCTTTTGGATCCTTACTGAACACATCATTTTGTACATAGTAGATACTTAAATATTTGTGGAATAGAATGGAATTGACTAAATTCTTGTTTTGGGAAAGAATCAACAGTCTGCTGTCTCTTCCAGGCCCCAAAGGCCACATCCTCCACTGACTGAAACATTCCTAACTTTGTCATGGGAACGAGTGCATTTCCTGGATAAGCAACATTGTCATTAGCAACATATCCGTATCAGTGGCAGCTCTCCTTTTGTTCTATAATTTCAGTAACAAACATCCACTTTAAACCAGGGTCCAAAAATAAGATACAAGTCAACTCAGTTCGGTATTGAAAGAAAAAGTTGCTGCAGTAAAAAAATCAACCCTAGGCCTCTTCTTCTCTCCCTAAACAAGCCTAAAATTACAGTTATAGATTTTCCCATTTTTTCCAAAGATAGAAACTACCAGTTTCCAGATATTCCTTAAATGTGAAGAACTTCAATATATCACTCCTTACAGAAAATGAAGCGACAGTCCCTATGCACCTGGATAGAAATGGTTTATGAGAGGCAGCCAGAATTCTTATTCATCTCCTAGTATGATCATTTTTATATGACTAAATGTTACTATGTGGATAGCTAGATTAAGCAGTTACTAAGTACTTATTGTGTGTCAGTCTCTTTTATTAAACCATATTATGGTTTATATATATAGTTTAATATTGTATTATATACATATACAGTTTAATGTTGTTAAATGCTATTAAACACATAGCTAATAATACATGTATACACACATATTTTGTTTTATATATGCATACATGTGTATACACACACACACACACACACACACACACACACACACATATATATATATATATATATATATATATATATAATAGCAAAGACTGAAGTAGCTTTAAGGTTTGCAAAAAAAATACAAGCTTTATTGCATTTGCCACTCACAATAACCCCATGAGGAATGAAGACATTGAAATTCAGAAAAGTTAAAGTAATTTATAAATGCTCACACAGATAGCAGTGTCAGAGGCAGGATTAGAATCCACTTCTCTTGATTTTACATCTAGTCCTCTTTTCCACTATATGGTGCTGGTTTTCATGAATTAAATAGATGAAAGAGAAATGAGTAGAGTGGAAGAAAAAAAATGGAATTGAAAGAAGAAAATAAATAGAAGGAAAACTGGAATAAATTTGTTAGCATAATCTATTTTAGAATGAAATATTACATATGCATACACATACACACATGCACACACATATATTTACACAAACAGAACACACATTTTTTTCTTTGGTCTGATCCTTCAAGATTTCATTCATGAAGATTGCTCATAGTATAGAAATTTTTCCTAGTACTGGAACTCTCCAGCTGTTCTACAAACTCTGTTCTTAGGGAGGAGCCTGAGGTATCCCAAGGCTAACTGATTTGCTCAAGGTTGCACCACCAGTATGTATCAAAAACAGAATTTGAACCTAGGACTTCCTAAGTGACTTCTTCATGTTGCCTCTATATCAACATATATAGGTATAGAGTACATATTTCTATGTGCACACATATGGATGTGACTAAATATACATATTTAAATCTATCTAGGAAGGTAGGTGGTACAGTAGATAAAGCGCTGGGCCTGAAGTCAGGACACCCTGAATTCAAATCCAGCTTTAAACACTATAATAGTCCTGTGAATCTGGGCAAGTCATTTAACATCTGTTTATCTCATTTTCCTTTAAAATGGGAATAATATAACAGCACCTACCTTACAGGGTTGTTGGGAGAATTAAATACTAGAATATTTGTAAAGCTCTTAGTGCAGTGCCTAGTACAAAGGAGATACTATATAAATGCTAACTATCATCATCATTATCACCATCTGGAGATCGAAATATAGATATATTTCAATACTTTCAGAATCCACACATCATCCTAAAAGTATTCATAGATAGAACCAGCAAGAAGAAAACAGAGAGAAGGAAAATAGAACTAATTTGTCAGTATTTCTGTAGCAATCTTTTTCAATGTAATTGACAGTGAAACCACGACATTTGGAATGTAGAACCAATCTCTGTATACTATAGAGACCCTCAGAGAATTTTCATATTAAAAAGATCTTCAGAGGTTCATGTGAAAAGTGTCTGGTAAAAAAATAGAAGGCTATCTAAGACCTAAGACAAAGGGAAGAGGGTATTCCCTTTCCCCCTAATGCCCCATAGGTGGCAGTCTTTCAGATGCTCCTATCTGTGGGTGATGGTACACTGACTACCCTTCTCCCCATCCCCCAAGACCAGTGAAGAGACTCCTGAATGAGATACAAAATTATTTTAAGAGTTCAGCGACCTGTCTACACAAGTGGATCCAACAAGTAGATGAAGAAAATCTATTGTATTGATTGGGTTTTGTGATTGGAGAGATAGCCCATAGTACTGGTCCATCAGAATATTTATCTGGACCAGACCCTGCCGGACAATAAGCTGGACCTATAATGAACAGAAGCAGGAAAGTAGATTGGATTATTTTTAGGAAACAATTGAGGGCTTTTAATGAACTCAGATTTATCCCCAAACAAAGGCTTATCTTATAAACAACCAGTATTTTTCCAGTGGTTCTTAATGGATGTCAGGCATGGAATAATGTAATTTCTAACTAATTAAACTTTTTGGTCAAATGTTGCAAAATTACAAAGAGCAAGTTTGGCCTCAAAGAAGAGAAATGAGAAAATAATTCTCCAAATTTTTTAGAAGAACTAGTGGCATGGGTATCTCATGGGTAATGGAACATGTCAGATTTTCAATATTTAATCAGTTTTACTCTCTTTTTTCCTTTTTTTAAAAATTCCTTTTTCTAAAGGATAGCTTTCTAGAAGAGGAGAGGGGAAGTATACAAGGTAAACGTTTGGTAGTGTAAAAATAAAAGGTATCAAAATTTATTTTAAAATAAATGTTTTTCCCCCATGTGGTAATATATATCTATAATCCAAGTTACTAATACTAGGAGAGGAAAAGCTAGTAGATCTCTTGAGTTCTACAGTTTTGAGCTGTAGTAGACTAAGCTAATCAGGTGTTCACATTGTCAGGTATAATATGATGAGTTTCCCAGTAGTTGGGGGAGGGGCAGTAGGTTGCCTAAGGAATGTAATGGAGAGGTACATGGTGGTCATGAATAGATAGCATATTAACAGCAAGGTATTAATCAAAAAAAGATGGATAAGGGTCTATAACCTGGTGGGGGGAAGGTAGATCCATCATATAGTGATGGAGACTCCATATTCTTATGGTCTACATATAAGGCCAAGAGAACCAAGGGAAGAGTTATAGGAAGATAGAGACCAGAGAGACAAAGAGTGAGAGGGCAAAGGTGACTGCATCTCTGATGAAAGAACTACACTGATGAAATTACAGATCCATTAAGGTTATAAAGTACATCTTCTTCAACAGATTAATTTGCTTTCATTTATACAATGATTGGCCACCACACTTATCTTTCCACCAAGACTCTTTAAAATCTTTCCTTCTCTCTATCCAAATGGATAATCATTCATTGAGAAAAGGGATTGCTTTTTTCCCTTTTTATTAATGTTATTGTTAGCTTATTATTTAGTTTTTTTAAATGTATTAATTGCAATCTTAAACAAAACAAAGATAGCTCTACTGTAAGACAGAAGAAGTATCCTCCTTATTGTGTGGTATGAGAATTCAGAGACACACTCTTGATCAGTTATCTGTCCTATGTTTCATAGTGGTATTGAAAACTCTATCCACTAGAATCATACTTTGGGAGGCTATTGTTAAATGCTGACATCTTAATTATTTGGCAGGTACAATGTGAGCCCTTTCAAACCTTCATCGTGTTCAAATAGGCATTCTACAGCTGAATCCAAATTAGTGTATTAGACAAGATCAACATTTCTCTGAGCTAAACCCTAGCTCTGACGTAGGTACCAAGCATGGTCACTCTTTTGTGGGAGTCTCTAATGACTGGGATGAGGAGGGAGGAGACACAGATACATCTTAATCCACACCTCCATGCCCTCACCCGATCCAACAGTTCTCAGATGCTTTCTTCTCAGCAGTGAGATTACCAGTGGAACAGCATCAACAAATGGAAGGCAAAGCTCTGAGTCACTCAAAATAAAATGCAGTCCTCCTGCATTCAACAGAACTCTGGGACTAGTTTACATACAACAGTGCTCACATTCTCCCTTCCCACTTCCTGAAGTACCTTAACTAAATACTACTTCTGTACATTGGAAATGGAGTTCTCTCAAAACTGTCTCACTTGCTCCTTCCCCTCATTTTGCTAGGTTACATTACCAGGACGATGCCCTGGCACTTTCAGCAATCATTAATAGATAGACACCCCTGGTTTGATGAGCTCTCTTGAAAAGAGCAGCCACTTAAAAGGACGGGCTGTGTCAGAGCTCTAAAAATCCATGTTGACAAGTAGGCAGAATCTCAGAAATGAGTGGCATCTTTGTCACCAGCTGGTGAGTCAAGCTTCATCTTCAACCACCTTCTTAGATCTTTCCTTGGGAGATAATGAAGTAGGATGGTCATTTGTTCCTCTCAGAAACTCCATTTTCAAAAAGGAGACCCAGGCTAACCATATCTTCTTTCTTCTCCAGGTTACACTTGTGACTGTCCTGATTTCTCAGATTTTGTCTGTAATGCTCCCCCTGCCATAACCACTATGGTAACTCCATCTTCTCCTCCTCTTTTCCTTTCAGTTTCTTTTTATGTATTGTCTTTCCTTATTAGAATTCAAGCTCCTTGAAGGCAAGAACAATTTTCATTTTCTGCTTGTATTTTACTTATATTCTCAGTGATTAAAAGGGTGCTTAAAACATCATAAATGCTCATTAATTTGTTGACACCAAGAACAGACACTCCAGTGGCACTCTTCAGTGAAACTTTGCTATTTCAGGAGAACAGACAAGACAAATACACCCAAGGCTGAAACCCCTGGACTAGATCAGAGCACATCACCTCTTGCTTGGGAGAGATGGAGTAGACCACTAAGCAATTATAAGAAAAGAATCAGGCAGGTACAAGAGTCCCGCAAAGAAGATATTGCCCACAGAAATCTATGATTGGATGCTCACTTTGGCAATAATCTCACCAGTTGGGCACGAAAAAGACAAAGGATGAGAAAGTACACCTTACAAAGGAAAAAAGAAAAAAAAGCCCAATTGAGAGTACGGAGACTTCTTGCCAACTATTTATAGCCTGCTGCCATATGGGTGGCAGCTCCACTTTCAATCATCACCGAGCATCACCTGAGCTCTGAGGCCAAACGTGGCTCTGGCAAAGGAGGCACACATCCGGGGGCATCATTTCTTATGTGTCTGTGTCTCTGATAGGCTTTGATTGGCAAGAGGGATTAAAAAGGTCCGTAGCATGGGGTTCAGACTAGACAGGGAAAACCCAGATGGAGTCCAGCAAAGGAGGGGGCCTTAGGCCATCAGGGCAGTGTGTGTAAGCACCTGATACCAAGGAAAAGTGGAAGAGATTAGCTGCCAAAGAAAAACTTTTCATGAGACTGTCCTTGTTCCTGAGTGGTGTATATACAAAAAAAATCCTGATATTGGGGAATATTAGATAACAACGATTTCTTATGTATTATTATGGGAAATAAAAAGGAAGGCAAAAATAGACCTCACCCTCTAAAGATCTTATGTTCCAATGGGGGACACAGAATGTGAATGAATAGATACCTACAAGATACATATGGGGTAGAAGGAAGATTACTGTAGAGGTAGGGGTGGGCAGATAAATATTTTTTCTTTCCTTCCTAAAAAATTAACCTATGATACACTTTTTAAGTTTAATCTGCTTTATTAGCATCTATTATTTATTATGATTTATTAACTTTTATTATTATTTATTAACATTTTCTTTATCACTCTTAAGTTGGGAGATTCAACAAAATAATAAACCAAGCCCTGATTTTTAGTGATTGCCAATTTTTGAAATTTACCAATCTACTGACTCCCACTAGCTGGTCTGAGCTGCCTCCAACACTTTACTGAGAGGGGAAGGTCTAACATCTGACAAGATGTTAACTTGATTTGATGCATTTTTGGCACATTGTCATCCCCCCTCCCATTAGATTCTAAGTTTCTTGAGGGAAAGAACATCTTTTGCCTCTTTTTCTGTCTCCGGAGGTTAGCACAGTGTCTGGCACACAGCAGGTACTTAGTAAATGAGTATGGAAATGACATTGAAGATAATAAATACTGATTCAACACTTTAAGGGCCTATAATTTCTTGAGCTGGCATATAACAACTTATTCTCTCATTTACTAGATGATCATAGCATCATAATATTTATATCTAAAAAGGGATCTTAGGGGTCATATAATTCAACCTCTTCACTTTATAGTAAAGGAAGAGCCCAAAGCTGCTGGAATGTGCCAGAGGCATGATTTGGGGGCCCTCTGACTCAATGCTACCCTACTAGATTTGTGGCGACTGAAAATGTTGTCCTGGCTGGTGATGAGCTGAAGTTTAAAATTTATTTAAGGGAAAAAAAGGAAAATAAGGCTGAAAGATTAGTATGAGATAGCCCCAGAGCTGAAAAGGAAGAGAGCAGGCTGAACTACTTTGAGGAAATTGCAAAACACTATTATTCACCCCACGTTTCTCCTAACAGCAAAGGCCCCATGTTTCCAATACAAATATTTTACCAGTGTCACTATATGGCAGAAAGACCTGGAATTCCACTGATTCCCAAGAGCTAAAGACACACATCACACAGAGGGCAATAGAAGGGCATGTGGTGGGTGTGAGCAGGCCATAATATATGACCAAAGAGGAGTTCTGAAGAACAGGATGTCTTCAAAGAAATATATGACATAGATTGGTCACACTGTGCTCCCACAATGCCCCTGAAATGTCAGGAGAAAATGAAGGTGACTTCCAGTATGTAGGATTCATTCAATGGAAGGCATGAATGGATTGCAACATTCGTTTTTGGAGAGAGCTCTTTAATCAATAAGATCCAAGATCCATTGAGGCAGTATTTGAGTGTCATGTAATTTGCAGATTGTCTAAAACTTATCATCCTCTGTCCCATTTTTCACCGCTGTCATCATTCATTCAGAGAATGCAAAAATACATTGTGTATTTTTCTTTTCTTTTTCTCATGAGTTGCCACGGCCAAATAATTCATCACTAGGATACCTATACTAAGCCTCAGAAATCAGTCTCACACTGTTACCAGGAATGGATATGAAGCTCTTTGAGGACCTTCCAGAGATTTTATTTTCCTAGTATAACCTTCAAGGATTTGGGGTTTCTTCTCTTCTATGATGACGAATCAAAGTAAAACTTTGATTTGTACTTGACTTTATTTTGAGTGAGGGAGGGCTGTGCAGGTCACCAGCCTCCCTTCTCCTCCAGAGCCATCTGAATCCAGTGACCAGATATTCATCGATGACCGGAGATGACCCAGTAAGAGGCAATTGGGGTTAAGTGACTTGCCCAAGGTCACACAGCTAGTGAGTGTCAAGGGTCTGAGGTGAGATTTGAACTCATATTCCCTCCTTCCCCAGTGCTTTGGGTAGAGTACCTGCAGCAGGTATATCTAGTCATAGACCCAAGACCATGGACAAGAGTCACACAGGATGATGATCAGGTATGGATGAACTGTGCTTGTCTCAGTAGAGGCAACATTCACATTAAAGAGATCATAGACCTGTCAAAGCTTCAAGGTTTTAGACAACATCCATCAGCAACAATCATCCAAGCAAGAGTTAATAGCCAGACCAGGTCAAGTCGTCAGAAACAACTATTCAACAGATTGTAGGGAAAGGGGGCATCAGAGAGATGGACTTTGATACTAGGTGTTGAGATAAGCCAGACAAGTATCCAAGTATGAGACCATGGCTCACATGAGAAATATAGACAGAGGTCATCACAACAAGGGATTAAACAGAAGTAAAAGTCTTAGAGTACAGCCTAGGTCAAATTAATAGAAATAGTAGCTACAATGAGCTGAAACGTGGAAATGAGCCAGAAAAAGGAATGCCATGGAAACAGGGTTAAGACGGAGGCTTGGAAATATTCACTGAATAAGACTCCATCCCATTCAGTTCATGCTATTGCGTAACTATAATTTAATACAGCCCCAGAAAATATAAGAGAATGTGTAGGTCACACTCTCTTCTGTCCAGTACAGGGGAAAGGTAGAGTCAGAAACTTGTTCCCATAAAATGTTTTTCTCATAAATAACATACAGACAAACTTTCTATTTTGCCCAAGAGAATCATGTTGTCAGGTCAATATTGGTGTCCAACACAATCACAAGGCTCTGAGGGCTGATGACCTTTTGAAGTCTTTTCTAAATTTTTTTTTCATTGAAGATATTAACCAAAACTTACATTCTACAGAGAACTCTTGATTAAATAGTCTCAGGGTATATTGATAGTACCATTAAATATGGGGTATCTTCCAGGGCATTTAAGACTAAAACAAGAAATAAATCTTGTCACCTTGAATCACCTGATCCTATTTATAAGGCTCCTTGAACATTAAATGGCTCTTAGAAAACAACATTTAGATAACTTAAGTGCAACCTGAATCACATGCACATATATTTGGCAGCAGTTTAGTTTACAAAATGATTGTGTCCATTGAAATGAGAGGATCAACTCTGCATGTTGTTTCACTGTAGTCCCAATGGATTTTTGCCATCATAGACTTTTTGTTTTTCCTTTCCAATCTATGCACAGCACTAGAAAAATCTACATACAAATACACAGGAAAACTGGGAAATGCCACCTTGAAGGCTGAAGTGGGCATGTCTGAAGTAGAAGCAGGGTTCCTAACCTGATGTCTATGAACTTTAAAATATTTTGCTAACTCTATTTCAATATCATTGGTTTCTTTTACAATCCTATAGATTTCATTTTATGCATTTAGGAATAGAATTCTGCGAAAGGTCCATGACACAAAAACTTTAAGACTATCTGAACTAGAAGATCATCACTATCCAACCTTGCTTTATCTCTCAAAAAGGGGGCAGCTAGGTGGTACAGTGGACAGAGCACCAGTGCAGGAGTCAGGAAGACCTGAGTTCAAATCTCACCTCAGGGGACAGAGCCAAGATGGCAGAGTGGAAAAACTCACATATACTAGCTCCGAACCCACAGCCCATAATTATCTATAAAAACAATTCCCAACAAATTCTGGAACAGTGGAGCCACACAACAACACAGTGAAGGAGTTCCAGAGAGTCCTGAAAAACGGATCCCAAAGGTCCATCGTGCACCTGATGGGAGCAGAGCCCAGCCCTGCCCTGGCCACTCAGCACGGAGAGGGACAGATCCAGCAGATCCCAGCAGGCTTCAGGGACGGAATCTCCAGTGGCCACAAAGGTCCCTCCACCCACAGACGCACAGGTTAGTGAAAGAGATGTCTGGACAGACTGAGAGGGGAGCGGGGTGTCTCCATGACTCAGGCCCCCTCAGGAGGCAGCAGCAGAGGCAGCAGGCAGCCAGAGGTTCCCAGAGCAGGCAGGAGCTCAGCAGGAGCTCCATTAGTGAAGGTCTCTGCATAAAACCCCTGAGGGAACTGAGCCTGGGAGGCAGCCCTGTCCCTACCTGAGAACCTGACTTAATCTTACCCTGAATAGCATCTGGGTGTGCCGCTGAAAGCCCTGAGGCTGGGGAGCAGCATTTGAATCTCAGACCCCAAGCACTAGCTGGGCAGACCTAGGCCAGGGATGGAGAGGACTCTCAGAAGTCAAGTAACTGGCTGGGAAAATGCCCAGAAAAGGGAAAAAAAATAAGACCATTGAAGGTTACTTTCTTGGGGAACAGATGATTCCGCCATTCCTCTTTACCTTACAATCAGGTAAAGACATAGGAGTCAAAGCCTCTGTATCCCATACATCTGGAATAGGTATCACATGGGCTCAGGCCATGGAAGAGCTCAAAAAGGATTTTGAAAATCAAGTTAGACAGGTGGAGGAAAAACTGGGAAGAGAAATGAGAGAGATGCAAGAAAACTTGATAAAGGAGACTCAAAAAAATGCTGAAGAAAATTACACCTTGAAAAATAGGCTAACTCAATTGGCAAAAGAGGTTCAAAAAGCCAATGAGGAGAAGAATGCTTTCAAAAGCAGAATTAGCCTAGTGGAAAAAGAGGTTCAAAAGCTCACTGAAGAAAATAGTTCTCTCAAAATTAGAATGGAACAGATGGAGGCCACTGACTTTCTGAGAAACCAAAAATCACAAAACAAAACCAAAAGAATGACAAAATGGAAGATAATGTGAAATATCTCA
>CM053772.1:207196112-207248004 GCA_028658325.1 Potorous gilbertii | reverse complement strand
CAAATGGGGAGAAAATTTTGGAACCCAAAATCTTGTGAAAATGAATGTAAAAAAAGTTAAATAAATAAATTTATAAAAATTAAAAATAAATAAAAAAAGAAGAGACAAACTTACTTTTTCACTCCACTTTGGACTTTGGCTCTGACTCTCCTGACTTCTTTTCTATGCGCTCCTCCTCCTCCCCTTAACTTTACATGTCTTATCTTTCACTTATTAGAATATCGAGAGAAGGGTACAGTCTCTTTTTCACTTGTATTTGTAGTCTTGTGTTTACAAACTTCTTGACACAAAGTAAATGCTTAATAAATGCTTGTTGACCTATAAATGAATTGTTTCATAAAGAGTGTAACACTGTGCAATAAATACCATTGGTCTTTGTGACAATTGTGGTTAAAACGGCCATGAGAAGGCTTGGAGTACTCCAGAGAAGAAACCAGAAGTTCATAGATTTAGAACTAAAAGGAACTTGAGAGACAATCCAATCCAATCTCCTCATTTTTTAGAGGAATCTCCAATTGGTTAAGGGATTTGCCCAAGGTCACACACATAGTAAAGTAGCAAAGACATTCTTCAAAACCAACTTAGCATGTTGCTTCTCGTGTTCTTTCTGCTGTCTTATACTGAAGTCCACAAGCCTAACCTTAGGAAACAGAAACAAGGGATATAGGCCCAAAGATCAGAATGTCATCCTTAAAAAAAACTATTCTAGGTTCTTTTCATGTGGATTCATAGACCCCTGTAGAGCAAAGGGACACAGAGGACATAGAGTCCTGGCACACTATAGAATGGATTCCAAGTACAATTATGTTCCAAGCATTTTATGACGGATATCTTTAGCATACACCGCAACAAACCTCAGGATAAGAAGGGCTAATAAGTCAAAAAGCATTTATTGAGACCCTACTGTGTGCCAATCCTTGTGCTAAGGGTAGGAGTACAAAGAAAGCAAAAAGATAATCCTTGCTTTTCAAGGAGTTCCCAGTCTGATAGGAGAAACAACAAGCAAGCAACTATGTACAAATGAATACTGCTTCTACTTAGGTCATGTCATATTGAACTTGGAAAGCTCCAGTGAAACCATATGTGTCAGTGCAAATATGGATACAAATCAGAACTGTGTGACTGAGTATAGTTACCAGATTCTAATTCAACCAACTTGAGGTCCAAGAAGCTGATACTGCCTGAGGCCTACCATGCATAACTGTGAAAGTGCTTCTCAATATTTTTTAAAATTTTGGCCAAGGTAGGACTCTGTAACGGATCTCATTTTTTTTTTTGATCCAACATGGAAATGCATGTAAGGGAGAAATACATTCTTCTATTTTACAAAGGGAAAAATTAGGAAAGATGTTCTGCTTAGGGAGAGAGCATCAACACCAGCATGTCCTTAGGATAGATATGTATAGGTTTCTTCTCTCTGGGAGCAGATAAGGAAAACATTTGTAACCGCCTACTTAAGACATATCATGTCTTTAGGCATACACAGACCTACCCAAACAAGAACCTGAGAGATTCTGTGGGAGCCAAAGTATTGTGAAAAAAATGTTTCTCTCTAGGATTCCTCACCAGGACTCATAGTTATCAAGAACAAGGCTTTGCAAACATGCTACCCAAAGAGATACTTCTTTTGGCAGGAACTAAGACATCTAGATTCTAATAACTAAGACATCTAGAAGAGACAAATGTACTTTTCCACTCCTCTTTGGACTTTGGCTCTGACTTTCCTGACTTCTTTTCTATGCTCTCCTCCTCCTCCCCTATTTTATTATCCATATTTTCTGATCCTCAGTGAGATCCAGGGCCAAAGTTATTAATGACACCTTCTGTGAATGCTGGGGAACCAAGAGGTCTGAACAGAAGGCTAAGCAATGTCAACAGGTGACATTTCTAGTGCATTTGTAGAATGCCACCAAGAATGACTGAATGGATAGGAAAGCATTGGTTAAGCACTTATTATATGCCATATCCTCCGCTAAAATCTGTGGCTACAAACATAAGCAAGCAGTATAATTCCTTCCCTCAAGGAGGTTATATTCTGGAAAACACACAGTGCTTCAAGCTTTATTCTTTATCTGCTTTTATTTGGTCCTCAAAAAATCTACCCTTTATTCATTCAATACCATACATATAAACAGTATGTTTAGGTTCAGGCATAAACTAATATCTTAGAAGAAATTAGGAGATATTTTATGTCTCATCTTTTGTTTGTATTTTCAATGAAATTTACTTTTTAATTTTAAAATATTAATTTTAGCTGTTTTAGTTTTCTTAATGAATAAAAGTAAAATCCTTTATAATGGAATATTTAGTAAGTATTCATCTTTTTAAAACATTCCCTGGGTGCATACCGTACTGAAATACACTAATCAGGCCTATGTATTTAATACACATTTATTAAGTACCTTTTGTGTACAGATAAGCATGCAGAAAAAATATATTTTGACAGTTATGGTCCTTGGGGAGCTTGTGATTTAGAAAAGAATGACACAAACACAGATAATTATAATTTCCAATATTAGCTAATCAATAATCAGCAAGTCTTTATTAAGCTCTTACTATGTGGTAGGCAGTGAGGATGCAATACCTGCTATTGAAGAACATGAGAAGTCTACTGCAGAGTTGCAAAACAAAATTGTCTGTGCAATCTGGAAAGTTAGTACTAACTGGGGGTATAAAAAAGCCTTCCTGGAGGAAGCAGCATTAGACTTTAAAGGATGGGTAGTAATCTGATGTACAAAAAGAGGGAGTGAGTACTTTCTAGGTATCAGAAATACCTGAGCACAAGTATGCAGAAAAATACAGGGCATCATTAGGGGGCAGAAGTACAGAGGATATTTAGGAAACTAATCTGAGATATGAGTGGATGGTATCAGATGCTATAGGGTTTTGTTAGGTTTTTCCTTTCCTTTGTAGGCAAGAGGAAATAATTAAAGCTTTTGGAGCAAAGGAGGAAGGAGATAAGATCTGTGCAAAGGGGATGCCATAGCATATAGAGTACTGGGCCTGGTGTCAGATTCACCTTCCTGAGTTTAAGTCCAGCCTCAGACACTTACTAGCTATGTGACTGTGGGCTAGTCACTTACTTAACCCTGTTTGCTCCAGTTTCCTTATCCTTAAAATGAGCTCAAGAGGGAAATGGTAAATTGCTTCAGTATCTTTGCCAAGAAAAATGAGTCAGACACAACTGAAAAGTGACCACTAACAATAAAATTGATAAGAAGAAACATTAGGCAAGTAGTATAAAGGATAGACTGGTATGGTACTGAGTGGAACAGGGAACCTGGGTATAGTCCAGGGGTAGGGAACCTCCGGCCTTGTGGCAACATGTGGCCCTCTAGGTGCTCAAGTGAAGTTTTACAGAACAAATCCTTTTATTAAGGGAATATGGTCTCTGAAGTTTGGATTCAGTCAAAGGAGGACCTTTGAGGGCCTTTGACTAAATCCAAATTCTGCAGAACAAATTCTACCATCACCCGCCTCCCTCCCCCATAGTCTAGTGCTAGAGAAAAGTAGACAAGGACAAAGTAAACAATTATTTTTGGAAAGGATTAAAATTAGCAGTCATAGGGCTTCATTTAATGATAAATGCAAAGAGATGATTATACAAGCTTCTGAAAAAGTCAATGACATGGTGGTCTAACATGCCATTGTTAGACTTCTCCCTGATACAAATGCGTGAATTGGAGAGAGAGAGAATATTGGCTGCCTTACTAACACACCCTGAAGCAGAATCTGGGTGAGCCAACAGAATTGGATATTTGCCTTGGTGGCAAATGTGTTCTGTCATCCAGGGCCCTACGCTGTGACCTTATCCCTGAGGTTGTTCTGCTGAGAACTCTTGCCTGCAACTCTCACTCACTTAGGAGGAGAGAGGGAGGGGAAAAGATTGGGTAACAGGGCTTGCCCCACTTGGACACTAAGCAAAGCAAACAAACAGCTCTCATAGCCATCACCTTAGAATGCTACTACCACTCTCTTCCTCCTTGAGAGTGATGGGTTGGTGCTTTTGCCTAATTTGTCTCTACGGCCAATCTTTTGGTGAGAAATATGTTTGCCCATCAGACAACTTATCTAGAGTTAGGCCAACATGAAGATTTAGGGAGAAAGGGGTGAAATAAATGCTCATGGAGTATTTCTGATCTCTATTCAAAGGTAATCAGTTGCTTTGACTTCCTGTTTTAAAATGCACTAAAACAATTTTGGGGGTAGCTTTCGGTTATTATTTAAAAACTTCCTGAAATCACAGGTCCCAATGTCATTCAAATACTGTCCCTTAGTATGCACAAAGGAAGGGAAGAGGTAAGGTTGTTGACACAAAATGGTAGAGATGAATGGGAGACTGGAAGCAGTGCCATAAGCAAGAAATGTGTACCAATGGAGCCTTGGAAATTGTTACAGGATGCATAAATGCGAGTTATTCAATAACAGAGAAGAGCAATCCTCTATCTACATCCAGCATCGCCAAATATCCTAGAGTGATTTGGCCCTTGTCACCTATTTCTATCCTCCCATTTTAGAGCAGATTGCTGGAGGGCCCATAGTTGTTGAGTAGCAAAGGCAGTCCTAGGGCTCAAACCTCTTGACTCCCAGTTCCAAATGACCTTTTCCATTCCACCATGTTACTTCTTTGAATACTTTGATTCAATTTCTTAATCAGTGGTTAATAATAAGCAAACTTGAATTTCATTTTAAGAATTTAATTTTCTATAACTAGATAATTAAAAGCATATTTATTCAAAGATGGTCTTTGAAGACAACAAAGACTCACCCTACACCTTTACTTTCTGTGCCCATTGCCCCTTTAATTGTGTTCTGTGTGTGCCCAAGCAGTTAGGTAGCACAACTCA
The DNA here is from genome assembly GCA_028658325.1 of Potorous gilbertii. Lineage (NCBI taxonomy): Eukaryota > Metazoa > Chordata > Mammalia > Diprotodontia > Potoroidae > Potorous > Potorous gilbertii. The sequence goes on along the minus strand of CM053772.1, from coordinate 207,243,157 downwards.
TGAAGGGCTGGATCCTGAGTCCAGAAGACAAGTCCAAATCCTCTCTCAAATACTGACTAGTTATGTGATTCTGCCTGCCTCAGTCTCCTCAATTTTAAAAGGGAGATAGCTAATAATAGCAACTATCTCCTAAGGTGGCTATGAGGGTCAAATGAGACAGTATTTATAGAGTAAGTAGCACAGTATCTGTCATATATTAGGTACTTAGGTACACACATTCCTTTCCTCCTTCCCCTCCTCTGGCAACTACAACTCTTCTATCATAAAGATATTTGATAAGATTGATATTCTATTGAATTAAATTCAATTCCCAGATTTGATGATATTCTTTGGGCTTTAACAAGTGTGGGGATGTAGATGCAGGTGTAGGTGTAAATATGTGCATAGGCGTAGATGACATAAATGTTGCAAATGTCGAGCTGGGGTGGGGAGGCATTCTGGTATATTAGATAAAGCACCAGCCTCAAATTTAGGAGGAATTGCAGTTGTGTTTGACTCTATGACCCCATAGACCATAGCACTCCAGGTCCTTCTTTCCTCCCAAAGTCTGTCCAATCCCATGTTCATTGCTTACATGACTATCTATCCATCTCATCCTCTGCCATCCCTTTTTCCTTTTGCCTTCAATCTTTCCCAATATCAAGGTCTTTTTCAGTAAGTTCTGTCTTCTCATTATGTGGCCAAAGTATCTAAGCTTCAGTTTCAGTATTTGATCTTCTAGTGAATAACCTGATGCAATGAATATAATATACTACATTATATAACAATAATGACAACCTGACATCAATTATTTCTTTAAGTGTTGACCGATTTGATCTCCTGGCTGTCCAAAGGTCCCTGCAAAGTCTTCTCTAGCACCACAGTTTGAAAGCATTGATTCTACAGTGCTCAGCTCTCCTTACGGTCCAACTCTCACAGCTGTACGTTGCTGCTGAAGAAACCGTAGCTTTGATTCTATAAACCTTTGTCGGCAAAGTGATGCCTCTACTTTTTAGTGGGCAGTTCAGAGTTTTCATAGTTTTCCTTCCAGGGAGCAAGCATCTTTTAATTTCATGATTGCAGTTGCCATCTGCAGTGATCTTTGAGCCCTAAGATATGGCTTCAATTTCTTTACCCTTTACTGGGAAGTGATGGGACCAGTTGCCAAGATCTTAGTGTCTTTCTTTTGGAGGGGGAGGACAGGGGTTATGTTAAACATCAAGTCAGTTTTTACATTCCCTAAATTTAAGTCTTGGGCAGTTAGGTGGCACCTTAGTGCATAGAGCTCTGGGTCTGGATTTAGAAAGACCCAAGTTCAAATGCCGCCTGAGACACTTACTAGCTAAGTGATCCTGGGCAAGTTACTTAACCCCATTTTCCTCAGATTCTACATCTAAAAAATGAGCTGAAGAAGGAAGTGACAAACCACTCCAGTATTTTGGCTAAAAAACAAACAAGAAAAATAAAAACAAACCAAATAGGGTCAACAAAGATTCAGACATAACTGAAATGACTGAACAATTACAACACCAAGTTGAAGTTCTGCCTCCCACAACTCCTGGCTGGATAACCCTGCTCAAGTCATGGAACCTCTCAGTTCCCCAAGGTAACTTTCCAAACCTATTCAATTTCAGAGGAAGCACCAATCTGCTCTGACTGAAGAAATTGCTCAATGGGAGCTCCCCATACCAAAGGAGTCATAGGTGTGTAGCAGGGATTAAGTTGGAACTCATTCCACAGAACATGGGTAAAGCAGAGCTGAGCTTCCTGGGCTGCTTCCTATGACACGTGTGGCTCAATGCTAAAGGATAACAAAGTAATTCCAATATAAATAATAAGTATATTAAAGTATAAAATGTAAACACAAAATATGAAATGTGAGGATTTAGTTCAGTGCTAAAAGACTTTGGGATAATGAGGTAATTCCAGGGTACTATTCCTAGGTCCCTTGGTCCTCATGATGGTGGCAAGGAGATCACTGTGTGGAAGAGATTTGGCCACTAAGCCTCAGGAATTTCCAGTAAACTGTAAAGGAGGGACTTTTCCTTTCATTCTCTTCTTCCTCCCTTCTGCATATGTTGCTTAGGACACTGAGAGTTCTCCCTTGGATATTTCATGATGAGAGTAGAGGGCCTCCTCTTCAATCGCTAGCAACTGTGGAACCTGCTTATACATCACAAGGAGCACATATTTGTCAAAGCAAATCTAAGCTTGAGTCTCAGAACCCCAAGTGCTTCTTCTGCCTTGTGTTTCTTTCTTTAAGTAGAGTTGACTGAAGACCAATTATGAGAGATGAACTTTTCCTAAGTGACTGCCTCAGGAGTTCTGAGCTCCTCAGTTAGAGTTAATAGCCCAAAGGGAAGTACATCATGTAGCTACTGTATAGTGTCTCAAAAGTGTGCTATTTCATATTTTTAAGTTTTTTTCTTCTGAGTATTTATAGATCTTACATGTTTCAAGCATTTCTTTTCTATGGAGAAAATAAATAGTTGTCCTATATCTGATCTGCTTTGCTTACCAAGTATCTTTCTAGAAGAAGCATTAGTGATGCTTTTTGGGGACACCCTAGGTATGAGTCAAACCTGAGTCTAAAAAAATTACCGGGGAGCAGAGCCAAAATGGTGGAGTAGAAAGATGCCTATACTCTAGCTCTTCCCTCACAGCCCATAAAATACCTGTAAAAAATGACTCTTAACAAATTCTAGAGCAGCACAAGCCACAGAACAACAAAGTGAAAGAGAATCTCAGCCAAAGGTAACCTAGAAAGCCAACAGGAAAGGTCTATGGCACGAGATGCAGAAGAGAGAGGAACCCCACCTTGGCTGCATGGCACCGGCATGGGAGGAACAGGCCTTCAGGCAGAATTTCCAGTAGCAGTGGAGGGTCTCAGATTCCTCAACCTACAAGTGCCAAAGAAAGCTTCAAAGGACAGTTAGAGGACTTTTCCAACTGAGTGAGAGAGGAGCAGGGTCCCCCCTAGCACTGGCCCAAGGTGGCAGCAGTAGTGGTGGCAGCAGCTCCAGCATTGCTTTGTGAAGCACTCTGCCTAAAGCCCCTGGGGTAATTGAGTAGCTGATCTGAATCTCAACACTGAGTGGCAGCCCTGCCCTTCCCCAAAGCCCCTGAGGGAATTGAGCAGCTGATCTTAATCTCAGCCCTGAGCAAGGTTCTGAGGTAAGGTGAAGCACTAGGACCCTCCTTTTGACAAAGGATTCATAAGTCAAGGAACTGATTGGGAAAATGCTCAAAAAAGGGGAAAAAAATAAGACTACAGAAGGTTACTTTCAGGTGAACGAGTATTTTCTTCCATCCTTTTGGATGAGGAAGAACAATGTGTACTGTCAGAGGAAGTCAAGGTTTCTGCATCCAGTACCTCCAAAAATAAATATGCAATGGTGTGAGGCCATGGAAAAGCTTGAATAGTGAGTCAACAGCTGGCTAAAGGAGACCCAAAAAAATGCTGAAGAAAATAACATCTTTAAAAATAGTCTAACTCAATTTGCAAAAGAAGTCCAAAAAGCCAATGAGGAGAAAAAGACTTTAAAAAGCAGAATGAGCCAAATGGAAAAGGAGATTCAAAAGCTCACTGAACAAAATAGTTCTTTAAAAATGAGAATGGAACAGATGGAAGCTAATGACTTTATGAGAAACCAAGAAATTACAAAACAAAACCAAAAGAATGAAAAAATAGAAGATAATGTGAAATATCTCATTGGAAAAGCAACTGAACTGGAAAACTGATCCAGGAGAGACAATTTAAAAGTTATGGGACCACCTGAAAGCCAGGATCAATAAAAAAGAGCCTAGACATCATCTTCTATGAAATTATCAAGGAAAACTGCACTGATACTCTAGAACCAGAAGGCAAAATAAACATTGAAAGAGTCCACTGATTACCTCCTGAAATAGACCCAAAAAGAGAAACTCCCAGGAATACTGTGGCCAAATTTCAGAGTTCCCAGGTCAAGGGAAAAATATTGTGAGCAGCTAGAAGGAAACAACTTGAATATTGTGGAAATACAATCAGGATAACACAAGATCTAACAGCTTCTACATTGAGGAATCTCAGGGCTTAGAATACAGTATTCCAGAAGTCAAAGGAACTGAGATTAAAACCAAGAATCACCTACCCAACAAAACTTTTCAGGGGAAAAAAATGATCATTCAATGATATAGAGAATTTTCTAGCATTCTTGATAAAAAGACCAGAACTGAAGAGAAAATTTGACTTTCAAACACAAGAATCAAGAGGAGTATGAAAAGGGAAACAGGAAAGAGAAATCATAAGGGACTTTCTAAAGTTGAACTGTTTACATTCCTACATCGGAAAATAATATTTGTAACTCTTGAGACTTTTCTCAATATTTGGGTAGGTGGAGGGATTACACACACACAGATACACAGACACACACACACACACACACAGACACACACACACACACACATATATAGACAGAGAGCACAGGTTGAATTGAATCAGAAGGGAAGACATCTCTAAAAAATAAAATTAAGGGGTGAGAGAGGAATATATTGGGAGGAGAAAGGGAGAAATAGAATAGGCAAATTATCACTCATAAAAGAGATAAGAAAAATCTTTTTCAATGGAGAAGTAAAGGGAGGAGGTGAGTGGGGAAAAGTGAAGCTTACTCACTTCACATATGGCTTAAGGAGGGAATAACATGCTCACTCAATTTGGTATGAAAATCTATCTTATACTACAGGAAAGTAGAGGAGAAAGGGACAAGTGGGGTGAGGGGAATGAGAGAAGGGAGGGCAAATGGGAGAAGGGAGTAATTAGAAGTAAACAATTTTGGGAAGGGACAAGGTCAAATGAGAGAATTAAATAAGGACAGGGTAGGATGGAGGAAAATATAGGTGGTCTTAGACAACATGACTATTATGGAAGTCTTTTACAAAACAACAGGTATATAGCCTATATTGATTGCCTGTCTTCTCATTGGGGATGGGTGGGGAGGGAGGGAGGGAGAGAAGTTGGAATTCAAAGTATTAGAAATGAATGTTGAGAATTGTTATTGCATATAACTAGGAAATTAGAAATACAGGTAATGGGGGTATAGGAATTTATCTTACCCTACAAGAAAAGAGAGAAGATGCAGATAACGGAAGGGTGGGGTGTAATAGGAAAGAGGGAACATTGAGGAAAGGGGTAATAAGAATGTAAGGTATTATGGGTGGGGGGAGGGGAGAGATAGGGAGAAAATTGGAACTCAAAATTTTGTGGAAATGAATGTTGAAATCTAAAAATAAATAAATAAACATTTAAAAATACATTTAGGAGGGATATACAAGATAGAGATTACACAAAATAAGCCTGATACCACCCTTTATAGTCTAGGCTTCTCCAGAACTGAATCCAGCCTATGTGAATCCATAGTTGTGGTTTTTATTGGAAGAGGGCACTATAGCCTCCTGAACCCAGTTCATGTATATGCATATGCACGCACACACCCCCATACACACAAAATGACCTGTGTTTTCTGTAATGGGAATTACCACTTGAGTTAAAAAATTCATCTTCACACTACAGGATATAGGAGGCAGGGTTAGACAGTCATTTGTCTGAAAAAACAATCTAGGAGTTTTCGTAAAACAACCTCTCTGTAAGAGTCAAATGTGAGTAGTCAGCCAAAAAATAAGCTAACGTTTCTAAGCTAAGGTATCTGGCCCATTGCATGTATCTTCCAGGAGTAAAGAGGTGGCAATCACTCTGTACTCTACTCTGCTCAGACACTGAGAATACTGTGGTGAGTTCTAGGAGCCCCTGACTAAGAGAAGCAAGAATAAAAATTAGAAAACATTGAAAAAAGAGCAACAAGGATGTTGGAAGGCCTTGGGTTCATGCCTTATGAGGTTTGGTTAAAGAAATTAAGAATGTTTAGCCAAGAGAAGGCTAGGGACATGACACTTGTCTTTCAAGTCCAAGAGAAGCTGTCACATTGGAGAGGAATTGCATTCTGGCTCCTGAAAGCAATTGAAGAGTTGGACTGGATAACTTTAGAGCCATCTTGCAGCTCCTGATCTATGATCCTATAGTCCTGTGAACTCATGTCTTGATATTGGGAAAGATTTCCTCATAAGCAGAACCATCCTACCTTGGAATGGGCTTCTGGGGGAAGTGGGAAGCTCCCACTAATCAGAAACCTTAAGTAGAGGCTGGATCACCATTTGTCCAATATAGTATAGTAGGGATGATTTTCAGGTATGGCTTGGACCAGATGTCCTCTGAGGTCCCTTCTATCTAAAATCCTATGACTTTCCCAGGGTCACACAGCATTGAAGCAGAATGTAAATTTCTCTCTATAATATCCTGCTCCACTATTCCATCCATTGCACCATGCTGCCTTTTAGTGAACATCAGCATTGTGATACAGTCCTTATAATATAAGGGGGAGGAGAAGCTCAAATTTATATACTAGTTTAAGGTTTTCAGTGGGCTAGCTCTCAGTCCTCAGAGGCCTGAGAACTCTACAGGAAATCTGTGTTCCAGTTTTATTTTGACATGTATCAGCCCTGGACCAATCATTTAAACTCGATGCTCGAGTCATACCCTCTAAGACTACAATTTTCAGAGAATACATGTTCCTGCATTGGTTAAGGGAGTTTCCTCCCTCAGGTGCATTGGTTACGGGAGTTTCCTCCCTCATAATACATGTGAAATAATAAATCCAACACTTGTCCCTTTAAGATGGGCAAAGTACTTTACATATATAAAATATATATAAAACATACATAAAAATATATATAAATATAGATGAAATTTGAGCCTCCCAACAATCCTAATAATAATAAGTGGTATTTTTAGCTTCATTTTGCAAACAAAGAAACTGAGACTCAATGACTTTAAGTGACTTGCCAAAGATGACAAAGTCACTACTAAGCATTTGAAGGTGGAAATGTAAAACAATATTTCCTGACCTCAAATTCAATATTAGATCTGTTCCCCTGGCCTGCCTTGAGGATACAGTTGGAGTAGAAGCCAAGAGGCTATGATATCTTATCTCTCTTTTACTTTCCTGAGCACATAACACTACTTCAAGGTAATCATCACCATTTTGTTCTTTAGAAAGACTCTCCAGCCATTCCTCTTACTGGTCTCCACTATGAGAGATACTAGATGCACTGTGACAATAGCACCGATGCCATACAATTAAAAATATAATAAAAGAGTTAATCAAAGAACAATGAAGCTATCACTGGTCACCACCAAGATCATACTCTGTGTGGCAGTTGAGTTCTGGAGATGGGTTAGTACTAACTGGATCTGAGTCTTAAATATAGGATATAGAGAGTGTAAAGGAAGGACTTTTTGGTCAATCTAAGGATATCACAGTTTGCCTATAAGGAAAGCATTTTAGACTACATGTGGAATTTTAAATCATAGAAATATATATATATATATATACATATATATATTTGGAACTGGAAGGGTCCTCTGAGATCATTCAGTCCAATAATCTCATTTTATAGATGAGGAAAATAAGGCTCAAGTGACTTGTCATTAGTCATACAGTTAGTAGGTAATGAAGTCAGAATTTGAACTCAGGTCTTCCTAACTTTGAGGTCCAGCACTATACCTATCATACCAGGACCTCTCTATAGTCCTGTAGTCAGAGACAGTGTGTAATAGGAGAAAAAGTACTGGCTTTGGAGTCCAAGGGCCTCTGCTCTCCATGGTAGATGTGAACACACATCAATTTGATTTTGATAACTCTCACAAAAGTTTGTTTCAAGTATGAGAGATCATGGAAAACATGATTACAAAAAAAATCCGAGAAGATATCAAATTACCTGGCCATAAGCTGAATTTCACATCGTTGAAATCTGTGAGGAATGATCTATGTTTACACAGAGGGTGTCCTTGATGAACATAGGAGAAAGGAACAGGCTGGCAGATTTCACAAATAATTTTCTTCACATTCACAAAATGACTGAAAAATGTCATGCACAGAGAAGCATTATGTGTATTGGTTGATTTCATAAAAATCATTTGACTCCATTGGGAAACAAAATTCAGCCTTAAAAGCTGACCTTAAATAAAATGTACTCTATAAATGTTAATATCATTTAAGGTTCCATGACGCATGCACCACAGAGATAACTTTATTCAGTAATCATCTGGATATCAACAATAGAAGGAGGTATAAAACAGAGGAAGACTCGTTTATCTAAGTGCAATGAAGGATTTAATGAACAAAATCCACAAAGAAAGAGCCACTATTGAAAAAGTTCTTTAGATGTTCCTATTTGTAGATGACAAAAATGTCTATACAGAGGCCTGAAAACACTACAGGGCACCCTTAATGACATTTACTATTTCTCAAAAGAGATTATTTACCTAGACATCCACAGCAGAAAAAACACAGTAGGCGAAGCCTGCATACTGCTTGTATGACATTCAGTTGTACAGATTTTCTGCATACATGCCTTGTGGCATATGTATCGGGGATACATACTACAGATGAACAATAAATGGGTCTAGGATCAATAGGAGGAGGAAATTGGACTAGACTTTGCTTGAGAAACTAAATGGTATGTTCTCTGATCCCAAAACCAAGGTTTTGCTGGTAATAGTGTATGGCTAAGCATTAGAAAACACGATCCCAAAAGGAAACAAAATTTCAGGTTACCCAAACTAATGAAATGGTACATTGCAATTATAAGTAGCCTGACTGTTTTACCAATTACTTATTTTCAAAAAATGGTATAAATGATATTCTCATATATGACCAGCAAAGAGGGAGGTGAGCTGGCCATGTGGTAAATGTGAAAGACAATATGTGGAAAGCTCGAGTGCTGAAATGGTATCCACAAAATCCTGGAAGAAGGCATTTTTACACATTGGATAGATTGTAGACTGTGGGAAGACAAAGAGAAATATAATTGGAAGACATGTTGTAGATTAGTAACAGTCTCCATTGGTGAAAGAAATGCTCATGCTGATAAAAAGTACTCATGTTGATGAAATCATGAATCTAATGAAGTATAAAGTGAACCTGAAAAGAATCTTAGAGACCATCTAATTCGACACCCTCAATTTAGAGATGAGCAGGCTGAGGTCAGGTGAGCTTAAGTGAACCCTTCATTAGCTATAGAGTTAGGACTAGAAACCAGGTTTTCTACTTTCCAGCACTTTTTTTTGCGACAAATGTCTTCTGTATGAAAGATTTTGATAACTAATTTTTCAAAGTATGGACCACAAAGCATAGGAATATCTCAATAAAATTCCTGAATTGCATTAAACCATTCATTAAATTACTTTGTTTGTAAAATGAAGCTAATAAACATTCTGAAGTACTACCTCATATCGATTACATTGACTAATAGGACAGAGAAGGAAAACAACAAATAGGGGGGAGATGTTGGGGAAACGAGATATTAATCTATTGTTGGTGAAGTTGTGAATGAATTCAACCATTCTGTAGAGCAATTTGGAACTATGTCCAAAGGGTTATAAAACCATGCATACCATTTGACCTAGCAATACCACTATTAGTTCTATATCCCAAAAGAGATGAGAAACAAAAAGGAAAAGGACCTATAAGTACAACAATATTTATATTCCTGGGGGTAATAAATTAGAAGTTGAGGGGATGCTCATCAACTGGGCAAAGTTCAAATTAAACAAGTTGTAGTATGTGATTATGATGGAATACTATTATGGTACTATAAGAAATGATGTGGTGAACTCTGAGTTCTAGGTCCTTGGGGTGCTGGCTTTGAGAAGGTGCTGGTGACTGGCTGGAAAAAGAAAAAAAAAGGAAAGAAACTGAGGCTCAGAGAAAGTTAGTAAGAGGCAGAGCCAGGTAGACAAGATCCTTCAAGTCTGACAACTGAGTCAAAAAGGTAAGAATTTCTCAGAATCTTATCACTGATTCCAATAGCTGAGTCATGAAATTGTCCAGTTACCTGATGGTCATTCCTGGTAAGAGACAGAATCTCAGATTCTAGTATTGTTCTAATTGAAAGAGGAAATGTGCAGGTATTTATATAAAGGTTCTTAGATTTGAGTCCTCATAGCACTGTGCTAAACCAAAGCACAAAGTCTCTTTCGTTTTGCAGATTGATAGATCGGCAAGTTATTAGACCTGAGTAGGGCATGGTGCACTGGGGCTTAAAGTCCCAAATAATTTTTAGTGGTTTCAGTGGTTCCAGTGACATTGAAACTATTCATCAGAAAACTATATGATTCTTGAGGATGAGAAGGGGGAAAATGTGTCTTGTTACTATAATATTCTGCTTGAGTGAACTACCCCCTCTTCTACTATAACAAAACCTGACTCAACTAGCTCTATCATGTTTAGCCTGAATACATAGAACCCTATTGCACAAAGCCATTTTTCACTTCTCTTGCACCTAACCCAAGTAGGGACTATCTGGTCAGGCTGTATCCCATTGGACTTCCTCTCTACCAATGCAAATCTGCCTCTTCAGAATCTTAGAGAGCTCCCCAGTGCATTGGAAGGAGAAGAAATTTGTCTAGGGTCTCCTAGAAAGTATAGCTGAGAGAATAGATATAAGAAACACTTAACAAATGATGTAGGCAGTATTACTATAAAGTCTACTTAGAAACTTTTTTAGAAAGTGGGGAATAATAAATAGTGAGTTGATATCAGAACTAAGAAAACCTAAGTTGAAGCCCTGGATCTTATATATCATAGGCAAGTGATTTAACTTCTCAATGCTTTCTAGGCAATTCTCTAAAACTATAATGATAGGAGCCAACTTGCATTGATAGAGGGATTTTCCTCATCCAGTACTTCTCTATAGGCTAAGATGAGTGCTCTAACCAGTATGTGATTCCTCCTCTTTTTAGAACAAATATATTTTCATATGCCAGTTGTTGACTGAGTAAAATAGCCTCCTACAGATTGGCCCCTTTGTTATTTTCAACCCTTATAATCAAGCGTTCAATTTCAATTCTGGCTCTCTCCTTTGAATCAGTTTCTATCCACTGTATATTAAATATACAGCCACTATCTTATAGTTATGTTCTCCATCTGTGGTCTCTAATATTTTCAATGGCCCCTGAAAGATTTCCTTTGGGTACCTCGAGCAGACACAAAATGGGCAATTGTCTCTCCTCAAGCAATTATAAAGCTGAGTTGTTCATTTTTGTGTGGTGAGAGGGCATTTACCTTATGACTAAACTAACATCATGGCATACTGATGTAATACGAACCAGAGCTCAATGATAGGATTGCACATCAGAACATTGGTTATGATTAAAAATACATATATATTTCTCAAGCAAAGTCAGCTATATACATATAGGAAGCATCAATTTTGATGGTCATAAATGTGACAAGTTTACAAACCAGTTTCACAGCATTCACCACTGAAATGGTAATTGAATATTAAATTTTCAAACAACCTTAGACTTCATCTAGTCAAATCCTCTGATTTTACAAATGGAAAAATTGAGGCCCTAAAAATTAAGTGGAGCACCCAAGGTTCCACATCAATTTAACAGTATAATTGGTATTAGAATACAGGGGTTTTGCTAGCCAACACATAGCTTTTTCCATAAACTATGCTTCCTTTGTTTTGGATAGAAATGATAAGGGACTTAAGGAAGTTATGGAGGCAAGGGCAAAAGGAGGCCTACCTTTGTATTGTAGTAACACTTTGATGGATCTCTGATTTGGAGACTAATAAGAGGCCTGTAGTGAGCATAAAACAACATGATATTCATAAGGTGCTTTACAAAACTTACCGAGCTCTATAAATGCCATCATCATAATTGATATTAGGTTGTTATTATTAATTCTTTGATGTGATATCCCCTCTCCACTGGTTCATATCATGACTTATGCATATCTTTCCATTCTGGATGATTCTCATCCAAGTCAAAAGGGGATTTAACTCAACATACTAGAAACCTTCCTCTTGGTCTCTGTTTTATGCATAAAACGGACATGACCACTGTACTAGAACTGCCTTCAGAAGACATGGGTTCAAGTTTCAGCTCTGTCATTCAGAAAATCACTTAACAAGTCCTGGCCTCAGTTATTGGTCTGTAAAATGATAGTGTTGGACTAGATGGTATCCGAAGGAAAAGAAGAGAAAGAATGATGAAGGTGGCTTTCATGCTTTCAGCTTGACATTTATGACATAGTGAGCCTAGAGTCATAAGGCAGAAATTAGACTCTCATTGTTTTCATCAATTTGGCCTTGACAATCTTTTTGGAAAGCAACAGGAAAATAATCCAAAAGTTGCTGTCTTTATCTGGGATTTTCTACATCCAATAAACAATCTTTTCTCTATGGTGAAACTATGTTGGATTCAACCAACTGGCTATGGTAAGTGTGAATCTGATGATAATTACATTGATGGGAAAAATATTATTTTAAAATGTACTATAAAAAATCTAATATAAGTGCGCCCTGACTGGGATGTGCCTACATTCTGACTGTGCATAAAAGAAGCTCAATTAGAACACTACGTCTTAGGTCAATTGTGGTGGGATTTTAAATTCTATCATTCTTTGCCAAGAAAAGAAGGCTCTCTGATTTCCCAAGTAATGAAAAAGGAGACTTAGAATGGAAGAGAAGGTTCAGATGGAACACATTCCTCCAGAACATGGAAAGATCTCCAGAAATGTATGTATGACTTTTGTTGAAATTATTAGCAGTATGGCACAGTGAATCTTGCTTCTACAAACAAAAAGGAACCATTTAAATATGTATTAGATGTCCAGTTTTACAATTTGAAATTGTAGAACTATGACTGGTGCTAGAAGTCTATATTTTTAAAGTCAATGTTTTATTGGTGCTTTCTGTCTTTACATCAGTCATTTCCACTTCTATCAGCCTACCCAGAGAGCCTCCCCTTATAACAAAGTAAAACAAATAAGTAAAATGAATCGATTATAACAACATATATATATACATACATATATATATATATATATATATATATATATATATATATATATATATGGAGAGAGAGAGAGAGAGTGAGTGTGTGTGTGTGTGTGTGTGTGTGTGTGTGTATAAAACCTATATATAGCCTATGTAATGTTCTGTATCCATAGCCCCCAGAGCTCTAAGAAAAGGATGAAAGTACATTTTCTCATCACCTTCCTGGAGGCAAGTTTGGTGATTGCAATTGCATAATATTTAGCATGTATTAGGGTTCCTTTCATTTACATTGGGGTTGTCATTGTATAAATTGTTTCCTCATTCTTCAGCACCCAGCACAAAGCTTAACATATAGGAGACATTTAACGGTTATTGATTGATTGACTCTGTTGTCTTTGATGTACTTTGATGTTTATACAAGTTTTATTTATAAGCGGAACATCACCCCATTTCCTCCCTAACACTGACACACAGAATTGCAAAAGATTTTTTTTTACAATGTAAAGTAGGTGCCTAAAAATTCAGTGAAACAATGCCAGCAAAACAGTCTCATGTAAGGATTCTAAAAAGGGCAGAATAAAGTATGTCAGTTTAGTGCAAAAGAGTCAAGAAGCCTGAGATTAAGTCCTGGATCCATCACATTCCTCCTAAACAAAGAGGAAAGACAAGTAGAAGGCACAGTCGGAGAGACCATCTTTGAGAGTAGGACCAACTCCAACAGGCATCATTATCAAGCTAATTCCTGATGGGTATACACCTTTTTGGGGGGAATTGACACCAAGATGCTATCTGAGAGCAAGGAATCAAGATGGTACATCAGCTATGCCACATTTGAACTGAATATGGTGAGGGGAATTCTTTGTCATAATCATTTATGTCTCTCCTCAGGAACCAAAGTACGAGAGGGGAGAATTTACTCCTGGACTAGAGAGATGTACTTACATTAATGTATGTGTCTGTGTGTGTATGTAGTTTTTGTTGTTGTTGTTATATTTTTTAAATAAATTCCCTTTTGCATACTTGGGAATTTGTGCATTTTAGAATTGGGTATTCGTGTATTTGGGAATTCAACATATTGGGTACTCAACATACTCTGGTATTTTCCCTATTTTGTGACTATCCAGGCAACACTCCCCCGTTCTTCTGTTATTATTTCAAATATATTTGTGTTTACACTTCATCATCTTTGTTCTGGCTGATGTGAATTCTGACAAATGATTATTCTATGTCTATAGGAACTGCCTGTGTTCTTGTTTAAAACTGTACCTTGGGATGATCCAAATATGAATGCATGAACATCCATTCCTCTGTTTGGAAACAAATTGAGCCAATAGGGAAGCAGAAGGGCCTAGTGGGCTAAAGAGATCAGGAACTCTATGTCCCAGTTCCTTCCAGAGAACAAAGATTTAACATGGTATGTCAAGGATGGAGCTTAACCTCCGTGAGCCTCAGTTCCTCTGTCTGTAAAATGGAACCTGCCTCCCAGGAATCACTGTGAGAAATAACTAATTAATGAGAGAAATAACTAATTAATGAGAATTCAATTGGAAAGGAAGAGGTGCCACCTGCATGTTAAGTACTATTAAACCCAGTAAGGCACAAAGGTCAACACCAAATATCTTTCTCCTTAGAGAGATGCAGCTAACAAGGGTTCTGGATGCCATTGTTAATGTCTGTTTTGGGTTTATTTGTTGAGCCCAAAATATTGGAGGGAAGAAAATCTACGATTTACAATAATGAGTGTCCCTGAAAGAACAATGATACATTCTAATCTTTCTATGCAAACTATATTATAGTCACTGAGAAGTTAACTCTAATTGTATCTGGCAAGATATAATTATGATCTATGTACATATGTGTGTGTGTGACAAACAGTGGTCAGGGTAAAAACATATCCTATTTACAATGACTCTCTTTTCACCCCAGAAGCCAACATGGCAATGATCTCAGAATTACACAATTCAGAGTTAGAAGGTGTCTTAGAGATCACTTAATTCAATCTCCTTGATTTACTGATAAGGAAACCAAGTCATAGAGACCTAAAAGGTCACAGATCCCACAAGTTAAGTTCAACATATATTTATTAGATGATTACTATGTGCAAGGCATTGTACTAAGTGCTAAAGAGGCAAAGACAAAAATAAAGCAGTCCCTGCCCTCAAAGAGCCTACATTGACAAAGGTAATAAGAAGTTGGTGTCAAGACTCAAGTCCAAGTTATCTGACGCCAAACTCAGTATTACTTTCCCCTACTATAAAGAAGTCATCACAAAAACAGTGCAGTATTGTGTTTTTTTTAATGGATTGAACCATGTGACAGTTTAGATACAGAACATATAAAAGCAAATGGACTTCGTTTGGGTTTGGGAAAACCAAAAGAATAGTGTTTAGGAAACTAAAAGACTCCAGGACTCTAGTTACAAAAAACTCATTCTTTAACCAAAAAACTATTGGGAAAACCATAAAGTAGTCTGGAAGAAACTGGGTGTAGACCAACATCTCACACTGTGTATAAAGATAAATTTCAATGGATACATGACTTAGACATCACTTTTCAGACCTGTTGAAAAGGCATGAATTGATGATTAAAAATGAGAGGATTATAAAAGATAAAATGGACAATTTTGGCTACTTTAAAATTTTTACACATGTAATGCAGTTAAAATCAGAAGGTAAACAGATCTTGCAATCCATCTCTTTTCTAGTTTTCCCAGAAGTTTTTGTTGAATAGTGAGTTTTTACTACCTGGGGTATTGGAGGTCTTTTGGTTTATCAAAAACTAAGTGGTGAGGTTTATGTATTTCTGCATGTTATATACATTATCTTTTCCACTGATCAACCTCTCTATTCTTTAACCAGTATAAAATAGTCTTAATCATTGCTACTCTGTAGTATAATTTGAAATCTGGTATATTAGAACATCATTCCTTTTTACTTTTTTTCATCATTTGTGATTCTTGCCCTTTTGTTTCCTATTTCATTGTGTCTTTTTAGATCTATAATATAATTCTTTGGTAATTTGATAGGTATGGTACTAAGTAAATTATTTAGATATAATTTTTATTATATTGGGTCAACCTATGCATGAGCAGTTAATATTTTTCCATTTATTTTGTTCTTTCTTTATTTTTGCAAAAGGGTGTTTTAGAGTTGGATTCACATACTTCCTGTATGTATCTTAATAGATAGATTCCACAATATTTAACAAATTCTGTAGTTACTCTGAATAGAATTTCGCTTTCTACATCCTTCTAATGGGTTTCCTTGGTGATACACCAGAAAGGCTAATGATTTTTGTGTATTTATTTCATATCCTTAATCTTTCCTAAATTTCATAATTATTTCAGTGAGATTCTTATCTAATGCTAATTAATGGTGGTGATGAAAGAAGAATAACAAGAAAGAAATAATTATTTTTATACTTTTATATAGTGCTTTAAGGTTAATAAAACACATTCCTCATGATGAACCCATGAAGTAGGTAGAGAAAGTAGTATTATCTCCATTTTATAGATTATGACACTGAGACTCAGAAATGTATGATGTCTTTCTTGACCATGGTTACAAAGATCCAGAGTTTAAATCCAGGAGGGCTGGGTCCAGATTCAGTGCTTCCCTCCTTCTTTGTCCTCTATTCCTTCTGTATTGTTCTTCCTCACCTCAACTCCTCCAGTACCTAGGGGAGTGCTTAGTGATAGACCAAGAGTTTGCAGTCCATATATATCTCATTGATGTGCTTGGCTTGATTAAGTGATTTCTATAAGTGATTTCTATTGCATAAACAATAGGCTAAAGTCTTTGCCATTTCCTCCCTGGCTGCACTGCTCTTATGGCACTTACTGGTATCCTTTGGATCGAGCATATGGTCTTACAGGCTCAGAACCAGAAAGAAAAAACAGTATCTTCCTAGTTCTAAAACCAAAACCAAGCAAGCAAATAAATCAAAACTAAATATCAGGCAAAGTCCAGAGTTGATCCTTTACTCTTATCATTCATTCTCATCACCAATCATGCTATTTCCATTGAAGGTTCACAATGCACCAAATGCTCCAGCACAAAAATATCCAACATAATTCCACCGAGACTCTCTCTATTATCCACACACAGAAGGAACATTCTTGACTTTGTTCTCTTGGCATTTTGTATAGTTTGAGTTTTATATTGTATGCTGGAGTGGTTTTCAGAATGGGTTTTGTATCTAGTCTCCACTTGCAGCAATAAATGGACTGTCATAGGATGTTCTCCTTGTTCCTTTCCTGTTTACTTATGCCTGACACAATAAGGACAACTATCTACCTTCATTTGAGATATCATTGCAACCAGGTCACACTGAGTGCCTCTCCTCACAGTCACTCCTAACTGGTTTGCATATTTGAAAACAAGAAATTGACAGAAATAGAGTGTGGAGAGAGAGAAAGGACTTTGAGTGCCCATGCCTCACTTGGCAATTCCCATGACATAGGATGGCCCATGACCAAGAAGAACAAGCTCTGCTCATTGGATTTCTCACAGACAGGAAGTACTGGATGGATATAAAAATTAAAGTCAACAAAAGATCTAAACCAACCCTAGTTATCTGAGATGAGACACATTTGGGAGCAGAGGGCCTGTACTAAGTGGATAGATTATTTTTATAGCCACCAACACAGATCACAACAGTCTACACCTTAATGAACATCTTTTTTTTTAACTTTAAGAAAAAGTTGAATTTAACAAGCACTAAATAGAGGGTTTTAACATTCAAAAAAGAACAGAAAAAATAGTTGCACATGCAACTATGAATTTCTATTACATGCAGTTAGTTTTCTTTTCCTTTTAAGTATATTATAAATTTGATGTGTAACTTTCAAAAGCTATTCTGTTTATTTGTGTTTTCCTTAGACCTTCTTTTTCTTCTCTTCTGTATATCTCTTTTTAAAAATGTGTCAATGACTCTCTTTTCTTAGTTTCTTATCATTAGTTTTCCTTCTCTCCTTTCTACTTAAATCCCATTAGATTGTAAGCTCCTTGAGGTCAGGCACTGTCTTTTGTTTCTTTTTGTATTCTCCCCCCTCCCATGCTTAGCACAGTCTCTGGCACATAGTAGGCATTTAATAAATGCTTGATTCACTGATTAACTCCCCACAAATGGAAAAGAAAAAGAAAACATTAGCAAATATGCACAATCAAAAAAAATTCCATCAATGGCAATGGTTTGAAATGTATGTCTCATTCTGTACTTTGATTCTATCATCTCTCTGTCAGAAGGTGGGAAGCATGCTTTATCATTAATTTCCTTGAACCATGATTGCATTGTTCAGAGTTCTTCTATCTCTAAAAGTTAATTTTTCTTTAAAATATTCTTCTTCTTGTATACATTACACAGAAACATTAAATGCTTGGACATTAATCTATTGATCGACTCCTACTTAAAATCATTCCATCTTGGTTAGACCAGCCAGAGATCCAATTCCAGTTCTACTAGTGAAGTATTGAAGAACCAAGGACCATTTCCAAACTATGATGAAACTTCAGAGATATATTCTAGTGAAATATCATCCAAAGTTACATTACTAAAAGAAAAATGTCCAGAGCACTGTCCTCTTCTTGCCACAGGTACAGCATTATTTTAAATTAGTTCTGGGCACCATGTTTTTGAATAGACATTAATAAGCTAGAACTTGTCCAAAAGCAAACAATCAAGATTGTCCAAGGTCTTAGAATTATGTCACATAAGGTTAATAGGAAGAACTGAAAAAAGTTGACCTTGAAAAGTAGAACAATTGGAATGGGGGGGATAGATAATAGTGGTATTCAAATATTTGAAGGTACATCATGTGAAATGAGAATTAGAGCAGTTGTGCTCAACCCCAGAGGGCACAACAGAGCTACAGAGAAGTGAATTTTGATTTGATATAAGGAAACACTTCATATAAATGAGAACTGCTCAAAAATAGAATGGATGACCTGTGGAGATCATGTAGTCCCCATTACTGGAGGAGTGGGATCAAACAGAATGTCAGGGATCCCGTAGGTAGGATTTTGGCTTGTACTAGACGCCTACCAAAGGCCCCTTCTAACTCTATGAGTCTTTGAACTACCATCCCCTACTGTCTCAGCTCAGGCACATATAACAGTATCATCGAGGAGGTGAGATATGTAAGGCTTACAGTAATTATTAGTCTAGAGTCTTCACCCATCACTAGAAATCCAGGTGACTTCTCTCCTTCATCCCC
Organism: Potorous gilbertii; assembly: GCA_028658325.1. NCBI lineage: Eukaryota > Metazoa > Chordata > Mammalia > Diprotodontia > Potoroidae > Potorous > Potorous gilbertii. The sequence continues at coordinate 207,224,082 of CM053772.1, read as the reverse complement.
TCCTCTTGACTTCAGTGTATCAAGAATGGGAATACCACAGCATTGTCCTTTTGACTCCTGACCTGCTCCAAAATCTTCAGTGGCTGCCTACTGACTTTTATGATAAAATACAAACTCTACATCTTACAATTAAGTCTCTCCATGATGTGATTCCAATCTACCTTTTCTGTTTTATTTCATATTACACCCCTTAATCATTCCATCCTCCAGTCCAAATAAACCAAGCATCTGTTCTACAAACATCTAAAGCCTTTAAGTCATATTTTTTTTCTTTTCTCTCCTCCTTTATTTCCTTTTAGGATTCACAGACATCTTTTTCCACCATATGCCGGCATCATTCTCACCCTGGAAGATCCCTCTGACCCTGTGGCCCCTTCCTCTGATTGATAAATTCCTCACAGAAATTCCATTTTAAGAAAGTGCTTAGGCCAGACACTGTCATTCTTTCATTCCTTTCCAGGCTTTACTCCTGACTTCCCAGACTTCTTTTCATACTACGTCCTCTGTAGGTAACTTCTCCATCCCACTTCCCTTTAAGCTTCCTTTTTAATGCTCTTATCCTCCATTAGAATATAAGCTCCTTGAAGGCAGGAACTATCTTTCTTTTTGCTTGTATTTTTATCAGCACTTAGCACAGTACCTAGTATATAAAAAGCACTTAATAAATGCTTATTGCTTCAACTTTTCATTATTGTGGTCATCCAAATGTATCCCACTTTTTACCTTGCTCTTTGCCAGTTCATATGAATTTCAGCTGTACAGTTTCTAAATCCCAGGAATGTTACACTTAGATAACCACTTTATTTTGGGCGGGGGAGCCCCAGGAGATGATATTGCTGGCCGGTGGACCAGACATGTGTCTCCAACATTTGAAAATTTTCAAGATTTTCATAAAGAAGCACATTGGGTAGATCTATTCTGAAGGGGGCGGAGGAGGCAAAGGGGGTTTATACAGCAAGTTATTTCCAAAGACATTAAATTGTGTGGCTCTATTTCTGATCCTGGCATTTCAAATGTTCCTTGGCCAAGAGATGTTTCTCAGTTGGAAACTAAGATGAGAAAATAGCATTGTTAACAAATTAAAAAAAAAAACCCTGAGCCAAATAACTCCCTAAAATTCGGTGGGATTACAAAGTGCTGTCCGCTGAATACCAATAAACTCTCCAGGGAGTCAAGAGCCAATTCTGGTCAATTAGTGGAGTCAATTTTCAGTCTTTCTGTTTTATTAACATTAACTTTTAAACATCGTGTAGGGCCATTCACATTTGTATCTTGGCCTGTGCGTTTTGGAGATGACATGATAGACTCTGCCTTGGCAAGCTACCCAAAAGGGCAGAATAGTTCAGGATATCATTTCTACGAAGGGAATAATTCATATTATTATGTTGAAAAGAAGAGGATGTGAAAGGCAGAGAAACTGGAGAGCTCAGGTAGGGTCTTTCATTCATTCATTAATTCATTCAATAAATATCCGTTCAGCACTTACTCTGTATGGGGCCTAATGCTGGACACTGAATCATATACAAAAATGCAAGCCAGAGAGAGTAGTCCAGAAATAGGCCTTAGACATCATAAGCCTGGGAAGGGGAAAGAGTAGCTCTGTCCATTTGGCCTTTGTGGAACATAGCAGTCAAACAGACTATCAATGAAAATTCCCACAGTTCCTACGGAAGGGAAAGAGTATTAGAGTATGCCAAACCCTGGACTCCCAAGACTGAATGCATGCTCTTTGTAGGGTCCTTATATAAAAACATTTAATTAGTTATTAATTTATTGCCAATTAATAATTGGTGATGCCTACTTATAGAAAGAATCAATACATAAGTAGTTATAGTCATAGCCATATAACTATTTATAGTTACAGCTATATATATTATATATACTTATAGTCATAACTATATAAGTTGTAGTTAAGTCCTAGTCAAGATTATTTGATTTCCTAGTCATATTGTCTCTTCTTAAAAAAAAACACATCTATAAATAGCAAAATTATCTTTTAATCAGGTTTTCAAAGAAATGAAGTGTGGGTAGGTGGTAATTTTTCTGAAGAATATCTGAGATTTTTAGTTGTCTGCAAGCTCAATACGAGCTAAATGATGATATATGGATTCCTCTCCAAGTTGAAATGCTGCCTCATCTCCCTAGGACTTTCTCTACTATGCTACAGGAGCCTCCTAAGCTTGGAAGCTCACTCCTCCCCTGGACTCAATTTCACATTGGTGGTACCCTCTCCCTCTGATTCACTGGTTCTTCCCAGAGTCCCATGTAAAGAGGAAGCCCAAAATAGCCATGTCTTCATTGCTATTCAGGCTACACTGCTGACTTATCCCCATAGGACTTTCTCTACCAGTCCCCACCCCCAAACCCTATTCTCTCACTCCCAATCAAGCACCTTCACCCTTCTCACCCTTTTCATTTCCTTTTTATGTGCTGCTTTCCCCCATTAGAATGTGATCTCCATGTGGACAGGGATTGTCTTTCTACTTATATTTCCAGTGCTTATCTTGGTTCACGGCAAACAGTAAGTCTTAATAATTTTTGTTGAGTTGTGTCCTGATCAAATCAGACCTGGAATATTTAGTTCAGTTCTGTGTTATCACATTCTAGGAAGGACATGAATAAATTAGAAATCATCCAGATGAGGGCGTCTCACATAAGAAAAGCCCACAAGATCATGCCGTATGCAGTAAACAAACAGGTGGTCGTTAGCCTGGGAAGAACCGGTAGAGTAAGGATTGCCTTTTTAACACATAAAAAGCTCACATCAACATGGTAAGGGGGCAAAACCAGGAACAATGGATAGAGGCTGGAAAGAAACAAATTTAAGCATGATAGAAGGAAAAATTATTTAAAAAATAAAAGCCATATTAAAAAAAAAAAGTCTAATACCTCTAATGTTATCTCTCATCATCTCCATTGTTTGGCTTCCCTGACTTCCTTCATATCCCAGCTAAAATCCTACCTTGTACAAAAGTCCTTCCCAGTCTCCTTTAATGCTAGTGCCTTCCCACTAAAATTATCTCCAGCTTATCCTACCTATAACGGGTCTAAAAATAACTTTTTCCATGTGGTCTTGCCCATTAGACTGAGGGACTGTCCTTTGCTTTTCCAAGATTGGCATATCAGGACACAGTAGGTGCTTAATAAATACTTGTTGACTTGATTTGAGTTGACTCAGGAGGTAGAAAGATCTCTCTTCCTCAATAAAATTATTAATAGTCTTTAAGCAAAACTGGATAACCATTTGTTGGGTATAATGTAGAAGGGATTCTTATTCAGGTAAAGTTTAGACTGGATCTTAAAACCTGTAACTCATTGGCTGGGACACTTGTAGAACATCAAAGGATTTCCTCTCTAAAAAAGGATGTTTTCCTCTATATTTTTCATGGGCCAGAAATCCTTTGGCCTAACTCCAAGCAACATGAGACCTGTAATCAGCCCACTGGCCACAGGTTGTGCAAGCCTGCTTTAGACTAAGTGGCCTCTGAGGTCACTTGTAGTTCTGGGATGCTAAGGTTCTATATTAATATCTTCCTGCAGTATATAGCTTGAAAATTGTCTACATAGAATATTTAAAATTCATACAGTCAGGTTGTTTTAGAGATGGGTCTTAAGCCCACATCTTCCTGATTCTGAGTTCAGCTCAATATCCACTAGCCATACTGTCTCTAACATCCTATATTTGTAAATAAGAAATGATTCTTTAATAACAACAAATAGAATAAAATATCACTAATATCTAATATTTTTCCAGTTCATCACTTTACCAAGCTCTTTCACATACTCTTACACAATCTCTCTTTTCTGCTTCCTCCCTTCCCTTCTCAGTCATGCCCCTTCTCCCGGTGAAATACCCTTGGCAAATCATAGGACCGAAGGATTAGACAGAGAGTGGGGAAGGACTTTAGAGGTCAGCTACTCTTATCTTCTCATTTTACATATGAGAAGACTAATGTCTAGAGAAATTAAAAGACTTGCCCAGGTCACACAAGTTGCCCCCAAAGCTATCACCCTTTCCACTTCACCATGCTACCTACCAACTGATATCACCATTTAAAGATAAGAAATCCAAGGCTAAGAAGTTAAATGACTTTGCCTAAAGTCACAGAACTGGTTATTGACACACTTGAATACAGGTCTCCTTGTCCCTTCTCCATAGCTCTTTCCAACAGATCATGGAGTTATACTGTCTCTAGTGTAATTGGTAAATGGAAGAAACTTGTCAGTGAATTCAGGTTTGGGTTTGTAGCAGGACTAGCCCAGGTTAGTGATTGCTTAATCCCATGTCTGGCAGAGACTTCAATTAGCCAATAAAAATACTTGCAAGCACACTGACATTATATTATTTTACCTCTCTGCTTACAAAGCCTTTCTGTGCTTATCACCACCCTTTTCTGTAAAATAACAATCTTTAATTCTCCTTTCACACATTTCTGCTTAAAGGTGTTCCTTCAAAGGGATCAAACTTAATTGCATTGTGGCCCTTAACTAGCTCAAACACCTCCATCAATTCACCTTGGACTCATCTTCCTTCAAAACTAAACAACCGCATTTTTCTTAATCTCTTCTCATATGCTCTATAATCCCTTCCTTTCCATTTATCATTTCTGTTGCCCTATGCTCTCTCCAATTTAGCTATAATGTTCTTCAAATAAGGTCTTCTATCAGCTGAGTACATGTTTAAAACTTCTCTCTCCACACTCTTATTAGCCCAACTAAGCTTCTTCCCCTATAATTTCAATGTGCAGTTATTAGGAGTCTAAAGTCTTGTAGAATGTGCAAGGACCTATTATAAAGATGTGGGAATGACTGGCATTTCTGAGTGTTAATATCTTGAAATGAGATGGTGCTTTGCCTCAAAATGAAAAGACCAATCTTCAAAGCCTAAGAAAGAAAATGCTTTTCCTTGAAATGTGAACTCTGTGATAGCATCCAAACGCTGAAGCTACTTAACGACTTCTGGATGTGATTTCAAAATCATAAATAATTTAAATGTGATTTCTTTCTCATAGATGCCTGAAACCCCATTTGGCCAACAGATAGCTGTCATGATTAAGTCTTGAATCCAGAGCCATCCTAAAAATGCACTAAATTTATCATTAGATATCAGGGGCTTATAAAAATAAGAAGCAAGGAATACTTAAACAAGATGTAGTTTTCTAGAGTATCATTGGAGTAGGAGCCATAAATTATAGAAGCTCCCTCTGCCAAAAATAGCTCCTTCAATGCAAGGAGTAATTACTATCTCTCCAAGTTGACCTGGAGAATCTCTGTAGGCAGTGAATTGTAATATTGTGGATAGAACCATATGTTGTAGACAGCTCTATGCATTGATGGAGGGGCTAAGTAGGGAGGGAGTCTGAGGAGGTCAGGGGATTGTTGATGCAAAACAACATGTGACTCCATGATAAATGACTGAAATGTCTTAGTCAAATTCTTAAGAAAAAAAAATAACACTGAATAGTTTGAATAGAAGTTGGGCAAAGCAGATCACTGGTAGGTCATATGAAAGGAAACAATGGAGCAAGGCAGGCATGATGGAGTACAGATCACCAGCAACCAGTGGCTCATAAAGTACTATGCCAACATGGCGAATTAATCCAAACATCCAAGACAATGTGCTCAAGGCCACCCAGTATATGGGAGAAGTATTATTAGATAGGATAAAATGAAAAAGCAACCATGGGAACCAAAGAGATCACAGGAATAGAGTTTTTCTCTACAAAGAGAAAGGCTGTTCAAATCACCAGGAGGTGGTCTTTGACTCAATTCCATCAGGAGGCACTTTGGGCCAAGGGGATGTACATTTCCTCAGAACATCAGAGCTACTTTTCACTATTACACAATCTACCTAGTTAAGATTATATAGCCTAGGGAAGAACTGTTCTGAGGTACTCTATTTAGGAACACAATTTGAATAGGACAGATAGCTGAGCCAGCTGATGCATTTCCAAGAGAAAGTTTCTTTGTGTCCTCCCTAAATGCCTCATGGCTTGGAGCTGCATGGCTCCCTGTAGTCATATTGCCCAGTGGAAGCATCATAGGATTTTCAGCTTTATCCAGATTGACAATGGTGAATACGCAAGGGAAAGTCAAACATGACAGTAGTGGCACAGGGAGATGGACTATCGCAGAGACACTTCAACTAAAGGATAGATGGAAAGCAAGAATCATTTGATGGCTTACTATCAAAAGGGGGCTATCAAAGCTGGAGTTATACAACCAACTGAATTCTTTAGAAACTGATGACTCAACTTGATTCTCTGGTACTGAACTGTTATCATTTAGGAGTGATAGCAGTCATGGTGAGCTGCTGTATTCTCACATATCTTAAGCACCAGACTCAGCCTCAAAACCCCTAGAACTTAGTTGTGGGTTTCATCCTGGCTTGATGTCTGATTTCAGATCACTGCTATCACTGGGGAGGTTAGCAGTGAATGCCTACTGAACAGTAGCATTCCTAAGAAGCATCTATTCCATTAAGTGAAGGTGATTTCTCAAAAATACCTTGCTCCCTATATTCAGATAGTCTTTTATCACTCCCATGGCATGTGCTGACTTTAGAAAGAATACACACAAACACACACACACACTCAAGATTCCATGTCAATAAAGGCAAATATCTATCTGTTAATGCATCTATCTATCTATTCTGTCTTTCCTTCCTCTTCTACTTTCATTTCATCCCCTTCCATCTTCTCCTTCTTTGCTTCCTTCTCTCCCTTGCCTTTCATTTTTCTTTTCCTCCTTTATTCCTCCACTTTTTCATTTCTCCTTCTCTCCCTTCCTTTTTTCATTCTCTCTTTCCTCAAATATTTCTTAAGTACATATTATAAATGTGCTCAGTCCTGTGGAGAATAGACCCATCTATGGTTTCTACCCACAAGGAGTTTGCCGTTTAATATAACAAATGAGCATGTCCATAAATAACTTTAATTAAAAAGTGATATTTTAAGTGTAGCAGCCATGTGCTAAGTAATGTCGGGCTCACCTCCTATCTCACCCGGCCTTCCACTGCAACATCTGTTTTCCACTAGGTGAAGCACGGAATAGAACACTGGACTCAGGGTCAGGAAGACCTAAAATCCAATCCTGCTTCAGACGTTTACTAGCTGTGTGCCCTAGATAAGTCACTTAGCCTCTTTTAGCCTCAGTTTCATTATCTGTCCAATGAGTACAATACTAGTACATTCTTCACAAGGTCATTGTGAAGACCAAATATAAACCATTTTTTAAAATGTCTTCAAGCACTATATAAATGCTCACTATTATTATTCATTTTAATTGCCCAGACCATTTCATTAGAATGATCTCCACTGGATCTCTTACTCATTCTCTTGCTTTTCCAGATGACAAAATGTATCACCCTTCCTAGAGCTGTACAGCATCTTTTTTCACATAGTTAAATGTAGTGTCCAATACAACCTCAAGAAAGCTATGCTTGACAATGGGGAAGTCATTTCAATGGCAGAATCTTCCTGGTCCTCCCTGTCTCGTGTTAGTTTTTGCTGTCTTCCAGTTATACCTGTCCCAACATCCATGAGGGTAAATTAAATGTAAAAGACTTCATTTCATCAGAGTTATCTTATCTCACAAAATATTTTGCGACCCTGGAAACCATTTGCTGGTTTTTTCTCTCTTTTCTTCTTTATTTATCCCTTTGTTTTCTTCTTTTTTTCTTCCCTTCTTCCTTTCTATTTCTTTCTTTCCTTCCTTTCTTTCAGAAAATATATCCACTTCTTTCTCCTTTCAATTTCTTTCCTGGAACACTGAATTTAAGGTGTCAAGTTTTCAAAGTCCTCTATACCCTGGTAACAGAAGCAAAAACAGCAACTACAGTAAGGCTTCAGATGGTGATTGGACAGTAGTTCAGTCAATATCCCCAGGGTTACCCTCTACTTGTCAGTATTTGTTACTTTTCAAGTCTTTCTCCACCCAGATTTTTGCTCCTCATAAGCAAGCTCGTGGGCTTTGAATGCTCCCTAGAGTGGGGAATGTGATTCTGACTATGGTGGAGAAGGCTCTTCAGCATCCAGCAATATCACTCATTTTGATTATGCTACCACTCTCCTCAATGGGAGACTCACATGCTCCCTTTAAGAAGAAGGATGCAATTTGAGGTTTAACTTCAAACATTTAAGGCACTTAAAGTGCCAGATCCAATTTATTTACAGCTTCTGATCGATGTCTCCTTTCTGCATGGAGCATGTACTTCAGATTTAGATTACTTCCTTTCTGTTCCTTCATCATCCCTATAGCTATCTGAAGTGTGAGTATGTTGGTCCCAAGATCATCCCTTTGATGGCAGATCTGGAAACAATTGCAAGCCCTTTACTCTTAGAAGTCTCAACAGGAAAACTGAAAAGCTAACTGTGACAGTTGGTAGCTAAGACTGTAGCTTCAACATATGCCAGGAAGGTCTGAAAATAGGGTTCGTTGGGTACAGCTGACTGACAGTCGCAAAAGCTACCTTTCATTCACATTTAAAGACCAAGGAATGCTTTTTTCTCTTATACTAAAGCAAATGTATAGTCAATGTATGCTCATTGTTAAGGACCATATAAATCAGACTGTTTTTATTTTTGCTTAACCATCTTTTTACTTGGCTTGTGTGAACTGACTTCCTTCTATTTTATGGAAGATTTTTTTTTCAAACCCTTATTTTCACTTTTTTTTTGGCATGAGTAGTGGAATTATTCTGTCAGTAGTCCTTTCGTTGTGTGTAATGGACCCCTCTGATAGTCTGGTGAAGCCTATGGACCATTTTCCAGGGGAGGGGGGACTTTTAAATAAAGGAAACATGATAAATTTAGTTATTTTTTAAAGTTCATGTACACCAGGCTAAAAAAAAAATCCTGTTCTAAATTATAGTTTTTGGCAAAGCCATAACTAGGGCAGGATAATCAGAGAATTGTACTAGGGTGCTGAATTTAGGGGGTACTAATAGCACTTACAATTCTTAGTAGCATAGAAACAATTGAAAAAAGAGAAAATTAGATAAAATAGGAAGTTACTAGAAGGCAGGTTGGGTTGAGTTCCTATCTCATCTTTCCCTGATCTCCCTCTTTTCTTCAATCCTCCTTCTACTAGCCCCCCACAGCAGTGTTCCCATGCCAGTATCTTGGGGTTTCTATTCTTCCTAACAAGGCAACATCAACTTCATGCATTGAAATAAGGTGAGGAACAATATATATTTCTTCCCTAAGGCACAGTCTGTAGCATTTTCCCCAATATAAAATTCCTAGTTAAGACATCATTTTTTAGTATCATGGTGGAGAAGTAGCAAAATGTGCTAGAGAGACTATGACCTGGCAAGCAGAATACCTTGATTCTTTTCCTGGCTTTGCCAGTATCTTTGGGCAAATCATGTCATCTCTCAAGTGCTCAGTTTCCTAATCTGTAAAAGCAATGTTTTAACTGGATAATCTTCGAGGTCTCTTTCAACTCTAAAAGTCTAATATTACCGGTTCTATTTTCATAAACTATCAAAACATTATGAACACTCTCATGTAAATAACATATAATCATAATGTTGGCCAATACTAGATTCCAGAGTCTCCTCTATTTTTTTTTCTCCCTCCTAGTATGTCTGGACTTGTTCCAGCATTATCTACAGGTATCTGATTTTATGGGAGTACCATATTTAAACATTCATTATCAACTCATGCAATCAGACTTAAGTGTACCTAAGTATACCATCTGTCTCTTTCTTTCTTATATATTCCTCTGTAGTCGCATACAGAGATCTGCTATTCTAGTGGTGTCTGGAGCCTATTACTGCTGCAATGGTTACAGGGCAATCAGCAGAGAAGGCATTCCCTTACAAGCCCTGATTTTCTGAATTTAACAGCCCTGCAGTTTATGATGGCTCCAACCTTGAATGTGATACACATACTAGCTTTTCCACACAGGTGTTGTGTTTTTCCCCCCTCCAACCCCTAAAGTTATAGTTGATCTTTCAGGAAATAGTTCAAAACTTGGACCTCTTTTAGTCAAGGGTCAAGTCATGTCAGAAAATGCATTTTTAATGTCACGAACAACCAAGAGTTTTCAGATTGGAATGCATGTCCATGCATGCCATTTAAGAGCTGCTATGCAGATAACGGGCTGGGGCTTTATCTACCATTCAAACGCTGTCACCCAGCTGAACTGGGGAAGAGCCTGGCAAAGTTTTGATTAGATTCCACAGCAGTGTTACTTAAACAGTGAGCTTGACTTTGCTCACAAAGGCATCCACTAGTCCTGGGCAAATCCAATAGGAATATACCTTTTACGATGTCATTGAGGATTGAACAGCACTGGGACTCAGTTATGCAGCGGGATAGCTTGACAGTGAGGGTAACCTTTTATAGCACAAAGCAGAGAAAATAAAAGTCACATGCAGGGATAGTACTGAGGCAACAGGGGAACCAAACAAAATACTGACAATATATTATGAAGTAATGACGACCACATATAATTTGGATCAAAGCTCCCTAGTAGCTACTATCTAACAGTACCAACACTACAGTGGCATGTGAATTACTTGGAATAAGCAATAATCTAGATTCTGTTTTATTTTGTGATAGCAATAGTCATTTAGGAATGTTTCTTTTATTAACATTAGACTATTTTAAGACTTCTGATTAACCACATAAAACCAGACTGAGATGGTTTCTCCAACTTTAATTATTTCTCTGTCAGTTTAGCAATAGATTTCCTGCCATGCATAGGTGTTTTACTATTCTCTTTTGTTGTACTTCCAACTCTGTGGTTTTTAAAGAGTGGATATTTCTCAAAGAAGATATGCAAAAATTGTAGCTCTTAAAGAGCACACTTCAGTGACAATTAGAGATATTGTAGTGGCTGTTGATGGAAAATCAAGGATCACTCAGCACAATCAATCCCCTCAAAGTGAAAAACAAAGTGTGGGAAAGACCAAAGACTGCCAGATTATTGCTGCAAAACAGCCTGATCTATTCTCAAAAAAGAATCAAAGACATTCAGAGGGAAGTGACAGTAAATGGGCTGTTGTTAATTCCTATACAGTGTGGGAGAGACTTCATAAGGTTGAAAGAAAAGCTAGAAGATGAATTAAATTAAAAGTCAGGAGCTAGTTGTTGCTGTGGGGGAGCAAAAATGCTTGTTATGGGCAAGACATGTAAAGAGTAAAATAATGACAATTAAAAAAAAGTCATTTAACTAATGAAACTCATTCTTTCTTACTAGGTTATCTCAAAACCATTGTCAGAAAAAATCCAGAGGAGCTGTTAAGATCCAGGCATCTATTGGACTAAAATATTTATTGGAAAAGAAAAAAGTTGAAGAGATCGCTCTCTTCCACTGTTCCTGGATATCTCATTCCCATGGAAGGGATGATGAACTATAATAAATATATTGATATACTATGAGGCATCATTGTTCTAGAACTATAGAAATTCCCAAGTGGAGAAGGAATACTTCAAAACAAACTTGTATTGTGCCATCCATGACGAAAGGTTCAAAAATTTATCTAAGAGATGGAGATAAACAAGTTTGAATGGCCTGAGAATTCACTTGACTTAAACACTACAGAAAATCTATGGGTTAGAATCAATGCTTGATTTAGAAAAATAAAGTGTTTGTCAAAGTCATGGTTAATATCCAGTGTGATGAAAGTGTGGTTTCAAGGTAGAGAATTAAAGAATATGTTAAATGATGCTGTTTGTGACTCAATGTTATTCACTTCTGGTGTCTGATTGTTTTATGTAAAATCATCCATGAAAGCCATTATTTTAATTTATATTTGTGTGAGTCTCCAGAATTCATCTTCCATTTCATTCTGTATAAGCAAATGAAAAGAAAATAAACAGCCAGTGCAATTATTGCCATGATCATATCTCAAGTCCTTGTGCTAATCTACGTAACTCATGTATTAATTAAGTCCTGGTTTAACTTTTGTAAAGACTCTCTTTATTATTTTCTTCTCTTTTCAATTTCTGAAGTAGGAAGAGTTGGGAAAGGGATGCCCAGAAAAGAAATACTGAACAAGGTGGGAAGCATGGCTCTTCCAACAATTTGGCTTTCCTGCAATGATCGCCTTTAAAATTCTTTCTCCATTTATCAAAACTTGGTATCTGGCAAATTACAGTGGAGCCTTGCTAATTCATACTAATGACTGGGGGACCCAATGAAGATTATTGAATTTTGAGAATTTGCAAGTGAGCAAGAAAAAAAACCAAAGAAAATGACAATAAATCAAGGCTACTGCTTCATGAAATTTTCTTTGTTCTTTTGTTTTCTTAATTATAAGCCAGTTTTTAATTAATTATGTTAATGCATCATTGTATACAGATACTTATGGATCTCCCTATAGATCTCTGCTGTTGGATATTGGTTTAGAGTAAGTGTAGGATCAGTTGGCAATGGGTAGGAATTAAAGGATTGGCACAATGGCAAGGTGAGATTTAGTTCTGTACAAAGTTCAATCAATTTCCTCTTACTTCAATAGTCCTCATTTTGTTTCTGATGCCTTAGACCCATAGATGGCTTTAGCCTGGCTTGTCCCCTGTCAAGCAAGAAAAATGACTGTCTATTGCTCAACAGTTAGTATGCTTTGGCCAGTGGCCATTAAAAGGCTATTAGAAATCTCAAGAAAAATTGTTCCTAAAAATATTCCCATTGGAAAATATTGGTGATATAAAATCCTCTTTTTGGCTTTGAAAACCCTTCATAATCTTAGCTTTCCAGTATTCTTATACCTTACTTCCCTATCCCTTTCTCTATCCAGTAACTGGCCTCTTTGCTATACCTTGCACAAGACACTCTAGGCCTGAAATGTTCCTCCTTATCTCCACTTCCTGGCTTTCCTGACTATCTTTCCTTCTCAGCTAAAATCCTGCCTTCTATAGGAAGCTTTTCCTGATGCCCCTTAATGGTAGAATCTTCCAGCTGTAGTCTTCTATTCATTATACCTATACCTGCATCTATCATATTATTTATACAGTCATTTATTTATTATCTCAACCATTAGACTGCAAGTTCATTGAGAGCAGGGACTAAGTTTGGTTATTATCTGTGTCGTTTTTGCCCTTTTCCTTTTTCCAGAACTTAGTATAGTACCTAGAAGTTGGATAGTATAGTGGGTAAAACACTGAACTTAAGAGTCAGGAAGACCTGAGTTCAAATATGGCTTCAGACGCTGGTTTTGTGACTCTAGGCAAGTCACTGAAAATCTTCCTTTCTCAGCTTTTTAGGTTCCCATCTTATCATTTAGGTTCCCAGTTTAACTATCTTTATGAACTAAGTGCTATGTTCAATATTCACCCTTTCTTTAGTCAGGAAAATCTTGACTTGCAAGTGAATTGGATTTAAGTGAGGCCGAGTCACACAGAATTATCAGCCTCCCTCTCTCTTCCAGAGTCAACAAAGTCTAATGGTAAGACAAAAGTCAAGATGACTGGCAATGGCCCAGGATGCAGTAAATGATCTTGGCCTTTGTAAATCAATGTCCTTTCCCAGTTTTCTGTTTGTCTGAGGCAGCACCCATTCAATGACTAAGGGCTAAGCAACAACTGAGACAAAAGATAGTCTAATTTGCCATTGTAAAAATGTCAGTCCTAGAGAGGAAGACCTTCCAAGTTTCTTGCCAGAAAAGATTTCCCATCTGGAAATGGGAAATAATAGTAACAGCTACTTCCCAGGGCAACTCTGAAGATAAAACGAGATAGTGCTTTGCACCTGAGAACATGATATAAATGTTAACTATTGTTAACACTGTTATTAAGTGCTTAATAAATTCTTGGTGAATTGAAGGCAAAGCTAAACTCAATAGGACCTTATCTGATCTATTTTCTTTTGTTGGGGAGTGGGATGGGGTGGTGGCATGGAATTGGGATCCAATACTGCTTTAAAAATTTATAAAGCACTGTAATCATCAAAGTTAGAGATGAAAAAGCATCTGGTCCAAGGATGCTTTGGCTTTTTTTTTTTTTGGTTTTCTTTTTTGCAGTTGGGGCAACTAGGCAGCTGGAATGCAACTAGGCATTCCAACTAGTACAATGAATGGAACACTAGTCCTGGACTCAGGAGGACCCAAGTTCAAATCCATTCACAAATACGAGCTGTGTGACTATGAGCAAGTCACTTAATCTCAATTGCCTCCAGAAAACAAACAAAATTTGGTGTCATAGAAAGAACCCTTTGGCAATGTGTTGGTTCCTATGGAACCCTTCTCAGAATAATGTTTGTAAATGTATAATACAAAATACATAGTATTAGAAATAAAACCAATTATATTGAAATTCAGTTATCAAAATATATTTAAAAAGTCATGTTCATGGATCCTTTGTGAAGAATCCCTGATAATACAACCACTTCATTTTATATAGGAAACCTAAGGAAGGCCAAGTGACTTGTCTGAGGTCACATAGTTGATAAGTGGCACATCCAGGACCAGAAGCTAGACTTCCTAACTCTCCCTTTTCTATTATTATATATTAAAAATATTTGGGATTGGAGTTTTTAGTTTAGATCTGTTGTTTCATCAGTTTAGGGAATTCCCAATGAAAGAAATTCTCTCCACCATCTGCATCTTACATTCTTAGAGCCTTGGGTAGGGATGCTAAGAGATTGAAGGACTTATCAACACTAGTGTTAGAAGTAAGAATTGAACCCAGGCCTTCTTGGCTTCATGTCTGACCATCCCTCCACTAAGCCCCATTGCCTCTCCTGGCTTAATGTATATTTGTTGAATTGAATTAATTCCTTCTGCTAACACACAGAGAGCTAGATAAGACAACCTCTTGATCTCTCTTCCATCATGGAGTTCCATCCTGCCCTTGGCACTTTGATGCAATGTTGGCAAAGAGAAGACTGATGCTTGAGAGAAGCAGCAAAGATCTCACAAGAGACACATGACTTTCCTCACAGTCCCCCGACAGGTCTTCTCTTCAACTTGTTTCAGCTTTCTGCCTATCTTCAGCTGCCAAGAATCTGCTGTTTGCTTTCTCACTTCTCTCATCCAATCCACACTGAGAAGACAACATGGCCAGCGAGCTCCAGAATGCCAAGCTCTAAGTAAGCACACACTCGTCCCTGAATGAAAAGAGCCTGTACATGCAGAGGGCCCTCTGCCATGCAGTTCTGAGACCATATTGAACTTGGTGGTAAATTCTTCAGCCACCTGGTCCCGGGATTCTAGCTAATGGCTCTGGGGTTTGCACAAGCCCTTGTCTTTCATCTTTAATGTTACCACTGCAGATGATTGTCTGTCATAATACATTTGCATGATTCCTCCAAACCAGCCTTCTGGCCGAGTGACAGCATTTGATGTCTCTGATATTGACAGTCATGGTGACTTTCAAAGTGTTCTATTTCTGTTTCTGTCAGGTAGGCAGGGAGTGGCCCACTTGAAAGTGTTCTGTGTGAGAGGCAAGGGGGCCCTAAACTCACAGGTCTCCTTGCAAAGAGAGTGGAAGGAAATACTGGGGAAAGGGAGAAAAAGATGTTCAGTGTCTGTGTGTTAGCATGCTACTTGTGTGCACTATCTATCCTTTTGGCTCCAAGTGATATTAATGGCATATGACCAGGCCCTTCATTGATGCCTAATAATGGTGTTGAGGTGACCCTAGGGTCTTTACAGCTTTGACAATGGGGAATAGGCTCTAGCAGGAAGCTGGAAAGGCTTCAGGCATGAACTCAGGGATGGACTGTTGTCCCAGCATCAGGTTTAGTAGGCTCCCAGAGACTCATCACCAGAATGTGGGCCACCAGGGGAGGTCACAATCTATTTCTATTCAGGAAGTTTTCACGCCAAGGGGTCAGTGAATTCTCTGAAGTAGGATTATACCAGCCTATCTCAGCCCATATAACCACCATCACCATCCCCACCTGCACACACACACACACACACATACACACACACACACACACACACACACACACACACACACACACACATACACACAGGGATAGTTTGGGATTTTAGGTATGTTGCTGAAATGAATAATCCAAGGACTATATAGAGTCCTCTTGGACACATTGGTCACAGAAGAGGTAAGGCATCCCAGTCTAGGTGATAACTTGGCAGAACTGTATTTGGCAGTTCTGGTAGATGGAAAAAACACTACAAAATGACTGCAAACAACCACAACCACAACAGCACAACAGTGTCCTTAAATCAGCTTTTAACCCTGGGACTTCCCAGCTGGGAAGATCAAGGGAGGGACCAAGGCAAAACCTGGCTGAAGAAGAGCCCATTTGGGTATATGCAGGGTAGCGAATTGGGTATAAGTGAGGCAGAACTATACAAAATGGTCAATCTCCCTCTCTCTTCCAGAGTCATCAAAGTCTAATGGCAAGACAAAATTCAAGGTGATGGGCAATAGCTCAGGATGCAGTAAATGATCTTGGCCTTTCTCAATCAAGGTCCTTTCCCAGTTCTCAGTCTGTCTGGGACAACACCCATTCAATGACTAAAGGCTAAGCAAGAACTGAGACAAAGGAGGCTAATTTACCATCACAAAATACGAGGCTTGGATGGGAAGACCCTCAAAGTCCCTTGCCAGAACAGAAAGTAATTGCTGTTTACTCTCATTCTAACCCATCAAAACCTAAACAAGGAGAGGCTTGAGTTAAAGATCTGTCACTAACTGGCAGCATGAATAAGAATCTTGACCTCTCTAGGTCTGGGTGTCATGACCTATGATATCAAGGTTTGGGATAGATAATTGCTAAGACTTGTTCCAGTTTTATGAGTCTGTGAGCTATTCTACAAGATAGATACAGGGAGGATCTATGTTTTCATCAGCAAAGGAACTCCCAGGTGGAAACTCCCTCTCCCAGCATAGATCACAACCCTTCTACTACTCAGCAGAGAAGACTTCTCTAACACATAGAGGTTAAGGAATTTCCCAAGGTTATACAACTAGTAAATCTCAGTTGTGATCATCACCCAGGTCTTTCTGACTCTACCCCACCACTCAATCCAATCTTCCTTTACTTAGCGAGCCAAAGAAACTACATAAAACCCATTCAATGAGGCCCTCAGAAAGAGATGCTACCAATTTCCTGGGAGTCACAGCTTGATTACAATGATCGACAGACACTGAAGGTTATCTTTAAATTCTTGCATGTGCTTTTTCAGTTATAAATTTTTAGTGCTCTGTCAATCCGGCAAGAAATGATCTCCTGTTATTTTGACTGGAAATGAGCAAGGTCATAGTATTATAGACACAGCACTGGAAAGAGCCTTAGGGAATATTGCATCCACACTTTCCATCTTCCACACTGAAGAAACTGAGGCCTAGGGTAGATGAGTGACTTTCCTGTAGTAGTAAGTCAGGATTTGAACCAAGGTCCTCTGATTCCCCCAACTCCAAATCCCATGCATTTCCCAATACACCACATCATCTCTCCCTCATACCAACATGACCACTTCCCAACCTTTTAAAGCAGTGTAGAGACCACTCAAACCTTGCTCCACAGACTCATTAGGGCTTGGGGATGACCCAAGGTTAAAAAAGGCCATGCCGATAGAGATGAGTTTTGGCAGTTCTGACCAACCTGGCTTCAATTATAGTCCTGGCAATGAGATATCATCTGAGAACCATCCTGGCTAAATTTGTAGAGGCTCAGTGCCAGAAAGTTGGCTACCAGGCAATGAATATTTCATATAGATTATTAACTCGTGAAGCCATCCACTAAGATGTGGAAGAGTTATGATTTTGTTGGTGGAGGGAATACCTACATTGATGAAATCATAGTTATTTTTCTTTAAAATGTTTTACCGATGTCTTTACTTTAGTGTTCTTTTCATTTATATTATATATTTTCCTGGTTCTGCTTACTTCATTCTATATTCATTTACATGTCTTTGCCTGTTTTTTTCCTGAATTCTTTTTATTTGCAAATTCTGTTACATTCATATATCACAGTTTTTTAAGTCATTTCCAAATTCATGGGCATCTACTTTTCCCCCACTTTCTGGCTATCGTAAAAAGCTGTTATGATAATCTTGATCTATATGGATCTTTTCTTTCTGAAATAAGAGGCATTTTGAAGTCTTGAAGTTAAAAAACTAAAGCCAATCAAAGATGTAAACAGACACCAGTCAAATCTTGGTCAAATGAGATGGTGATATCTTAAAGGGCAAGCAATATATGACCAGGAAGCAATGAAAGCAATGGTTACTAAATGACTGAATTTCTACTTCCTGCTTCAGTCTGGGACAGAAACCATAGAACCATTGAGCTATCAGATGTCCATAGAGCTATCCCTAGGACCCCTGTGTACTGAATAGATAGTTCAGCAGGGGGAGAGCCCACATATGTTCCCATAACCACTAAAGCAAAACAAACTGGGTGAGATTGGTCCTTACCTCACAAATAAATACCAGCAATGATCCTTCTCTTATCTGTTGGAAGAGAAGTCAGGACATGTAAAGATTTAGTAGCAATGCCCTAGTTGCTCATGGGAATATGAATAATGTCAAAATGTAGTGTTGAGGTGGAAACCTACTGCCCCACATGAGAGTGTGTCAGCAGTGATATAGTGGATTGCCTAGAGTAAAGGGTCCTCTGTGATGAGGATATAGTTGATCTCCACCCTACAGTAATCGGGTAGGCATGGGACTAGGTGGCAGGTAAGCAGTTCCCTTGACCCTCCATATCCTCCCCCAAAGGCATTTGCTATTTCTGAAGTGCAGAATCTTTGCTTGGAGTGGTTCTGTGGCCTAAAGTCTTTTCCATATGTTCAAGGGAAAAGGTACTGTGACAACACATTGATATCGCCTGCTAGGACATCTTCTGATATGCTCCTGATAGAGGAAATCGTATTGATGCTAAACATCCATTGCAATGATTTGCATTCATTTCACTCATTCATTCAACAAACATTTATTAAGCATCTACTATGTGTTAGGTACTAGGTATATAAAGTCAACCCCTCCTAGATCACTCCCTTGTCATGGTGGAGGGGCTTGGTAGCTCAAGGAAACTATAACTTATGCCATTCAGGGTTACCTAAGATGGATAGGTCATAGTGGAGAGTTCTGACAAGGGGTGATCCACTGGAGAAGAATATAGCAAAATACAGTATCTTTGCCAAGAAGACCCTATGGATAATTCCTCATGGACAGTATTAAATGCTAATTAGAAGATGAGCCCTTCCAGTCAGAAGGTATCCAAAATGTTGTCCAATGAGGTTGCAAAGAGTTGACCAAACAATGATAACAAATACAGACAGCTAAAATGAAACAATCCCTCCTCTGACATACTGTACACCGATAAGGAAATGTAAAATCTACTCAAGGCAAATATAAATAAATTTGATAAAGGACCTGGGTGCAGAGGACACTAGCAACTAGGAAAATCAGGAAACCTCAGGTGGGAGGTGGCACCTCAGCTGAGATGTGAAGAAAGATCTGAAGAAAGAAAGAAAAAAATCTGAAAAATCAGGGTTTTAAAAGACATGGGGGACACAAGAGGGCATGTAGCAGCAAGTACCCTGACACATCCAGGGTGGCCTGCTAGCACAGTGTCTTAGATCTGCTTTACTAAAAGGAAAACAACTTTTGAGGGGTCAACAATTTTCTTTTATCACATATACCAACAGAGAAAATAGAAGTAAAGAAATAAAGACCAATGACAGGGCTTCTAACTGTCTGACCATAAGCGATACATACATCACAGATCAATAGACAGATCCACTTGTTTGACCATTTCATCCTTACATAGTTACCAGAGAGAGAAGCACTAGCATCTGAGTTTTCAAAGCCTCTGGGTCATTAACAGCTACCCAGAGTCTTATCTGGCACGTGAACTTTCTTCCAAGTCCCCAAAGCAAAACCTCATCTCCGAGTATATATATATGCTTTTCAAAACCAGAGGGTATCATGACCCTGGTGACATAGTGCTTCATTAGATATTAACAAAAAAGTGTGTCCTTCCTACAAAACAAGCCTCCCCAATCAAGCTTCCCTTAATGGACTCCATCTGAGTGAGACCTATTCATGTATGGGGGAAGATTTTTTACTTGCGTTACAGGGCATGACAGGCATTGGAAAGAGATTGTCTAAAGTCAGGGAGATAGAGTACAAGAAACTGTGCATTCATATCAACAAATGGGCCAGTTGGGCTGGAATGTAGAGCACATGAAAAGGTGAGTAACAAGTGTGGAAAGGTAAACTGATTGCAAAGGACATTAAAATTCAATACAGGAATTGAGTTTTGAATCCCAGAGATGAGAGAGAGAATCACTGGAGCTCCTTAAGAAAGGAGTGACATAGTCAGACCTGGATTTTAGGAGTATATATATTCGGCAAACAAGGCCAAATTTGAATTGTTGGTTGTTTTTTTAGGTTGTTGCTATTTAACATCATGAAATGAATGAGATAAATATAATTAGAAATGAGGGTTGTTTTTTTTTCTTTTCTTTGTACCTTAAAAGAAATAATGAAGGTTGCATTTCACAAGGGTGCTTTTTTATTACTTCATTGAATTTAAGTGACTTAATTGATGCAGTTAAAGCATTAACTTTGCTGCTTTAAAAAAAAAAATGACTCCGGGCAAATATTCTGTCATATTGTTATTATTTAATGCCAGCTGCAAAGCCCCAGTATGGGAATTGCTGCATAGCGCAGTAAGCCATGGTCCATGTCCCAGGGGCATCCAATCCCAGCAAGGTTGTTAGACGGTATTCATTGCAATTTGATGGACTTCATTTATCTAGACAGCCACTTATTTAGGATGAATTGGAACCCACTGAATCATCTTAATTCAGAGCCTTCTACTGTACCACGGGTCTGCAGCAGCTATTAAACCGGGGAAGATTTGGTGGCCATGACACAATGAATGTATTATCTCTGCAGAACTCTCAGGGAATGATGAATCATCAGGTTTATGGACAAGTGTTATGTAATATCCACCATCACCTTTTTTTTTTCTCTCTTTCAGGTTTTAAGTATGATATCAGTGCTGCAGTCATTGTTACTCATCTTTCCCCAATAAAGAAGTTATCTGTCATGACTATGGTTATTACCCTAATAGCACAATCATTCAGGGTTTAGAAGAAAAAATAAGACATAGCCTGGAACCCTGTAAGAAGACAAGGGTCTCCTCTAGACAGTCTGCTGGTCCAATGAGTTAATGAGGAGAGAAGAGTTTTCTTTTGGAGGAACTCTTCCCCCTTTAATAAGATCTCATCCATGGCAAATCACAAGGTGCAACATCTATAAACTACTCTGAGATGGGGCAAGGGGAGGGGGCAGAGTTTATACAGTTTTTTTTGCAAGACCAAAGGAGGAAGCATGCAGATATAATGTGAATTCCATTCCTGGAAGAAAGTTGATTAGCCTAAGGAGTTACAACAAAAAGCCTGGAATCACTTCCATGATATGATAAGACATTATAGCAGGACTTCAGTAGAGGATATATGGATTTATTAGGTTCTTCAGCAAAGAAATGTAAACCTTAAAAAAAAAAAAGGCAAAGATTAGAAAAATCAAAGGAATATATTTTTCTAAATTCTTGGAATCCATTCACATATGAGGACTTGTGCTGGCAAATATGTTAAGCAGCTGCAACCAAATTGAAATTTTGAAATTTAGGAATCATTAATTCTTCACTAATGAGGGAAACAAAAATTTATTAAGTGATTAATATGTGTCAGATTGTTATCTGTCCTTTGTTCTCAAAGAGGACCATGAAATCAGGAGGTGATAACTGTGCCAGCAAGGAAATTGGATTCAAGGGAGGGAGGACTGGGCAAAGTCACCAGCCTCACTTTCCCCTCTGGGGTCATCTGGGTCCAGTGGTCAGACACACATCAGGACAACTAGAGATGGCCCCTGGATATAGTGGGAGACCTTGGCCTTTTTAATCTAAGGTCTTTCCCAGAACTCAGTTTGACTGAGGCAACATCAAACAAGAGCTGTCCCACTGGAGAACTGGTTTTTCTTTCCCTCTCTCTTTCTCTCTTCCTTTCTTCCTTTCTAGATGGCCTGTAATGTCCATTTTAGGAAATCATAAAAAAAGTCTAAATCAATGCTCTTAGGATATTTTCAGCTTAATACTTTGTATTTGTCTACACCCAACTTTTATTGAGCATTCTTACATTTTTTTAAACCTAGCATTTGTAAAATACTTTAAGGTTTGCAAAGTGTTTTGCCCAAGTTATCTTATATGATTCTCACAACAACCTTGTGAAGTAGGTATTATTATTAAAATTTTACATATGGGGAAACTGAAGCCTAGAGATGGTAAATAACTTGCCCAGGATCACTTAGCTGTAAGTAACTGAGGGAGGATTTGAATACAAGTCTTTCTGACTCTAACTCCAGTGTTACTTCTACTGTGTCACATGACAGCCTCCACCCTGAGTTCCTCTAATTCTTATTCAAATATCATCCTTAGATGTTCATTCTTCCCTTCTTTTGAATACAGTCTAAACTCCTTGAAGGTAGGGGACTGTTTCATTTTCACATCTGGATCCCAAGTGCCCAGCACATAATATGTACTTAGATAGACAGACAGATGAATAAATAAATAAAATCAATAATCAATAAATTATTGATTAATCCTTTCTGGAACAGAGTTTGAAATGTAGTTATGCACCCCTACTTGTACCTTCCTTTGTAATCCCTACCATTTCTTTTGTCTCCATAGCTTTATGATTTAGTTAAAAGAAGTGTTGATCAACAGATACTCATATAAATGTTTTTCTGTATTTTAAAAGTGGAAGAACCTCCCAAATGTGTTGATCTCTCAGAGGCTAGTCATACCATTGGTGGAAACACCAACCATACTGCACTGAGAATGTCCTTATTCAAACCAGAGAACTATGACTCCCCAGATGCCAAGGAATCTGGTTAGTTCTAGTCTACAGAAGACAGTGAATTGGCTCAGACTCAATGAGACCAAGGGAATGACAGTATGGATGATGTCAGTTCATCTAGAAGTGTGCCAATTCATTGTTGGGTGGAAAGCGATCCCATGTTGAGAGCACCAACTGTTAAATTAATATTAGAGAATGGTCTGGGAGGCATCTTCTGTCACCGTCACAGAAGGCAAAGAGGGTAGCTGAGACAAAAGGCCATTTTGTAGTTTTATCTTTTCAGGAGGTTCTGCGGACAGAAGGAAAGAGATTCCTTACCCACGGTCCAGCTCTCTGGTGATGAATCTTTCCAAACCAAAGTAGACGGTTCTCAGATGCCAGACTTAGTAGACCATTTATAACTTTTCATCCTCAGTTTCCTCATCTATAAAATGGAAATAATAGCACCTACCTTCCAGGTAATTTGAGGATCCAATGAGATAATATATGTAAAATAGTTTGCAAGCTTTAAAGCACAATGCTAATTAGAGTCAGTTAACCAGCACTATAATCCTGATCATGTGTGATTTTGTGCAAATAACTTATCCCCTCTGTGCCTCAGTTTCAACATACATAAAATGAGCTATTTGATCACAGACACTCTCAGACACTCCAAGAGACATTTCAGCTCTAATTTAACTCAAAAAGCACTTTATAAGGACCTGAGGATCCAATGAGATAATATATGTAAAAGAATTTGCAAATTTTTTCTGCACAATATAAATTCTAGCTATCACTATTTGGAGTCCAAAGACCAAGACTATAATCCTGACCATTTAAATCATTCTTTCTATTCTTTTCCATTCTGCTCCTGGCCTCTTATCCTGGGGATAAGAAGACAAAATGATAGCTCCTATCCTCAATGCATTTACATTCTAATTGAAGTCTTTAAGTCTCCTTTTTCCCTACTTGAACTATTGGTAAGACTTTGATAACACAACAAAGCAGGCTAATAAGTGTTGAACCATAAAAACTGGATTTGAAAGAAAAGACAACTGAAGAATTGGGCATTTTGCAGAACACAACATTAGTCCTATGACTAAAATATGGCCATTCTTTTTGTGGTAACAAAAATGAAAAACAAAATGTAAATCCAACAACTAGAATCCAAGGAGATGCCCATTAATTAGGGAATGACTGAACAAACTGGGGCAGAAGAAGGTGATTGGAGATCATTGTGCTATAAGAAATGAGGAAATCTGATGATTTCAACGAGAAACAAGAAAGACACACAATCTGATGCTGAGTGAAATGAACAGAAGTAGGAGAACAGTATAAACTATAATATCAATATTATAAAAATGAATAATTTTGAAAGCTATAAAAACTCAATCTAATTACTGTCTTTGGTTTCCAAGGATCAACAATGAAGCATGATAACTCTCTCTTGACTCAGTATCCAAAATGATGCAGAGTTTTTGAGGGGTTTTTTGGTTTTGTTTTTTTTTTTTGGATATGGATATGTATTTATACATCTTGATTGCAAGGATTTTGTTGTTGTTATTTTCTTTTCCAATGAGACAAGGAGTTAAAGGGAGAGGAAATCGATTTCTATTAATTAAAAAATAAAATTTAAATAATTAAGGAAAAAAAAAACTTGCTGAATGATTTTGTGCCACAAGCCTTACTAATCTGGAATGGGAGGTGTAAAACAGTGGGCATGATGATACTTTGCATTTTTCTGAGTTACTCCTTCTTCATAACACAATTCCCAGACCCACTGGATAGCATAGTCAGAGGAGGTGGGCAGGTAGGACAATGTATACTTCTTCCTTTCTGCCTTTTTTCTCAGGGTTTTCAGAGAGGTGACTTTCCACCTGACACACAACCAGTCCAAAGGTTTGACAGAACAAGTTCTGGGTGGCCTTCCCAGGCCCAAGCCCTGCACTGCCATGGAGAAGAGTCAGCAGCCCCATTGGCTATGACAGAGAGGAATTTGAGAAGGAGGAGAGGACAGGAAGGAATAGGGTGTGGTAAAGGGAGGGAGGTGGGAGAGAATGGATCTGTATGCTGTGGTTTAGATGGTGTTTGCTTCTTAGAGGATTCTGTATTTTTAACTCAGTCAGGACAGACCTATCCAATAGCAAAAAAAATCTTCAAGTCCTACCTGATAAATCTTTCTTTATGCTTCTGCCAATATCTGTGTGGGTGTCTCATGACCTTGTTTCTTGGAACATTTCCTTCTAAAGAAAATACATGAAATGAAGGAGAATCTAAAAGCCTCTTTCTTGTTTACTTCCTCATAACCATACTAGTAGAATTTACATTTAAATACGGCTATTAAAACTCCATCTAAAATATTATTTTTTTGCTAACAATAATAGTTCATATTTATATAGCATGATAAGGTTTCCAGAATGCTTTGCATTGTCTCATTTTAGTATGTACTATATTTTATTGATTGTCTCATTTTGCAGATCAGGAAACTGAGTCTTGAGAGCTCCAGGATAAAATATAAACATCTCTGTTTATGGTTTAACACTCTTTACATCCTGGCTCCTTATTTTTCCAGTTTTCATATACATTATTTCTCCTCCCGCCCCACCCTCTTGCCCATGCATTCAACAGTCTGACCATGTTAGCCTTCTTGTAGTTCCTTGAATATGACATTCCATCTCTCCCCTCCATAAATTTGCATTGATTGTCTGGATCCCTGGAGTACTCTCTCCCCTCAGCTCTACCTTTTGGTTTCCCTAGTTTCCTTCAAGACTTAAATAAAATGCCATTTTCTTCACTAGGTCTTTTCCAGTCCTCCCCAACTAGTTAATGCCTTTCTCTCTCAGATTACCTTCCAACAATTTTGCTTGTATCTTGTATATACCTAGTCATATACAGTCTCCTCCATTAGAAGGTAATAACTGCCTAAGGGCTTTTCTGAACCTTCTTGGCTTCAGCATGATTATCAGTAGTAACTGTTACTGTTTCCTTCCCAGCCTGTTTTCATTTTTCTTTGCCTCAGTAAAGGGGCCACCACCTGGCTACTTCTTAAATAGGCCTATTCAATGAATGGGCATGACCTCACTCTAAGTGACCTAAAGGAGTCAAGGTCTCTCAGTGCATCCTGGATCATCTCCAGTCCTCCTGATGAATATCTGGTCACTGAATTCAGATGACTCTGGAAGGACAAGTGAGGCTGGTGACCTTGCACAGCCCTCCCTCACTCAAAACAAAGTCAAGTGCAAGTCATGTCATCATATCTGTGATTGTCTGGTCTTCTTCGGCAACAAAGAACAAATATAATCTGACTGTGACTAAACATCTAATAAATTTCCATACTCCTTAGAATGTAAACAGGAGTGTGGAACCTTCAGCCTCCAAGCCACATATGGCCCTCTAGATCCACAAATGCAGCCCTTTGACTGCATCCAAACTTCACAGTACAATGTTCTGTGTAGTTTGGATTCGGTCAAATGATTATTCTCAAGGACCTAGAGAGACCCACATGGCCTCAAGATCGCAGGTTCCTCACCGCTGGAGAGTAGCATCATACTTGACCAGCACCAAGGATACCTGGGCTGTCATCCAGAGTGCTTACTGGCTGGGTTGACTTTTTGCTAAGACACTTAAACCTCTGGATCACAGAATCTTCATCAGAAAAATGAAAGAGCTGTCCTAGGTGATCTCAAAGCTGTCTCATAAATTCCAGGATTCTAAAATTTTGTTCTTTCTTTAAAATGGGAGTCCATTTACACTTTGGACTGAATGATCCTAGAAAAGTCTAGATCTGATCTTGGAAGGTAACAAATCTTATTACATTCCCACCAAGACAGGAGGAGCTGCAGGATAAAGAAGCCTAACAAGGCTCCAATCAGCCTCTCTTGGCTTTCAGGAAACAGAGACTGCATCATTCTTCACCTGTATCTTGTTTTGTTTTGTTTTTTCTTAACCAATTCATCCAAAGCAGATAAAAATGTGAGGCAAAAATAACTATAATAATCCAAGAGCATGTAGGTGATCTGATGGAAACACTATAGGGTTTTGTGTTTTTTTTTCTTTTAAATACAGCTAAATTCAAACATTTAAAAAAATTGATAGCTGAATTTAGTTTTATAACTAGTTAGTAACCATCTCTGATGGATCTAGTAACCATTTTTAAAATAAGCAACTCTTTGACTGCTAAGTGATCTGGAGTAAGGAGGACCAGAGTTCAAATCTGGCCTCAGATACTTGCTACCTATGTGACCCTGGACAAGTCATTTAACCCTGTTTCCTTCAGTTTTCTTATCTGTAAAATGAACTGGAGAAGGAAATGGCAAACCACCCTAGTATCTTTGCCAAGAAAACACAATATGGGGAGTGGGGGGCGGGGGGTGGAGCCAAGATGATAGAGTAACAGCTTGAACTTGTTAGTGCTCTCCCCCCAAACCCAGCCAAATAACTGTAAAAAATGACTCTAAACAAATTTTGGAGCTACAGAACCCACAGAATGATGGAGTGAGACAAATCTCCAGTCCAAGACAGTCTGCAGATCACTGGGAAGTGGGAACAGAGGGCAATGCAGTGTAGGCCACGCTGTCACAGACAGGATCTGAGCAGGCCTTGGGGGAACTGAATCTTGGGCACCTGTGTTTCCAGACTTTATGACCCCAAAACACAAAGGATAAATTGGAAGGTCAGTGGAAAAAACCTGTGGGACCAGTGTAGGAGAGTGGAGTGGTCAGGTCCTAACCCCAGCACAGCAGAAGGGGTGAAGGATCCCACAGCAACAGCAGCAGCAGCAGCTGCAGGGGTGGCAGCAGCAGGGGCAGTGACAGCAACTGTTTCTGGAGCTCTAGGTCTGGAAATTTGGGGGGGATTGAGCGACTGACAGTACACCCCCCACACCCACTGGAAGCATAGAAATACCTTGACAAAGAGTTCAAAAGTCAAGTAAATAGCTGGGAAAATGAGCTAAAAACAGAAGAACAATCAGACTATAGAATCTTACTTTGGTGACAAGGAAGACCAAAACATATAACCAGAAGACAACAAAGTCAAAGCTCCTCCATCCAAAGCCTCCAAGAAAAATATTAATTTGTCTCAGGCCATGGAAGAACACAAAAAGGATTTTGAAAATCAAGTAAGAGAAGTGGAGCAAAAATTGAGAGGAGAAATGAGAGTGCCGCAAGCAAATCATGAAAAACTAGTCAATTTCTTGCTA
>CM053772.1:207107961-207196012 GCA_028658325.1 Potorous gilbertii | reverse complement strand
GGAGGCCTGGAAGGACTTATATGATCTGATGCTGAGCGAAAGGAGCAGAGCCAGGAAAACTTTGTGCACAGCAACGACCACAGTGTGCAAGAGTTTTTTCTGGTAGACTTGGAACTTTGTAATAACATAAGAACTTACTGAAAAAAAAAATCCCAATGATGATTTTCTAAGGCAAAATGCCTTCCATACTCAGAGAAAGAAGTATGGAAGTCATTCACAGAATGTAGCAGATCATGTTTGTGTGTGTGTGGGGGGGGGTGGGTTAGTGTATTGTGTTTTGTTTTGTTATATGATTTCTTCCATTTATTTTAATGTGACTACATAGCATCACTATAGTGAAAATGTGCTCAGTAGGAAAGTATATGTAGAACCTATACAGAATTGTATGCTGTCATGGCGAGGGAGGGAGGTAGCGGGGAGAAAGTGGGGGGGGAAATAAAATCTCAATTTTAAGGAAGTGATTGTAAAACATTTATAAACAAACAAACAAACAAATAAATAAATAAATAAATAAGGCTAACCCACATGACAAAAGAGATCCAAAAAGTCAATGAGGAAAAGAAGGACCTAAAAAGCAGAATTGACCAGATTAAAAAGAAGGTCCAAAAACTCACAGAAGAAAATAATTCCTTAAAGATTAGAATGAAGCAGATGGAAGCTAATGACTTTATGAAAAATCAAGAAATTATAAAACAAAGCCAAAGGAACGAAAAAATATCAGACAATGTGAAATATCTCATTGGAAAAACAACTGACTTGGAAAGTAGATCCAGGAGAGACAACTTAAAAATTATTGAACTACTTGAAAGTCATGATAAAAAAAGAGCTTAGATATTATCTTTCAAGAACTTATTAAGGAAAATTGCCCTAGTATTGTAGAATAGAGGGTAAAATAGATATTGAAAGAATCCAACTGCCTCCTGAAAGAGATCCCAAAGGGAAAACTTTTAGGAATGTTATAGCCAAATTCCAGAGCTCCCAGGTCAAGGGGAAATAGTGCAAGCAGTCAATACTTGCAAGCAAGTATTGTGGAAATACAATCAAGATAAGACAAGATCTAGCAGCTTCTACAATAAGGGATCTCAGAACTTGGAATATGATATTCCAGCTGTCAAAGGAGCTAGGATTAAAACCAAGAATTACCTACTTAGCAAAACTCAGTATAATACTTCAGGGGAAAAATAAGTCATTCAGTGAAATACAGAACTTTCAAGCATTCTTGATGAAAAGACCAGAGCTGAATAGAAAATTTGACTTTCAAACACAAGAAGCATAAAAAGATAAACAGGAAAGAAAAATCATAAGGGACTTACTAAAGTTGAACTGTTTATATTCCTACATAGAAAAATAATATTTGTAACTTGTGAGACTTTTCTCAGTATTTGGGTAGTTAGAGAAATTATATACATATAGACAGAGGACACAAGGTGAGTTGAATAGGAAGGGATGATATCTAAAAAAATAAAATTAAGGAGTGAGGGAAGAATATATTGGGAAGAGAAAGGGAGGAAAAGAATAAGGCAAATTATTTCACATAAAGGAGGCAAGAAAGTGGAAGGGAAGAGGGAGGATGTGAGAGGGAAGGAGTGAAGCTTACTCTCATCACATTTGGCTTAAGGAAGGAATAACATGAACATTCTATTTGGTATGAAAATCTGTCTTACACTACAGGAAAGTAGGGGGTAAAGAGGTAAGCAAAAATTGGGGGCGATAATAGAAGGGAGGGCAAATGGGAGGAAGGGGTAATTAGAAATAAACACTTTTGAGGAGGGATAGGATCAAAAGAGAAAATAGAATAAATGGGGGGGAAGGATAGCATGGAGAGAAATATAGTTAGTCTTTCACAATAGGACTGTTATGTAAGTGTTTTGCATAACTACACATGTATAAATATATCAAATTGCTTGTCTTCTTGGTGGTGGGGTGGGGAGGGAGAGTAGTTGGAATTCACAGTTTTAAAAAATGAATGTTCAAAATTGTTTTTACATGCAACTAGTAAACAAGATATACAGGCAATGGGGAATAGAAATCTATCTTGCCCTACAAGAAAATAGAGAGGATGGGGATAAGAGAAGGGAGGGGTATCATAGAAGGAAGGGCATATTGGGGAAAGTGGTAATCAGAATGCACAGTGTTTTGGGGTGGGCAGAGGAGAGAGATGGGGAGAAAATTTTGAACTCAAAATCTTGTGCAATTGTCTGTTGAAAACTAAAAATAAATTAATTAATTACAAAAAGAAAACCCTATATGGAGTCACAAAAAGTCAGACACAGCTGAAACAAGTGAGCAACACCAACAAAGCAACAACTGTGGGGTAGATTCCACTCCCTCCCCCTTCACCCTTTTTCTTTTCGAGGATTTGTGTGATTTCTGACAGACAGCAAGCCTCTGTGTCTAGTTAATAGTATGCTTGCCTACATGAAGAAAAAAGACCAAGGTGAGCTTAGGAGGCACATAAAATAACCCCAAAACAACACATGGGGAAGTGTTTGGCAATGTGGAAATAATATGGGGGTGGGAAGGAGAATTGATTGAAATGAATGGTATTTTATAAAAGAGTTAACAAATGTTTTGTCCTTTTTAGACACAATTTTAGAAATAATGGAGAGGAAAAAATGAGGAATGGAAGAAAAGAAAGAGAGGAGAAGAAGAGAGGAAAGGTAGACAGAGAAAAGAAAAGGAAAAAGATAAGAGACAGAAACAGACAGAGAAGCAGAGTGAAATGTTTTTAGTTAGCTGTTTCAGAAAGTCAGAACACTTTTATGTTATTTCTTAAGCTTTATAAAATCCCACTTTAGAGTTCTTAGGAAAGGTCTGCCCATCATTCATTCTGTGCCAACAGAGAGAAAGTGAATCATAGAACAGAAGTGGTTATCCAAACAATGCAGGCAACATATCCCATTTCTCTACGGTACCTCCCCCAATAAGTTCTTTTGCCTAAATATCCAGACAGTTGAGCCAAATGCGGGTTTTCCTTTTCTTTGCTTAGAATAGTCCAGGTGACTGACTATTATTTCTCTGTACCTGGAGCAGATCCAGCTGAGGGGAATGTGAGCAAGATAAAGTGAAGGCAGTAGAGGGAGCCACTTAGCCCCACAGAAATGAGGAAAAGTGGTTCGCCAGGAAACCATAGTAATAGGATCCTCTGGGGTAAAAGCCTAGGGCTGATAAATGACTGAGAGGCACAAGGACTATGAGTGAGGGTCCTACTCAGGGATAAACTGCATGCCCACCACACTCCCACCCCCATGTCAACTATCTTTAGTGCTCCAGAGCAAAATACCAGTCAACTTGCCCTAATTACAGCTTGGGTCACCTACCCTCCAGCAGTGAAAATTATAACCCAAGCATACCTTCAAATTTGTAGACCCAGTTAAATAAATGTTAATTTAGGCCCATGCTCATTTTTTTTCCTCTCCAACACAGCTCAACCACCAAATCTATGGATAATTCAAGTAAAATAATTAAGGTTTATTATCCCAGATAAGTGTTTTTTTGTTTTTTCTTTGTTTTTGTTTTTTTTTTTACCTTGGAGAATCCCAAATATTACTTTCTGTGTGACTTTGAGCAGATCAATTCTTCCACTTGGGCCTCAGTTTCTTTACCTGTAAAAGAAGGAGCATGAGGCTGGACTAAATGTCTTCTAAGGTCCCTTCATGTTCTAAAAATTCTTGCAAACCTAGGAAATATCATAGATAAATGAGAGAAGATTAAGGGAAGGGTTAAGAGCATGGAAGAGTTACTTGAGAGGGCTATTTGGGTACATCCCCAGCATCCTTAGGGCATCACTTGGAACCTTCTAAACATGTCTTGCTTCCATTAGCACTCAGCCTATTTTTCCTTGTTCCCTGGCATCCTGCCAGGGAATTCTAAATGACATTCCTATACAGTAGCCAGACCCCCATTTCTTTTCTGCTTGATATTCTGCATCAACAGCAGGAGAATCAACTGCCTCAACTGAAGATTCGACAGGACAATGCTAAAGCTACGGAGAAATGCCTTTACTTATTATTACCAGAGTAAATGAAGAAACTGCAGACCAGATGGGTGTATATTATCTCTCCAACTAAAAAAAATGTCCTATTAACAGAGATAAATGATCTGAAATGGCAGAACATTTTCTTGCAATTTTAAAAAATAATAGCAGTGATATTTTAGGGGATATTTCTGCAATTTTTTCCCAAGGATCCTGCTAAAAACCCCATTTGATATTGATAGATACATTCTTTAAGTGGCTGTTGGCACATTAATAAATATTGAAACCTGAGAAAGAATTTTTTACACCCAACTTTAATAATCAGTGTAAGAGTTTTTGGACAAAATGTGAATAGCTGAGTAACTTAAAGGTTTCAAAGCGGTCAAATTCAACATCCCAGCTAGCAAGCACAATGGATAGAGAACTAGACCCAGGAGTCCAGATGCCCTGAGTTCAAATTCAGACACTAGCTATGTGTCTTTGGACAAGTCAATTAAATTCCTTTTGCTTAAGTTTCTTTAGCTGTAAAATGGGGATGGTACCTACCTCCCAGTGTTGTGCTGAGGATCAAAAGAAATATATATATATATATTCAGAAGGAATATATATATATATTCAGAAGGTGTTTAGTGAAGCTTTTTATATACATAGTAGGCACTTAATAAAGGTTTCCTTCCTCACGTTCATGCCATCCTTCATAGGTATTCTATCATCAATTCATAGCATCAAGAATTTAGGGCAGAAGATCTAACCCATCCCCTTCTCTTTACCTAGGAGGCCCACTTTGTTAAGTGGCAAATTCCCTTATAGATACTAAGTGGCAAGACTAAATTTTGAACCTAGGCTTTTGGTTCCAAATCCAGTGCTTTGTCCTCTCTATGTTATCATTAGAAAGTCAAACAAGTAGAGTTTATACAGGGCACGAGGGAGACAGCACACCCTAAAGATGTTGAGGAAATAATTATATATTTCCCTCAAATTGTTATTAGACCCCTAAATCTTATCATAGGAGCATAGATCTAGACACAGGGAAGGCACATTTTACTGAGGGAGTCATAGCTTCTAATTTGCTCATCATTTAGGTGAGAAAAATTAATGTCCATGGTCACGGAGTAATTGATATGGTGCTGGAAGGACTTTGAAATTTATGTAGAGGAGTCCCACCTCCCTTTCATGTTACAAATGAGAAAACTGAGGCCTAGGAAGAGGCCATAGGTAGCTGATAACAGAGATTTAAGTCCCAGACCTCTAAGGCCAGAGCCAGTATTCTTTCTACAATGCTGTTTCATGACTTCTATTGCTAATAATTATCATGCAATTTAGAGGTAGAAGAGACCTTAACCCATCTAGTCTACATCTAGTCCAACAACCCTCTCATTTTACAAATGAAGAAACTGAGATCCCAAATGTCATTTATTTAATGTTACTCAGGTGACAAATGGCCCAGGTGAGATCAGAACTCAGGTCCTCTGTCTCCAAAGTCAACACTTTTCACTATGCTTTCTCTTAGTTACTTTGAAATTTATTAAAAATGGCCAACTTTTTGGTGATGGACCTGCCCAAGTTTATCTAGTCTGGTTCTTGGACTTGTTGCCTGAACCCAGTCCACAGCTGAATCCTTATCCAAAGTAGACAACACCCACCAGGACTTATTTTCTAGTGTTGGCTTTAGGAACCAAGGCAAGATGAGATCCCAGAAAAGCACTTTAGTCAAGGAGTGAAATCTCTGTTACAGCTAAAACTTGAATGTCATTAGGAAGAAGAAAACATTTCCTTAATTTGCATTAAGCCATATCTGTAGGCAAAAAGGTATTTAGCATAAGAAAAATACAATTAATTTCTGAGATGTTCATTTTCTTTTAAAAATCTCCTTTCCCAAGGAACATAATGATGGCACACTGATTTACAAGGCACCATTCTTAGAAGCCACCAAAATGGTTTCTGTGCAATTAGGTTTTTCTGAATTTCTAATCTCAACAATACCCAGAATGTGCAAGAGGTCTTCTGAAAATCTTATTGTCATCTTAATTATTTTTGTACTACCCCTGGTCTCAGGCAGGTTTACACCCCCATATTTTTATTTTTATTCTCCAATTGGAACATGTAAAAGTGAATGGCTCCCTCATGGTCACAAAATTCCTGAAATTCCACAAAATTTTCTTAATCTAAAAGACATTGCCACAGTCTCCCCAAAATAATGAATTAATGTTTCAGCTTCATGAATGGGCTGTCAATAACTTAGGACCCCTTTTCTAGTCTCCATCCTCTCCTAAGTAGGGAAAGGAAGGAAAAGCTTCAGGCTCTTTCTTGGTATTCGTTGGGTGCTTCTAGCTTTGAAATACGTGCTTCTAACTGTTCATATGTATTGGTAGCTGTGGGCAAGTCAATAGCTTTCTCAGGGTTTTCATGCCCTCAACTATAAGCCAGTAGGGTTAGAATGGGTGATGTCTAATTTTTCTTCCATTTCTAAAGTCCCACTGGTGCTTTTGTGGATGTTTGGTAGTGTGGGTCCTGTACATTACCTGTATATATAAGAAAAGTATGCCTCATGGTCTCATAGACTCAGAGCTAAAAAGGACCTTATAGATCACCTGGTCTGACTCCCTTATTTTTGAGATACCTAGAGAGG
The DNA here is from genome assembly GCA_028658325.1 of Potorous gilbertii. Classification (NCBI taxonomy): domain Eukaryota; kingdom Metazoa; phylum Chordata; class Mammalia; order Diprotodontia; family Potoroidae; genus Potorous; species Potorous gilbertii. The sequence goes on along the minus strand of CM053772.1, from coordinate 207,189,407 downwards.
TAAAGTTACTTGCTTGAGATCACAGAGGACTCAAGTTCTATTCAGCTGGACAGAGCAGTGGACCTGGACTCTGAAAGATCTGAGTTCAAATTCAGCTTCACACATGTGCTAACTATGGCACCCTAGGCAAGTCACCTAACCTCTGTCTGCCAGTTTCCTCAGCTGTAAAATGAGAACAGTAATATCTATCTCTCAGGTTGTTATGAGGATCCATTAAGATAATATCTGTGCAGTGCTTAGGACTCCAGATCCATTATTCTTTCTACTATACCACTCTGCAGAAGGCAATCAAGGAGCTTAGGATATGGGATCATAGATTGAGGACTGGAAGGTACCTCCTCGTACCTCCTCCTTTTGTAGATAAGAAAATCAAGACCAAGAAAAGTGAAATTGTTTGTCATTAAGTTTGTGGCAAGAGGATGATTTGAACCTGGGTCTGCTAGTTCTTATCTAGATGACTTAACACTGTGCTACAAATCTGCCTAAAGTAATGCATGCCATTTGGAACAGTGACATTTGGACCCTCTCCTCCATGTGGCCTCTTTCAAACTTCTCTTGTCCAATTTCTGTTACATAGACCATTTTTCCTTCTGCCTCCAAAATCTGGTGTAAGTGACTATCTGTACCTACCCAGAAGTAGAGTCAAGGACTATGCTCTCCAGGACATTCAACAGATATGCCTCTTATCCATCCCCTTTACACCAGTGTGCTTGGTATCAGGCTCCTCTATCTCACTGAAGGGATAGACCCATCAGATTCATGCTTCATTGGGCTAAGTAATCCCCTGGTGAGCTTTGCTCCCACAGGGACCCAACATACCCAAGGGTAAATGCTGAGGCACCAGGGGATCAGGCTCTGCAGCCCAAGGAGGGATCCAGAGTTGGGGGTTAATCACACCATTTAGTCAACCATGCAAATTAGCACATGCTCACATGCCCAGGGCCTGGAAGAAATCAGGAGAAGGGCCAGGAGGAATTTCAATATGGTCTGTTTCTCCTTCAAATGACTTTTGGTCAGGTTTTTTTTGTTGGTATTTGGATTTGTGGACATAGGCAATTACGTGCCTGTGTTTTCTTAACCTAGGCACTAAGGGGATCAGGAAATCAGGTAAAGTAAGTGAGTTAAGGAAAGGTCAAGGCAGAGCAAAGGCAAGGTCAGGGAGTGGGAAGGAGAAATTAGAGAGAGCATTAAGGAAATATTTTTCAAGACAAAAACAAACAAAAAGACATACACACGACACCCCAACACCAAAAGGCCCAAATATGTCTGCAAAGGTAATGTAGGGAATGCAATCATTCAATCATACAGGCAACCCACATCAAAAGCTGGGGCTTTTTCTTCTTTTGTAAAGGGCACTATTCCAATCGGTGTGCCTGGGAGCAGGGGTGAGAACGGCTACGTTTAGTGGCGATTGTACCAATACATGCTGTTCATAAAAGCCCGCATCTCCCTCTGACAAGGGTTGTAACCCTCATACGCTTGCCATAGTGTCTGCTGAACCAGAGCTATTAGACTGTATTCACTTATACCTTGCCAGCATAGATCCCATTTCCCAATTATTGGAACAGTGAGTTGAATAAAAGCAAATGGTGGCAGAGTAAACAACATGAAAAGAGTCTTTCAATATCTGCAGAAAGCGGAGAGATTGATTGAAATTAAGTAGCTGGAAACACTGTCCCAGGCCTTAAAATACAGTGCAGCTGGGGAGGGGCCTAAGAGGAGGAGGGAAAGGGGGGAGAAAGCATTGATGCTCAGAAAGAGAATTGGTATCTGGGATTTCCTCTGCAATTTAACGCTGTCAAGCTAGCGTCTTGTACATCTACCCAGATTGAGCACATTGTTATTACCGGAGCACAGCTAGCTTCCAGGATGGATTAAAGAGCTAATAGGTGAAGCCAGCTGCATAGAGCATCTGGTTTTTCCAGTGAGAGAAGAATTCCTCACAGAATAAGAAAATCACAGAATCCAGAGTTTTCTCAGGGTGCGTAGCCTTGGAGATGGACTGCAAAAAACTGTAATGGCCTTCAAAAAAGTCACCAGCTCACCAAAATCTCAGGGCTCCTTTCTTACATTTGCCCGTATCCCAAAGGTCCTTCCATCTAGGGCATTGCAGCCTGGAAAAATACAGACATCAATAGGCTGGAAAAATACAGTCCTGTTTTCACTCAAAGTCCTTCTTCTCCACAGAATAATTTCTTAATCAATGCCTTGACCTAAAGTCCATAGACCTATACTCTCATGCAGGATTCCTGTGTCATTAATTTTGTAGAGGAATAAATGGTCCTTTCTCCTCTAAATAATCAAAAGATTCCTCAACACCAAAACAGAACTTGATAAAATGAGGCAGTCTTACAAGGAGGGGGCCCATACAGTGAATCTAGAGAAGCATCAGAAAGTGAATCAAGTAGGTGCCCCTGCTCGTGATTTAGCACAGAGGATAGGGTGAAGATCTGTGCCTCAGATACTAACTAGGTGACCCTGGGCAAGACTCACCACCCTTTCAGCTTCAATTTATTAGGCTTAATTTCTGAACCCACTTGTTTATGTCTGGAGTTAACCTGCTCCACTATTGGATAGCACATAGTCTTGCTACAGACAAACTCTTCTTATGTGTAAATTGGAGATAACATCCATTGTGAGGATGAAGTGAGATAATATGTAATAAGTGTGATAATATATGTAATCTTTAATGGCTACATAAATGTGAGTTATTGTTAATTATCAATAGTAGCAGTAGCAGTAGTAGTAGTAGCAGCAGTAGTAGTGGTAGTAGTGGTGGTAGTAGTAGTAGCAGTAGCAGCAGTAGTAGCAGCAGTAGTAGTAGTAGCAGTAGGAGGAGTAGTAGTAGCAGTAGTAGTAGTGGTAGTAGTAGCAGTAGTAGTAGTAGTAGCAGCAGTTTTAGCAGTAGCATAGAGGCACCAGAAAGACTCCTCTGCCTCTAGATATCTTCCCTTCCTTGAATTCCTCCAAGTGTCAGAAAATATGACATTTTTAGCTCTGGAGATAAATTTCTTTAGGCTAAGCATTTCCTTTTAGCAGTGGTAGTCTTTTAAAATATAGGCCACTTACAGATTGTCATACTAAACTATGAGAGACTTCCCTACCAAATGTCTTTTACCCTGACAGAAGGGTCCCAGAATGGTATGAAAAGAGCCCACAGCAGAGGACAGAATGGGGAAGGTACAACAAAGATATACTCTTTGACCGTGGTCACAATTTTGCCAAACATGACTCTGAACTGCAAACCCTTCCTTGAGCTGGGGATGTTTGATTCTCTTTATAGATGCTTGTTGATTGCATGGTTGTTCTCTATCCAAACTCACTTCTAATTATCAGCTGGGGACCCTCGCCAGACTCCTTCCAAGTCCAGAAGTATATGGTTTGATGAGAAAGAAAGAGCCTGAGTTGGGAAGAAGAAGGGAGAAGGAAGGCAGAATAGGAAGAGAATGAGACAGAGACAAAGGAAAAACATAGGCCAACCATCCTGAAGAAAGCCTTTTGTAGATTAATCTTAAGATTGTTGGTAGATAGGAATTCTCCTATATAATCACGAATTGAGTCAATTGAATTCAAATCCTCATTTAATCCTGAGCTAGTGATCTTAAGAAGTCAAAATAAAATTAGTTTTAATTCATGTTCATTTTAAAAGTAAAAATACCACCCAGCACCACTTTAACTGGGAAGAAAAGAATGCTGTAAAACCAATACGCATAGGTAGGATGTTGTGATACCCAAAAGGTTGTCGTCAGGGCCATACGTAGCCCTCTAGGTACTCAAGTAGAGCCCTTTGACTGAATCCAAACTTCACAGTACAAATCCCCTTAATAAAAGGATTTGTTCTGTAAAACTTGGACTCAGCCAAAAGGCAGCACCCAAGGACCTAGAAGGTCACATGTGGCCTCAAGGCCTCAGCAGTTTCCTACCCCTGCCCTAGGCCATAGGGTCTAGTAGTTTGCATTATACAACAGATTGAATGCTTGTGCAGACTGAAATATGCAACCTTGGCCAAGTCACATCCTCCCTATGTCTCCAGGTCTTCCTTGAAAAAGAGAGTGTAGATGAGGTCATCTCTAAGGTCGTTTATGTTTTTAACATTCTGTGATTCAATCATATAGAAGGTGAGGTGGGAGAGATGTTTATATTGGCAAAGAATAATACACTACAATGTATGGCATTAGTAGAAACTCCAGAGCTTTCTTACTGGTGGAAGCTGTTTTTGGTTTGTTTCCACTGTTGCTTTCTCTTTGGTGCTGGGGCAACAAAGAAGAAGGTAAGAAATAAATCTATAGGACAGTAAGTGCACTTAAGTGAAATCATTGTTTGTTAGTTTTTTTCCTGTAACAAGTACCAAGATATCTTAGTCTCCTCATGCAACCATAACAAAATAATTGAAGGTGGATATATCTTTAACAAGAAACAAAGGAGAAATTTCCTACATTTGACCATATATAACAATTGTCCTTGATGGGAAAACGGAATTCCTGTATCAGAACTGTTAAGCTGTGAAAAGTTTCCTAGAATAGACTGGGTTATCCTCCCCTGCCCCAACAACCACAAAAAGACCAAAGAATCTCAGAACTGGAAAGTCATCTAGTTCAATCCATGCCTGATCAACCCATTCACTTAAGACACCACCTATGATCGGTCATCCAGCCTCAGTTTGAAGACCTCTAGTGAAAGCAAATCCACTCATATTGGGAGTTAGCCTCTTATACTTGTGGACAAATCTAATTGTTATAAATGTTAAAAACATCCCCCCCATATTAAATCTACATTTGCCTCTTTTCATCTACCCATTTCTTTTTTCTCTTTCCTTCCTTCTCTCCTGCTTCACTCTTCTTCCCTATTTCCTTCCCTCCCTCCCTCCTTTTCTTTCTTCCTTCCTTATTTCTTTCATCCCCCTTCCTTCCTTCCTCCCTCTCTCCTTCCTTCTCTTCTTTCCTTTTTTCCTTTCTTTCTTTCTTTTCCTTTTTTCAATTCTTTATTCTTTTTTTACTTCCTGTTTTCCTTCCTTAGAAAATGTAAATTAAGGAACTATAGTATAGGGTGTTTGAGAAAGGGGGACAGTAAGTGAGAAGTGGTGGGAGGGATGATACAGACAGACAGGACGTAGAGTGTAGCAGATGTTACACAGTATGGATTTTCTTGGTGGGGAGCCTTAAAGGTGAATTTGTAAAATAGGATTTTCCTAGAGCAGCAGATATGTAGGAATGCAGACTCTATCAGATAGGCCCTTGGTCAGTCAATAACACTTATTGAAATGCCCTCGGAGTGAATAACACGTTGCTAGGCACAATGGAAGGGACAGATAAGAAAGAGTAAACACCATCATTATAAAGCACTTATCAGACACCTAACTGTTAGGGGCTGTGTAATCAAAGCTATCTGGTCAGAATAAGGCTTTTCAGATCCTGTTTATGAAACATACACAAGAATACATAGGCCAAGAAGTTCAAAACACATACCTGCCTAATTATGGATTAAGGTATATTTTACAGTAGATTTGGTAGCTGAAGAGATAGGCAGATACTTACAAGGTTTGTCTGTTGTTTTTTAGTTGGATTTGGAATCAAAAGATTCTATCTGAACTTTGCTATTCACTAGCTGTGTAAGCAAGTCACCATTCTGAGTCTTTGTTTCTTTATCTGTGAAACAGAGATAATCAATCTATTAATCAAAAAGTATTTCATAAGCACTTACTGTATGCCAGGCACTTGTTAAGAGCTGGGCATACAATTAAACCACAAGAACAGTCCCTTTCCTCAAGGATTTTCCATTCTAAAGTGGAAGACAATATGCATATATGTACAGGATTTAACTAACAGGTATCAGAGGCAGGTCCTCCTACTCCCCAGCCCTTACAACTTCTGCTACACTTTGTACTTTAATTCTGGTTGAATTGGTCTCTTACAGACCTCACATCAGTTAACCAAGAGAAAATGTCACCTTTAGAGAAATGTGGATTCTGTCTATGAGTCTGTTCCGAAAATCACAGCCTTAGCATTGATTTGAGCTGGGAGGGGATTGGAACTCTCTCCAGGTACTGATTGTCATACCTGAAATCCTAAGGCTCTTGTAAGGATGACCCCTGAGTCAGGGTGCAGTAGCAGTGGGTTGACTTGTGCATCACAAAGGGTAACTTACAGGTGCAGAAATCAACAGCCCATAAATACCTTGGTTCTAGGAGACTTGCTTATTTAAAATGAGATCAACAGATCTGCCATGTACGTCTTCTTGCCTTTTACTTCCCTGACCTGGCTTGGGCAGCAGGGATAAAAAAAAGCTGGCTGTGAGAGAAAAGCACCAAAATTACAGATGGAAAAGACCTATGAGCTCTCAGAGTACTAACATGCTGCTGCTGTAATAGAGCAGGCTTCCCTTCATGCCCATTTGGCATTGCCCCCACAGTGATTCTCAGTTCCACGTATTAATGGAATTACAAGGGAATTACAAAGTCTGAAATCCTAAAAACAACCAGTGTTTGTGGCTCAGTATCTGTGATGAGCCCAGGAGCCATCCTCAAATGAAGAAAGGTAAATACAAGGGGCACACAATCAATCAATCAACAAGTCTTGTCTACTGCCTCTTATGTGCCATGGGGACTGACAGGTAGTGTGATGGCATGGAGAGTGCCAGGAGATCTAGCTTTATTTTTTGGCTCTGTCACTCACTAGTGATGAGATGATGGGAAGTCATTTCTTTGCTCTGAGCCCTAGTTTCCTCCAGAACAGTTCTTCACCTTTTTCGTTTTTGTCATGAACCCCTTTGACAGTCTGGCAAAGTTGATGGGCCCCTTCTCAGCATCGTGTTTGTAACTGTGTAGCATGAAATTTGTAGATTCACCAAGAAAACTAATTATATTGAAATTCAGTTATTTTTTTAAATAAGTCCATGGGCTCCTAGATTAGAAACACCTGGGTATAGAATCTGTAGAATGGGAATAATTATGCTTGTATTTAACCAGAAGAGTAGTTTGTTATGAGGAAGATACTTTGTAGACCTTTAAGCAGTGCATAACTGTGTCCTGGGATGATGGGCAGTGCTCTGGCCTGGGGCCCTACTCTCAGGGAAAGTTACAATTGATGTATGCACTGGAGTTCTTATTCTTTGGTTCAGACCTACAATTTCATCCAGGTGTGGAATTACCCTGTATTGATGCAGATTGCCCACAGATCTGTAATATAGAGTCTTAGGAAGTTGTCCGGAGGCAGAGATGTTTTGTACCTTGCCTGAAGTCACTTAGCCAGCAGGTGCCAGATACAAGACTGAAACACAAGTATTGTTGACTTCAATCTGGTAATTATACATACAAATGAGGGGAAAATGCAATCCTTGCCCTCAGGGACCTTGCATTTTGATTTTAGGAGGATTAGAAAATCATAGGATCTAAGACACATGGGACATAAGCATGAATCCCATTTACAACAAACCCAAATGGTCAATCCCTGATCTGACAGTGAGAAGAAAGCATCAAAATTATAAATAAAAGAGACTTTCAGGGACAAAGAACTGACCATAATAGAACCAGCCCATTCCTTTGGGTGTAGTTGGGGGCCAAACTTCATAGTTGGGAAATTTTCTCTGTTCATGGACAAACTGCCTTCCTATCACTTCTCTTCTGTCTTAGTTTGTTTCTCTAGGGTCAAGCAGAGAAAACTTAAGCCTTCTTCTATACCACAACCCTTCCAATAGCTATTAATTAAGACCTCCTCTTTGAGTCTTTCCTTTCCCAGGAGAAACATCCCTAATTCTTTTAACTCATCTTCCTATAGCACAGTTTCAAGGGCTTTCACCAACATCTCTTCTGGATGTCCTCCAGTTGGTCAATGGCTTTCCTAAAATTGGATGCCTGGAGCTGAGCATCACATTCTAGATTGGCTCTAGCTGGGTCAGGGTACCAAAGGAAATTACACTTGTCCTAAACACTAAGCCTGTCTTGATGCAGCCTGAGTTCCAATTTAAGCTCAGAGGCTTGCTCTCTGTATGATTCTGGGTAGCTCCTCTCAGCCTCAGTGTTATCATCTGTAAAATAATAAACAGCTAGCATTTATATAGCACTTTTCCTGAAGGGCACTGTGCTAAGCGCTTTACAATTCTTATTTTATTATTTCTCACAACAATCTTTGAACAAAACGCTATTATTAGGCCCATTTTAAAGATGAGGAAACTGAGACAAACAGAGTTTAAGTGACTTGCCCAGGGTCACACAATTAATTTGAACTCAGGTCCTTCTCACTACAAACCTGGCACTCAGTCCACTTTGCAACCTTGCTGCTGGGGAGGACAATAGCATCTCCTTCTCAGGGTTGTTGTGATAGGATCAAATGAAATGACATTGTTAATGCACATTGCAAACCTAAAAAATTTAGAAAAATGCCAGTTATTGTTAGATATTACTATTATGCAACCTAAGATCACCTTCACATTTTTTCCCCTTGTTTGTTGAGTCATATTGAGTCTGCCTTGGATTCAAACGTTGTGCTTCACAGGGTTTTTGTACAACCAGGAGCAGAATTGTGTCTTGGTCTGCCACGCTAACAGGATGAGCTAATTCTACCTTTACCTTCCCAAAAAAATCCTCCACCCCTGATCTATTTTAATGTCTGATTCTACTATTAGTCATTGCCGCAAGTTAGGATAATGAAGGTCTTTGTTAACTACAAACGTCCTAAGTAGCCTTTAATGTCTTAGATGGAATTAGTTTTAAGGTTAGCTTCTTATATATAGCGAGGCCTTTAAGAAAGGTAGCAAGGCACCAGGGAATCATAAAGACCTGGATTCAAATCCTGCCACAGATTCTTCACCAGTTTTGTAAGTCACTTGACTTCTCTGAGGAAGCCACAGGTTCTTCACCTGTCAAATGCTTATCCTCATTATTCCTATTAGAGCAACTACTTCATAGGGTTGTTTTGTCTTGTTTTGTGGGGTTTTTTTGTTGTTGTTTTGACAAGGATCAAATAACATAATATATGGAAAATGTTCCATAATGCTGTTATATACATGTTAGCTCTTACTGAGATGAGTTCTATTAAGTATAGATTATGGTAGGAGAGATGGAGGATGTGTGGATTTAGGGAAAGTGCCAGAACATTGGACAACCAGACAGGTCAACACAGAGGAGAGGAGCCCTAATCAGGGAGACAAAACGGTGCCACATTTCCCCATAGAATATGAGCTGTTTGAGATAAGAGTTTTTTTTTTGTTTTATTTTTGTCATGATAGGCCCAGTGTTTAACACAATGCCTGGCTTTAGTTGATGCTTCATAAATAGATGCCTATTGAATTGAATTGTTGGATGGACTCTGAGAAAGATAGAGAGCTAAAAGGGAAAAGGGAACGTTGATAGGAAAGGTAAGAAGATGACAAAGCCTACACCTTCCACCATTTTTCCTCAGGTCAGTCAGATCTAAGCAAGAAGGGGAGCATAACCAGGTCTTTTCCTCACCCAAAGAAAGGATGGAGAGGCCCCTGGATCTCTGGACATTTTGCCACACACACTCACTGTCCTCCTAAAAATACTTTAATTTCATCTGGCTCCATGGAACACTAATGTTTCTCACCCTCTTTAATCATAATTCTCACTCTGCAAAGAATTGATCATTTCTGGCATTTGACCCAAGAAACTTTCAACTCCCTGAAATAGTAGCTTTCCCTCTCCAGCTAGAGAAGCCTCATCAAAAGCCATTCCAGCTGTCGCAATGACATATTCTTTTGAAGCCTCTAGAGGGCAAGATCACTGTAATTTGCTCCTAAATTTCATCTGAGCCGTGATTCCAATTCCGTCAGAATTATGAAATGTCCCTTTGAATTAAGTAAGCCACAGCAGCACTTAAGCTATCTCCGGGATGGCGATATATCCCATTAGTGGCTGCTTTACGGATTTCATTGAAATCCAGATTCATTTGTAATGGCCCCACAATTGGCTCTTCCAACCTTGATCACTACCAAAAAAAATCGTCATTGATGGAAATGATGTATAAGCAATCGATGTACAGTGTTAGTGCTACAGCAAAACTATTTCTGTGCAGACAGGAGATATGTATGGTCATATGCTCTGGCTTATAGTTGTTAACCAGCTCAAGATATACCCAGGAAAATCCACAGTCTCATCAGCATCTAAACCAGAAACTTGTATTTCAGAGATTTATGAAGGGCTGCATATGGGAACACAGTTATTGTTGCAAGGAGACCACAGGATCCCTTGATCCTAGAGGGAGAAAGAAATGAGCAAATCTGATAGATTTCTCCAAGAAAGTTTTCATGTTGGAAAAGAAGAAGGAAGAAGTCAGGAGAACAAAAAGAAATTCCATTCATTGTAGACTATGTGGACCCAAAAATAATAATACTAAAATTTGAGGAAAGTCATGGCAGTGAGTACAGAGAAAGGAGAGCTCTGCTATTGCTTCCATTCAAGAAGCATCTCTGCATCCGCCTCTCACAAGTCTACCACCCATAATCAAGCCCTCATTACCTTTCATGTGGACTATTACAGGGGCCTCCTACCTGATCTCCCTAGCTCTAAGTTCCTTCCTCCATGCAGTTATAAAAATAATATTCTTAAGTCACTCTGACCCCTTGACCATTCCCTTGATCAAAAGACCTTTGGGGGCTCCTCTATAGATTCTCCTACGAAACACAAATGCTTATTATTTAAAGATCTTCACATGCTGCCACCAACTTACTCTTTCAACTGAATTGCCTATCACTCTCCTGCACACATTGGGAGGCAGTGTGGTCCAGTGGAAAGAGCAATAAGTCTGTAGTTGGAGGGTTGGGAGAAAATAAACCAGCTGACATGAACTATCAAGGCTCGAGGGACATTTCTAGCTAGTGAGATCTTGGAAAGACATCAAGGAGAAGGTGGTAATTGAGCTGAGCCTTGGAGAGGGTTTGCAATGGGTGGACATGGAAATATGAGGAAGCCTGCATGAGGGCGGGGGGAGGCTTTGTATGAGCAGATATCTGGGAGGAAAGGAGGAAATAAGAAATATCCCGGTAATAAGGTAGTTGCCTAGGCTACCAGGTAGATGAGATACCTCAAGAGAACCAAAGAAATGAAGAAGGGGAAGTTTTAGAGAGATGAAGATGACAATGATGTATCAGCATATATTAGGTAGTACAGTGGATAGAATGCTAGACCTGCTGAGTTCAAAACTAGCCTCAGACACTAGCCCGTTGGATGAGTCACTTTACCTTTGTCTGGGGATAGTAGTAGCACCTGCATCCCATAGCTGTTTCAAAGACAAAACTAGATAATATTCGTAATGTGCTTTGTAAACCTTAAAGCACTATATGAAAGCTAATACCATTGTTACTGTTAGCATGATTAGTATTGTTGAAATATAGGCTTACTGAAATTAAAATGATGATAGATGTCCTAGGGTCACCAAGTCAGTAACCAAGGGTGAATTTTAATTCAGGTCTTCCTGACTCCAGGTCCAGAACTCCACATACTATGTCTTATGTTAGACACATGGAAAGTGAGCCACAAAGCCACGATCTGCACCTTCTGGCTTCTAATTCAAACCTCTTTCCATTGCATCAAGCACTATCTCTTTCCTGAATCCTCTCCTGATTCCTCCAACTACTAGCATTCTCCCCAAACTAAATTACCTTGCATTGATTTACATGTATTTTGAAATATACACCCACGTCACCATCTCTAGAATGGCACTCTTCTTGGGAGCAGAGGTTGTTTCATTTTCATCTGTATATCCTAAGTGCCTACTGCAGTATCTAGAATTTAAGTGCTTAATTAATGGTTAGTGATTAATTGATGTGGAAGTCAGACCCACATTGACACAGCTAAAGTAAGGTCTAGAGTTTTTGTTTTGTTTTAGGAATGGGAGTTCATCCATGGAAAGAACTCCCAGTATGGAAACTCCATTCAGTGATGCAGATCTACTGCTATTTCTTGCTAATAAATAGTTTTGGAGAGATACTTGGGACACTGAGAGAATAAGTGATTGCCCCATGGTCACATAGTCAGCTTGTGTCCAAGTATAGTGAAAATAATGTTAAATTTGGTGTCAAAGGATCTTAATTCATACCCTTGCTCTGATATGTACATGTACATATCAGACATGTACATATACATGTACATGTACAACCAAACAAAAATAATTTAATTTGCTGTCCCTCAATTTTCCATCAGTAAAATGATGAGGGTGCTAAAAGTCATCCAACTGTACATGCTCCTTGAGCCAGTGAAAGCACCAAAAGACCCATATCTCAAAGAGATCAAAGGAATAAAATATTTTCTGCAGCTCTTTTCATAGTAGTCCAAAAGTGGAAACAAAGGGAATGTCTACCTATTGTGAATAGCTAAACAGATTATAATATATGAACATCATAGACTATCACTAGGCCATAAGAGAAAATTAAATGATTGATTTCAGAGGAAACTGAGAAGACCTCAATGAATAAATCTGAAGCAAAATGAGAACTAGGAAAAAAATAATTTATCCAATGGTAACATTATGGAGAAAAACAATGTTGAAAGACTTTCGAACTCTGAACAATGACTACAATGCTAAGCCACAAACCCAAAAACCTGAAGATGAAACATGTTTTCCAAATCCTGTCAAAGAGGTGATGGACTTAAAAGCAAAATGTTTTTGAACATGACTGGTCCATTTTTGAACAGGGAAACTTGGTGATATAATGACTAGAGTGTTAGACTTGAAGTCAGAAAGACTTGAATTTTTGCCTCAGACATTTACTAGTTGTGTGATCCTGGACAAGTCACTTCACCTCTGTTTACCTCAATTTCCTCGTATGTAAAACAAGGATAATTATAGTATTTATCTCCCTGTGTTGCTGTGAGGATAAAATGCCATATAATATTGGTAAAGTGCTTAAAGCAATATAATGATAGTGATGATGAGGAAAAGGAGAAAGAATTCAGAAGGAGGATGGCAATGACAGGACTTGTTTTGGACTATGTCTATTTACTGTGGTACTTTTTTTTCTATTTTATTGTTCAGTAGGGAAGAAAAGATAATAAATGCTTCTAAAAATAAGTATTTTTTAAAATAAATAAAATGAGGGGGTGGACTTGATTACTTCCATGAATCCTTCTATCTCTAAGTCCCAGATACTATGCTTTTATGATTATTGAATTAAAGGTGAACCTTCTATTCATGACACTTTGCTTGCCTCTCAGAGCTCATTAAAGGATTTGATTTACCAGTTTTCCTGTTAACACAGAAACTCCCAAAGGGCTACAGCTAACATTCTTTTGTTCTGAGACCAGGAGAGTCAGAGACAAGCTGGACATGAAGGACTGGGTGCTATTTCTTTCAGCCCCTGTGATCACCTAGGAATAAGGCATTTCATGAATTCCTGCTTGCCTCATACATCCAATACATTAGGATGCTCATCTGGTCTCTTTCAGGAAAGCTTCATCATCCAGAGTGGTAACAGCAGGAAGTATCTCTGTGGGCCACCACCCAAGTAATCAGTCCAGGATGAATCTCACATCCCCATCCATGTTGCCCCCACCTCCCTTGGAGACAGGCTACTCCACATCAACTGGCACTAAAAATGTTTCAGCGGGGTCCAGCAGAAGCCTATCCTTCACCTTCTATAAGCCTCACCTATAGCAAGGAATAGATTTACCCATGCTGACAGACATCTTTATGCCAGTGATGATACAGAAAGATTGACATGGGCACATCAGGTGAGGATTCATGCACTCTGTTAGATGTTTAAAAAAATGTTACAATTAACAAGAATCTCTTTTTTCTTTCTCTTCTTCCCACGTGCCCACGTAGAAGGAAAAAGAAAAACAAAATCCTTGTAACAATGTGCGTGGTCAAACAAGACAAATTCCCACCTTGTTCTTGTCCAAAAATGTTTACTTATCCTCATAGAAACATTTCCATTTTTGCTCTGCTGTCTCCCATAGTTCCATTCCCATCCCCACCCACCTGTCTTCCTCATCCTTCTGGTACCAGACTTCACAACAAGCTATCAATATGATTTCAGTTCTAGCATCTCTTTCCTCACTTGACTTTCCCAGTTTCTGCCTTGGGCCTTCTTTTCATATGCTACAGTCTGCCTACCACTGGAGTCTTTTCCCTGCACTAACTCCTACTCAGGCTCTATTCCAAAGCTAATTTTCAGTTTCAAAACTCTTGAGGGGGAGAAAGAGAGGACTGAGAAACAAGTGTTAGCATTCAAAGCCTTTTGGAACATCCAGCCTGGTTTTCTTCCCTCCTCCCAACCCTGAAGTCTATGTCTGGCTTTTCTAGACTTTGCTTCTCTTTAGCATAAGCACCAAAATCACAGAAGAGAAAACACAATGTACATGTGCACCCTGATCATGTTTTAGGAGGTGGGTGCTTACAGACAAATGATGCAATTTGTTCAGAGGGAGAAAAGCCTCTGGAGAGGAGATCAACAGTATTTCTCAAGGCACCAGGGACTCTATCATAACCAGATATACTGCTAGTGGAGTAGTGAGAGCTGGAGAGCATGGTGGAAAATTCCATTCAATTGATTTGAATAAGCATTTATTGAACACTCTGCCCGAGATAGTACAGGGGGTTGCAAAGTCCCTTCCTTCAAGGAGTTCATATTAAACTGATGGAAACAAAAACTATAAGCATATACAATGATATACATATATAAATGTGATATGATATATGTGATATATATTTTGTATATAACATTTTAATATGGGTGTATGTATATATCTGTATGTGAATAATGTGTTTTATGTGTGCATATATGCATACATATGTATATACATGTATTGTATATGTATACACATATGTATATGTATACATAAAACGTGCATATATGCACACACAGACATATATACATATATATATATATATATATATATATATATATATATATAACAAATAAATCCAAAGTAATTTCAGCGAACAAACAACTGGGTGGATCAGAAGAAGTTCCTCCAGGAGATTGTAGATCCTGAATTGAGCATCAGAGAAAATTAAGGAGTTAGCAAGAGAAGAGAAAAAGGTGAAGAGAATTTTAGGCATGGTGGAAAATTTGTACAAAGGCTGAGATGGGAGGTAGAATGACATGTACAGGAAATAGGAAGTAAATCAGTTTTAGCTAGAATATCCTGTGGCTTGTCTTTCATTCAGGAAGAGGAACTTGACATCAGGAAGATGATGCCATGACTGGCCAATAAATTGGATCTAAGTTAATGAAGGCTGTAGCAACTTAGGAAGTAGACAAAGTGACACACCTCCTTGGCAAAGGTAAACTTACTTCTGTCTCTTTCAGTGCACATAAAATTCAACTGCCTCTTTATTTAATTACCTTACAGCTTAAAATTAAAGTAACTGACTATCTAGTACGCAGTCCCTGTGGATTGATTTTACCTGCTGCCCCCTATAATTTGACCCTGGATTAATATTCAGCA
Source organism: Potorous gilbertii (assembly GCA_028658325.1). Classification (NCBI taxonomy): domain Eukaryota; kingdom Metazoa; phylum Chordata; class Mammalia; order Diprotodontia; family Potoroidae; genus Potorous; species Potorous gilbertii. The sequence goes on along the minus strand of CM053772.1, from coordinate 207,174,004 downwards.
AAAATTTTTTACCAGCAAAATTCTCAGATTAAACATTGTAGAAAATTCATGGATAGGGAATTCCCCAAGATTATCTTTAGTAATTTAAGAGGAACATATGTTGAAGTCAGAGGATCATTTAATTCCAACTGAAAGGAATCTTTGAGGTCATCAAGTCTAGCGCTTTCATTTTATAGACAAGGAAACTGAGGTCAAGATTCACACAGCTTGTAAGTATCTAAGGTAGGTTTTGAACCAAGGTATTCCTGACTCCAAATCCAAAACTCTATCCACTGCACTATATTTTATGAAACCAAAGTCCTGGAAATTGTTGCCTTTACCGTATTTGTCTATGGTGACCACTCCCTTAGCAAAGTTAGAGAGAGAAAGGTTTTAGTAAAATTTAGTGACTAAACAATTCTGAGATGAGCTTTGCCAATCCTCTAAGCTGAAAATAACTTTAAGTTCATTTATGCATTTGTTAACTGAGAACCAAGAAGCCTATGATGGATTACCAAAATCAGAGCTAAGTAATGGTTCACCATAGCCTGGTTAATGGTTAGACAAGCTATTCATGTTTGATTAGGATTTTCTTTTCCATTACAGTAATTGTATGATAATTAACTCCCTTGGAACTACATCTCATTTGGGGGAAAATGTGTACATTTTAAGTTTCAGAGTTTGCAGATTCTTTTCCCCAGGCAAAAATAAGAGTGGCCCAGCAGGGCTCCTTGTGAGTCATTAATATGGGACAAGGAGCTCTGTGCCCTTGATTTGTCTCTCTGAAGGAACTGATGAGTTTCCTCCAATCCAGCCTCCTCCAAGGGCTCCAAGAGCAAAGGTGCGCTACCCCAACAACTGCTGATGGATTGAGATTGCCAAGTGGCAAACAGCATGAAGGCCTAATACGGTTTGACTCTGGAGGATCAGCCAGAGACGGATGAAGTATAGGATGCTGCCTCCCCATAGCAGAAACAGTCATTAATACAAGCAACACCCCATGATAGGGTATTTTACATAATGGAAGCAAATTCTTAAACAAACAAACAGAAACAGATGGCAAGTTATCAGATTTGGTGTTCAGACTAAGACATTTATATTGAACTGTCTGATCACTACCTTGATGTTTCCTTGCTCTGACCTCCTACAGCTCTTATCTCTGTCACACATTTTTTTGGCTCTTAATTGTTTATTTACTGTTTTTGGCTGTTTGCTAATTGCTTCATGTGTATGTCTAGTCTCCCCAATGAAAATTGCGAGCTCCTTTGGGTGGGAGTCCTGTCTTAGGTCGTTGGGTTCTTTTGCTTTGTTTCTGTTTTGTTTTGTTTTGTTTTCTGGTATCCTCCCATATCATGCCAGTACTTGGTAAGGAGTATAGCAAATAACAAATGAGAGACAGTTTTTTCCCAAAAAGACAGCAGGTAACAAGAACAGCAGGTTACAAGGAATGAGTGGATGGATGGGTGGGTGATGAATATATGGGTGGGTGAAGAATGCAAGTGGAAATGAACCAGGTGTTCAATTCAGTTCCATTGAGCAAATCCTTACCATGTGTCCAGTATTTATCCAGCAGAGAGACAGCATGGCTTAGTAAGTGAAAGGATGCTCTTAGAGCTAGGAAAACCTATGTGCAGGTCCCACCTTGAACACACACTGGCTGTGGTTGGCAAGTCACTTAACATCTCAGGGTCGCAGTCAACTTTCTAAGACTATGATTTGCAGGTGAGTTGCCCATGACTTCGTGTGCAAGGTTGCTACCTCAGCTGTTCCCCATTCTGGTGAAATGGCAAGTCTGGATCAATAAATATTTTTGAGATTGAATTATGAAATACACTCAACTTTCCCTCTTTGTAGAGTTGATAGAAGGAGGCTCTATAGATACAGGCTGATTCTGGTTCATTCTATTTAATAGAATGACAACATTCATGTTGTTGTAGGAAGTGCCAGGATTTAACCACATTCATTCCTTTTGAGTTCCTACCCCAACCACCACAAGGAAGATTCAGACACAAGCTATCAGAAAGAAAAAGCAAAAAGAATCCGACCTCCCTGAATGGCCAGTAAGACCCAGCCTGTGGGACTGACTGCAAACACAAGCCTTCCTTCTGTATCAACACAGCACTGAAGTTCCTTCCAGTAGTCAATGGAAGCTAGGCACATGTTTGGCATTGTGGTACAGTCAGGGCTGTTTCTCCAGTACATTTGGGTTCTTTGCACATCTTACTCTAACCTATGGAACCCATGCCAATTCCCCATGTCCATCACAGTTCTTCACTGGACTTCCAAAGGAACAGCCATGATAACCCAGGAAACACACAGGTTGTGTTTAGCATAGAGCAAATCTGAAGGCTTAAGTATGAAAAAGAGAAAGGAGGTCTCCCAACTCTTTCCCTTCTTCTCAAGTGTCCTCTAGGGATCAGGAAAGGTAAACTAGAGAGAAAAGATTGAGCCTTAAGGAAAGAATTAGGAAATTTCAAAGGAAAAGATAGTAAAAAAAGAAAAAATCTCTAAAATAAATCTATTAATCCAGAACTAATCTATTAAGCACTGAGGATATAAAGAAAGGACTGTCCCCAGTACTCAGCATAATGAATAGCACATAGTAGGTGCTTAATACATGTTTATTGATTGATTGATTTCATCAAAGTTCTTATATTCTAATGAGGGAGATACATAGGTATGTGTATATGTAGATACATGTATATGACGTGTATATATCATGTATGTATTGTATGTGTGTATATACACACATGCATACACATATAACATCCAGGACATTACATATATGCTTGAGTGAAGAGGGAAGGAAGATTTAGAGAAAAGCCCAAGTTCCTCTTCCCTATGTCTATAGCTTTTACGTGGCAGCTACATAATATAGTGAATAGCACACTGGGTTTGGGTTCAAATATGACTAGAGACATTTGTGTGACCCTGGGCAAGTGACTTAACCCTGTTTGTCTCAGTTTCCTCATTGTAAAATGAGCTGGAGAAGGAAATGGAAAACCATTCCAGTATCTTTGCCAATGAAACACCACATGGTGTCATGAACAGTGGGTGGGACATGACTGACAAACAGCTCAACAACAAAATTCAAAAGTAGTATGAAAAGAAGCTTTCGTTCTAAAGGCAAGATACAAATAAAAATAACTAGGTGTAGATGAGCCCATTTGAAGAGGAATGGAATATGGACAGTTAAGATTTTCAGGAAAGATTTCCTAGAGAGTATGGTTGATGAACTGAGTGCTAAAGGAAATTAGGGAGTATAAGGGAGTCAAGAAAGAAGTGTATTCTGGGAATGGGAAACAGTTTGTACAAAGGTATGAAGATGAGAAATAGAGTGCTGAGTATTGGGAATAGCCAGTAGATCAGTCTGACTAGAACACAGACTGCTTGAAGGGAGTAGGTAGGCTGGACCCAGTTTGTGAAAGGCTTTAAATGCCAATCTGAAGAGTTTTTCTTTCCTCTGAAAGGCAGTAAGAAGCCATTGTTTTATGCAGAGGGAGTAACCCAGTCAGTCTTGGGCTATGGGAACATGATCTTGTCAGCCCAGGGACATGATGGATTAAAGCCCAGTGAGGAGGCTACTACAATGGTTAGGACCAGAGAGGTGGAAAGTTTAAATGAGCATGGTCAATGTGAGTGAAAAAACAGATTTCATAGAGGTAAAATCAACAAATCTTAGCAATTGATCAGGTTGGTCTCCAAGTGTGGGAAAAAGTGCAGATGGTTTGGAAGTGAAGAGGAAACAAGAGTTTTAACTTTCAATATTTTGTGATTTTCTTGTAGTGTGTTTGTACACACAATCCAGGACTAAATGATAGTGTATTTTTTTTTCTCTCATTGTCTCATATATGTTCTTTGTCTTCCCAGTGAGATTATAAGCTGTTTCAGGGCATGGAGCATATCACATGCTCCTATATCCTCCTCAGAGCATGTAGATAGGAGCATAGTAGATAGAGCACTGACCTTGCTGAACTTTTAGAGTTCAAATCCAGCCTCAGATACTTACTAGTTTGCCTCAGTTTCTCATCTGTGAAATGAACTAGAGAAAGGAATGGAAAACCACTCCAGTATTTTTTCGAAGAAACCCCCAAATGGGGCCATGGAGAGTTGACTCAGCAACAACAACAAAGAAGACTTTGAGGATTCTGTATTTATTGACTGATTGTTCAATCACAACAGATTTCTGATAGCATGTTTATCAGACTCTCAGAGACCTTAATAGAGATGATCATCTATGCCCAGAAGGCTGGGAGCCAAGAGCAAGAGAGAGCAATGGAATGAAGTGACACAAAACAACTTATAAAGGTTGTTAATATGTCAATATAGCAAAGACCCATGATTGTCTTGGTGTATAATGTACCCAAACAGAGAGCAACCAATGTATACCTTAGATAATTTGAAAGAATTACCTGCAACTCAGAGAGATTTAGTGATTTGTTTACCTTCCAGAGCCACTAAGAGTGAGGTATTGAATTAAATGCTAAGCAGCCAAGATAGGAGATTAGTATAGCAACAACCAAAAGAGAGTAGAAGTGGCTCCATCATGCAGGCAGCTATGTTGGTTCCCCTCTTTCCCTAATACCTACTCCTACTCCATCTCGCCAAACCCTTAAACTGGGACTTGGAATAAAGGGCAATGGAATAGGTGACTGTCTGAAATGATTGTTAGGACATTTCATCAACAACAATGCATATTTATTTATTACCTACTATATAGAGAGCACTAAATTAGGTGTTAGGAATACAAAGACGCTCAATACATTGTACCTATCTTATAAGAAATAAACCCTTCCCAATGAGTCGAACCATGAGAACACTGTATACGGTAACAGTAATATTGTATGATGATCAACTGTGAATGGCTTGACTATTCCCAGCAATGCAATGATTCAAGACAATTCTGAAGGACTTATGATGAAAAATGCAATCTATCTCCAGAGGAAGAACTGATGGAGTCGGAATACAGATTGAAGCAGACTTTTTCTTTACTTGCTTTATTTTTATTTTTTCTCTTTTCTTTCACAACATGACTGACATGGAAATATGCTTTGCATGACTGCACATGTATGGCCTATATCAGATTGCTTGTCTTCTCAATTGGGTGTGGGAGAGGGGAAAGAGATAGAATGAGAATTTGGAACTCAAACATTTTGAGAAACAAATGTTGAAAATTATTTTTACATGTAATGGGTGAAAAATAAAGTGTTAAATTTGAAAATGAAAGTAATAAATGCTTGTAGATGAAAAGACAGAACATGAACATGCATGAAAGGAATAACTAATTATATAGGCAGCATCTTCTAAGTGCCAAATGAATGAGACAGAAAAGTCAACTCAGTTGACTTTAATTAAGAACACACTATATGCAAAGTACTCTGTCAGGTACTGGAGATGCAAAGACAAAAATAAAACAGTCATTGCCTTCAGAAAGCTTACATTTCATGAAGGTGGGAATAGACAGGGGGATATGACATGTACACAGGGAAGTAAGTAAGGACATATGTACAAAGTAATTTCAAAGTAATCAGGAAGCATCTAAGAGGTGGCACCTAAGTTGTGCTAAGTAGAGACGGGGAAGGCACAAGAACTGGGGTGGAAAGTCTTAAATGCCAGGCTATATTACACCACAGAAGAATGAAGGAGTCATTAAAGATTTCTGATGATGGAGGTGAAATATTTCCATAAAGGTGAAGGGGTCTATTAAGTGGACCAATAAATTACCCTATCCCCCTTAAAGTAAGTGTCATGATGTTAGACTCTGATACCTTAACCAGTGAGAGCATTCCTTGATTGAATCAATCCTCTATAGGCTTATGACTATGCAAAAAACAAAACAAAACAAACAAACAAAAAAACCTGGGTCGGTCTAGGAGTCCTTGAAAACCAGTGGGTGAATTGGAGTGGCATCACCCAGGAAATGTGTTTGTATTTCCTGAGGAAACTGGTTAATGACTTATGAGTAACCTATAAAATAGCAAAGTAGCCTGGGACCCAGAGATTCCAGTATCAAGAAGGTTAGTAAGGGAAGCCTCTCTAGCTAAGACTCTGAGAATCATGTGGGATTGGATGGGGATGAAATAAAAAAGCCCATCAGCCTCTGTATCAGTCTCCTCTCCAAATCCTTCAACCAAAAGATCTTATGAAATGTGGAGGGTCAGAGGATTTGGACTTTTCTTTATCATCATCTTAGCAGTGACTTCTGGAAAGCAGTGACTAGACTTCTGTATTGGAAGGTAAGAAAAGATTAAATTCTATGAGGAAAGGCAATTTTAGGGCTCTACAAAAACCCTGAAACTGGTCTATAACAACAGAAAAGCTAATTCATACCTAAGGGGAATTTCATGAGCGCTCCCATAAAGGGGATGAAAATGATTCTAGTGACCCCTTTTCAACATGTGCCTTCTAAGATTTAGCTGACCTCCTCTCCTCCCCTACTCCACCCTGCCCCACTGTGTATGCTGGTGGGAGAAGTGTGTGGAAGATTTGTGTGGTTGGTGAGTTGTTTTGTACAAACTATTCTTATTATACAACTTTAGTAAATACCTCTTACTAAAATCTAATTAAATCTCCTTGACTAAGGGATATCAACTCATAGCCTATAGGGGAAGCATACCAGTGGGTCTCATGAGATTTAACACTAGAAAGATACCCTGCCCCCAGACTCTGAAGAGAACATCTGTGCTCTGGGGAACCAGCCTGCTAGAAGAAGTAGTAGATAGAAAAGTGAGCCCCAGAGCTATGCTACAATCAGATCTCTGTTTTAGGAATATCAATTTGGCAGCTGTGTGGAGGCTAGATTGGAGACAGAAAAGACCACAAGCAGTGCAAAACGCTGAACAGCTATGGAAATAACCAGGCATAAGGTGATGAGTCTGGGAATAAGAGTAGAGAAAAGAGGATCAGGGTGACCTTTGAAGTTGGGAATCATGCCATATTAAAATGTGTACTAGATAAAGAAGGGAACGCCAGTCATAGTCTGATGTGTACCCCGAGGTATTAGGAATACAGATTTCAAAGTGTCTAGAAATAGAATCAGTAAGATTCCATGGCTTCAGATACTGAATCAGAGGGACGAAGCTCTCAAGAACAAAATTCTGGTGACTCAGTTATAATTGATTTTTATGAGGAAGAAAAGATAGTAATGTGGCTAAACAGGAAACTCATCAAAGAACTCAGACTTCAAAGGACAAGTACAAGAGAGAAGTAAGACCAACACAAGAAGGTATCAAAATCTTACCAAGCTAAAGTCCAGTGCAAGCAGTGGCTTATGACAAATGGTAAAAACATTAAAACTAAATTTTTAAAGCAATGTTGAGAGGAGAAGAGGCAATAGGAATTTCAGGACAGCTATAGAACCTTTACTTGGAGTGCACAGGAAGAAGATGGCATAAGATGTGAAGAAAGACAAATTCCTCAATTATTATTCCACTTCCATTTTCTTTTTTTAATCAAGGAAAGTTATTTTAAGACTGTGGAGGATAGAACCGAAATGGTTAATAGAGAATTAGAACTCAAGGTAGGCAAATATGATAAGGGAACAGCTGCCTGCTTTCATGAGTTCAAGTCCATCTGGTCCAAAGAGGTTCCACAGGAGACCACTGAATAAACTCTTGGATATGATTGAGTCACCAACATTTGTCCCTGAGGAAACTTTCAGTTGCCTTGCTGAAATAAAGATATACTTTGTCCATGGAATTCCCCTGCCTTATCCCTCTAGGAACCCTGTCACATTGAATTAAATAAAATTCTACAAATATTTAAGTCGTTGCTAAGGTATGGCACACCTTATGATTTGGAGTCAGAGGATTGAGGTTCAACCCCTAGAATTTACTATCCATGTAATCTTGCGGTCATTTTTTTTCCTTTTGTGTCTTGATTTATATACCTGTAATATGAAAGGGTTAGATCAGATAACCTTTAAGATTCCTTCTAGCTTTAAGTCTGTGATCCTACAGAATGAAGTTAGTCTGGAATGACTTTCTTAATGAACCCATGCTGGTTCACAGTGATCACCAGCTCCCCTTCTAGTCACAGACTAGATAGATAGATATTTGACAGATCATAGATAGATAGATAGATGGATGGATGGATGGATGAATGACACTTTTTTAAAACACTAAGTGCAAAGCACTATGCCACTGGATTCAACTGATTTAAGATAGGCCAATTGATACCCTGATTTTCAAAATGGAGAAGAAAGTGGATACTTTAGATTACAGAAAAGAGATTTTGACATTGATTTCTAATAAAAGTCTAGAATAGATTATTAAAATGTCAGTTTGTGAACATCTAAAAAGAAAAAGGAGGGAATGGAAAAACTTAATGCAGGTCACTGTCTCCAGTACTTCAGTTACCCAAACTGTCTGTCTGGCAGAGTATGAGTTTTCACCTTACAAAGGAAATTTGTACAAGAAAGAGCTGGAGGGACTGGGCTGCTACAAGGGCAAGCAAATGCTTGTAAGGGCTGCTGCTGAGAGACTGCTATATAATTAATTGATTTGATATCATACTGGAGGAGAGTTTTTGTTTCTTATGACCTTGGGCTCCTACCAGTAAATAGGTGCTCATTGACCTGAGAGTGGAGGGCTTTCAAGGAAAAAAGATAATTGTGCTAGGTAATCTATCTTAGTACGTCTATAGCCCTCTGCTATCTATCAAACATACTTGTAGATTGCCTATCACAGTAGACTGTAGACTTTCTGATAAGCAGCACTTCATAGACTTTCCCAACTTTCTCTTATTAACACTTTCAGCTTCTCATTCTAGGGAGGAATATTTGAGTCTTCGCTGAGGTCCAATTAAGCTGATGTTTGTTTGGCTGACACAACCAAACTGTTGTGGGGAATATGAAATGAAACCCCTCCCCAAAGCTGTTCAGGTATACCACTCTGTACTGAATTGCATTCTTCCTAAAAAAAGTGTCACCTACATTTCCAGAACAGCCTTCTTAGCCCTGCTTGATCCTAGACACATGGTTAATTAATGATCAGCAAATGTCTAAGGGTAGTGGAGTTGGCCATCCCACTTTAACCCCTCTGGGAACAGGCTTCAAGAAAACTTCCTCCATACCAAAATTTCTGGCAAGTAGTAGAAGCTTAATAAATGTCATTTAATTGACAACTACTTTCAATGCCTTCCTAAGTCCTACGTACATGCATAGGTGTTTATGTAATCATGTGAATTTCAAAAAGGGTCAGCCATGGAGGCAGAAAGGCTTCTCTTCAGGTCCTCCCTTGGACTATAATAGCAATGTGATCCTAAGTAAGTCACTTAATATTTCAGCATCTCAGACAACTCTCAGTAACACTTCAGTTATAGAAGTATAGCTGATTTGTCTCAGTAAGGATATTTCGATATCTTGAGTTTCCTAGTCAAATAAAATCACTGGCCCAGAGCAACAAAATCTGTATATTTCATCATATATGTTATATATGTACATATATGCATATATACATATGTATCATAGAATTCTAGTGTATAATCTTAGGGCTCATAATAGCTGACATTTATGTAGTGCCTTGAAGTTTGCAAAGCACTTGGAATATATTATCACAGCGGAGTCTCAAGGCATTTCTATGATGTAACTAGGTAGGGAAAGTAGTGTTTGATTTTGGCTTTTTTCATTCCTATTTTAGAGAAGAGAAAACCAAGGCACTGAGAAACTGAGTGACTCGACTTTACTCATATCAATAGTAAGTACTGGAGGCAGAATTCAAATCCAGGACTTCTTGGTTCTGAGTCCTGCATGGTATTTGGTAGGCCACATTGAGATATTCATAAGCACCTACTATATTCCAAGCCTTGTGTCTAAGAGCTGAACACACACATACACACACACACACACACAAGGAAAAGGATATTAGAAATCATTTAGTTCAGACCCACTTCACTTGAAAATTCCCTTTTGAGTATGGAATGAAGCTCTACCCAAGTTAATCAAGTTGCCAATCAGCTAACCAGTACTTAAGCCAGGGTCAGAGTTCCAGTCTTTAGACTCCCATTCCACCTTTATCCCTGTTATCCTTCACTGCATTCATTACCCATGAGCTAAATTCTCTTTCCGCTAGCATGGCTAAACTACAATTAATAAAACATCCTTGGGAATAGAGTTTTCATCAATACCACACATGGAATGTCCAATTATAAAAACTTAAATATTTTAAAATACATTTAATGTTAAAGTGGTGATGAGCAAATGGAATCTTCCTTTGAAGATTCATGGAGCATTTCAGGGTTCTTCCTACAGGGATTTAGGATCGTTATCAGGGTACACAAGCTACCTCTGCATGGCTGGTGTATACAACCTAAGACAACAGAGTTCCAAGAAAGGAATGCTGGACAGTAGAGAGTTTGCTCTCAGTGATTTATCTTGCATAATTTTAAACCATGAGCCTCCTGGGTAGGAGGCAAGGAAAAGGGTTACAGCATCTCCTCACTTGTTGATTGAAGGATGGGGAATTCACAATATCTTCTTAATGTAATGGGAAAAAAATCAGAGAGTTAAGCATTAGACTAAATTACAGTAGGCATTTAGTCTCTCCCTGCTAAGTGTTAATGACTAACTAGGAATCTATCAGGAAGGACTGGAGGGTAGTAGGTCAGAGGATCTCATGGCACTTTGAAAGTTCAGAAGATAACTATCTGATTCATTCCCTCTTGGGGACTAGACTACTTCAAAATAATGAATCCATATCAATTATTGAATTCTGCTTTTGTCCCAATTAAGAATTTCTCAGATGGAGGAATATGTATTCCATATGTATTAAAGCATCTATTATCTCCCTTCTCTGGAAGATAGGAGGGTAAACCATATGCAATTTCATTGACTGTGCCAAAAAAGCCAAAATAACCTGCCTCTGTATTGTGCCTCATAAAAATACTGATTAATTAAAATGTAAGTCGGCTGAGGAGAGTGTCAGTGGAATGACATGAAGCTAATTTCTGAAATGCAGGAATATCAGGAGCTGAACACAGTGAGCAAAGACCTAATGGAAGAGTAATAAGGTTAGGCCATGTTACTATTATCTACATATTCATGTAATTTTCAAGGAACAAGCCAAGCACATGGAAATCCTCTGGGGAAGAAGATGCTCATGGTCCACATATTGGTGTAGCTTGAAAAGGCCAAATCATACAAATCATCTAGTGGGAAGAAATGGGGTGGGCCAAGACAACCTATATGGCAAAGGGAGGGGAAGGGGTTGACTCAAGGCATAGGAAAGTCTGGAACCTATTCTTAATTCACCCTTTCTGGGGGTAACTTGGGTGGGAAACACCCAGGTCAAGCATCAAGTGCTTGGACACTGGCTGAGGCTGGGTTGCACTGGGCTGTCTGAGCTTCTTTCATTCCCTCCTCTTCCTTTTCCTTCCCATCATCCCTTCCCTCTTCCCCTCAATCAGTCAACAAGCATTAATAAGTTCCTACTATGTTGCAGGCATTGTGCTAAGAGTTGGGCATACGAAGAGGGACAAGAATATGGTACCTACTCTCTGGGAGGTCACATTTTCCTCCTCCCTCTCTTCCTTCCTTCCTTCCTTCCTTCCTTCCTTCCTTCCTTCTTTCCTTTCTTTTCCTTCCTTCCTTCCTTCCTTCCTTCTCCTTCCCCTAGTTCTCTAGCAACTTTGAGGCCAAGCAAAGCAGAGCTGGAATAGTTAGTGCTGTTGCTTATGGAAATAGCTTTGACCCTCATTTGCATCCATTCGCAGCACTGCCATCAAGCTGATTTAAACTCGTTAGGTGGTTGAAAGCTGGCATCTCTGGGCTAAAAACAGCCCAGGAACTTTCTATTGGCTCCGAGGAACATATTCTCTTGCCCTTTGGAGTTCTGCACAACACAGGCAGAATTTCCAAGAGATACAACTCGTGCTTAAGGCAGTGAAAGGAACCTTTGTTGCCTCCTGCTATAAATAGCCTAGGTTCCCTGCCTTCCCTCCAGGAGCCATCACTATAATCCTCAACCTCACACCAGAAATACTTCAGGCCTTTGGAGCCAAGGACTGGAAGTAAACTCTAGTAAGAAAGGAGTTAAACCTTAACCAGCCCGATTTAGGCTGCCCACAGCAATTAGCCAGCTATTAGTGGGAGAGCCAGGTTTACTGCCTCAGGAAGGCACAAAGTGCAGGGCTGACATTCTCTGTCCATGCGAACAGAACTGTCACAGATAGGCAGACACTCCCAGGGCAGCACTGAGCTCTGGGGCACACCTTTGGCTCTCTCCCCTCTCTTTCCTTTGTCACTTCTCCAGGACCCTAGGGATGACTGCTCGACTCCAGTGAAATCCATTGAGCATGACTAATAATTTTCATACCCTGGATGAGTGGGAAGGAGATGGAGAGAGATAAGAACACCTGTAGTGCAGCAGCTTGGGGGGAGGGGGAGAACTGCATTTTGGGGCACTGGAAGAAGGTGCCCCCAAACCATGAAACTATTGTCGCTGTTGCCACCTCAGGGGCAGTATGGGCAGAGAAGGAAGCAACCCAAGTTTCTCACCCTAGGACTAAGTCCCAGTTGCCCTGTTCATAGTCCTACCTCTGCTTCAGAGAGAATCTATCAAACACCAGGAGCTCATTGTCTTTCATTCCTCTCACCAAGAAAATCTCTTTTTGCAAAATGATCCACACATATAGCAGTTTCAGTGCATACACATAACTATAAAGTGGCCTTCTTACCTTGGGAGTTCATTCTCCATATGCAGCCTTCTTATCCTAGAAGGTCGCTCTGCTACCCTCCATGGCCCCTTCCTTTCCGATTATTCAGTTTCTTCCTGAACCTTCATGTTAAGGACAGTCATATTCACTTGCTCACTCCTCTCTAGGTTATATTCACTCTCTGGACCTCTTTCTTTATCATTGTATCAGTAAGGATCCCGATATACCTAGGAGGGCCTGCTGTTCAGGTTCTTAGATCTGCTTTTCTAAAAGGAAAGCAATTTTTGAGGAGTCAACAATCACTTTAATCAAGCACATATATCATTCACTTAATTCAGGGGAAAAAAGTCAGCACCCTGAATGTCAGAGAAAATACAGAGAAATAAAGATCAACAGACAGGGCTTCCAAATGTCTGATCATAAGCAATACATACATCACAGATCAACAGACAGATCTAACTGTCTGACCATTACATACATACATAGTTATCAGAGAGAGAAACATAAACATCTGGGTTTTCAAAGGGGGAGAGGGGCTCCTTTGCAGCTACCCAGAGTTTCCTCTGATCAAAGACTTCCAATGAGTAAGTCCCAAAACAAAATTTTATCTCTGAGTATCTATACACTTTTCAGAGTCAGAGGGTATCACAACCCTAGAAAACCAGTGCCTCATTAGAAGTTAACAAAAAGTGTGACCTTTCCTACAAAACAAATCTCCCATAATCAAGCTTCCCTTAAATAGGCAGGCCCATTAATGAGTGGGGAATATCTTTAATTCTCATTAACATAATTAACATTACAACCATGCCCCCCACACACCTTCTGCACCTTCTTTCCCTAAGTCCCCACTTTTCATCCTTTTATTTATTGTCTTTCTTCCTTAGACTCTAAGCTTCTTAAAAGCAAGGGCTGTTTTTCTTTTTACTTTTCTTTGTAAGCCTGTGGTTTAGCACAGTGCTAAGCCCATAGTAACTGTTTAATAAATGCCTATTGACTTGACTATATTATCTATGAATAATAACTTATTTATTAATAAGTTGTAGTGAAAGAGTACCTTATATGTATTGTACATACACATGAGATGGGAAATTGTAGTAGCATATCTTTATTGCAGATAAATGAAAGAGGCAGGATGCTATCAAGCCAAGTCAACTTGGCAATCATTTATTGAGTACCTACTATGTGCTAGGCACTATGCTAAGCTCTAGGGATGCAAAGAAAGGTTAAAAAAATATATTCCTTATTCTCAAGGAGCTCAGAGTCCAATAGAGAAAATAACATACAAAGAACTAAGTACAAATAAAATGTAGACAGGCTGAGAAGGAGATGCTGTCAGACAGAAGGTGCTGACATAAAGGAGCATTGGTAAAGACTTTGACTTGAGGGATACCAAAAGACAGAGATGAGGAGGGAGAGATGCCAGGCCTGAGAGAGAGCCAATGAAAAGTCAGGGACTCAGATGAGAGACGGCAGGGAGGCCCATTTCACTGGGTCAAAGAATATGCGAAGGGGAATGGGTGCAGGAAGACTGGGAAGGTGGGAAGGGATCAAGTTATGAAGGCTTTAAAAGACAAATAGAGGGTTTTCTATTTGATCTTGGAGGTAATAGGGAACTACTGGAGTTTACTGAGTGGAAGATAATATGATCAGACTTGTACTGTAGGAAGATCAAGCTGAGAGGAGACTCTTGAGGGTACAAGACCACTCAGCAGGCAATTTTAGTAGATCGTGGGAGGTGATGAGGGTGGTAGCTATTCCAGAGGACAGAAGGGGACCTATGCCACAGATGTTATAAAGGTAGAAATAACAAGATTTGGCAGCTGATTAGATATGGAATAAGGTAGGGAGAGAGAGTGAGGAGCCAAGGATCGTACCTAGGTTCTGAACTTGATTGACTTAGAAGATGGTGGTGCATAGTGCATAGAAAACTTATTTTAGAGCAAGGAAAATCTAGGTTCAATCCTGCATCCAATATGTAACTGGCTATGTGACCCCAGATAAACTATTTACCTTCTCAGGACTCTAAGACATTCTTTAAGTTTGAGAAGGGGTCAATCTTCATTGGTAGAGGGAGCTTCTTCACCTGGGAATCTCCTATATCATTAAAAATACATGTCCATGGGGCAGCTATGTAGCTCAGTGGACAGAGCACCAGCCCCGAAGTCATGAGGATCTGAGTTCAAACTGGGCCCTAGGCACTTACTAGCTGTGTGATCCCAGGCAAGTCACTTAACCCTGATGAAAAAGGAAGAAAGGAAGGAAAAGAGGAGAGGAGGGGAGGGAAGGGAAAGGGAGGGGAGGGGAGGGGAGAGGAGAGGAGAGGAAAAGAATGTGACTCCAAATTTGTCTGTCTGACACACACAAATATGTGTATGTGTATATAGATACTTACCATACAGGGTAGATGCATCCCTGTGCGCATACAGACATATGTCACATATGTAGAGACCTCTTCTATGATTTTTGCTCCCCCTACTACCAAGGGCTCAGTACCTCATATTTTGTCCAGGACTTTTTAACTGCATCACCCTCTCTAAAGAGCTCCTCTTAGGCTTCAGTCATAGGAATTAAAGTAAGATTGCAGTCATTGATTTAGAGCTAGAAAGGACATAGTGCCCATCTGACCAAACTGCCTCATTTTACAGTTGAATCTCAAGAAAGTGTTCAGATTCACAGTAGTAGGATGTAGAGTAGAAAAAAGAGCTGAATTCTCAGCCTAGGACCTCTGACCCCAAATGCATTGCTCCTTCCACTTTAGGATTTGATCGGCAAATGCCGATAATAAGTATCTCATTTTCTTTGCATGTTTGATATTACACACTTTGAATGAGAAGGCAGGATGACTATTTTGAAACAAATCTTATAATAACATCATCACCTTAAATTTTTTAAAATTATTTTTAATCTGAGTAATTCAATACAGTTCTCTCATTTGTCCTTAGAAGACTTCAGTGGGAGGGAGAATTGGGGTATGTAAGGCTTTCTCCTCTTCAAGTCATGTCACACTGTAAGCTGCATACTGGGAAAAAGGAGACAGATAGGGAAGATAGGGAGTGTGAAAAGAAGAGAGAGAGAGGGAGGGGGAAGGAGAGAGAGAGAAAGAGAGAGAGACACAGGGAGGGGGAGGGAGAGTAGAGGAAGGAAGGAGAAACAAACAGATAGTTAAATGGACCTATATAATGGTTCTATAATGGACATTCATAGGTCTAGTCCCTATTTCTATCCCTTAGTGGATATAACACAAGATAAACATCCACCAAGTGTATGACTACACAACTCTTTGATTATTAAATAATTAATTTCTAGGGCCACTGTACCATGAGAAATAAAAATTTATAGTGATATAAAAGGTGTGCCCTCCCCACCTGATTGCTTATTGATATCCTGATCATTTAATCAATCTACAAACAGTTATTATGCACCTCCTATATATCATGTACTTCAACAAGTACTGGGAATATGAAAAGGAAAAAAAAATAAAGCTGTGCTCACCATCAAAGAGATCTAGTTCTATTGGGAGATGCCATATGTACATATATAAGTAAGTATGAAAATAAAAAGTAATTTTGGGGAGAAAAGCATAGAATCTATGGAAAGCTCTGTATAGAAGGCAGTGCTTGGGCTGAGCTTTGAAGAAAACAAGGGTAAACAAGGGTTCTTGAGAGGTAGAGGTCGAGGGAGTATATGCCAGAATTGGTAACAATTAGTGGAAAGGAACAGAGGCAGGAGGTGGTAACATCAATGAGGAGAAGCGAGAAAGCCAATTAAGCCAAACTAAAGGTGCATGGAGGGAAGAAGATAGAGTAAGATTAGAAAGAGAGGTTGGAGTCAGAATGTAAAGCACGTAAATGCCAAAAAGAAGAGTTTGGATTTAACCCCAGACATAAGGAGCCATTGGAGTGGAGTTGAGGAGTTATAGGGTCAGATTTGGCCTTTAGGAAAACACCCATTCAATGCCTCCTTCCCTTACTCATAAATGGTCCTGATGTCTCTGAGCTCTTAGCTTGTACTGTGTGTCTTCGGAACCCCTATCCTAATATACACTGTATAAAGCTATACAGATGTCTTACCTTCGCGATATGTCAGAAGCTACTTCAGGGCAGACTTCTCTTATTTCCATATTTTCCCCTTTCCATGCCTAACAAATGTTGATTAATGAAGGAATGCACATTGAGTTGTTACTCGTAGCTTTATACACTAACTTCACAAGAGTATTTATATTCTATAGGTTGTGCTTCAACCACAAAGAATTGAGTGTGGTGCAGTTTCAGTCATTTTTGCCCGAAGGTCAGGTGGGAAGGAAGAGGAGCTGAATTTCCCAAATCTTCTTAAATTTCATCACATTATAGGCACGTTAATATAATAGCTTATATTGATTTGTCATTCAAATTATTTACAGAGCACATTTGCATCTTTTCTACTTTATCTCACTTTATCTCCTTATGAGAACCCAGTGCGGTAGGCAAAAGTGTTTTATCTTAATTTTACAAAGAAAGAAATTAAGGCTCAGAGTTGAGAGACTTGTTCAAGATCTCGCTGCTCAATATCCTTGATTCTAGATCTCTGACTCCAAGTCTGCGCATTCTGCTATGAACTCATTCTATCTATGGGCAACGCTGGTCCTGCGTTTGTGTTTCAGTGGAAAGACCTGCAATGGAAAGCTTAAAAAAGACAAAAGATGAGAAGTCTCAAGGCAGAAATGTTGACAGATCTGTGATTAGAGCTGGGCCAGGAGCACTGAGGTAATGAGTCCACGCCATGGAGTGTCTTGTGGACAAAGAAACAGTCCTTGAGCGGAAATGCTCAGCTGCTGAATAGCTAGCTGCTGAGATGAAAGGCCTTTTCAATTGGGCAAAGATTTAATTCAACAGGGAAGTAACACAAGACCAATGAAGGATTTCTATCCATTTACATTCTGGATAAGAAATAGATGGAAAATAAGTATTCCATCAACAACAACAACAAACAAAAACAAAAACAAAAAACTTGATACAATGTAAGCATTCAGGAATTTCTTCCTATGACTCGTCACCTTGTTTTCCTACACATACATTGCTCTGACTCTAACTCTGTCCTCTTTACTTAAAGACTAAGCAGCCTCTGTTCTACAGGCCTGACTCTACTGTCTGAGCAGTGAAAATACCGCACTCCATCTTTAGATGATGCTAGCATTTCTGCTACCTGGCCAGGCAGGATTAGGTGGTCACTGGCTGACCTCCTTCAGACTATGATGACCTTTGGCAGGTCCAGAGCAAGACGAGCCCAGCAGGTAACTTAATAGGACAGCACAGCTTCTAACCTGGTACCAAAGGTTAATCTGACTACCTAGCTTTTTCTGCTGACTGCACCCCCTGTTAGATCCTAGTGCCTAGCAATTCATTATGCCTGGCACATAATGGGAGCTAAATTGATGCTAGCTGATTGATGCACTGACTGACTAGCATGTATGGAAACTGGGGTTTACTTCCATAATTCATCCAGTTCTCAAATGATTTACAAAGCATTTTCTAGCATCTTATTTTATACAGCAGTCCTGGAAGGTAGACTCTGTTATTATTTCTATTTTACAGATATAGAACTTGATATAAAGTGAGCAATTCACATAGTTAAAAAAAATGAGAAAGTTGGGTCTTGAATTCAAGTCATCCAACTCTGAGTCTAATGCTTATTCTATAACATGATGTCACATCTGTTTGCCAATGGCCAAACTGGCTTCCATTTCCTAGGTACTATATGGATTGACAAAAAGATGTTTTGGCTTGAAAGATCTCTGAAGTGTTTTTATATTGTGACCAATACCTTTTGTCCTGTTTATGCCTGTGGTATTTCAGTACAAGTACCCTGCCTCCACAAGGCTTTGCCTGATACCCTCCTCACCACACACACACACACACACACACAGAGTTACTAGCACTCTTTCTTAAAATTACTTTGTATTTAATTCTTTTTTTTCTGTTTTAAAAATCTGAACACATTTTGATCTGCTTCACCCAGGAAGAATATCAATTTCTTGATGGCAGAGAATATTGCTTTCAGTTTTGTCTTTTATGTCCAGCACCTGACATAGTGCCCAGTATATGCACCAAGATTTACTAAATGCTTGTTGGATTGAATCTTTCAACTCTACTGGACCCCACTTTGAAATGACTCTTACTTCTAGGGAGTCTTTCTTGATAGCAGGGTTGCATTTGCTTTGTCACACCATTTATTCATTATACTGGATTCTTCCCTCCAAGACCAAGTCAAAAAGGTCTAATCTTTCCTCCTCACAGCCTTTCCAATAAATAGAGATGGCAGGTCTCATGTGGTTCCCTTGGTTTTCACTTCTCCAGAATAAACATCCACAACTTCTTCAACTAATTATGATAGGTCAAGTAGAAAGCAGAATTTAGTCTGAAAAGCCCTGCCTGGGGGTCAGAAGGAACACACTTAAATCCTGACATGGCCAGACATTGCATGACTTGGACAATTGACTTTGACTCTCTGAAAATCAGTTTCTTTCTTTTATTTATTTTTTTTAGTTTCTAATACTCATTTCTGCAAGACTTTGAATCGCAAATTTTCTCCTCATCTCTCTCCTCCCCTACTCCAAGACATCTTGCATTCTGATTACCCTTTCCCCTGATCTGCCCTCCCTTCTATCACAACCCTCCTTTCCCTTATCCCCATCTCTCATTTCTTGTAGGGCAAGATATATTTCTATACCCCATTACGTGGTATTTCTTATTTCCCAATTGCATGAAAAAACAATTTCTAACATTCTTAAAAGCTTGAGTTCCAACTTCTCTTCCTTCCTCCCTCCCCACCTATCCCCACTGAGAAGGCAAGCAATTCAATATAAGCTATACATGTGTAGTTATGCAAAAGACTTCCATAATAGTCATGTTGTGAAAGACTAACAATATTTCTCTCCATCCTGTCCTGCCCCCATTTATTCTATTCTCTCTTTTGATCTTGTCCCTCCCCCAAAATTTTTCCTTCTAATTACTCCTTCCTTCCATTTGCCCTCCCTTCTATCATTCCCCACACCCCTTTTCTCCCCTTCTCCCCTACTTTCCTGTAGTGTAAGATAGATTTTCATACCAAATTCAGTGTGTATGTTATTCCCTCCTTAAACCAAATGTGATGAGAGTAAACTTCCCTTTTTCTCCCACTTCTCCCCCTTTCCCCTCCATTGTAAAAGTTTTTTCTTGCCTCTTTTATGAGAGAAAATTTGTCCCATTCCATGTCTCCTTTTCTCCTCCCAATATTCTCTCTCACTCCTTAATTTTATTTTTTTAGATACCATCCTTTCCTATTCAACTCACCCTGTGTCCTGTGTTTACATGTATATAATTCCTCCAACTACCCAAATACTGATAAAAGTCTCAAGAATTATAAATACTATTTTTCCATGTATGAGTATAAACAGTTCACCTTCAGTAAGCCTCTTATGATTTCTCTTTCCTGTTTACCTTTTTTTGTGCTCCTGATTCTTGTGTTTGAAAGTCAGATTTTCTATTCATCTCTGGTATTTTCGTCAAGAATGCTTGAAAGTCCTCTATTTCAACGAATGACCTTTTTTCCCCCTGAAGTTTTACACTCAGTTTTGCTGGGTAAGTTATTCTTGGTTTTAATCCTAGTTTCTTTGACTTCTGGGATATCATATTCCAAGCCCTTCAGTCCCTTAATGTAGAAGCTGCTAGATCTTGTATTATCCTGATTGTATTTCCACAATACTCGAATTGTTTCTTTTTGGCTGCTTGCGATATTTTCTCCTTGACCTGGGAACTCTGGAATTTGGCTACAATATTTCTAGTTTTCCTTTTCAGATCTCTTTCAAGAGGTAATTGTTGGATTCTTTCAATATTTATTTTTACCCTCTAGTTCTAGAATATCAGGGCAGGTTTCTTTGATAATTTCTTGAAAATCAATATTTGGACTCTGTTTGATCATGATTTTCAGGTAGTCCAATAATTTTAAAATTATATCTCCCAGATCTATTTTCCAGGTCAATTGTTTTTCCAATGAGGTATTTCACATTGTCTTCTATTTTTCTGTTTTTTTGTTTTGTCTTGTAATTTCTTGGTTTCTCATAAAGTCATTAGCTTCCATCTGTTCTATTCAAATTTTTAAAGAACTATTTCCTTCAGTGAACTTTTCAACTTCCTTTTCCATTTGGTTAATTCTGCTTTTTAAATGATTTTTCTCCTCATTGGCTTTTTGGACCTCTTTTTCCATTTGTGTTAGTCTATTTTTAAAGGTATTATTTTCTTCAGCATTTTGGGGGGGGGGGGTCTCCTTTAGCAAACTGTTGACTTGTTTTTCATGAATTTCTTGCATCATTCTCATTTCTCTTCCCAATTTTTCCTCCACCTCTCTTACTTGATTTTCAACATCCATTTTGAACTCTTCAATGGCCTGAGACCACAACATAATTTTTTTGGGAGGGAGTTCTATATAGAAGCCTTGACTTCCTCTGATGGTATGCTTTATTCTTCCTCATCCAAAAGGGTGGAAGAAAATACCTTTTTGTCAAGAAAGTAACCTTCTATAGTCTTATTTTTTCCCATTTATGGGCACTACCCCAGACAGTCACTTGACTTTTGGGTCCTTTGTCAAGTGGAGGATATACTCTAGGGACCTGTAAGTTCTCAGTTCCTCTAAGGTGGCAAAATCAAGGTAAACTCCTCTCCTGGCCTATGCTCTGGGAGTAACCATAAGCTTTTCTGCCCAGGATCTTCTTCAAAGCCTCCATCACCTCCACCATGCCAGCCCTCCTCCTCACCCCAGGCTCCCACTCAGAACTGAGACCCAGACTGACTGCTCAACTCCCCCAGGGTCTTTCAGCTGAGGGCTCCAAAAATGGAAGCTGCTGTCACTCTGGGACTGGGGCTATGGCCAAACTCTCTTCCCTTCTAACCTGGGTGAAAGAGTTTTCTTACTGACCTTTGAAGCTGTCTTTGGCACTTCTGGGTTGAGAAATCTGGGAACTGAATCTGCTGCCTATGATTCCACGCTCTGAAGTCTGCTCCAGTCCTATCTGTGCAGTGCCATACTTGGTTGTACCATGCTTGGCTGTGCTCTGCCCTGAGTCCAGGGGATAGACCTTTCCTTTTGACCTTTCATGCTATCTTGTGTTGGAAATCTCTTTCATTTTGTCATTTTTTGAATTCCTGCTGCTCTAGAATTTGTTTAGAACCATTTTTACAGGTATTGTATGGGCTATGGGGGGGAGAGCTAGAGTAGGTTAGTGTTTATACTCTACCACCTTGACTCCACCTCCAAAACATTACTTTTTTGAAGATCAATTTCTTTATCTTTAAAATAGTGATCTCAGAATCCGTTATCTTGTGGGGCATTGTGAGGAAAAATACTTTGTAAACTGTGGCATAAATGTGATATATTGCTGTTGCATATTATACCTCACATAAAATCTATATCTATCTTTGTATAGATAGAGACATAGAGATAGGAAGGAAGAAAGAAAGAGAGAAAAAAGAAAAGGAAAGAAGGAAGGAAGGGAGAAAGAAAGAAAGAAGAAAGGAAGGAAGAGAAAAGAAGAAAAAGCAAAAGGAAGAGAAAGAAGAGAAGGAAGGAGAGAGAAAAGGAGAGAGGAAGGGGAAGAAAGAAGGGAAGGAAGGACAGAAGGAAGGAAAGAAGGAATGAAAAGAATTTTAATTTTGGTTGGGAATTTCTTGTGCAATCTGGAGTTAAAAGATATAGATCCTGACATAAACTTCGAGGACTAGGTATAAGGTTAGAAAGCTGGAGTGAAACTTGCATTCTCATTCTCCACATTTATAGTGTTTAGAGTTCAAGACTGGTAAAACAGAATATGTTTCAATGTTAAGCAGTCAGATCTATTTATTAATTGAAAGCAGGAAGATTTGACTATGTTGGCATTTAGGAGATTAGTGAACAAAACCTCATGATGATTAAGAAAAAGGCAGTGATGTAACTAATGGGGTTTGTACCAGGGGCAACAGAAGCTACATGGGTCCTCAATCAACTTTTGAAGGTGGGACACAGAATGAATGTGTGTGTGCTTGCACACATGCATGTGCATGAGTATGATGGACTGGAATCAAGTTGATAAGAAAACCATATGTTAGGTTCCTATTTTAACTGGGGGCAGCTAGGTGGTGCAGTGGATAGAGCACCAGTACAGGAGTCAGGAGGACCTGAGTTCAAATCTCATCTCAGACACTTAACACTCACTAGCTGTATGACCTTGGGCAAGTCACTTAACCCCAATTACCTCATCCTGGGTCATCTCCAGTCATCCTGATGAATATCTCGTCACTGGATTCCGATGCCTCTGGAGGAGAAGTGAGGCTGGTGACCTGCACAGCCCTCCCTCACTCAAAACAAAAGTCAAGTACAAGTCATGTCATTATTTCTCTGATGGCATGGTCTTCTTCAGCAACGAAGGACAAACATACATTTTAACTGGGTCTCCCTAAAAATTAGGTGCTAAACTCTGCTGTTTCTATGCAGTTGAAGGACTGCAGACCCTCTTAGCACCCTTGAAATTTGATGCCCTGAGCAAAGCTCAGTGACCTAGCCCTAACTAGTTATGGCTCTGGTAGTTGCTCAGATTATGATCAGAAGGGGTTTCACAGCATGAATACACAAAAACATAAAGGATTAGATTCCAACAGATCCCTGGGCTCCAGGATCCATTTACTGAGCTGAAAAATTAACCATTTCTGTGGCACCTAAGTGAAGCCACTTGGCATAGTGGCTAGAGAGATGGACTGGAAGCTAGGAAAACTCAAGTTCAAGTCTGGCTTCTCACACATACTGGTTGAGTGACCCTAAGCAAATAATTTAATCTCTCAGTGTCCTAAGACTATAAATTGCAGAGAAATTGCCAACCTGGATTAATAAAGGGAATTTCCCCATCTGAAGTTCCCTAAAAATGAAGCCACAGGTAAAGTTCCTGACAATTCCTATAGAGAAAACTCAAAGAGGTGACTAATGGTAGGAATTTTTGAGCTCAGATCCTTTCTTAATGCCTCCCAGATCATACCAAAGAAGCATTTTTCTGCTTTTCCTATGACCAAAATCAGCCCTGTCATCTTAGAAAATGGAAGTTTACACTTAGGAATGAATTATTATTGTAGTTCACTCCCATATTGCTCATAAAGATATTTCTTGAAGCAGTTCACAAACTCCTGACAGAAGGGAAAAGTATCCAAAGCCATAATGGTTTGGAGCTAGATTTCCATTAAATTGGACAAATGTTTCTTAAGTGACTGCTATGAATACATCACCATGTTAGGGAATGTAGGTAAAGAGGTTGACAAGCTGAAACGTCAATCAAGGAAGAATATTTGTGATTCTTGGATACCGTTGGATCTGGACAAATATAGATTGAAAAGATGGATCCAGTCCGGATCTTATACCAAATCAGGAAAATCTGGCAGTTACAGGTCCTGGCCTGGTTGGAGGTCTGGATGACAGACAGTCACCCTGTAACCTTAGAGATGGAAAATATGGCTCTTGTCAAAGACCTGACATACTCCTGCCCTGTATGGGCTCAAATGGCCCCATGAAACCTTATGGAAGCCCTCCAAAATTTCAGGATAATCAGTCATATTTAGGGACGGAACTTGCTAAGCAAGTAATAAATCTGGCTTCTAACTTTCCTCATTCCTCCTTAAGGAAACAAAGGAACAATTCTCTGTTAAAAATATTAAAGGTTACTGTTAGCTATTTTTTTTGACACAATCAGAATTACAGGGTCCTTTTTTAAATATGGCCTTTGTTTACGCTGAAGGGGTTCTCCTGATACGTTCCTCAATCTTTTTGTCATACAAGGAGAAACTCATGAAAGTAGAACATTATAAAGTAAGACATGACAAATCAACTCAGATCCTCCTTAGGAAACCAGAGATGAGTCAGCAGTGTTTTAACTGCATGAAATTTGGGGCATTTCAGAGGGGAAAAAAATAAGTAGAAAAGGGAAGGATTTCATAGGGAATCATTTACCTTCGGCGATACTGCTAAATGTTCTTTCCAGGCATATAGTCCCTGAGTCCTTTTTCATTATTTTGGAAAAAAATGAACCAAATGTCCAGGGATTACATTTTGAATTTCTGACATTGTCAAAGGCTGGATGACTTGGACAGGCCCACAAGCATGCCCAGGACTGTATAAGAAGGGATCAGGTAAAGCATTGGGAGGGGAGAACCTGGAGTCCCTCCTGCCCTGCCATGGCATTGCTCTCATGTTTTCTGCTGTCCTCTTCCCAGTGATATTTTTCCAGCCAACACTAAAATTAAACCTGTAGACATGACTAATGAAGTACAACACTGGGTGTTGAGACCTGCTCCTAACCTTCTAGCCTAATCTTTTCCCCTAAATAACCCTGGTAACACCAACAGACTAAATTAGCCCTTAACAAGTAGGTTTAAAAGTGAGAATTAAAGAGAACTTGAGGAAATCTCATGAACAAGGACGGTGATAACAGTCAGATGTATATATTGGTTCTTACTACAGAGGAGTTAGCAGGACCTTACAAAAATCAACCAAGGACATGGAGGCAGTTGAAAATTACCCTTTCTTGTTTGATTTCCTAACCTTTAATACCATTCTATGATATTAATGTCTTCTGAGATGATAGAGAGAGTTTATCTAGAATTTGTCTCAGTGGGATGGAGTTCCAAGCAACTGACCATAGATTTAGAGCCAGAAGGGACCTTAAGGTTTATCCAGTCCAACTATCATAAAAGCAACTTACAGGTGAGAAAACTAGGCCCAGAAAGTTCAGCGGACTTGTCCAAGGTGACCAAGAGAGTAAGAAGGTTGAGATTCCAGTACAGCTACTGTGACTCCAAGGCTAGCCCTCTTTCCAGTCCCCCCTATAAGTCCCCCTACTCTACCTTCAGAGGACAAACAGCCTCCTACTTTTCCCTTAGGTAAATGCCATGCAAAAGTCTGGGAATAGAAAGAAGCAGCAGTAACCTTCTCCCACACCCTCAGTGCCCAAACCAGCAGTGATCTCACTGGAGACCCAGTTTCACAAACGTAGTTTACTGAGGAGCTTGACATAACTCTTCTGGAACTCAATTTCATTCTGACATCCTATTCATCTCCCTGCTTATTTTCCCTTCGCTGACCCTGATCTTATTAGAAAACCTCAGAGAATGTCAGCAACGGCAGGAGGTGTTTGTTTGTTTGTTTGTTTGTTTTTGGACAAGTTACCCCAGAATTTATTTAATGTCTTAAAATTGTCATTGATTGAAACTAGTCATTCTAAATGAGCAATTTAAAACTAATTTCCCTCGATTTTTTATTTCCGCCTTCTTTGCCTTGTACTGGGTATTTTCTGGAGAGCTTTCTCAAATAGCAATGCACATGACCAATGAGGAACCAAAGAGAAGAAACAGGGAGGGTGTGAAAAGAGAGAGTATTAAGAGGAGGGGAGAAAGGGAGGGAAGAAGGGAGGATGAGAGGAAGGGCAAGAAACCCAGATGGAGAATATAGAAATTCAAAGGCCGAAGGCTCACTTTTTTAGGGGTGTGGAATAATGATGACCAGACTGGTCCTCCATTCAGGTAGCTGCCTACAAAATATGATTAGTAAGGCACTAGAAGTAAGGAAAAGGATAAGCAATTATGTAGCGCCTACTGTGTACTAGGTATTGCGCTAAGTGCTTTATATATATCATCTCATGTCCTCTTCACAACAACAATCCTTCAAGGTAGGTGCTATTATAATCCACCTTTTAGAGTTGAGGAAATTGAGGCAGACTGAGGTTAAGGGACTTGCTGAGGGTCACTCAGCTATTATTTGGACTCGTTTTCCTGATTCCAGGTCCAGCTCACCATCCACTTCTTCAATGAAACTTCATTCAAAAAACATTTAAGTAAAGATCATGAGAAGAAACTGCCCCCTTTGCATTGCACTAACCACATGAAATTTCCCTGCTTAGAAACTTTTATTGCTTCCTGTTTCCTGTTAAATAAGGGGGAGACCAAGTAAATTGAGGAAGTGGGAAATTAGGATGTTTTAGGGAATATTAAGATACAGGGCAAGGTCCTTTAATATGAATGCACAAGTTGAGGTATAGAGGCTGCCAATTAGAATATTTAATTCATTGAGAAAAAAAGGGAGAATATTCCAGGGGTCAATAGATAATAGCTGCCAGGATATGGCTTGGATTATAAATTAGGAAAGAATAACTTTCAAAAAAGGAGAAATTGCTATATAATGGCATTAGAGGGAGAGTCTGGAAGTGTCAATGGAGAGCTAGTGGTCATTGATTTCTCCTACCTGGACCAGTAAGTCTTGGTGTCCTCATCTGTAAAATGGGAATAATGAGAGCACCTCCCTCCCAGGGTCATGATGAAGATTGAGATACTATTTCTAAAGTTTAGACAATGCTTAACACCGAGTAAGTACTATTTCAATATTAGCTATTTTTAGAATCATTATCAAAGATAAAACCCAGACTGGAAAGATGGCTAAGGATACCATGTTATCCCCTGGGAGCCAGGTCTCTGTGAGTGCTGGAAGATAGAAGAAATAATCAAGGAATGAGCTCTAAAATCAAGAGAAATGCATTGATTATTGCGTGGAACTTCCACAGGACACAGTGGAAGAGGCAGGGCAGATTTGGAGTGCAGGGAGTGAAGAAGACGACCGGACCGGGAGGTGGGGTGGGGTGGGGTGTTTGTTCTTTAACAATTAGTGGCAGGAATGAATTCTATCAAGGGACCAGAGGCGTTCTACTGAAAACGATGATGATGATGATGAAAATAATATAAAATAAAAAATATAAAATATTTCTATATAAATAATCATATATTTTATATAAAATTTAAAAAGCTATCATACCTTTGAGAAATGTAAAGCACATGGAATAGGTTATCTCATTTGATCCTCATGAAACCCTGTAAGGTAGGTGCTATGATGATCCCCTTTTACAAATGAGGAAACTGAGGCTGAAGGGCAAAAATGATTTGCCTAGGGTCACCTAGTTAAGAAGTAACCATAACAGGATTTGCACTCAGGTCTTCTTGACTCCAAACCCGAGGTCACCATCCATCCACCATACTACTAGTTGTCATGTAATGAAGAGGCTCACATTTTAGCCTAGCCCTCTTTTTTTGTTTTAATATTACCCCACCCTAAGTAGGTGGATAATAGCTGCAACCAGATTCAAAGAGTGGCAGAGTAGGCTGGATCACATTTAGGAAAGGGCTCAGAATCATAATGCCACCTTTCCATCCATACCATTTTAGTGCCAACTTTGACATCTCCCACCAGGACCAGTATTTTTTTTTTCCCAATGACCTTCTACGGATGAATCATGGAACACCACTGAAATCTCAGAAGAATGAAAACTTCAAATGACCCAAAAGATGATGAAACACACACACATACACGCGCGCACACACACACACATACACACACACACACACACACACACACACACACAGAAGGGCCTAAGATAGTTTCATGTAAGAAGTCACAGAAATGACATCATGAAGGACCCAATCAGAAAAAGAGGTGGCACAACTATAATGAGTTGAATGGGACAACCTTAATATTGCATTGACAGCCATAAATTATTGAGAACCAGAAGTAGACTTTCTAGTCATGCCTTTATGGTTGCCATTATGGTTCTCTTACCTGTCTTGTGGCTCAAGCCCTGATTTATACTATTTCTTAGTTCTGCAGATGTGAATGCTCACAATGAAAATTGTGAAAATTTATCAAACTGGTTCTCTGATCCAGCTCAGCTCAGCCCTTCCTTCCCAGTTCCACTGCAATCACCCTTCATTGGGGCTCACCCTTTCAACTTCCTTCCAAGAGGAGGCAGGCCGTGGTTTTAAAATGCTTCCATATGACACAGTGGAAAAGCTGCCATATTTTTAACTTCAGAAATGAAAGGACCTTTAGAAACCATCTTCCAGTGGCTTCATCTTCCAGAAGAGATAAAGGAGACTCAGAAAGTTGAAGCAATTTACTCACATTGCTAATGTTAACTCTAGCATCAGACAGGGAGAGGACCTAGACCTATGATTTCATTGGTCCAGGGAAATACCAAGTGAGGAAAAGAGGACCAGTGCAGGTTATCAGCTCCTCTTCTGTAGTTTAGTCTAGTGTAGTCTAATGCACTGAGAATACACACTATCCATGATGCAAATGCCATGAAGTTGGAGGGGCTACCGGACGATATAAGAGAAGGGAAGAGAAATGTGTAAAGGGGAAGGGATACTAAATGACAGTCACAAATACTCTTTGAAATAGAGCCTGGTAATTTTGGTTTAAGTAGCCAGGTGGTGCAGTAGATAAGAAGCCACACCTGGAGTCAGGAAGACTTATCTTCCTGAATTCAAATCTGTTCTCAGACATTTACTAGCTGTGTGACTCTGGACAAGTCACTTACCCCTATTTGCCTAAGTTTGCTCATCTGTAAAATGAGTTGGAGAAGGAAATGGCAAACCACTCCAGTATCTTTGCCAAGAACCCAAATGGGATTATGAAGAGTTGAAAATGACTGAACAAAATATTGGTTTGGAATTTAGGGATATTCAGGTTGGGGAAGAAGATATTTCTTACCAACCTCTTGTAAGTTTTTTAGCACCTTTTCAAAAGTGGTCAAGAGTTGTGATGACTACTACACTTGGCATTTAAATCCATATGTTACCTACTCCAGGAATCTAATGACTCTGAATTTATGTCACTACCACTTTGTTCTTGCATTTGCTAAGGATTCCAATAGCCTTGTATCATATGCTTTCCTTTAAAGATTTTGTACTTCCTGTTCAGATGTGTGTTCCTTTTATTCGTCTCTCTTTCTCTGTCTGTCTGTCTGTCTCTCTCTCTCTCTGTCCCTCTCCCCTTCTTCTTTCCCTTCCCTCTCCTCTTTTTTTTTCAACAATGAAATAGCAATAGAATTTTGTGAACATTCTTGAATGGCAAAGATCCCAGAGTCCTTGTCCCAACCTCCTTTCCTCCATGCTGTACTGGTATTTCACTCTTCCAAAATCTGTACTTTATAGAACAATCTGGTACAGCACCGAAGTTTCTAAATGTTAGTTTCTTGGCACAGGTGGCCACTAAAAGAATTGCCTCCCCCTTTGCAGACAGACTCTTTCCATTTAGTTATATAGCAGGGTCAGTTCATTCTGTGCATTGGAAGGCATTTCTAAGCCATAGATATTGATTTAATATCACCCTCTTACCAGTTATGCAAGTTCAAAATCTCAAATTCAGTTCTGACTCTTTTCTCTTCCAATCTCCCATTACATTTGTTCTGTTGATATGGTGTCTACAGCATTTCTCACATCCTTTCCCTCCACTTTCTCTCCCCCTTGCATTATGGTTCTTTTTTATACTGGGGGACAAAACTAGAAGCTATTTCTCATTCATACTGATAATGCCTTGGTTCATGCCATTGTGATCTCTCACATGGACTATTGACAACCTTATGTCTTTGACCACCTTATGTCTTTGACCACCTTATGTCTTTGACCACCTTATGTCTTTGACCACAGTCTTTCCCTTCTTTGATGATTCTTCACAACATTATCAAAGCAATTTTCCTAATGCATAGATCATATCTACCACTCTCTGAAGAAGCTTCAGTGACTTCTCATTGCCTACCAAATAAACTTTGACTGCTAGATCTGGAGTCAGGAAGACCTGAGTTCATATGCAGCTTCTGGCACTTACTAGTTATGTAACCCTGGACAAGTCACTTAACCTCTGTCTGCCTCAGTTTCCTCAATTGTAAAATGAGATAGTAATAGCTCCTACCTCCCAGGATGGTTGTGGATATTAAATGAGATGGTATTTATTAAGTGCTTAGCACAGTATGTGGAACATAGTGGAGACTTAATCAATGTTTATTTCCTTCTTTCTTTCATGTAAAGCATTATATTAATGTTAGCTATTGTATTACTTTTTTATTACTATTCAAAATCCAATGTGACTACTCTTTCAGCCTTATTTCATATTACTTTTTCCTTCATAATTCTATAGACCTTCAAGAATTGAAAAGATATCGGTAGTACAAATGTTATCACCTCCATTTCACAGATGAAGAAACTGAGCCTGAGAGAAGAGTCTTCCCCAGGGTCACACAGTTAGTAAGTGCAGGAATTGGGACTCAAATCCAGTTATCCTATCTCCAAGATAAAGTCCCACATAAACACAATTATACTAGTTCCAAGTCCACCATTCTCCTATAGAAGACTCCATTTACTCTCAGGATAGACTATACTACCTTCCTTTTCCTGATCTCATTCTCCCTTCTCAGCAAACTAGCCTCTCATCTTTGCTTGCTGAAAGCCACCTTCTTCAAAGCTTAACTTATCTCCTTCTTTCATACCTCTTTTCAGATTTCCTCAAGCTGGAGGGAATCCTTTGAATTTTTCAGCCGATTCAACTTATTCTTTCCTATTCTTAATAGAAAGAGCACTGACTCTGGAGTCTAAGGACCTAGGAGTTCAAATCTTGCCTGACACTTAGTACCTACATGACCTTGGATAAATTACATCCTCTATGGGTATTTCTCAACTACAAAATGAAGTTAGTTCAGAATTATAGTTCTAGCTCTTTGTGTCAGTTTTACATCATCAATCCTATTTTAACTTATTTTGTATCTATTTGTAGAATATATAGTTTCATCCCCCAACACTGAAAGTTTCTTCACCCTTGTATCTTAAATATATAACATAGTGCAGTTGCACATGGTAGGCATTCAGCAAGAGTCTGGTGAACTGAATTGAATCGAAAAGTAATTTTGTATCATAAAAGAAGCTGATAATGCAGAAACAGAGACAGGACTTTGGAGGAATTAGCATCCCTTTTTTAAGAAACACTAACATTTTGGAATAGGATTCAGTTATTAATGAATCTGTACAGTTTGCTGCACACAGGGACTCCAACTTTGTGTGCATGAAATGAGTTAATGTCGTCACTGGATGACATGCTATTTATTCCTTCTTCAGATCAACCATAGCCTAACAATGCATTTCAGAACTCTGCTGATGGAAGCTCCACCTGAAACCTGTTCTCTTAGATAAGTATCTTCATCCCATTCATCGTTTTGAGAAAAGAAATCTTACTGCAAAGCAGCATTTTCATCTGCTTTGGTTTCAGTCTGAGATAAACCAGGCCTACTGAAAACCTAATTAATATCAGTCACCTGGAAAGGCAAAATTGGGAGGCAACTAGCTCTTATTTCTTGATAAACAGATTACTGGCGATGGGGATGCGTGTGGATGTGACAATTCAGGCAGCTGTGGAAGTAAAAGAAATGACACGTTTCACAGTCAGGGCATATGAAAAGACAAGCCAGTCTCTCTAGGTTCTGACCATGATAGCTTGTCTTTGATTTTTGCTTTGAATTACACGCCCAGCAAAAATCACTATATCCTCAGAGCCTTGAACTGAAAGCAGCCCCTTAGCTCAGTGAATTCACCCCAAGTTCCAATGAAATTCCATTTGCTTCCCCTCCTCCTTCCTTAGGTGCAGAACTAAAAAGCTATGACTTGACTTGTATGATGTACAATCCAAAGAATCTGAAATTAAAATTATATAGCTAATCAATCAGGAAGCATTTATGAAGTTTCTTTGTGGTAGGCTCTGAAGATACAAATTGAAAGAATAAACAACTATGAAGGACATGATGAGATTCTTCAAAAGGATAGACCCCAAGGTGTTCAATAGCCCAGGAGTTATTACAGAGCCACCCACTTCTAGCTAGCAGCTCTGTTTAAGGTTAAGTTCAGGACAGGTGGAAGGCCATCAGCAGAGGAATCTGAAAATGAGGCAGCCATACAGCTTGACTATAATGTAGGAATAATAATATTTTACACTTCCAGTCTCACAGGATTTCTGTGAGGAAAGCACTGCATGAATTCTCAAACTCCACAAAAATATGAGTCATTTTTAATACTTTAGGAAACCACTCCATTATGGCAAATGCTAAGTAAAACTGGAAGAAAGAGTAAAGGACATGTCAGAGATTCAATTCAACAAGCATTTATGTAATGTCTACTACATGCAAGGGGTGGTGCCAACTAGAACACAAAGACCAAAAAACGGGTGAGGGTCGGGGAAAGCTTCATGGAGTACGTGGCAGGCACCTCCACTGAGCCTTAAAGGAGGACAAGAATTCTGAGAGGGCACAATTGAAGCATGGCGGTATAAACTGAAGAGTGGTTTGCTGAAATAACTTGCATTTTACTGATATTGATAATAAATTAATAGTCTTACAGTACACTGCCTCATTTGTTTGCCTAGTTTAAAACTCATGATCTAAATCATTTTTTTAAATGGTGTTAGGAGTCTTATGCAGAAGATATAGGTAAGGATGTAGTTCACCAGAGCTGGGGGGAAACCTTAGAATACAGATTTTTATCATGGGAAAGAGTCTTAGATATCATTTATATCCCAATTCTTATTTACATATGGGAGAAAGAAAGAATCAGTGTGGATAATAGACATTTCCAAAGTCACAGAATAAGTTAAAAGCAGAGATGAGACTAGAATCTTTGAAAATTAGTTCTTTTTTTCTTTGGGAAATTTCCTTTGGACATTTCTTTCATTTCATAGACTTTCTGAGCATTTCCTACAAAAGCACAAACAAGGAACTTGGGTGAAAAGGAAAAGTTTGTATTTACACAAAGATCAATTAAGAGGTAATTACTCACATTTCAGAAAGGAAAAGTATGTGGGGAAACCGCTGAGACACAAATGATCATCAAATTCTTCCTTGTTAGAAGGTGAGGTGAGGAGTGGAATGGAGGAAAGAAATCCTATTGTGTTCATAGTAAAGAGAAAGAGCTACAAAGTAAAAGTACCAACTCCCAATTATTGTGATAAACTCAGACTTCTATTCTTGCTTTCTCCTCTTCCTGAGAAATACTGGCCTCAAAGTATAGTTTGTGATTCAAATTTATAAGAATAACAGCTATTTTCCAGTTGAGAAATAGTCAAAGGATATGAACAGGTAATTCTCAAAGGAAGAAATCCAAGCTCTCTAGTCATATTTTTAAAAAATTCTCTAAATCACTAATGAGAGGAATGGTGAGATTTCATCTCACATTCGAAGTTGGCAACAGTTGGCAAAATAGGAAAATGACAAATATTGGAGGGGTCGGGGCCCATTAATGCACTGTTGGTAGAGCTATAAATTGGTACAACCATTCTAGAAAGCATTTTGGAATCATCCCCCAAAATAACTAACTTAGGTATACCCTTTGACCTAGCAAATACTACTACTAAACTTATACCCCAAAGGAATCCAAGAGCAAAAGATCCTACCCATATAAAATAAATATTTATAAGTTTTTTTATTGGTGGCAAGGAACTAGAAACTAAGAAGTATCCATCAATGGGGGACTGGTTGAATAAATTATAGTATATGAATTTTGTGGGATACTATTGTGTTGAAAGAAACGAGGTAGATGATGGTTTCAGAGAAATATGGGAAGAATGGAATAGACTAGACACAGAGTGTTAATAGAGTAGAGGGAGCAGAACAAGGTTAATTTATGACAATAGTATCAAAATGAACAACTTTGAAATCCTTCATAAGTCAGATTGATACCCTGACTCTAGAGTACCAGTAATGAGGACTTCTACCTGCCTCTTGACAGAGAGGTGGACACAGGATGTAGAATAAGACACATTTTGGAGCATAGCCAATGTATTTTACTTGACTCTGTGTATTAGTTACCAGGGTTTTGGATTTTGTTTGTTTTTCCCAGAGTGGAGGAAGGAGAAGAGGGAAAGAAGATGCTTTTTAAATTAAAAAAGAGAGAAATTTAATTTAAAGGGAAAAAAACCAAACCGCTACAACCTACAGCTAAGTCATTCAGAAGCTGCCCATTTGATTCCTGGCATTGGGATATGGAGACTGTGGTGTTGCGGGACTCCACTCAAGACAGAATCCCCAAACTGAATGTCAGTTAGGGTCTTCCAGAATGAAGCACACCGTTTCTTCATTCATAAGCCTATACTCCTTTCAACAATTCCTTTCTTCCTTCCCCAGTAAAATGAATCAGGGAGAGATTATTCTGGGCAAATTGGTAGTAAAACCCTGATGCAGACAGTTTCTGGTCTGATTGCAGCCCAGCTCCCACTTATTGAATATCGCATCAAGTGGTGGTTGAAGGGTTTCAGAGAAGAGTCAGAGGGGACAAAAAGGAGCTGCAAAGTTTTTCAAGGTACTTACTGCATTGTTATCAGGTCATGGATCTAAATGTCAGAGTTGTATGCCTGATTTGCACATTTCATACCAATTTGATCATTTTTTTTTCATTTCTGTCTGCATGCATGAAGTGCTTTGGAATACCAAAACAATTTAGAATCATATTTAGTCTGTAACAGTTCAATTAACTTAAGTGCTGGAACATGCTCTATTCATGGTAACTAGTTTAATCGGTTACTATTACAACACAAGAATGCTTGAAGTGCTAGGGGTTGGCAAGACCTCACTTTGGAGAGGGCATGTTCTTGTATAGGTATGTGCAAGGGAAAGAAAGGCAAAGAGCTCTCAGATTTGAGAAGTTGGGAGGCATGATCCCTGGCTTCTCAAGAAAAGAAGAGAAAGCCTCCTTTTCCTAAATTAAACCCCCCTCCCCCAAAAAGAGGAGCCACCAAACTGCCTGAGCTGTTTATATCTAACATTGTGATTTTTTACAACCTCTCATTTCCCTGGAACAATTTTTATAACCACTCAATAAGCAAGGTGAGGGAGTGGATCAAGGGTTGACGACTTGAGAAGTTATTACACAAATGTGCTTCTCTTTGAATGTGAGTGATAAATATGAAACTAAAGTGACACCCAGGAGCCCCCCAAAAGGATAATTTTCTAGGCCTCCTTGGCACTCCAAACATTGACAGGGATAGAGATTTCTACTTGGGGGCTAGTGTTTTAGGGGTTGTTGAATTTGGCCATACACTGAGAATGTTTTTCTTAGAAAGTCAATAACATCATTCAATTATTCTTATTAAAAGGCCTGCAATTTGGCTCCAGCTCTACCACTATCTAGACACACCAGGTCAAGTACCTTAGCTCTCTGCCCTCAGCTCCCTAGACAACTGGTAAAATTTCCATCTA
Source organism: Potorous gilbertii (assembly GCA_028658325.1). Classification (NCBI taxonomy): domain Eukaryota; kingdom Metazoa; phylum Chordata; class Mammalia; order Diprotodontia; family Potoroidae; genus Potorous; species Potorous gilbertii. Next base: position 207,138,300 of record CM053772.1, on the reverse strand, counting down.
CCAGTAACATTCAAAAAACTAAGATTACATTAAATTGTCACTTTAAGTCACTCAGGTATTTCTCCCCTGAGCAAAAATACTAGTTAGGTCGCATAGACTTGCTGGTTATCAACAGCATTTGAAAAATACCTTTTAAAATGCAAATATGTTAGCTGGTTGTGGTAACACATTAACATAGCAACTGATTAGTTTACCTGATCTTCCACAGATCAAGGGGTTGGGACACTGGAACAAAGACTAGAATGGAGATAGGGAATTAATCTGGGAAGGTTTGGAACTGGGAATAGTTCCCTGAGGCTGAGTATAGAGTTCTTATAGTTAAGGATCCAGGAAAGTTATGGGAGGGGCTAGGGAGCTTTAATGATCTAGAGGTTGGCAGAGAAGTGGCATGGAGGAGGGAAGGGCATTTAAGAACCACTTTCCTCATTTTACAAAGTTGCTGAAGAAAAATAAGTGATTCTGTCTCCTGAATATTTCAATGTTCACTGTAAAGTTGACAACTGATTAATATCTCTTTCTGGTTAAGGAGCATCAAGGGCACTGTCAAGCAAGCCAACCCAACTAGAAAGAGAAAGACAAGATTTAGGTGATATATTAGAAAAGAAAAGCTACAGTCTTCTGTCTTTAGGTAACGTGGGAAAGGGAAGAGGAAGGGGAGGGGGGAGAAGGGCAGTGTTGGCAGTAATGATATGAAGGGAACAGAACTGTGGAAAGAAAACCAGACAAATTTACTAGGTGAAATCACTGAATTCTTCCACCCTTAATAGGCAGAAGTCAAACTAGCACTTTGAGAAAACATGAAATGTAATGTCAGACCAAAAGGAGGGAGGTATGACAAGGTTAATACACTGCACTGTTCTCTTTATACCAAGGTTATGCATTGTTCCTTGTCTTTCCAATTTGGGCAAGGATGTCAGCAGCTATCCAACAATCCAAAAGCCAGTCTTATGTGTAGTTATAAAAACCCACTAAGTACATGAGATTTCAATGCAGTTGATGCCACTGGCCCTGTCTATATTTTTTTTCAGAACTCCTCAGTTCTGCATAGGTCATTCTTATCTCGTACGCTAAAAAGTATTTAGAGTTTTTACTCTTACCAGCTGTCAAATGAAAATGTTTATTTATTCATTCATCACTCCATTCATTTATTTATCTTTTTGTTTATTTAATTTTGCATTACCGGATCACCATTAGAAGCACATACGTTCTTGGTTGTTTCTCTGGTAATGCTGAAGGGATTTGTATTAAACCATCCACACTTCACATGTATTCTGATTTGAAGCAATGCCACATGGAGTGTGATTCCAGGTCAGAGACACAGATTGGTTTGAGACCAAGTGGATAGTTTCGTTTTTATCTTTGTGTCTCCAGTGCTTAGCAAAGAGCTTGACACACAGGCGATCCATCTTAGATGAAATACTTCCTCCCAAACACACAGAAATCACACCAAAGATGAAAGAAAGAAGGCAACATGAGTGCCAGTGTTTATTTCCATGGTTGTGTTGCAATCTGCCGAACCTTTCTATAATCCTTTAGAAATGTTGTGTCCATTTACCACTCACAGAGATTTGAGAAGATTAGAACACAGAACACTGATCTGTCAGGATCTCTGGCCCTAGAGATGTACTGGTTTCAGCTGCCATTTGAATAACAATATGTAGCATTAACAATAGTACACAAAGAACCATGTGTACATTCCTGCCAAAGGACTTAAAGTTCCCCTTTGTTCAAAGACGATAGGTAGGGAATGATACAAAAAATAAGTCCCACTCCATTCAGGAAAGCACAGACAAACCTTTTCATTAGTTGAGCACAACAGACCTTGTGATCCACCTATAGGTTGCTAATCAATTTCATGGACTTTTTTAAAAAAGAGAATATTAAATGTAGGTTGCAGAGCCTGGGAGGATCTGAATATTGCTGCCTGGAATCTGATGAATTTTAGGAAGGTGAAGAATTTTCTCAATAAGGATGGAATCTGACATATTATAAACAAAGGTCAGTCTCTGGGAAGGTGTCAAGAAAAAGCCAGGAATCACACCTTTTATCACTGAAGGTTCAAATATCCAAGGAAGGTAATTTACCTAAGACTCAGCAATTATGGCATATACAAGTAAAGCTTCCTTTGCTAATCGTTGGGACTACTGGTGTCCATGAGAGACTGCCAAGGGTTTGGGCAATAAACATGTTAATCTGGTCATTCCCTATTTGCAAATGCTATGCCAGTAACAGTGGCTGAATGACTTCCATAGTGCATCTGTAGTCCCAAGTCCTAATGCAGTAAAAGGACCACATTCTTTTTTTCTGAGAGGCTTATTGCCTTGACTACTGCAATTACTTGAAGCCCTATGGAATGGCGTGGCATATTAAATTAAAAAAATTTGTCCCAAATTGGTATTTTATCTGATAAGTAATTGACCATCTCCCCCTTTGCTTTACTAATCACTCTTACCTTTACCACTACCAGAATGCATTATGCTAAAAGGGAAGTCAGTGAACCAGTGGCATCATGGAACAAAAAAGATGTTCTACATTTATTAATAATTGTTTAATGGATTCATGCTAGGGTTCCATCAACATGTTACCCTGTCTATAGTTAAAAAAAAGTGAAAAATTCAATTATTCATGTGATTGATCCAAATTCAGGCACTGGCTATCATGCAGATACAATTTCTGGAGAGTGGACTGGATTTCTCTTTCCCTCTAGATGCACTGGTGCTGAGCAGACAAACTGAGATGAAATTTAAGGATAAGTTCTCTTCCATGTGAGGACTTACTGGAAAAAGAGGACCCACAAAGAGTAGCTGTCAGTGTTGGATGCCAATAGAATTGGATTAATAGGGTACTATCATCTGATTGCAAAATGACTTGATTTGAAAGTTCACATCATAGACTGTGTGACCAGTTTGGTAACCTAGACTACCTCGGGAAGGTGAGTAATTAATCGTTATCCCATAATAGCATGCACACATTCACACTCCCGTTAGCAAATAAGGAAGTGGTAGCAGAGGGCAATGCCTCTAGGTAACATGATACATTACTCAAACAGATGATTAAAAGGTACAGTTGCCAAGCTTTAATAATGTTAAATGGTCAAATCAAGAACAAGTCAAACATCATGTTTTAGGATTGAGGGAGTCTTTACAGTTCACTGCCACGCAATGGTAAGAATAAGTAAGCAAGCAAAACAAATAAGCCTTAGTATGAGTGAGGCAGGTACTAGTTTTCCCCAATGTCAAAGTTAATCATATAGGAAAACTTTGGAATTTTTTTAAGTGTCTTGCTTTGGGGTAAAATGCAGAAAACTTTGAACTAAAAATAACTTTTTATTGTTTTTACCAAGTAGGAAAACTAAGAAAGCAAAGTTGGAGTATTTTATATTTAAGAATAGCGAAAGCAAATGTCCTCCAATTGAATACTTTAATAAGCATTTTTAGGATTTTATCACTTAACATGTCTTTCCTTCCCATTTAACTTTGGATTTCATTTAAACATCATTTCATTGAAAATCCATCAGAGAAGAACTGTGTAGGAAAAATAACAAAAATTCTTCAAAATGCCCTTATTCAAAACCACGTTAAAGTACAGTATCTCCCTGGAAATCATCCCAGGATTTTTCTAATAATTTACTTTCTTCCCTAATAGAAGTTAATTTATGAAAATGTATGAAAATGGTCAATATGCAGATTTAAACATCACAATAAATACTCACATTCAGTAAGTGCTATATGCATAAATTAAAGACAAAACAACCTCTAAGTTTTTTTTCCATAATAAATTAAGACTTGGTGTGCATATGTAATCATTCTAATTTTATTTAATTGTGAAAAAAGAATATAGGATCTTTTGGTCTTCTCTAAAACTTTTCACACTTTCCTTCTAATTAATTAAAATGTGTTCCTTCTGCAAATGCAATGACTATTAGATGAGTCTTGTCAATTCTATGGGTTTAGAAAGGTAACAAGGAAGCAACGTGAGCCCTAGACCTAGTTTTTAACATGCACCCCTGCTTCTAGGAATCACTCTCTGTCCATCTGAATACTCATAACCAAGTCTATCCTCAATTTTCTAATGACTATAAATTCTGAGAAATTTTAAGATGAGACCATCTGAACCCAACAATGCAAGTTAGAAACCGATATGTAAGAGTGCCACATTCCAAGGGTTTGTGTAAAATGTAGCATCTGGAAGAAGGCAGATGTATCCAAAAGATAGATGGAGAGAGAGAGAGAGAGAGAGAGAGAGAAAGAGAGAGAGAGAGAGAGTGTTAAATATATCTTACAGGTTAAAGAGACCACAATCAAGTTCAACAACATGGGATCTTTCCAATGGAAGAGAAGGACATATATAGGAAGTTGTGAATTGCATGTTAGCAGTCCTTTCCCACTAAGAAATACTTTTCATATCCCTCTTGGAGAAGCTTTCTTTTGTCTCCATATATTAACAAACACATTCTAGCAAAATGAAAATGGGCTGCAGAGAGTCTCTCAATAGAATCTATATAGAATCTTTCCCTCTAGGGATTAATTCAGCTTTTGATTAAATCTTTCTAAGGTTTAAATCATAACGTTACAAACCTCCAAGGAACTACTGTGCTATTCGTGACCTTCTTTATTGCTTTCTAGTGTTTGATAAAGTAGAGAAGATTGATTTATAATGCTGTGTAGTTTGCTTGAAAATAAGAGATATCCATGTGGGTTATTTAAATTTCAGGTATAGAATAAATATAGCAACTGAGTACAGTTTGGCTAAAATGTATTTATAATTAATATTGAGTTATGCCTAGACAGCCAGTAACACCAACATAAAATAAAAGAAAATCTCATAAATAATTTGCAACGTAAGCTAATGAACCCACAACAATGATAACCCTCTTTATATCCCAAATAGAATTTGGATTCAATATTAACACATTATTGGTCTTGACAGTTATTTTAGTTTAAGGGATTTCTAAATTAAGTCAAGGACTATTTTTGTATCAAAGAGTCCTATTTACCTTACCTGCCTAACATTGATCTCAGTGATAACTTTGCCATTAGAAACACTGAAGTCAGAGACAACATAATGTTTTGCAGGAATCTTAGTATTATCTTTATTTCTAGGCAAGATGTCTCAAGACCTCCCCAGATAACTAAGTCTTCCTCAGAGCCTTCATTTCCTCTCCTCTCTTCCCTCAAGGGGCTTAACGTAGACAGAAAAATGAAGCTTTAAGAAAAGTCCAACTATGATGTCAACAGAAAGGATAGGAAAGGATGTGTGATTTAGAAATCTGTGTTATCAGGTCAGGAAAGGAAGCAAGTCAATTTTATAATGTTTTCTAAGGCCTTCTTTTTGTTTAGAGAAAATGTGGTTGGCCACACTGATTCAAGTCAGCCCCAGCCCTAGTTCCAAAAGGCTAACTCTGGAATACAGAGGAGAGAGATAAGAACATTGCTTATTTTCCCTGCCATCATCAGATACCTTCTTTACATGTAGGTCAAATCATCATAACCATAACTTTTCAGTAGCTATTAACTTGTCCCAGATTCCACCTGATGACAGAAGTCTAAGGCACATTACAAGTGCCCGAGAGAAGTTCTGTACGCTTTAAGTAGAATTGTTTTCTAAGCTGAATGTTAAGCTATATTCTATCCTGGGGGCAATGATTGTTGTCTAAAAATGTGTTTTGCCCAGATTACAATAATATAACAGAACTAACTCCTAGAAAAATAACACATGGCAGGTTTTCACCTATTACATTACATTTTAGAAATTTCTGCATCTACCTATGCTCTTTGTCTTAAAAAAAGGTAAACAACAAGGTTTATGCTATATTAAAGCTAAAGTCCTACTATGGGTATGGAAAAGAGGAAAACAGAGAGAGGAGGGAGAAGTAGAAGAGTAATGAGTAGGTAAGTGGTGCCCCAATCTAAGAAACATGTCAGGGAATTGGTTATGATAAATAAGAAAACAGAAGTGGATTTGAAATATTCGTTTCCCTTTATTAACTCAGTGAGGCTGATGTGTACTGCACATTAAAAAAAATCACAGGAATTTCCATACAATGAATAAAACCACAACATTACATGTAGAATTGGCAGGTGGAAAATAGCCCATTGAGGGCTAAACTAAAAGTTCACTTTCCCCGTTCAGCATAGTTCAACCAACAGTGTAACACTTTCACCTACAAATCTTTAAGTAGCTCCATCCAGTCAGTGGTTCACATTATTGAAAATGTCTGTCACAGAGGTACAAATTTAGAATTATCACATTATATTACATGGCTATTCTAGGTCATTTATAGTTCAGGTCTTAAACTACAGTGATTGAAGTTCTCATTACAGCCATCACAAAGGACACATATCATTACCTACTGTAAACTTATACCTAAAGGCATTACAAGGTTTCTTTTTTTTTTCAACTCACCCAACCATCATGCCCTAGTAGAGTAGACCCTCTTTACCATTCTGTCTTGGGTGTTGATAGCCCAAGGGTTTTTCTCAGTCCTTTAGCATAGATTGAATCCCCTCTTCCTCAACCCCTCCAACTGAAGATGCCTTATTTTGGAGTCTCAATCAGTTTATGTTAGATAGCAACTGCTCTACCGTATGACTCTTTAAAAGGCCCACATGTATAAAGCACCAGTTTAGTCACCAATATTGCAGATGGGATACTTACCACAGCATGAAAGCACCAGCACACCGTTCATCTAAAAGACGTACAGATCTATGCTGAAAAGGGTCTTCAATAATGATGTGGTGCATGTGCTCATTTGAAATGTTCTCTTAAAAATAAAGGGAACACAGTTTACATTTTTGATGGGCTACCCACAGTGCCTACTTAAGATATAAAAAGCACTATTCGGATGGTTTAGTGATCCTTTCTTTGCGCTAATTTTATAGGCAATTTGAAGTCCATGGAGGAAAGCTATCTTCATGGAAAGAATATTCATCAGGCCAGTGGGGAAAAAAATTAAACCATGACATAAGGTCTGTGTTGCTATCTTTTAATAAATTTAAAAAAAATATTTATGTCAGCAATTCAGGGCAAAAGAGAAAATGTATTTAAAACTGGATCACAAAAATTTAAAGGCAAAATAGGTAATGCATCTGGTGGTCCTTGAACACATAATATGATATACTAAATATTGATTTCTTAAAAATAATTTATTGCTTTTAATAGTCTTTTTTATCATTATTCTACAACAGAAGATACTCAAAATTCAAAAAGAAAAATTGTAAACTTTAGTTTGGCGTTCACACGGAGTTAAAATACCTGCATTGTAACCTACAGAACAATAAGAATTAGGCGGATTAAAGGTGTTACTGTTGTAACGCAGAACCAGTGAACAAGTTTTTATTTTTTTTTAAATTTTTTTATTGCTTTCTATCTACTTAGAAATAAGAAGCCAAAAAGTCAAGCAAGCATCCGACAGGACAGACAGTGGAATCTCTCAGAACACAATCTGCTGGTGATAAATGAATGCAGCTATCAAAATCCGCTGCATTAGCCTGGGGGTGAAATCAGTTTTATAAGATTGCATTTGGGGAGGGGGAGAGAACAGAAAGATTGAGTAGGGCGGTATACTGTATCTTTAAAACGAAGTCATGAATGCCAAACAGTAATCGAATATCAATTTATAAACTTGAATACATTCTCCAGACTTTACTGATTCAGCTCCAGGGACTCCACACTCAAGATGAAATCTGGATGCTCAAGATGGAGATTTTCAGAAGTTTCCATTTAATTTAGAAGAAGCACTGTTATCAAGAACAATGGCATGGTCACCTTGGGAGGCCATGCTAGTGCAAGGAGAAACACTGCTTCTGCAAAAGCTGAATTTCCCAAATGAAGTGCTCCAAACTCGAACCTTACAAGTGTCTTGCATCCTGGGCATAACATTTCCACTGACTTTCTTATTTTTGCCACCTCATAATTTATAATAAATATGCTATCTTTAACTGATAAATATGTCTCTTTAGTAAACAAAGGAATGAAATATCAGTATTTATACAGGATGCATAACTGTAAAAAATATAGATAAATACCATTCTTGAACTCCGCCAATGAAGAGAGATACTGGCTTCAAAGATAGATTTCATACACACATATTAATTATTGTAAAAATCATACTATAATTATTACCTCAGCATTTTGTATCAAATTAAAATCACGAAAAATAAAACAAAACAGCATTTTAAAAAGATCCTTGACCTCTAGTTTCAAAACTACTGTTGATACAGAAAATAAAAACATTTCTTAATGATTATCCATTGAGAGACTTTACATAAAATCATGATCTCTTCTAGAAAAATTTTTAGATGAGAAAATTTCATCCCCCTAACAAATCCAGTGTATAAAACTTCAAAGAAAAACAAGCAACAAGAAAATGTGGGAAAAAATCACAGAAGTGGTGAATACCTTTTGGGGGCTAGGATTTTCCTTGACAAGAAGCTTAGTTCAAAGCTCACCGAAAAAGGGATGAATGTGCATAAAGCAACGGTTTGTGTTTTTTTTTTCTTTTTTGTTTTGCACTCAACAAACACACACACTGTCTTTTTTTTTTACAATCAAATATATATAAGCATAAGTTCAGCTTTCTAAATATGTTAGTATACAATAATTGTTTCACCTCCTAATTACATTTGAATATTCTTGATTAAGAAAAATTGAGCAGTTTTGAAAAGAAGGCTGCATTTACAGTGCATAGCTGTAACAAAAAAAGAACATCGTCATAGAGTATGTACACAAAATAAAAATACTCCATTGAACATCTGTAAATACTTAACTACATCGGAGAATGTAGTAAATACACTATCTGAACACATCCCAGATAGTTCTACCCAACTCTCGTTAATAACGTAACATCGTGTCCGCTCATCAGAAAGGACTGCTGAACAAGTTGCACGTGTGACCATTGACAAGGCTTTTAAAATCTGCTGTGGAAGATCCACATGTGGGACATTTACATGGGTGTCAGAATAAAGGATGAACTACAGAAACTTCAAAATATTAAGAGGTTTAATATTCCGGTGCCCGCTGTTTATGCTTCCATCCAGGCTCCAAGGTCAACAAGGAAAAAGAAAAAGAAAAAAAAAGAGAGAGAGAGAGAGAGGATATTAGGTCTGTGGGACCTGTCCTTTCCTCAGGATTGTCACATCATCATTACAATACCAGAGAAGGCTGTGTTTGCTTGTGTTTTCTCTTTCTAAAAAAAACAAGAGCTCAGCAGCTGAAGCCCAGGCATCACCCGTGGTCAGTATAGGGTGATCTGTGATTTGTTTGCTTTTTCCTCTTTTCTTTCTTTTTAGATACAGCACGGACATTTGGAAGTTCTAGGTTTAAAGTGTCTCTCTATGGAACTGCTGTCACTTCAAGTGGTTTGCATTTGCACTCTCGCCAGTCATTGCTTGTACCTTCACCCCCCCAAACACAAAGACATACCACACAAGCACGCATGTGTGCTCACACACATACATACATACACACACAATGCCACAACAACTACCACTGTCATCCCAGGAAAGCAAAGCTGACCCCCATGGATAAACATGTGCTTACTGGATGTCCCTTTGGCCTCTTCCCTCATCAGCAGCCGTGTTCATGTAAACCTTTTTTTTTTTTTAATTTTTGTACAGAGAGTGTAAAGTAGGATAAATTCCTAAGTATGACTTTCAAGAGTCCGTATTGAAGGACGTGATGTCCTGTGAGGTATTCACCATCCCTCCATTTTCCTCAGCCTGTGGGCTTGTTACCTGCGCAGGCTTCTCTGGGCCTCTTTCAGTAAACTATCAAAATCCAGAGAGTCATATTTGCTCTTGGTAGAAGCAGGGTCAAAATCATCTGAGTGTGAATCTGAAACAAAATTAGTGCCAAGTCAGAAACAGCTTTCCTAGACAACCGTCAAAACCTCACTGAACATATGTACAAGATGACCTGCTTCATTGGAAATTTACAATCATCATAACGTTAATTCATCTCAACAAATATCTATTAGCCATGAGGTGCAAAGCACAATAATGATATGTGACACAGGTTATAACATGCTAATTCATTTTCTTTTACGATTAACACATTTCTGTAAGCATTTTTTTTCTCCCTGTATTTCAAATGAGGCAATTGAAATGGATTAATCAATTACCAAGCATTTATCAAGCACCCACCTTATGCCAGGCATTGGACTAGCTGCTGAGAAAACAGATAGAAAGAAAGAAAGAATGCCTACTCTCTAGAAGGCTAAGTGGCATGATATAACAGGAAGAAGTCTAGATATGGTGTCACAGCTTCAATACTATCTGTATGACTGAACAAATCACTTAACCTCTTTCTTTTTTTAACTTTTTAACATTTTTTATTTCATTTTTAACTTATGGAATAAAACAAGCATTTCCATAGCATAGTATAATTATAAAAAGAAGACTGCACATGAAAATGCAAATCTACTAAGGTCAACTTACTGTTCCTTTTAAATATGTAATAAATTCACCATGTAAATTTCTTTTCCCCCTTTTATCTCCCCCACCCTAGATATGACATTTAACCCCTTTCTAAAACTTCATCTACAAAATAAAAATAACATTTACACCACAATAGGGCTGTGTGAAAAACTCATTTGATAAATCTTTAAATGCTACATAATGTCAGTAAACAAGCATTTAGTAAACATTTACTATTTGCCAGTCACTGGGCACTGGGGATACAAAGAATGGTAAAAGACAATCCTTTTTTTCAAAGAGTTCACAGTTTAATGGGGGAAACATGAAAATAACTAGACACAAACAAGATTTATGCAGGGTTGCTGCTGTTGTGGTGTTTGGCCTTTGTTCTCGAAGAGGACCATGAGCAAGCTCACCAAGCTCACTTTCTTCTCCACAGCCATCTGGGTCTGGTGGCCAGATATTCATCAAGACAACTGGAGATGGCCCAGGATGCAATGTGTGACGCTGGCCATTTTAGGATACAGTCTTATCACATTTTCATTTTGAGTGAGATATACCCATTCAATGAATAGGAAGCTTTAAGTAGTTACTTAAGGGATGGCTCCTTTAAAAAAAGAAATCAAACTGGAAGGGGAAGGCCCTTGGGGTTCCTGGGTGAAAGAGAAAAAGTTACTATTTAGCATTTGTTTTCACTCTGTGCTAGGTGGGTGGGGACCCATTTTCTAATCTGAGCTTCAGAGGGAATTGGATTTAAGGCTTGTTTTTTTGATCAAGAAATCTAGCCAGTAAATCCAAAAGAAAAAAGGCAGCTCTTGGCCACTGAGTGGAGAGGAGAGTTCTACATTTTCTCCCCATCTCTCTCCCCTCCATCCACCCCAAGACATCCTGCATTCTGATTACACCTTCCTTCAATCTGCCCTCCCTTCTATCATCATAGCCTTCCTTTCTCTCATCCTCTACCCCTCTATTTTCTTGTAGGGCAAGATAGATTTCTATTCCCCATTTCCTGTATGTCTTATTTCCCAGTTGTATGTAAAAACAATTTTTAACATTTGTTCTTAAAACTTTGAGTTCCAGCATCTCTCCCTTCCACTTACTCCATCCACCTCCTTTGAGAAGGCAAACAATTCGATATAGCTTATACATGAGTAGTCATGCAAAACACTTCCATAAGTCACGTTGTGAAAAACTAACTATATTTCCCTCCCTCCTATCTTGCCATTTATCCCATTCTTTCTTTTGATTCTGTCCCTCCTCAAAAGTGTTTACTTTCTCTTCCAGCCCTTCCTCCCATTCGCCCTCCCTCCTATCATTCCCTTCCCCCCACTTTCTTTAGGGTAAGACAGATTTATATCCAACAGAATATGCATGTTATTCCCTCCTTAAACCAAACTGGAGATAATCATTAAGGGACACTGAGAAATGCTTCTTGTAGAAGGTAGGATTTTATCTGGGACTTGAAGGAAGTCAGGAAAGTCAAGAGAAGATGAGGAGGGAGAGATTTCCAGGTACACTTTACCGTCATCAGACCCAACATCATCATCACTATTACTTAAGGTCATGAAACATGTTGACCTGAGAAGTGTAACTAGCACCCAGATCTGACTCCTACTCTGATCCCCCTCTGAGCCTGCACTGTCTCCCTTGCACCTGCCCTGGGGATCATATAATATAATACAATATAACATAATGTAATATGATATAATACAATACAATATAATATATTATAATGTAATGTAAGGTAATGTAACATAACATAATAAAATGTAATGTAATATAAAGTATAACAATAATAAACACAAGTATATATATGCACATATATGTGTATATATGTTCATGTATGCGTGTATCAGTCTTTTATTTATATACATCAGTCTTTTGAAGCTTGAAAGATCACATTTTCTTTCATGACCTATGGCTCATCAGAAGACCCGACACGGAAAAGGAATGAATTACCTCCCAAGAGGGCTCCTACTTGATATTTGTGTCTTATGTTTAAAAAAGCATTTCTGATAAAACATTGACCATAATACTTTTTTTAACCAACCATATTAATAAACACCCTTATGTTTTATTCATAAGTCATAAAATATAATACCAGAAATTCTGGTGCTATAATTGACTGATATAATTGACTGACTCAGCATGTGCTGTTCACTGTGGTGGGGAGTAATCTTTGAAATTCTTCAGCAATCAGTTTCAACACATTTTAACACAAAATTTAAATGCAATGTCATTTTTCTCACTTTTTTGCACTTTTCTGTCACTTGAACTTACTGGCCTCTTTCGAGTCGTTCATATTTTGATACTTAATAATTGTCTCATTACAGTATCTTTATACGGATCCTCATATCTGAAGCAGAGGACTAGGAAAAACAGTTCTGACTTATCAATGGAAGTCTGTCCCAGTGTTTGCTTGGCTACATGTACAAACCTACACGTCCAGCCCAACAGACATGAAATGAGTGAAGAAAAATTGAATTGATGATTTTATTCCTAAACGAATGCTTTCCTAATTTAGTTGAGAGCTGGTATTCATGGAGCTTTTATCAAATCAAAATGGCAGGAGTGGTGTCAATACTGGTTTCTGTGGAATGTCCTCCACTTATAAGAATTTAGCTGTAATAAAGACTGGAAAAGCCAATACTTCCAAGTTGTATCATTACATAGGACAAATGACAGAACAGGACTTGAAGCACTATAATTCCAGACCACCAAATTCTTTAGAATAAAACTATGATAATTCATGAATTAGTTGTTTAAATTTTTTAATGCAAAGTTCTATCAATTGAGGCATGCCTGATGTTGATTTATCTTTTGAATTTTCTGTTTTATTAACTAAGTCATCAACAAACATATTTCAAGAGACACAGAAGAACAAATAAGAACATTATAAAGGAAACTGAACTTCTGTAAATATAGATCTCTTAAAGTGTGTATTAAACTTAACATGGTGGTAACAAAATGGCCCTGTTTTTCTTCTTCTGTGTATTAAAAAGTTTTGATGCTCCTTCCTTCCTTGATTTCTTCTGTCTAGCATTTCTAACATTATCCACTAGCTGAACCCCTAACAATTCCCCTCCCCATACACACAAGCCTTCACTTATAATGTTTCTTTGTAAAATAAATCAACATATTGACTACTTTTGAAAATGTATGTCTCATATTCTCCAATCTATCACCATTTTGCCAAGAGGTAGTAGGAATAATTTATCTAATTTTTTGAAGATATATTAGCCACTGCTTTGATGATAGGTAGGTGAGTAGGCAGACAGACAGACAGATAGATAGATAGATAGATGATAGATAGGTAGATAGATGGACATAGATAGATGGCAGATGATAGATGAGTGAATGAATGGACAGACAGATTGATGGACAGAAAGTTAGATAATAAACATTTACTATGCATCAGACACAACTATAGATGGGATGATTAAAAAAAACTAAGCAAGATGATTCCAGCCCTGAAGGAGTTCTATCCTAATGGGGGAAGACAACTCATAAAGGAATACTTGGAACGGTAGGCGAGAGGATGTTATGCATATAGTGGATAAACATCTGGACATGACCGACAAGTGAGGCAAGATCAGCTGGAGGGGATGAAGGACTTTACATTTCTAAAGTTTTTGAAAGTTTTTCACTCTACATTCTTGTGATCCTCATGTAAATGATTTTCCTGGTTATTTCATTCTGCATTCATTTATGCAGGTCTTCCCAAGTTTCTGTGAATCTCAAATACCCAACATTTCTGATGGTACAACAATATTCTATTATATTTATATACCATAACTTGTCTGACCCTTTTCCAATTGATGAGCATCCATTTTATTTCTAATTCTTTGCAGCCATGGTTTGTTAATTTTCAAAGATTTCTAATGCAATATACCTATTCCAACCTTTTGAATTTAACATTAAAAGCTGTATTTTCTCTCATGATAGTGAGGGGTAAATCTGCCTGACCTTTGCTACGTGGTGCAGAGTAAAGTGTTATTACCTCAAACTGCAAACTGATAGTTATTATTAATACTATAAACTGCTGATAAAGCAAGTCATATTCTATAACATTATGAAGAAATGGCAATAAAATCATCAGAAAGCTATAGGCAACTCCTTGCTTCACTATAGCAAAACCTCAATTAACCAGTAAGTTGAAATAATGGGCTATTATAGCTAATTAAAAGTTCTGATTAATGTGGTTGCCAGAAACCTCTTCATGGAAATCTCTGTAAAATATACTAATCTCCCTTTCTTCCTTAGGAAATATAATATAAGGAGCATTTTCCTACCTCATTCTTAAAATAAATTCATTTCACCTAGCCATCCCCTCAAGTTATTGTCCTATATCTTCTTCCTCTCATGGACAAATTCCTAGAAAAAAGTCACCTATCCTTTGTTCCTTTACTTCCTCACCCAGTTCTCAACCTCTTAAAATATGATAACAAAATTTTTCTGTTTGTTTCCCCTTCTGGTTTTTTTTGTTCAAATCATTTAGCATAAAATTTAGATGTAATGTCATTTTTCTAGCTAGTTTTGCACTTTTTTCTATCACGAAGTTATTGCCCTCTTTCAAGTCTTTCATATTTGATGTGTAATAACTGTACCATTACAATAATATAAAGACAGAATTGTATTTTTATTCATTCGTATCTGGAGCTAAGTCCTGGAAAAACCAGTTCTCACTTAGCAATGGAAGTTTGTCCAATGCTGGGGCATATTTGTGCCCACTTCAGTCACTTCATTTAAACCACTCTCTCCCAAGTTAATTGGTCTCTTACCTGCTTATTCCATTACCTTTTCTATCATCTTTATCCTTCTTGACCTGTGGATAACATCTAACATAGCTGACACCTCCCTTCACCCCCCCATCCCCTACTACTTATTTCTGGATATCTCTTCCACTTTTCTACTTTTTTCCACATTTTCTGTGAAAATGCTTCTTGTTTATTCTCTTTTTCTTAGTTTTACGGTTCTTCCTCAGTCTACTTTTTCTTCAATCAATATCCCATACCTTAAGCTTGGAGACACTTCAGGCTCTGTCCTTGACCCTCTTTCCTTCACTCTACAATGTCTCTTAGTAATCCTATCAACTTCTGTATATGCTCAGTAATCATTTCTATCCAGATAACTCCCAAACCTACATTTACTCCTTTTCTACCCGACAGTGTCTCATCAACAACCTGTTGATGACAGTTCCACTTACATATCCCATAGCCATCAATCTTTTTACATGTCCAGAATGAGACTCATTATCTTTCCACTTATGCCATCCTTCTCCCTAACTTCTCAATTTCTGTTCAAGGAATAATCAACTTTTAACCAGGTTCACAACCTCAAGTCACTATCTTTGTTTCACTCTCCTTTATTCCCTGTATCCAATCAATTGCCAAGTCTTCTTAAGTGTAACTTTACAACATATCTGGTATCTACCCCTGTCTTTTCACTTACCAAATCACCACTACAGTTTAGGGCCCCCATCACCTCCTACCTATTCTACTCTAACAACTTCCCAGTCGGCTTCTTGTCTCCAACTTCCTTTCCAATCCATCTTCCATACAACTGCTAAAATAGATCTTTCTAAAACACAGGTATGACTGTCATCACCCTGCTCAAGGAGTTTTGGTGGTTCACAATTGACTCTAAAATTGAAACTCCTCTACTTGTCATTTCAAGCCCTATGTAATACTTATTCAGTCTAGATTTCTGGTTTTACTTCATATTATTCATGCACAATGTTTTAACCAAACTGATTTGCTTTCTTTTCTTGTACATGACTTTCTATCTTCTTCCTGCCTATGGGCCTAATGCCTCCTGTTCCCAGCCTGGACTATCCTCTTTCCTCATCTAAATATCGAAGAATTCCTAGTTTCTTTCAAGGCTAAGATCAGATGCTATCTCTTACAAAGACCTCCCCTGTTACCCTACACGAACACTTGTTAGCGTCCTGACCCTGCTTCCATCCCAACCTACTTTAATTTACTGTATATGTATATGCATATTTGTATGTTTACGTGTGTGTATGCACACACATGTGTGTCTATAAAATAAAGCTTTACTAGAATATAAGTTCTTTGAACTGTTTTAACTCTGTCTATGAACGCCAACATTTAATACAGTCATAAGTGTTCAATAAATGTTAGATGAATTAAGTTGTTGATAATTTAGGATCTGTTGGTATTTCAACATCATCATTCTAAATATGAATTTTCATTGAATAAGACTGAAGAGATGAATGTTATATATAAGATTAGGATCAATGATTACAGATCTCTGAATATTCCTTGAATCTTCCTTTAAACATTAATAATAAGTGTATTTTCCTCTTAAGTGCACCTTCTTCCTCTATGTACAGTGGTCAAAGGTTCTTATTAGTTGAATTCTAAGTAATTAAAATTCTGTTTTCTATAGATCTCCTGTTTACTTATCTGTAAATACATTGTATCTTTTTGGTAGAATATAAGCTTCTTAAGTGCAGGGGCCATCTCACTTCTGTATTTGTATATTCAGAACCTAGAACAGTTTCTGTGTGTAGCACTGATACTTAATAATGCTTATTGATTGATTTAACTTTTATTTCCTTCTGAAAGCCTTTTGTCTCTATTACTGATGATATGATTTTTCTTTCCATAGGCAATAGAGCTGGTACAAGCACATTTATCTTTGAAATCCCCCAACGCAGGTACACTTTGGTCAGTCCCAAATATGATATCCAGTGTGTTTCTTCCATTTTTAAAAAATCTTTAATGTTTATGTTTAATAAAAACATTTTTCAAGAAGCGGTAGGCTAGAGAACGCATCGCAAATATATTTTTCCAAAAACAAAATTCTAAGTTAGATATGTCTTAATTTCTATTATTATCTGGAAGATAAAGGGAAAAATTATAATCTTGAAATATTTCATGGACAATCAAGTTCAATTTGGGAATATCATCTAAACTTCCTTCTCCTAATCATGAGTCATGTTCTAAAGAGTCCCTTTATGTAACTTACTTGAAATCCTACAAGTTTTGAGAGACTAGAAACATTTCAGCCTTCATCACTGAAGAAAATAAGTAAAATCTGCTTGAGACTTCAATCAATCTTGGCTGTTTTTATCAGTCAACATTTGAACAAATGACTTGCTGCCTTTTATATTTTCATCACCAGCCTTCTATCTCTCTAACAGTCAGCTACTTTTCTCTTGCTTTAAACCATCTCTTTAGCCAGTGAAATGAATTACAGCATATTCACTCTGAACAATGCACATCACCTATGTCAATTACTCTAAGAAGACAACACTTGGTTTGGGAAAAGAAAATACAACATTTTCTATTCATTCATTCATATAAGGCCTAGGGCTTTATGTAGAGAAATAGTTGTTAATATCCTGGCACAGGATTATGTAATGATTTTAATGATCATAGCCATTAATTCATTAAAAAAAAATTTTATGTGAGACACTTTGGTAGTAGCATGCCTTTTTAAAAAAAAATAATCTCAGAGCCGAATAAGTCTCATAAAATCCCCCCTATGTAGGGATTTACATGCTGCAGGAAAAAAATTAGACTTTATAAAGTGAAAAGGAAAATATGTTTATTAAAAGCTAGATATTTTCCCTCACGAGCTGCAATTCAGAATAAATGGGATTGAATAGAAGGGATGAGAAAACAAGAATTTTTAGACAGTTGTTTCAACAAAATAACGATTATAACTTTATATTTGCACAGGATTCAGCATTGGTTATTAATTTAAAAAACATTTATGTACATCCCACAGAAAATAAAAGCCTGAACCTAGAGCCGAGGTGTTGACTTCTCTCCTAAGCCCCTTGCCTCTGAGGTTGCCTTGTACATAAAATTTGTATTCAAATACTCTTTCCAATAAGACAAAAGTAAAGTCCCACCTCAGTTGCACATGGATTATATTTGCTCCTATTCTGATCAGTACATTCTGTAGTCCTCATTCCAAGTACAATAAAAATCCATACCTAGGTCTGCATAGTTAGACTTGAAATATTGCTTGCGTCCACAAAAGTACAGCTCAAAGTCAGGTTCATTCGACCTGCGCAAAGTGTATCCATTTTCAAGAGCGGCAAAAGCATCACAAGTATAGCGGTAAGTGATGAAACCATAGCTGTCTCTGTAATGGACATAAAGGGGGGAAAGTTTAGCGACTGCTGAAGAGCATTAACATATATGAACGTAACCCTTTCTACCTCAAGAGGCCCCATGCTCATGCAGCACCTAAACCTCTGCCTCCATTTATCAGGGTGATTGTCCTGTCAGGCAGCTAAATACTTATTTCTGGGACAGGAAATCTCAACTAGAAAGATTAATAAATAGGGATGAAAGAAAATAAATAAGGTTTTGAACTCAACATGTCATCTTTCAAAGCACTTACACTGGCAACTCCCATACCAGGCATCTTATGGCCATAATTTTTTACATAATGTCAGTTTCTAAACAAGAAATAATCTTGAAGCTTCTCACCCATCATCCCTCAGATTTACTGTGCACTCCTCAATTTCACCAAAAACTTCAAAACGGTCCCTCAGTTCTGTCCGAGTGATGTCAGCTCTGATTTTACCAACATAAATCACACGACGCTCTTCCTATAGGAAAAATAAGAGAAGCATTCTTGTTAGTGCTGGAGGAGGAAGAGGCAGAGAAGTTGTATCTACATGTGTACCTAGAGACAAATGTACAAGTTTGCCTAATATGAACTCACAGGCCAAGCAAGTTCTAGTCCAGTAGGCATGACCTTCCATGGGGTGAATGTTGTTCTCACTCTAATTTCCCCAATGTGTTTCTTTCTCCTTTGCTCTCCTTTTTCTCTCCTAGATATCATTTTTATGCTAGATAGGAATTTTTCATGTTGGATAAAGACTAGAGAGGCAGACAAGTGGACAGACTGAGTCCTGGAGCCAGAAAAACCAGACTTTGGGTTCTACCTTTGACAGAAGCCAGTGTGACCAACCTGGGAAAATCACTTGACCCTTAGGTGCCCCTAGGAAATGCTTTAAGACTCTATGTTGCAGAGCAGTGACCACAAGTAGTGGGAGTTCTCAATGCCAATGAAATTATCAGTCCAGGTCATATAAAGAGCAAGGGCAAATCTCAAAAATCCTAGACTGACTGACCACTCTTCCATCACTGGCTTCAAGGCCTCAGTGCAGAAAAATAATGTGGCTCTGTGTGCTTGTTTTGAATTAGGAAATAGATAAGAAAAATGTCCATTTTGAAAAGCTGTAAAGTTCGTCATCAATTTAGCATACCAAGAAAACATGACCAATGGATACTGATATCTCCCATCAGAATAGAGCACTGGAGAATATGAAGTAAAAACCAGTGGAAATAAAGTTCTTGTTTCCCTGTGTCTAGTCACAGACTAGTCTACTTACAAGAACCTGGTCTTTTGTACCCAAAATTAGTCAGTATTATTAAACACTAACATCATTAGCAACTTATAAGCTTACAAAAATAGGAAGGTCATTTTTATAGCCTGAGGTTAATTTTAAAAAATAACAAGTGATTCTTTGATTTCTGGAAAGAAGCAATCATATGTGTGAAACTCCAATGCAAGAGTTAAAGATAACGATGTTATTTGGCCATTAGAAAAGACTGTGGGCTTAGAACTATCTTCAAGAATACTCCAAGGGTACCTTAAAAGGGGCTAACTGTTCTGTTTCCACTGAAGGCAGAACAAAAAGAAAAGCACTTAAATTACTGACATATAGATCAGATTTGAAAAGGGTTGGTTAACTGTCAAAACTTGAATGTTGCTCTTAGAACTGTATTTTTGCCTTTTACATAAACTCATATGAATTAAATTATATTAAACATAAAACAACTCTCCTCTTCTTTCTTAAAAGAAGGAAACATTCCTACCCTTTGACAGAAAAGCAATAAGGTGGACAGAGATGCAGGAGTTACATATTTGCAGATATGACCAGTGGACTGATTTGTCTTGCTGGACTATACAATTTGTAATAAGGGAGGACTACAAGAGGGAAAATAGTTAAGGGGTAGTGATAGATGTCCTCTTATCCCCAAAAAAGGCATCCATAAAAGGTTTTCAAAATGCCCAGAAAACAAAAAAACAAGTGTAGAAAGGGACATAAATAGAGCATTTTGATTTTTATTTGGTTAAATTTACATGTATGGATTATATATATAATATATGTACTTCTTAAAAACAAACTATACTTGATTGAAGTTGTTTCTTTTGTGAACTTCTTCCATATTCTTTTTCTATCTTAAAATATTCATTATTTGTTAATTTCACAATAAAAATAAAATGATAAGAACAAGTAATTCAAATTAGAAGTGGGGAAGCAAACATTATGCTTTGCTGAGATCTCACCTGTGGAGTCTTCAAATTTATATTTTCATAATAAAACCTAGACTGAAATAGATTGTGGTACTAACAATTCTATAAGAGCCATAGGATTGAACAAATTAAGAGGGGTTGGCTTTTGGAACTTCTACAGTTTTATAATTTAGGTAAAATGTAAATAAGAATCACTCTTAAAGAGTGCCGTGGCAAATCAAAGTTTTTGCTGGGCTGAAACAGTCAATAAAGTACAGTTCTGCTTATATTAGCTATTAAATCACAACAGCCAGTTGGATGAAGTAGAATAGGCTGCCAGACTCATTTTCATGTGTATATCTCAATTCCCTTCCCAAAATGCAATTGGACTACAATACGGTACCTCACACATTGAGTAGATCAATAAATATTAAGTGGTTGGTGACAATAACCACAGAACTGTACTGCATCCCCTTTGGCAGTGAGATCATAACACCACATTCCATTTTATTTACTTAAAGGGGATGTCAAAAATAGCAGAGTGAATAGGCTGACACTTATGTAAAATTTTCAGCAGTGTGTGCTTTAAAAAAATCATTTAAGGAGGTTTACCACTGTAAAAAGAAAAATAGGGAGAAATAAGTGTAAGAAACTGAATTGCAAAGGAACCACTGAGAGCTGAGAGCCATACTGTAGCAGAGAGAAGATTGGAATCAGAGGACCTGAGTTCATATTCTGATGCTGTGATCTTGGGAAGTTATGTCCCCTTTCTGGATCTCAGTTTCCTTACTTTTAAAAAAAAAATGCTGGACTATGTGACTTTTACAGTCCTTTTCAGTTCTAAATCTTTGATGCTTTGATCCTATGAATTACCACTAAGGGATTTAATGAATTTCGGAATTCTAAAATTAAACTGAAATCCGCAGCACTGGAGGAGAAGGGGGAGAGAAGGAGCACTGAATTTGGAAAGGATTCCCATTCAAATTCCAGCTCTGTTACTTATATTCTTGTATGACCCTAGTCAAGCCACTTCTGAGGTGAGATTTTTCTCTCCTGCAAAGTTGAAGATGACGAACAAGATTATGTCTAAGGCCATCCCTTGCAATCCTGGTCCTATGATTTCACATAAGTATTTAAACTGAATCAGGCAGGTTCAGAACCTCTGTCTACAGCACTGCAGGCATTGCTGAGTACCATAAGGGTGAGAGTCAATGATCAATTCAGGAGTGATCCCCAGGGAGTGGGGAAAAGACAGGATGGACCTAAACAGTTAGCTGAAAATACAAAGAACCACAGACTCTTGAGCTGGATGGAACCTCAGAAATAATTTCATCTCCCCTGTCCCCCTAATTATATAAAATGTGAGGAAATGGAGGTTCATGCAAGTCAAGTAGCTTGCTCAACATTACACAGATAAGAGGAAGAACTGAGCCCTGTATCTAGATCTCCTCCAATCCAAAGTTCACCGTTCATCCATTCTGGCTCTGCCACAGTCCTCTCTGACACTAAGGAAGGGCATATTGCATCAGCTGTCTGTCCTTAATTTTCTTCTCCTACAAAAACCAAGAAGGAGATAAGATCACAACTATCTCCAGAGAAAAAACAATCACTTGAACCCATGCTGAAATCTTTGTTGTGGAGTACTATGCATTTGGTTCTCCTAATTTCAGGGTTATGTAATGAAATCCTTAAGTCTCCTGTTGTACATAAAAGCACAAATACACAATATTAATGAACTGCTAACTACCAGACACCTTTATTTTTAGTATGTTTTAGTTTTCTTAACAACTTATATTTTAGGTAGATAGAGAAGTATGTCTAAAAGTTAAAATAAAATTTGCAGGCAAATTCTGTATGTTGTATTTGTAAATGTTCAAAAGGAGTTACATGATATCATGGCAGAATAGAAAGAACCCTGGTCTTCAGAGTATCAAGAGGCCTTCATACTTAGTAGCTGTGAACAGAGGCAATCCATTTTATCTCTTTGAAGACAGAAAGATATCAGTCTTTACTGACATGAGGAAATTGCTTGATAAAACTTAACTGGCACTATATGCATATTATTACTATATTAGTGACATTTGAAAAAAAATTCCTTATCGAATTGAAGTACTAAAATCCTTGAAAAAAACTTCTTCAAAATAGTATTCAGTCATCCTTATCTTCTTCCTTTACATTTATAAAGAATAGTTGACTACTGAGGTATATAATAAAACCTAAGGTTTATGTTGCATTAACAAGAATAGTAAATCCTCATTAAGTCAAAACACAGGGGACAAATACAGAAAGAGTCATATTAACTGACGTTGCATTATCGAATATCAAAAACAGTATGAGGGCAATTAGTAAACTGGGGAAAAGCTGTTGTTTCAAATTGTGAACTACCCAGAATGAGTTGAATCTGGCTAAAAACTAAATCATTAAACAATGGGAAACAAAACTGAAAAGACAAGACAAATTTAATCCTGATTTTCACTTCTGGACTTGTTTCTTAAGAAACATATAACATAAACATCCTTTCTTCTTTCCAGTCTAAACAATTAAAGACTCCTGAACTCATTCTCCATGCTTAAGGTGATTCGATACTTCCTAACAGTTCCAATTCAAATATGGAATGTGACCATTACGAAGGGGACAAAGGAATCCTATAATAGAAACTGACTCTGTGGACAAAAGTCTGAGAAAGGGGTAGTAAAGAACAGAAAGATGGGGAAAAATGAAAGGACTGTCCTGATAACCTCCAATGAAACATCAAAAACAGGGCTGGGGAACCTGTAGCCTCGAGGTCACATGTGACCCTCTAAGTCTTCAAGTGCAGTCCTTATGACTGCACCCCAGCTTCACAGAACAAATCCCCTTAATAAAAGGATTTGTTCCATAGAACTTGGACTCAGTCAAAAGACCACACTCAAAGATATAAAAGGCCACATGCGGCGTTGAGGCTGCAGGTTCTCCTGGTCTAAAACATATTTTTCCTTTGCACTTCTTAATAAGAAAATGATGATGATGATGAGCTCAGAGAGCTGAACCTGGAGGACATAAGTTCTTTCAACTGGTGTTTACTGAGTTCTAGTTTTATGTTTAAAATCTTGAAAAGAAAGCTCCAATTGTTTCAAGGAGAGGTCTCCACACAAAGTACTAACAACACTGATCTTGCTTATCTTCTGAGATCAATCAAGATTAGACACATATGTTTGAGTTAGGATAGAAACAAACAGAACCTGGAAGAAAAATGGATGGCTGCCTAAGAAAGCAGCAGGTGTACAGGCATTCATGATGACCCATTAGACCTAAGAATAGTTTAGGAGTGTGTGGGTTAATGATGCTTTTAGCCGCATATTGTTATACCACTACACATAAAATATCATTTCCTTTCTACAAAAATGAGTATCAAAAATATGGCATAACTACCTTAACCTCAAGTCTATCATTGGCTAAGCATTGTTACTGGTTTGAGTTTTGTTTTGCTAGATCAACTTGGGCACAGTTGATCTGGCAAAATTAAAATGCCAGAGTCAAATTGCCCAAGCACTAAAGATTTGGTTTTAAATGCCAGACCATATCATAATTTCTTTTTTCATATTTTAAATTAACACCTCATTATCATGATTTTTTGGCAGCAAACTGTACAGATTACAAATAGACTGGACTGAAAACGCCATAGGAAATTAAAACAGTTGTAGTTTAGATGTAAAATACTGAGCTTTGGCTCATGAGATTCCATTAAAATACTCTAAATGAATTTAAACTTTTTAACCTAAAAAACAGAGCTTGGAATGATTTGCAGAAAGACTCTGGTTGTTCTTACGAATGCATTTGGGACAGACAAAACAAATGCAATAGCAACAAACAATTTAATCACACACACACATATATATATGTATATATGTGTGTATGCATGCATGTATGTGTGTATATACATATACACACACACATATATATCTTATATAGTAAGTGTCAACTAGTAATCATTTAAGTTTGTCTATTGTTTATCTTGAAAGACATACAAAATCTCAAACCATAGCTCCCTCATTTTTCTTTAAAATTTCTCAAAAGCTTTTAAAGCTTATAAATGGTTCTCTGTGAGAATATGGCCCACCCAATAATTGATACATGGGTATGTTGTAATGGCAATTTAAATGGGAAGATCTTTCCCACTCATTAATAGGCCCATGTGACCTGCACAGGTCATATGGAAGCCTGAATCACATGAGTTTGTGGAGGGAGAAGTTTGCTGAAGGGGTGGAGCAGGAAGGGTGGAACAGGAAGAGGCAGAGCTAGGGCAGAACTGAGAGGAAATTGATCAGAGCAGTCAGAACTGAGGGAGAGAGAGGAATAAGACAGCTAGGCTCTTGAGTGTTCATTTGTGGAAGCCTAGAAAGGGGAAGGCTTGAGGCTAGTGTTGCCCTATGCGTTGTTATTGTGTATAGAATTCTTTGTTACTATGGTGGATTTGACTTTCTGATGCCTGAATAAATGTTTTGGTTCCATCTTCCATGCAGAGAATCTCTTGAATTTTGTGATTCAGAATTGCACTGGGATATTCATGGCCACAGTAGTTTCTGTGAATATCATGATGGTGCTACATATAGCTTCCTGAAAATGGAAGGATTTCCCATACATGAACTATATTTTAACAGTAGTTTTTCAACTGTCTATATTAAAAATCTTTCTTGATTGACTTGCTTACTAGTCAGTCATAAAAAGTTATAAGTTAAAACATGATCTGTTTTGCAGAAGTATGCAATGTCCATGAGGCAATATAATAAAGGGTTTTTAAAAAATCTAATAAAAACCAAATCTGAAAACACTAAAGATGTGCATTTCTTCCACATAGGTCACCAATATGTTTCCAGTCTATTAAAAAAAAGAAAAAGGTCTTGGCTTGGTCACTAATTAAATATACTTCCAATATATTTCCCAGATGGGACTTTTAATTTTCATTAGTCTTCACAAATGTTAATGAACTAAACTCTGTTAAAATCACAGCTCATTTCATGAGTAGGGTAAATGAGAATGAGAGCTATGACAAGTGTCTGCAAGTCCCACAGCCTATACCTAAGCCCCAGCTATCCAAAATGTGTTACTAACTCTCTCACCTGGTCAGTTTGATTTCATTCCAAATTTCAGTGCCATTCTTTTTCATGCCTTTCTTATCTTTCGCCACCTTCTCTCTGGCCTATAAATGGATAGGCTACAGTCTGATTTTGATTGTCTTTTTTTCAGCTTTCTCACATGTTTCTTTTTGGTCACATACCTTTCTTTATATCTATCTATTTTGCAGTAGTAAAAGATTGCAATCCTTCCTCAAATTGTGATTGACACAAGTCATTACTAAGAATCCCAAATGAACTCTTGCGCCTTGGCTCTTTGTATCTGTATCCACATGCAAAAGAACTTCCTTCTGACTAACTGAAATAGCTGCCAGTGATTGTTCAAGCAAGGGCTAGCTGATGAGCCAGGGAACTGCACTGGTTTGCTAGGGTGAAGATTCACATTAGCAACGGCTTCAGCAGCTGTTTAGGGAGAAAACCTTGTGGCCAACTGGTTACAGATGGTAAAGAATGGATGAGAGTTAGCCTAAACTGGGAAGATAGGTCAAAACTGAATTTTTATAAAGAGAAATTGATTTCTACCTCTAGACCTGGTCCATGGAGATTAGGTGAAAACATGGTAGCATAGCATATAATGGACTCTGCAAAAGAAAACAGCTGGAAGATGTGGATAAATGTGCATAAATAATCTGATTGTATATTCATAGAAATGTCAAGAAATGACCATTGTCCCTAAAATTTCTCTTAGTCCTCCAAGTTTCACCTTCTCAAAACCTGACTTGAGCCCATCTCTGCAATGATTACTCAATCTCTGGTGTCTCAGTCAATGGAAACCTAATTGGACACACAAGTAACAGGAATAATTGGAAACTCATCCTGGGATGGGACAAACCTAATCTCTCTTACTCAATATATTTTGATTCTCTTCAAGGATGACTAAATCCATAGCAGAAAACATGAAGTTAAGGTGTAGGTTAGGAAGACACACTAACTTGGCATTTGCCTGGAGGTAAGCAGTATCACAAAGCTGAAGGTAGATGTATATGACTTTTTAAAGCTAAAAGATATTGTTAGTTACTTTACTTAGGTTTTAGCTGTAATCTACAAAATGAAAAATAAAATGACAACAAACTCCTCTAAAATGAAAACAATCTCCATGCTGCTTACAATTGCCTTTTGCCTCTGCCTCTCTCTTTGCTTGGCCCTTTCAGACTCTCGTTTCTCGTATTCTTTGCGGTATTCTTCCCTCTTCAGTTTTTCATGCTGATATTCTTCATAGCTGTCGTACCTGGGAAACACAACTTAATCATTAAATCAAGCATCTCAATTTGCCAATGCAAAATGAAGAATATGTTTCTGGGCATCTTGTTATCAAGAGGAAGGAAAGGGAATCAAAGGCGTCATCACCTGGGCCTACGGCCATAGGGCGATCTGGAGCGTGACCTTGCATATAAGGGAGAACTGCGGTGTCCCCGGTGTCTGCAGTGGCTGGACTCATAGAAGTAACAAGATCTGCAGGAGAGGAGAAAAACAAAATGGAAAAGAAAAAAAAAGCATTTGCACCTGCCACTGAGCCTGAGTTTATCAGCACTTGGGAAGACTCTAGAGCTACATCTTACATAAATGGACATTTTCCTCCTCCCTACCAGGGAGATTTCCCCGTGACAGTTTGTGATCATCTAGTCAGCTTAAAGGTCTGGAGTGATGTGTTCTCTCTCTCAACGTCTCTTATTGATGTTAACACTGAGCACCAGGTCTGGTACATTGTCAGCTTTATCCTGCATGGATCTCAACTATACGGGCATAGGGCAGCTCTCCAGGTAATGGAAAAAGGTAGATGAGCAAGTTTCTTACAAATTGCTCTCTCTGATCTGACTGGCTCTATGTGGCATGTTCAAGGCTGGAAGATTTAAGAGAAGAGAAGAATTGTGAGTGCAACAATAATCTTGTTAGCTCAGGCATCTCTCTGCAATTCAGTGGCAAGAACTGAAACAGTTATGGATTTAGAATGCTTGTGACTTCAGACTGAGTCAGTCTGTAAGGATTTTATTTCTATTTCTAACTTAATTTACCTTGAAGAAGATCTGCTGCTCGGTGACCTTGATCTTGACCTGGAATAGGGAGATCGGGAACATGACCTGTGTCGAGAAAAGGACCTTGATCTAGAGTGTATCCTTTGGGATCTTTGAGAAAATAAAGATTTGGGCGGAGACACAGAATCTCTACATGGAGAATTAAAAGAAGAGCAAGAAGGTGATACATCAAACAATGAATAGGATTGTGTCCCATCCCAAGGGTAGTTTAGTTTATCATTTTCATCTTCACTGTCATCAAACAGACCATCCATAGCTAGTCCTGAATTTATAAACATAGGTAGTTTGGAGAATTGTTCATTACTAAAATCACTGTTCCTCAGTTCACTGGTCTTGTCTGCTTCATCATCAAAAACAGCTTGACTGGGATGACCAAAGTGCTTGTTC
Organism: Potorous gilbertii; assembly: GCA_028658325.1. Taxonomy (NCBI): domain Eukaryota; kingdom Metazoa; phylum Chordata; class Mammalia; order Diprotodontia; family Potoroidae; genus Potorous; species Potorous gilbertii. The sequence goes on along the minus strand of CM053772.1, from coordinate 207,110,061 downwards.
AATTCAGCCCGGATTTCCTGGTCTTGGAGCTGTTTTCTGTGGCCGCATAGGGAACCCTGCTTGATCGCCTGAAAAGTCTCTCTTGTATAGCACTGGTCTGAATCTGTGGAAGAACGAGTCTGCCCCTGACATCCAGGGGAGACATCTTTATATTCTAGTTGTCGAGAGTCCTGGAGCTCCTGTGATAAATTAATGCGTATTTCAGTTTTTGCATTAATTGACTGACAGTAGTCATGGTCGCCAAATAGCCGTAAACTAGGCCGTTTTGCCTTTCTCTCCTCGGGTCCGCTGGATAGTGCTGAAGTCTTGCTGAGCTGAGCGTACAGCTCTGATTGTTCTGGACCTTTCTTAATGGAGTTATTTACGTGGGTACCAGAAGATTCACTATAGCGGGGTTTCTTTGAAGGTGGCACACTGGTTTTACATGATGACTTCTGCTTTGGAGAAGTCCTAAAAGGATTATCTTGATTAGCTTTATGAGGAGGAGTCGTAGGTGGAGTTAGGCCTAGGGGGGGAAAGAAAGAGTGAGACAGAAAGATGTGCTTTTTTGAAGTGCAGAATGATTTTTTTTAACTTGTTTCAACGTTCAAATAGGAGTGTATTCAAAACGGATAAAGGGGAAGTAACTAAATCTACCAGAATCTGGATTAAAAAAACACACAAACAAAAAGCCTCTTTTGCTCTAATCCACTCTCACCAAAAACTGATAGATCTAAAATTTGCCATGGATCAGAAAGAGCCAGGGAATTTCATACTTTAAACACCCACACTAACATTGTCAGTTCCTAGAATTAGCATATTACCATTGGCCTCTTCAGCAGCATTGCTTGTGCTACTTGGTCAAGGACATTCTACAAGCTGTGACATAGAAAATAAACGTGGTAGGATCAGGAGAGGGAAAATCACAGAAGAGTCTTGCTGGAGTTGGCATGATAAAGATGTTGCATTAGATGCTCAAAGCTTAGGGTTCTTTGTCAAAACAAGAAAATCCACCCTTGCAGCCAAAAAAAAAAAATGAGCACATTAAAAGAAAGAAATGGGGGAAAAGGCAGTATGAAAGCAAATTAGTAGGAAAAAAATGAAACAGACACCTTCAAAATAAGTTCTGTAATACATGGTGTACTAATACAGGGACCCAAAGCAGTTCCACAACTTGAAGGCAATGATTCTTTGTCTCCACAGTTCATTAACTTAGTAAACCATGGCTAATGTAGGTATAATACATTCTTGTAAGCATAACTAATACATTCTGTCTAAAATATGGTTCTGCAACAGAAAACTAAGTGAATAGTAACACTAAATATTGCAGCAGCACTGAGCCATTTTATTTAGAATTGAACATTAGTAATTGTTGCAAGGCTGAGGGATAGAAACTTATCTGAGCTTCAGCAACTAATTAAATAAATAAATGAATGAATTAGGGAAGAGGAAATCACAGTTCAGAATGTTAACTTTCTCACAGAATGACAGGAAGCTACAGCACCAGTTTCTGTAGGAGATTGTTTACACCAAAGTGACATATTCATCCTATATGAAAACACTTCATCATAAGACACAGGGAATTGGACTCAAATAACTAAAGAAAAAGATGGACTGCAGTCCTATAGACTTTCTGCTTATGTAGGAATATGCTGGTTTACAATACACTAGCTCTACATAGGGGATGTGTACTCAGCAAAAAGAACCTAAAGGGAACTAACGTGCCTAAGGATAGATTTAAGGCAACCACACGTTTCAAGGAAAAGCAGTGATTCTCCTTACTTTCAAAAATAGTGTAAAGAAGTCATGTAGGTCATCAAAAAGCACATGGAATTTTGTGGTAAGCCTATATCTCTCTTCAACCATTTACAAAGGGCACAGGAATTGTGTAAATTGTTGTTGTATTTCTATTTTATTTCACCATTTGAGCAATTTTGGTATTTCAGTACAATCTATCCAATTGAGGGGGCAAAAGACCCAGATAAGATATATTAGCCATTACTCCCAAACACTTTTATATTTGGCTTTGGAATCTAGCCAAAGGAATATACTCAATGAGGCATTGCACACATCAAAATTCAAGAATTATGTACTTATATCCTTCCATCTCTAGCTGGGATA